>CAKJTD010000001.1:0-600000 GCA_917499995.1 Ichneumon xanthorius | reverse complement strand
TCGTATCAATTTTAATTATTTCTTTTTTTTGGCTTCCTCTTATTTTTTGCTTTCCTTCTAAAAAAGCGATTAACGAAATATTCCGGCATCGCCGGTACAATTAATAATTACTCTTACGAAATGGAGCAAATGGGTTTTAGTGGTGCTTATCGATCGTACTTCCACACGTTCCCCGGGGATGTTGCATTTTTCTTGCACCACCGAGAATGTTGCAGTGTTGAACGTTATATACGATAAAACTTGTGAAACAAAACACGTCGGTCGACGCGTTCTTTTATTTTCTAACTGTGTAATATTTAATATAATAAAAGCAATGCGTTACTGCCACTATAGTATCTCTTGTCATAACTCTGGCATGATATTTTACGGAAAATAAATCAAACTGTTCCGGACTCCGATACTTCATCGACGAATCCGTTTGTCACGCGTTTCACATAACGAACGTGTATATCAAGTCAAACACCAGAACGAAAATGTTATTACATCCTCATCGAATTTCGATATTTCATTAATTATTGTATATCTTCCGATTGTATTATCTCTAAAAGACCACAGTGAACAAATATTATTAATTCGCAATCCTGATGACTTTGTCAATATTTATCATACAATGATAACGATCCTCGCGATATTACGAATAATCGGTAACATTGTGCAACCAGTCTACGCTGTATCTATGTATGCACGGTTATAAATCTGTAGGGGTAGGAAATAATATTTGTGAGACGCGCATTCCACAGAGGTGCATATTATATGAGACTAAATTATATGGAACTTGTTGCCACAATTGCTACACTTGCCATGGAGATAAATGTCGTGGGAGAGTAATTTCAATGTTTACGGTAGAGTTGCATTAAGACCTTATATACGCGAAAAATTTCAACATTTTTTATTTTTTTATTTTTGGTTCCATTAGCCTGAACGGTTAGGAATATTTCAGGCTTTATAAAATCGAAAAATTCCAAAAATTGTTAAAGTTACAGCATTTGGAGCGTAAAAACTTTTATTTTCTTGGAAGAAGGCAAGTAGCGGCGGTAACCGGCCGCGCTATACGGAGACAGGTGCGCTAAATCGCCAACTTCAAAGCCGTTTTTCCACGATTCACTTTTTGAACCTCGTGAAAGTTCTAACTTTTGAACGAAGGTTCAGATCGCTTTGAAATGTTTACAAGATATTCTTAGTATCATCACCTATCGTGTGAACCACATTTTAAAGACACAAAAAAAATATAAAAAATAAAATACCGACAGAAAATTTAGTAAAAAAATTAATTTTATTATAATTTTTTAAAATAATATTGTTGGTTCACACTGAAGATACATTCATTATGCAATTATAAATATGTTCATTTTTTTTTCAAACACCCACATCGATGCCGAGGACTTTCACGATCATCGCGGGCGAAAAAAAATACATTGCTTTATTATGTAATATCTCCGCCATTTGTTAATATTTCTGATTTTTTTTACATATACTTAACCATGTGCATAAATGATCTGTAAAAAAAATGTTGTCAATATATGCGTCATTTTTTTTTTCGTCCAGAAAAGTACCTTCGAAAGTCGGCGAAGTCTCGTCTATAAAGCCTTAAAATCATATACACTAGAGAATGATCTAGTAAAAATGACTATATTGCTTCAGAGATATTGCCATAGCACATTTCTTTCTTTTTTTATCCCCTATATTTTTTAAGGCCTTAACTTCTGTGTGCTATCTAGCCAGTACTCTCGTAACAATTTTTGTCGACTTTCAATCACTTGTAAAGTTCACGACCGCAGCCGCTGTTACCGCCCATACTGTATCGCATTTGCACGAGGGCGCAGGGACAATGCGGAAAACCTGCGCCGATAAAGCCGGTCATTCCAACTGCGTCTTGGTCCTCAGAATTCGAACTCCCGCTCAACGGTTCCAATGCGCCAGTTAATGCACAGCTAGGCGGTCACCCATCCAAGTACAGACCGCGAACGATTCAGCTTGACTCCGGGGTCCACCAAAGCCGCACACCAATCGCGCATCCACCGCTGTCGGTTGCCATAGCACATAGTAGTAAGGCACTAGGGCGCCATCTATGGTAGAAAGTACCGGATTTATAAGAATTTTTCTTAGATATTATGGTAAAAATTCTTGGATATCTGAGACTTTCTGCTATAGGTGGTGCCCTGGGGGCCTACTACTATATGCTATGGTAATTTTTCTTAGATGATCGGTAATTTTTACTAGATCCTTCTCTCGGTGCATCCGTCGCATCCTGCGCTTTGTTTCGTATGTATCCATAATTATAAGTGTACCCCACCCACACACGGGAAAAATCATAGTTGGCATATTTCCTAACGATACTGTCATATGAGGCATTCTCTGTCAATTCAGCCACTTTTTTCGACCCTTTCAAAGTACGGTTTGGGCATTTTTCATATTTTTTAATCCATCCATTTGAGAGATGCGTTTTTTCAAATTCATATAACTAAGAGGTAAGTCGGCCCAAAAAATCTAACGACTAAATCTTATCTTCATCCATTAACTAATTAATGACATATGTGTTATATTTTTGTTCGTATTGCAAAGGCTATTTTTAGCAGAAAGGAATGACAATTATATTTTTTTCGTGCAATGCGACACCTTCGATTTTGCTGCCAATTTTTTTAGAGCTTTCGGCAATGTGTGAAGGACCTACCAAAAAATTAGGAAGATGTAACTCGACGTAGTTGCTAAGCAGAAGTATATGCATAATAATATAATATTTTTATTGTAACTTTCTTTTTCATTCAATGCGATAGATTCAATTCCGTCACGGCAAATAGGGGAAATTGTATTCGTAGTCAGCATATTAGTAAATCTGAAAAGAAAATATTTGACATTTTTTTAATGAAACGAAAAAATGGTCATTGCTTAGATCAATGGTTCTTAACCTTGGGGGTCCACAGGGGTTCCTCCGTGTATCTCGGGGGTCCATGGACCCAAGTTAAGAACCGCTGGCTTAGATTGATAAATTCCCGAAGAGATAAGGGTCGTGGTAAAGAATTTCAACGACTATAGAAGTGTTGCATCGAAGCTATTACAATTATGATAATTGTAATTAAGATTTGTAGTACAGAATTATTCTGTACTCGGCTTGTTCTCCATAACCAACCACGTACACATTATAATTGCATCGTTATTCTCGATTCAACCACGGAAAGACAACAGCGATCACAGTCAATATATGAGTGAAAAAAATCTCGTTGGAAATTGCTGTACCATCTCGACAAAATCGAAACGAAGTGGTAATTAAACATTGTTGGCCGATCTGAACAAATAACTCAATTCACTTTCTCTCTGAATTTCTATCGGTCTCACTCAACGTGGAACTGTGTTTTCTAATTGATAAGGTTGACCAGCCAAATCCATAACAAGATCATTAATTTACGAACTTGGAAATTATGAGTATTTTCCATCTCCTGTTTTGCCACAATATAAGATCAATTATTGATGCTGAAATTAAGTTTACTATCGACTGTGTTGTCAATTACATGGTCTCTGGTGCACAAGACCAATAATATTAAAAGTCAATATATGGGAACCCCAATATTATTGTGTTTATTCCTTAGAGCGAAGAGAATAAGACATTTTCAACATTATCGTACCGTGAGCTTTAATGGCCGACTCTGAAACCCCGCTGTTTTTCTTCGTAAACATCGATTCATCAAGGAGAGAGAAAAAAAACAACACTTTATTCGCGCCAGAAAAATACGACCCGAATTGCCCCAATAGCGCCTAATGTTTCGCTTAAAATTAACAGCGAGTCAAGCTCAATTGTAGGTTCGCAATCAATAAGGTACGAATAAAAAAAAACAGAAAAACTGTACCACAAAGCATCGTCAACTCCTACGAGCTCCCGGGAATGAAAGTCGCAACTACCACGAAAGCCTCGAAATAAAATCGAAAAAACAGTGTGTTGTTAGTATCTCGAGGAATATGATTTTTTGTCTCTAATCGGTTGAAGCTACGGGAAACACGCAGCACCGTTCGGACGATACGATATTTCACCAACGCTTTTTTCCCTCCTCGATCTTATGAATGAAAAGTCGCGCGTAGTTTTTTACCGTACATGGGTGGTGGTATTGTAGAAGCGAAGTATTCCGAGAAAAGCGGCTTATTTTTACGGCTTACATTACTGTGAATTAGTGAGAGAGAAAGGGGGAAAAAATGTTAGTCCATGATTCATTATATTGGGTAGGGGTACATTGAGAGAAAAATCAGGGATGGAGCGAACATACATGAGAGGTTGATCCAAACAAATATGGTTAGCTCAATGGCGATTTAGGTCGCTTAACCACCGAGAGGTTGAGTTAACAACATGAGGTAGGCTCAACCTCTCGGTGAGGTTAAATACGGCGAAACTCATGGTGAACATGAATCAATAGATCTCGTCGAGGCTGAGCCAACCTCAGTGAAGTTGATTGATTGAAATTGAGGTTGACTCAACCTCAATGAGGTCGATTGGTTCAAGTTCACCATCAGTTTCGCCGTATTTAACCTCACCGAGAGGTTGAGTCAAGCTTATGTCGTTAACTCACTCTCCCGGTGGTTGAGCCACCTAAATCGTCATTGAGCCAACCATTTTCGGTTGGCTCAAGCGCTCATGTATGTTCGCTCCATCCCCAATTTTTTTCTCAGTGGAGGCAGTCTTTATGCTCGAGCACATCTCGTCAGCTATATATCAGATATGATATTCAATACATCCATCTCGTTCTTACGACGGAACCTCCAGTATTTGTACGTGTATTCAGTGGGAAAACCAACGTATGGCTTTCTCGGACGATACAACAATAAGGATGTGGATGCATCGAATATACCGTCGTACCTCTCAAACGCACGGTCACGTGCTTACGCAATTCTTCGTGGATGCGGTACTACGCGATAGACCCTCCATTATAGTAACGATCCCTCGGGCTGTGAAATATCCTGGCGGCGGTTTCCTAGTATATCATATAATTAAGTTTTCATGTAGTGCACTCAAAACACAGATATCGATCGTATAGGTAATAATATTATCGGAAATTAAAGCTGAACTCATAATGCTCGTAGAGCTATGTTTTTAATATCATATAAAATATTTCAAGGCAGTGGGATATTGATGTAAAAAAAGGGTTATTCAAAGATTACAATGAAATTCGATTTGCACAGTTTTGGGATATCAGTTGGAAAGTTTAGCTAGTCGAAATATATGTTCACATTGTCCAGTTTTGATAGTGCACCGTGAGTTACCGGAAATTACAGCCTAGCTCATTATCGACATTTATTATTATACAGATATCGATATCGATATTGACAATGATAATGAATACATACAGTGGAACCTCGTTTATCTGGCATTCGATTAAAGTCCTTGCGAATAGTGTTCACTTTGCATAAGTTCCAAAGAAATGAGAGGGAATTGCAAACACTTCTGGATGGTATAAAAATCTGAAAAAAATCAAGCAAATTAAAGATGCCGAAAAGATTACTTTTGCCTAATAATAATTCCAGAATGTTATTAACAAATTGATGAAAAATAAAATTGTTCAACAAATCTCTCGGAAATCTATTTTTTTTTATGAAAATGAAAATTCACTTTCAATTTTTCTTGTTTATATGGTAAAAATGTCTAGAAAGTCACACAACTCAAAGTGAATTTAAAAATCTGAAAAAATGTATACGTATTCATAAAAATAAAAAAATTATTTCCATTAAAAAAAGTTAGGTTTCCGGAAGATTTGTTGAACAATTTTATTTATCATCAATTTGTTAATAACATTTTAGAATTATTATTATGCAAAATTAATCTTTTCACGCACCTTTAGAATCCTTGATTTTTCAGAATTTTATACCATCGAGAAGTGTTTGCAATTCCTTCTCATTTCTCTGAAACTTATGCGAAGTGAACACACTGTTCGCAAGGACGACCTTAACTGAGACTCTGCGTTATCCGAACTAACCATCTCGTCCGAGTACTCCGTATTAATTGAAGTGTATACTCGGATGATACGAATAAAGTGGTATAAAACGAATGAAGCAGCTATGCTTATCAAGAGACGCGGTAGCGTTTCGACGTCAAGTACTTGAAAAATATATTTTTTAAGCGAGAAGCTACCATGTCTACGCTAATATGCCGGAAGTGGAAACGATTTTTTTGAGATGATATACATGCGAAATTGTCCCCTATTGCAACTGTGTTGAATGCAGTTGAATGATGTGTTACTGTTTTTAATATTTAAAAGTATTGAAACTAAATATTTTCGGGTCATGTATGTTTTCTGTATTGTCCGCATTTTTCGCTCATCCGAGATACTACCCGGCTTAGAAAATCCTATTAAAACCAATTTTAAAAAAATGAATCGATATGAATGAGTTTTTTGTCAGGGGTATTTCCAATTCATAACCATTCTTGTACTCAATGGGAATAAATAGGTAATACTACGTACCTGGACGAATGAATCGACTGTAGACTGCTGCTCCGTATTCGGTTTTACATGGACTTATCCTATTGGTATTTAATCGGAAGTAATGAAGTTCAATCGGAAATTATATTAATGGTATGGTAAATTCTTGAATTGGTATCAATGGGAACATTCAGCCATTTACGTCAATCGGATCCTACCGGCGCCGACCGGTATCAGTAGCAATATTTAATAGGAACCTACAGGAAGAAACTGGTGAAGTCTATTGCTCTGAATGGGAATTGTCTGCGCTAAATTTAAATCGGAATCATACAAATATTTTCCCATAGACGACAATCCCGTGCAATGGGAATTTACAGTAACCTATCGTAACCCATGAATCGGTATCAATGGGAATATTCATCCGTTCACGTCAATCGGATCTTATCAGTAGCAATATTTTAAATAAAAAAAAATATGTGTATCGAAATCTCAAAAAAAAAAAAATCGAAAAAATCTAATCAAAGTAGCCAAGCAGTAGTACATGCAAAAAATTCTTCAAAAAATATGTTTATCAAAACAATCTAAAAAAAAACAAGATGCAAAAAATCTTGACAAAAAAAACTTGGCGTGCCCGTTTTTTCACAATTACAGTTACTGCAGTTATTGCAGTTACTTTCCCTCTCCCTTGATTATTTGAATGAACCATGTACGACAGCTATTTTTTTTGAGATTTCGATACACATATTTATTTTAAATTACTTTGATGAACGTCTTTTTGGAAGCATTTTTTTGTTAAGAGACGGTTTTGATAAACATCTGTTTTGGCAGATTTTTTATTTTTAAGAGGTTTTTTTGATAAACATTTTCTGAACGAGAATACAATTTTTAAGTACATCGCGTACCTTTTTACTTATTTTCAAAAAAGTATTTTTTTCTTTCATTTCACCTATTTTTGACATCCAGTCATGTAGTTTGGTTAATTATTACCAACATACAGTGAATAAACAGAATCATCATCCTGTAAAATATATTCGTGTAACATTTTATGCTGACGAAAGGCACCTTTGACATCTTGAGTACCTGCTCTTGATGCTCTGGTTCTTCGAAGGCAACTGCGTTAGGACCAGGAGGTGGTTTTCATCATGCGCAGCTGAAAAAAAACTTATCTCTCTCGCATGATGGATAAAGACATCTTTTGGTGCTGACACAGTGCCTCTGAAGTTCTAGAGCATCGATGGCATCTGTATGTGGAGCTGGCGATGCCTTTCACCACTATATGCAAAAATGATATATATAATGTATTATAAATTTTCGCTGCGAGCCTTTAATTATGCATCGACAGGGGAAAATGTCTTAAATAGAATGCCAGCTCTGTCAGGAAAAGATTTATTCCTCGGTTTGGGTATATGTAAATAAGTGCACATTTTTCTGACGGACCATAGATTCCATTTTTAAAAAGTTGAACCATCTTCCTGACAAATATATTTGTGTAACATTTTATTATATATTTCAAAAGCAAAAATAAAACGAAACTTGAAAGATAGGTTAGTCATAAAAAGATCAAGGAAAAATTAACTTTACACGTTCAACACAGAATTAAAAGAATATAAAAATAATTAACAATTATGAATAAAAAGAAAATACTAGGTATGTTTACAAGACATTTTATTTTTGTTTACACGAATTACTACTGTATCTACATAATAATAAACGTCGATATGCTACCGCGTTTCATCTTACACAAATAATCACTGCTTTAATCACTTAATTACACGAATCACTGCTTTTCACTTAATTACACGAATCACTTTTTGTTGAAAAACAATTTTTCAACAAAAAGTTTCCTGTCAGGCAACATCCGACTACTTCAGAAGCGCGATAGAATCCTGAACGCAGCACAGCAGTCGAAAGACGAGCCAGCTGATATGGCGAACGCATGCGCGGTAGACGCGAGGCGCATGCGCAATAGACGCGAGGACTCGCATCACATCACATCACAGGACACTTTTATAATATTTTCGGACCTCGAGAGGTGCCCGATGCCCATATCTCGGCATCTACCGCAAAGTTATAATCGGAACAGGGCGCGTTGAAAAGCTTGTGTCCTATATATAAAAAAGTGTCGTCCGAATTCCGATCTGCTGCTTCGTTTCCGAGAAAATCGAGAAGCAAGAATTCACTTCCGGCATTTTGAAGTATATATACTTGGTAGCGTCTCGTCAACTCGCTTAAAAAAAATATTTTTTTAAGTACTTGGCGTCGAGACGCTACCGCGTCTCTTGATTGGTAGCGTCTCGTTGCCAAGTACTTAAAAAAAAAATATTTTTTTAAGTACTTGGCGTCGAGACGCTACCGCGTCTCTTGATAGGAACCTACAGGAAGAAACTGGTGAATTCTATTGCTATGAATGGGAACTGCCTGAGCTGCACGGAAATCGGAATTATCGGAATTGTATCAAGAAGAACTTCGCAAAAAAAACTTGCCAACCCGTAACTAGTCGTAACTAGTCGTAAAACTTGCCAACCCGTAAAAGTATCCAATAGAACGCAATTTTGTACAAGCTTTGAGTATGTATAGGTTGTAATTATCAAAAAATTGACATGTTAAAAATGGTTGCGATTTTTTATTTGGTGTCGGTCAATACAGGCCAGTAAATCTACCTCTATATATACGTTTCTGATAGGTTGCAAGCGTACATACGCGGCATTCCACCCCGTTTCGAACGGTCAAAAATGCGACCACTTCCAAAAAAATCATTATTTCACCACAGTTTATAATTATGTAAAAGAATTTTTTCGGAATTATCGGATCGTTTTTTTTTCATTTGTCAAACTCGATTTTTGTTGGCCGAAAAAAATATTTTAGTCTATTTTCCATCTAAAAGCACCTTTTCCAATAATAAACATATTCGGAAAGTTCATTCAAAACTCCATCTTTTATTCCTTGAACATTTTTTTTTGTATACCTAAAACTTTCAAAAATACAGCGGTTTTAACAAAAAAATTACCAGTTTGGCATATCCTAACAAAAATGATCTAAAAATTCTGAAAAAATTACAAACATTTCTTTTAATAATTACGAATTGTGGTGAAATTACGATTTTTTGGAAGTGGTCGAGTTTTTGACCGTTCGAGTTGAGATACAATGCCTCATTATATTCTATAAACATCAATTTACATTAATTCCGATTAAAGGACAATTTATTACTTCCTATTTCTTCCGATACAAACTTGTTTGTATTGTGACGAGTAATAAAAATATTAATTGTAGTTTTAATTTAATTTGTCGTTTCCCGGTCATTTCCGATTAATACGAATTGGGAGAAATACACAATTTCATATACACTGACAGTGCAATTCCAGTGACGCGATCGGTCAACGGATGCTCATTTATTCCTATTGACAGATCGCAAAAAAAAAAACATTTGATTCCGATTGTTCGACCGGGCAATGTATTCCCATATATTGTTGTAAAATTCAAATCGCTGTTAGTCAAATAGGTCAATACCGATGTATACCGATAGATTCATTTCTCATGTGCACATGCAATGTATGCAAATTCCGATTGATTCTAATTAAAGAATGATTCATCAACCCCTATTCATTCATATTCAATGTCTGTAGTTAAGTATTGTGATCATAGGCAGATTGATACCTATTGCGTTCTAGCTCAACTGTAAGTTGCCGTTTCTTATTCATTCCGAAAGAAACGATGACGAAATTGATCAACTCTTGCCGATTCATTCCGATTTATCGCGACCCGGGAGCAATACGCAATTTCCTGTTAATAGCTATAGAGATTCAGTCATCGAGGTCAGTCAACGATACCTGATTCATTCCAGTTGACAGTTTATCGGAAAGAAACACATTGAATCCGGTTGTTTGACGGGACAAGACATTCTCATAGAAACATTATACTTACCGATAGATCCCGATATATGATCAAACAATACAACCCATTTCAATCCCATAAGCTCGATATAGAGCCACTTTTCAACGGTACTTTCCGATTAAATCTTGTATAAAACTAAAATGGGGGAATTTCCTATACAATCCCATTCGTTATTTCAATGGGAAAGTGAGCATTCTATGGGATATTACCAGGACAAAAAACTCATTCAAACCAATACGTCGTCGAAAAATAATATTTCCTATCGAGAAGCCAATTTTATCGGATAATAACGATACGTTCCGATTGATATCACGTGCTAATTCAATCCTACTGATACCTATTCATTTCCAATGGGAGCGCAAATTGCTCTCCGATTAAGACTATTCATTCCGATTGAAATCCTATGGGTTACAATCGGTTTCAATCAGTATCTATAGGATTTTCTAAGCAGAGTACCCTCTCCCCAAATAACCTCGTATAAATGAGAGTCTACTGTACGCGCATCTATCATTATAACATTTGGAAAGATACTTGGGCGTGATGATCATGATATATAAAACTGTGTTCCCAAAATTAAATCACAAATGATTTTTACTGTATCTATTGGTTCTGTGAGAGGAGACGTCTTCCAGCTGTTAGTAAAATGATAAACAAACAGTTATTACTTTATTCTTCTTATAGCGAAATACGTAATGAAATTCTTTTTACAGTCGGGAGATAAAAAAACATTTAATTTATTTTTTGCTTTTTGCAGTCTATTTTTTGCATTAATGAGAGACTATATTTAGAAAATTGTATCTCAGAGATAATTATAGAAAATTATATCGTTGAGAAATATCACTTTGCAGATATGAGGTTACACTACAGCGATTGAGTTAAAACTATAGAACTGTGGAATTATTCGAGGTTATACTAGTAGACGACAAAAATCATCATTCCGGCAATAGTAATAATGGGGAGCGGCTTTCTATATATCCGAATAGGCTTCTGGCCCACTTTTCCAACATTCTTTATCTCTGCCACTTCACGTTTCATTTTCAGAATCTATTGCACACATACTCTCACACATACTCTCTAATCCACGGAACTAATATCCCAAATTCTGTTACGACCCATTAAGCTGTGACGACAAACCTTGGAAACAACGAAAAAGGCAAAATTGCGGAATTCTGTGAAACACATAACTCCAGTCTTTTGCCGTAGCGGGCAGTCGGGAGTTAAAAAAATAGTTGCTCTGAGGTTACTAGGAACATTAGGCGGGCTGTCGCGCGCAATCGGAGAGCAGTGGTGCTGCCGCCCGAATTCCAGAAGTGACGTCACATAGGGTACACGACATTTCCCCTAGATGATATCACTTCTGGTCGAAAAATGAGATTATTAACCAGAAGTGACATCATCTAGAGGATACGGCACATCCAGTCAAAAACTGAGATTTTACACTAGATTGCGTCACTTCCGATTTGAAAATCGCATTTTTCAACCAAAAGCGACGTCACCTATGGGAAACAAAAAAATTGCCTTTTTTAAAAACACCCTAGTGTGTCATACGTCTCAAATGTATTTCGAATTCGTCTCGAATGTAGCCAGCGACCAAAACCGACGAATTAAGGAACACGCGGTCAGCGCTGCAGCGCCAGCGAACCTTAGTCCCGCGCATTATAGTACAAATAGAGTTAAAAATAGTTCATTACTCCACGAGGGCGAAAAACGTTTTTCTAACGAGTGTGAGTTTGCAGCACGAGCCGAAGGCGAGTGCTGTAATCACACGAGTTAGAAAAAGTGTTTCGCACGAGGGATGTACGAAATTTTTCATCACAAGATGCGAAAATGGCGGTTTTACGCACGCGAAGCGGGCGGAAAAGTGGCCATTTCCGCACCGAGTGATGAAAAGATGTATAGTATACCTTCTGATTTAGTTTAAATATACACTTAAAGTTTTAAAGAAACTTTATGTTAACTGTCAGTGCCCGAAGCCTTGTCAAGACATTTGTAGTTTGTAGGGGTCCATTATTTGCTGACCCCTATGGTCCATATGACCAGAGCCTTATGGCCCATATTAGCATACCGTAAACAGCAAGCAAGATGGACCACTGCACGAAATCTATGAAAAATTGTATCGGCACCCACTTTAGAAGGATGTTACAAAAAAATCATCTAGGGCAAAATGGGGTACCCTTCGATTTAACTCGCGGCAACTTTTGTCAGCTTCATACATAAAGTCCTGATAGCAAGACAGCCATGACAGCGAGACTGTCATGACAGCGAGACTGTCATGACAGCGAGACTGTCATGACAGCGAGACTGTCATGACAGCGAGACTGTCATGGCAGCGAGACTGTCATGACAGCGAGACTGTCATGACAGCGAGACTGTCATGGCAGCGAGACTGTCATGACAGCGAGACTGTCATGACAGCGAGACTGTCATGGCAGCGAGACTGTCATGACAGCGAGACGGTCATGACAGCGAGACGGTCATGGCAGCGAGACGGTCATGGCAGCGAGACGGTCATGACAGCGAGACGGTCATGACAGCGAGACGGTCATGACAGCGAGACGGTCATGACAGCGAGACGGTCATGACAGCGAGACGGTCATGACAGCAAGACAGCCATGACAGCGAGACTGTCATGACAGCGAGACTGTCATGACAGCGAGACTGTCATGACAGCGAGACTGTCATGACAGCGAGACTGTCATGGCAGCGAGACTGTCATGACAGCGAGACTGTCATGACAGCGAGACTGTCATGACAGCGAGACGGTCATGACAGCGAGACGGTCATGACAGCGAGACGGTCATGACAGCGAGACGGTCATGACAGCGAGACGGTCATGACAGCGAGACGGTCATGACAGCGAGACGGTCATGACAGCGAGACGGTCATGACAGCGAGACGGTCATGACAGCGAGACGGTCATGACAGCGAGACGGTCATGACAGCGAGACGGTCATGACAGCGAGACGGTCATGACAGCGAGACGGTCATGACAGCGAGACGGTCATGACAGCGAGACGGTCATGACAGCGAGACGGTCATGACAGCGAGACGGTCATGACAGCGAGACGGTCATGACAGCGAGACGGTCATGACAGCGAGACGGTCATGACAGCGAGACGGTCATGACAGCGAGACGGTCATGACAGCGAGACGGTCATGACAGCGAGACGGTCATGACAGCGAGACGGTCATGACAGCGAGACGGTCATGACAGCGAGACGGTCATGACAGCGAGACGGTCATGACAGCGAGACGGTCATGACAGCGAGACGGTCATGACAGCGAGACGGTCATGACAGCGAGACGGTCATGACAGCGAGACGGTCATGACAGCGAGACGGTCATGACAGCGAGACGGTCATGACAGCGAGACGGTCATGACAGCGAGACGGTCATGACAGCGAGACGGTCATGACAGCGAGACGGTCATGACAGCGAGACGGTCATGACAGCGAGACGGTCATGACAGCGAGACGGTCATGACAGCGAGACGGTCATGACAGCGAGACGGTCATGACAGCGAGACGGTCATGACAGCGAGACGGTCATGACAGCGAGACGGTCATGACAGCGAGACGGTCATGACAGCGAGACGGTCATGACAGCGAGACGGTCATGACAGCGAGACGGTCATGACAGCGAGACGGTCATGACAGCGAGACGGTCATGACAGCGAGACGGTCATGACAGCGAGACGGTCATGACAGCGAGACGGTCATGACAGCGAGACGGTCATGACAGCGAGACGGTCATGACAGCGAGACGGTCATGACAGCGAGACGGTCATGACAGCGAGACGGTCATGACAGCGAGACGGTCATGACAGCGAGACGGTCATGACAGCGAGACGGTCATGACAGCGAGACGGTCATGACAGCGAGACGGTCATGACAGCGAGACGGTCATGACAGCGAGACGGTCATGACAGCGAGACGGTCATGACAGCGAGACGGTCATGACAGCGAGACGGTCATGACAGCGAGACGGTCATGACAGCGAGACGGTCATGACAGCGAGACGGTCATGACAGCGAGACGGTCATGACAGCGAGACGGTCATGACAGCGAGACGGTCATGACAGCGAGACGGTCATGACAGCGAGACGGTCATGACAGCGAGACGGTCATGACAGCGAGACGGTCATGACAGCGAGACGGTCATGACAGCGAGACGGTCATGACAGCGAGACGGTCATGACAGCGAGACGGTCATGACAGCGAGACGGTCATGACAGCGAGACGGTCATGACAGCGAGACGGTCATGACAGCGAGACGGTCATGACAGCGAGACGGTCATGACAGCGAGACGGTCATGACAGCGAGACGGTCATGACAGCGAGACGGTCATGACAGCGAGACGGTCATGACAGCGAGACGGTCATGACAGCGAGACGGTCATGACAGCGAGACGGTCATGACAGCGAGACGGTCATGACAGCGAGACGGTCATGACAGCGAGACGGTCATGACAGCGAGACGGTCATGACAGCGAGACGGTCATGACAGCGAGACGGTCATGACAGCGAGACGGTCATGACAGCGAGACGGTCATGACAGCGAGACGGTCATGACAGCGAGACGGTCATGACAGCGAGACGGTCATGACAGCGAGACGGTCATGACAGCGAGACGGTCATGACAGCGAGACGGTCATGACAGCGAGACGGTCATGACAGCGAGACGGTCATGACAGCGAGACGGTCATGACAGCGAGACGGTCATGACAGCGAGACGGTCATGACAGCGAGACGGTCATGACAGCGAGACGGTCATGACAGCGAGACGGTCATGACAGCGAGACGGTCATGACAGCGAGACGGTCATGACAGCGAGACGGTCATGACAGCGAGACGGTCATGACAGCGAGACGGTCATGACAGCGAGACGGTCATGACAGCGAGACGGTCATGACAGCGAGACGGTCATGACAGCGAGACGGTCATGACAGCGAGACGGTCATGACAGCGAGACGGTCATGACAGCGAGACGGTCATGACAGCGAGACGGTCATGACAGCGAGACGGTCATGACAGCGAGACGGTCATGACAGCGAGACGGTCATGACAGCGAGACGGTCATGACAGCGAGACGGTCATGACAGCGAGACGGTCATGACAGCGAGACGGTCATGACAGCGAGACGGTCATGACAGCGAGACGGTCATGACAGCGAGACGGTCATGACACCGAGACGGTCATGACAGCGAGACGGTCATGACAGCGAGACGGTCATGACAGCGAGACGGTCATGACAGCGAGACGGTCATGACAGCGAGACGGTCATGACAGCGAGACGGTCATGACAGCGAGACGGTCATGACAGCGAGACGGTCATGACAGCGAGACGGTCATGACAGCGAGACGGTCATGACAGCGAGACGGTCATGACAGCGAGACGGTCATGACAGCGAGACGGTCATGACAGCGAGACGGTCATGACAGCGAGACGGTCATGACAGCGAGACGGTCATGACAGCGAGACGGTCATGACAGCGAGACGGTCATGACAGCGAGACGGTCATGACAGCGAGACGGTCATGACAGCGAGACGGTCATGACAGCGAGACGGTCATGACAGCGAGACGGTCATGACAGCGAGACGGTCATGACAGCGAGACGGTCATGACAGCGAGACGGTCATGACAGCGAGACGGTCATGACAGCGAGACGGTCATGACAGCGAGACGGTCATGACAGCGAGACGGTCATGACAGCGAGACGGTCATGACAGCGAGACGGTCATGACAGCGAGACGGTCATGACAGCGAGACGGTCATGACAGCGAGACGGTCATGACAGCGAGACGGTCATGACAGCGAGACGGTCATGACAGCGAGACGGTCATGACAGCGAGACGGTCATGACAGCGAGACGGTCATGACAGCGAGACGGTCATGACAGCGAGACGGTCATGACAGCGAGACGGTCATGACAGCGAGACGGTCATGACAGCGAGACGGTCATGACAGCGAGACGGTCATGACAGCGAGACGGTCATGACAGCGAGACGGTCATGACAGCGAGACGGTCATGACAGCGAGACGGTCATGACAGCGAGACGGTCATGACAGCGAGACGGTCATGACAGCGAGACGGTCATGACAGCGAGACGGTCATGACAGCGAGACGGTCGGGACAGCTATAATTTTAGGTAACCCATTTTGCCCCGTATCGGTATCGCGTTCGTCTTCCCCGTTTTGCCCTGCTTCCCCATTTTGCCCCGGTGTCCCCTACATATATAGTGGTGGAGCTGGTGGCTCGTATGCTCACCCTTTTTAGGGACTTACGTCCCTTTTTTTTCTAAGTCCCTTTACTTCACGGTCTCAGTATAAGTCAACTTCCCGTCCCTATTACTGGCCCTTCTGACCCTATTATTGAGCCCCCTCCCTCCCTCGCGCTTTACACGGCAGCAGTAGCCGTGAAATCTTTTTATATTATAGAGATATATATATATATTTATATATATATATTTTTCCTCGTTTTCACAGTTACAACGCGGTTACGATGTCTTTGGAATGAAATTGCTTCGCAACAGTGCATATCGCACTATAAGCTTGTCGCGTACGGAGCGGGAAATTCGTAGGGCATGAAAACGTACACCGTGGAATATTGCAAATGTAAAATAGAACATGGCTACGGATTTTTATCAGATATTCCAGACAATGCGCCGATAATGAATGTACATTCGCCGAAACACATCGTGTATTGCACGCACGTAGACTCAGACGCCTTATATTTTACGACGGAAATATCCGTCTCTTAGAACTCTCGTGTAGAGAGATATTTTTTTTTCGTGACACGTATTTTCACACGTCTTGATGCTCGCATAAATTTATAATGCTCAAATTCTTTCTTAAGGGAATACGTCACACAAAGACTTTTCTACTTTTGAAACTAAAGATCACAAGTGTTATAAATGAATAAGATTTTTTAAAAGAACTTCTAATAATTTTTCCCCCACGTGGATTTCGAGATACATGAACTTAAAATTGTGTCAATTAGCATGAGCTGCATACGGCGCCGCGTGAAAAGCAACATTCTTTTTTAAAAAATGTATGTTTCCAGACGACTGTATTAGAATTTTTTTTCGAAATAGTACATTACGATACTAGTGCGATAAAACTTTTCCTGACGAGTGTTGCAATCACACGAGTTCAGAAAACGTTTTATGCACGAGTATCGTACGAAATTTTATTTCACAAGGTGCGAAAATGCGGTTGCACGCACGCAAAGCGTGCGTGAACGCGCATTTTACGCACCGAGTGAAATAAATAACATTACAACATTATTACGAACGCGTAAAAAAAATGAAATCGAGGTGTGCCCATATATTGTTGAAGATATTACGAGTTGAAGGAGCTTCGAACCTGTATATGAATAGATACTTGGGCCTCAACCATTACTAGCAACATGCCCCCCATCACCCCCCACCATTAAGAAACGGCGATCCGTGACGTATTCCCTTAATAGATTTCAGGTTTTTTTTCGTTCGAGCACTAATTGCAGTAGATAGAAATAGGAATAACGCGATTTAAAAAAATATATCGTATATAGCAATTTATTACAGCAACAGAAAAAGTTTGTGAACTTTACAATAATTATAATTGTCATTTTTTATGTTTAGGACTTTAGCCATGCATAGCTGCCTCGGGGTGTAAAGCAGAGAGAAGTATGGGAATTCAACTGAAAACACGGCCGTCAGAATTTTGTTTTTTTCCAAGTTAGTCTCTCATGGACTATAAATATGAAACTTCTGTATGAAGAATTCTCTGATGGCGTGACCTACGTGTAACGTTTGTTTGGTACGCGGATCAGTATTCTATACGTTGCATCATACATCAAGCCCACTGAATAATTAAAAATTACTTTTTAAACCTAGTCATAGTAATTCCATGTAGTCCTTAACCTCGGCAACGAAACGATGAATTACTAGTCCGTTCAGTCTCGCAGAGTAATATCGGGTTTTTCCAAGGTTCTTTTTTTCCTGACCCGAGAAAGAGATTAAAATCCCCATCGCGGTGACCAGGCCTGCGAATATCGCAATCACCAGCCTGTGATATTCGATTCGGTTAGTGGTGATTTAAAAATCCTTCTTTGCCATTCAGCCGGTGCTGCCGATACTCGCTTTCGCGTCGTGTTTCAACAGTGTATCCATGGACTATAGTGTGTACATACGTTGGTGCAGTATATATACATAAAATTTGAATAAAATTGTGGTATCGAAGTTTATACACACGTGGCGTATCGACGAGAGAGTATCGCAGACCGAGCCTTGTTTTCTTTTCATTTTCACACGTTATTTCGTGAATGCGGTTAACATATCGACACATCGGGAGATTAATCCAGCCTTGCATGCGATGCGCTCCGGACGGCACCGAAATTAATTGCAATGTGAAATTTCGCTGACACTCTCGCGTATCCGCCAGGTTCGTCGATTCGATCGGAACACACGTTATTAATCAGAAAATCGAATTCCCGTTCTATCTTTTGATATAGAAGAGAGAGATCGCGCGGGGCAAAACGGACCGGTTTCCTCCTCTCGAGATGAGGCCTTCTTTTTTATGTCCGGTGAAAGATCGGTAAAAAAACTAGTGTATTATTATGTCCCGCTTTCCTCGAATAATAACGATCGCTATACTTGTATATATATTTTTAAATCTACATGTCCATTTATAGACACGAGGGCAATAAGGCTGAATGGGTTGAAAGTTCCTCAAAAATATGGATTTATTGCGATCTTTTCTCGGGTGGCAATTAATAATTCCAATTTTCCAAGCATCAGAGGCGAAAGAATTTCTTTCCGAAAATAAAACAATTACCTCACCGACGATACGGTTTATTTGCGATTCAGTGGGACTTTCGTACTAAAGTGAATTACTTTGCTCGACGATCGAGACTGAAAGAAAATATTTGCTCGATATAATCGAGTTAAATTGAACTTTCAGAATTTTCACTGCACTCCATCGTGGCAACGGAACGAAAATAACATTCGAAGTATAAAATCTAAAACTTAAATTATCATCTCGTTTGGTATATAAAAATTAATACTATTTATTACATCATCAAACAGTATGAATACAAAATAACTTAGTTGAATCACATATATACATGTCGATTTGTTATTCGATAAACTCGATGAAGGGACACTTTGCTTCTCTTCGTCATTCGTTCGGTACGAAAAAAAATATCTGTGATAAAATGAATTGTCGAAGAAAATCGATAAAGTTTCAGTCATTCATAGCATTCATAGTATTCGCATCACCGACCTACGTATTTTGCCCGCGATGTCGGTATACTCACGAATTAAATAGAATATTGAAGTCTTTTAGCACATACCCAGTACGCGGTCACGCTCTTTGTATGTTGTTGTTGTCGATACGCAAATTAATTATTTATATAACGTGCATGTATTATTCGTAAGAAAACAATTAAAAATAATCATAGCTTCTCGCCACTAAGACTGAGCACGTTGTAGTACGAGTGATCGGGGAACCTGTCGAGTTCTATGTAGTCAGTTTCGTCGAGAAGAAGTCCCTCGGTGAGACTGACGAGCTCCCCGAATGATGGCCTGCATGCGGGGTCCTTGTCCCAACAGTAGTACATTATATTGTACAGCTCGCGTTTGCAATGCTCCGGTCTGTCGAGTCTGTAGCCTTCCTTGATCTTTCGCATCACCTGAAGGGGGTTTAGAAAATCGTCATAAACAAAAATCGTTATAAACAAAAATATGTTGATCTTCGAATCAAACGTTGTGTCAAGTACGATCGATATATATATTTTTCTTAAAACTACTGAACCATCTCGTTTGCATTTTTTATCTTAAGGCGTCTGACCACACTGGGGTAAAAAAAATCAATTTTCCCCCCTTATAATTAACTTGGAAGTTCTATCAACAATTTAAACGACCACTGGTATTGAAATTCTCAAAAGAGGCGAAGATATAAATATTTATAATTAGAAATATCGGTCTGTATTTTTTGTTATAAAAGTACTGCATCAACTCGTTTGCATTTTTTATCTTCAGGCGTCTGACCGGTCTGGGATTATGCAAAAATAAATTTTTCCGTTAATTCATTTGACGGTTCTATCAACAATTTATGCCGCCGCCACCGGTATTGAAATTCTTAAAATCGCCGAGATTACAGATGTATGTAGATAGAAAGGTCGAGTCGCTGCAATCGATTGGTCGCGATCCGAACTGAGAAAAGCAGGAAAGCGACGCGTCAAACTCGAAGATCGTCTCAAAAAGATGCCCGAGAGCCTCACATAATTTCTGAAGGAAAATTATATTAGGCCGGAATCGCTGATTGAAGGTAAGTCAAAGAAAAACCGCACCGTTGCCCGAATAACCGAACACTTACTTTCTTTTGCATTTATCTCGCGCGCTATATTTTTTTACCTGGTTCCAATTAGATCTCGAAAACTCCGGGCGGTCCGATTGAATTGAAATTTAGAGACAGCAGTCTTATATATATTATCTCTAGTGTAAGAGTACAATTGTTACCATGAATTCATTAATTTTTTGTCCTCGTCAAATTTCTGTGAAAATTTATTATACATTTATTTTCTCTTCCGCTCACTGGTATTTCTCCAATTACTTATTTTACACCGCATTGGCGGCAGAGGAGTGGGTCGGTGGATAACCTTTTTAACGAAAACAATTTAACGCCGCAATTTTTGGAATATATTCAGTCAATATGTATAAGAGGGGTTCTCAAAACCATAAATTACTATGTGGCGGAAAAAATTAATTTCCACTTTCAAGTTTACAGATTTTTTAAGAGTGACGAATTTTTTTTCTCTTTCTTGAGCGGCCAGGGTGGTCAGACCCTTTTAAGTACACTCTCCGGATATTGTTTTCACAAAATTGTAACGACGCCGCAGTCGCAGAAAGATTAAACGTATCCATTTAGAAAGAAGGTTCGCAAGAAAGAGAAAGAAAAAAAAAACAATTATATCACCGATTTAAGACTGCGGTGAGATTAAAAAAAGAGTGTCGTATGATTTTTCGAATGAAAGAGAAAATATTGACCTCAGCGGCGGCGAGACCGGGATACGGTGTTGATCCCAGTGTGACTATCTCCCAAATGAGAACGCCGAAGCTCCATATGTCTGATTTCACCGAGAAAATATTGTCGTAAAGGCTCTCAGGGGCCATCCATCGTATAGGCAACCGACCCTCCGATTTTCTCTCGTAAATTTGATTAGCCGCAACGTCACGTGCAAAACCAAAGTCCGCCACTTTGCATGCGCGATTCTCGTCGATGAGGATATTACGGGCTGCCAGATCTCTGTGAATTATTCCCTTCGAGGCGAGATACTCCATTCCCTTTGCAACCTGATTCGGAAAAAGAGAGAACAAAATTATTCACTCATTCACAGTTCGTGTAAAAATAAAAATACGAAAACAGATATGCTGCCATATAAAAAGATCGGCGGTTAACGCTCTACCATATTTACAATAGATGCCGGATTAAAAAAAGATTCTATGAAACAACATTTATAAGCAGATAATTTTATTCATATTAATTTATCGTATTTTTCAATTATTGAAAATCCACCACGAAAATTTAATTATTGTATCAAATAAATTGAAATTATGTTTATTTTAGTAGTTTCCAATTTTTTGCTGAACGAAAATACACTTCGGTGGCGAAAATATATCGTTTCGATAGCGTTTAAATTAAATTAAAAAACAACAAATATATCGTATTTTTAAAATATTAAATGACGGAAACGAAAATCGAATTATTTCGATAAATAAATTTGATTTATCTTTATTTTTAAAGTTTCAAATTTTTTTGACCGAAAATATTCATCTGCCGCGAAAACGTATCGTTTCGATAGAGTTTTAATCTTCGAATAAAAATATTTCTTGGAAATCATGGCTTATACCTGATAGACGAAGCTCGTGAGATCGCGAGAGGTCAAACCGGGACCCCCGTGATTTCTTTCCTCCCGGGAAGCTCTGAGGAAGCTCTGAAGCTTACCGCCGCTTACGTACTCGAGAATCACGAACATTGGCTCGCGCTCGGTACAACAGCCGAGGAGTCTGACGACGTTCGGATGAGGTTCGAGACTCTTCATGACTTTGAGCTCTTGAGCGAGATCAAGTCTCTCCCGTTCAGTCGCATTCTCCTTCAAAGTTTTTACAGCGACTATCGACGGACCTGTTTTACCGTCGATTTCAAGTGCCTCGCTCTTCCAAACTTGTCCGAAGCAACCTTCCCCAAGGATACTGAAGACCTGTGCATTGCGACAGATCGAAATTATATTACAAATAAAAATAAAAATTTATTTATTTAAATTATTTATTATATTTCTTGACCGACTCCAATACCGACCTTTAATCTGTGCCTCGGAAACTCCCACTTGTCACCCTGAGACTTCGTCTGCATTCCAGACGGATTATCTTTGTCCCAGGGCTCGTACCTGTTGTTCGGAGCTTTCTGCCCTCTCCATCTCTTCATCACCAAAGACGGCGAGTCCGATATATTCGACACGCTCACCGAAGCTTGCTCCTTCTGCGCAAAAAAATAATAAACAGTCGTCATTATTCTTGAATTATATTTAAAAAATTGTAATGAATAAAATTAATGGTTAAACGAACTTACCTGTAAGTGAAGTTCTACCATGATTGTATGAGCGCCTCTTCCGAAGAGATCAGATATGTAGTAACCCCCCCTTTCACGCTAGTGTCGCCACAATATTTAAAGTAAAAAAGACTTTCTTTTCTTTACACGGAGCTAGCTCCCTCTATTCCGTGACCCTGGGGTCCCGGCCAACTATCATCATTTCTGTACAGTATCCTGCCGCTACCCACTTGGGATATCTCCCTTAGAGAATATAAGGGTGGGAGGGACTGATCTCTTCGGAAGAGGCGCTCATACAATCATGGTAGAACTTCACTTACAGGTAAGTTCGTTTAACCATTAATTGTATTCGCGCCTCTTCCTCGAGATCAGATATGTAGATGTTTAAAGTAAAAGGTACGGCAGGAAGGGAATTATAACGACTTTATAATGACGCAATAAAACACACACACCCCAAACAAATTGGAAATTTGGTCAATTACCCAAAACCACCGTAGCGAACTGATTCTTATCAGCTACGACATCCCGATCGTAAAATCTTGCAAACGTAGCTGAGTCCTTTGTCCAGCCTGCAGTGGTGCGAATAATGTCAATATTAACACCATTGCGTTTTGCCGATGAAGTCGCGGCGTGACGCGTACTATAGGCCGAAAACTTTTCAATATTAATCCCGCTCTTGTTCATTGTTTCCTTGATCCATCTACTCAATGTTTGAGAGCCCACCACGTGCGGTTTCTTGAACGAAATAAACAGTTGATTCGTATCCGAACGAATATCCTTAGTTTTTTCCAGATATGCTTCTAGTGCTGAAGCTGGACAAATCGATCTATCTTCTTGATAAAACGGTAATCTTCGGAGTGGTTGTTTCCTATTTGGTCCTAAGGTCTTTATTTGATCCGGAATCATTATCTCCAAGGCCTGTCGCCCGGCCTTGCGTATATTTCGAATATCCACCAGCGCCAGAGTCTGCATACGATGTGCGGTTACCAGAGCTAACAGCGTTACCAGTTTCATTGATAAGACCCGAAGACTTAAATTCTCGTTCGGATACCAGTTAGACAAAAACTTTAAAACCACTTGTGGGTCCCACGTATCATATTTCGGCTCTCTAGGTCTTAGCTTCGCAACTCCCTTAAAGAATTTTACGATCTGGTCGTCTTGCGCTAGACTAGACCCGAGTATCAACGCCACTGCTGATCTGTAACAGTTCAACGAACTGTACGATGCACCGTTCTTAAATATTCTCGTGAGAAAAATTAAAACGTTGCGCGGTGGGGTTGAATAAGGGTCGATCTTTTCTTCCTGACAGAAGAACCACCATTTCTTCAGTCCTGAGTTATATTGACGTATAGAGGAATCTGTCAATGAAGCTATCAGAACGCTTGCCTGATAAAATCCCGGCACCCAGCGTAAGATTCCTCCAGAGCGAGTGTGGTTTGCTGTATGAAGAGTGGAGTAAATCAAAACTTGGCCTGAACGTCAACGGCTCTCCTACGATTAGTGATAAGAACAAGGGATACCACGGCTGCGCTTCCCAGCGAGGAACAACAACTATACCCTTCGATCCCTCGAAAGCAATCTTGAGTAACACCCTTAAAACGCATGCAAATGGAGGAAATGCGTAAAAGAACCACGGAGTCCAATCAAGAGTGAACGCATCGATTGCTATCGAATCCGGATCCGGTAACCAAGAAACCAATTTCTCGCACTTCGAGTTCGCTCTAGTGGCGAATAAATCGATCCTGGGTTGACCCAAACACTCCACGACTTCTTGAAACGCCGACGATGATAAACTGTACTCTGCCTCTGGCTCTAACTTACGAGACTCCTCATCGGCCTCCGTATTCTCACTGGAGCGAATATAAGACGCAAAAATCCATATGCGACGTACCTCACACCATTGCCAAATTTGTTTTGCAAGATCGCTCAAACCAGCTAATCGACACCCCCCCATACGGTTGATATACGCGATCGCGGTAGTGTTGTCAATCCTAAGTAGGATATTGCAATCACTGCGATGCTCTGCAAAGCACTTTAAACCAAAAAAGGTTGCCATCAATTCTAACTGATTGATATGCAAAAATATTTCATCCGTTTTCCAATGTCCATGGCAACGACGAGCCCCGTAGAAAATGCCCCAACCCGAGCGCGAAGCATCCGAGAATATTTCCATATCGAATGAACGTTCCGATAACGGGGTCTGAGCTTTACTTATGTGGTTTTTCCACCACCTCAAATCTTCATCTAACCTTGGCGATACGGACATACGCGCGTCATAATTATCATTATTACTCTCCAACGCTAACAAAAGCTCCTTTTCGAAAGACTTCATATACACGCCTCCATACGTCACAGCTGGACAGCGTGAGCTTAGAGTACAAATAAAAGTCACGAATTCTCGTATCGTACAACTTTTCAATCGTTTAAACTTTTGAATGAAATCTAACGTTCCCTGGACCTTTTGCTCCGGAAGCTTAAGCGACATTTCTACGCTATTGAAAATAAAACCTAAAAATTTACAGGATTGTTCGGGAGCCAAAACGCACTTATCGAGGTTTAATATAAACCCTAGCTCTTCTAACAGAGAGCGTGTCTTGCGAACGTTCTCTTCGCACTCAGACAAAGTCTCTCCCAGGAGCAAAATATCATCCAGATAAATTACGGATAACAACCCTCGACGCCGTAAGAACGCCATCACCGGTTTTAACAATTTCGTAAAAACGTACGGTGCTGAGCTTAACCCGAATGGCAAACATGTAAATTCGTAGCAATTACCCTTGAATTCAAACCGTAACAGCTTTCTATGCGATTTTGCTACTGGTACCAATTGGTACGCGTCTTTTAAATCAATCGATGCCATGAAGCAATTGGGACGAACTAATCTTCTGGCGACTCTCCAATCCTCTAATTTGAAGTGCTCTGTCTTAACATACTCATTAAGACCCCGAAGATTTAAAATTAAGCGCTGTGACTCATCCGGTTTCGGAATTAGAAATATTCTTGAAACAAATTGCCCGCTCTCAGAGAAGGCCCTCTCGATCGCTCCCTTCTTTAAAAGAGAATCAATTTGCGCTGAGATATGGTCGCTCTCGACGGCTGACCAGTGAGTTTCGACGGGTGCCGACGCCTGGAGTACTCGTGAGATTAATGGGATCTCGTAGCCGCGGGTCCATCCCAGTATCAGGGAATCGGACGTTACTTTCGACCAATTGGAGCTAAACAATCTTAGTCTTCCAGCCGGTTTACATACCGCCACTCCTAGCGGCGTCTCTCGAAATGCCGATCCTTCTTGGGATATGACTTCCTCTGGTACGGTTTCCCGGAGTTCGACTTCTTGTTCCCCCCCGACGACGATTGACGATTCTTGTAATTCGCTTGACGAGCCGGGGCCTTCAAGTTTTTTGACGTCTTGGTCTATTGCGGCTTGGATTGAGGCTTTAGATCCTGAGATGAGCGCTCCAACGTCTTGGCCGTCTTGAGTTTCCCCTCTAAGTCAGATCCGAATAACCATTCATCGGCGGACGTACTCGAAAGGGTATTCTTGATTGAAGCGTTTAAATTCGTAAGGATCAAACTCTTGCGAATCAAAGTTTCCTCTCGCTGGGTGGACGCTAACAGTCTTCCTGCCGCGCTCAGATGTTCAAGAAGCTTGAGCCTTGTCGGATCATTGATCTTCAGAGCGAGTGTAAGCGAATTACCAATCGCTGAAAGGCACGCAGCAATGCGTTTCTGCTTGTCTACTATTCGATTGTCTCTATTAATCATAGCTTCTTGCACAGCCACCTTAACCTCCACGTTAAGCTTCGGTGCGTCAATGGCTGTGCAGTTTTCCGGAGGTGGATAATCCTCTATTAACTTCTTGAGTTCCTCTGTATTAAGACCCTTCTTCAGAATGTCTATCCAACGAGAAATCAAATCCTTATGAACAGCTGGCCCTCTTACAGAGTCCGGTTGTATAGGTGGACCAAAAACCTTGAGGACATCCTCCTCCAGATCCACTTCGTGGTCTGGTTTTGCAGCCGATTCATCGGATGATATCGGTGTCGTGACCGATACATCAAACGGCTCAGCTTGACTATTTGCTGCCGTGTCATTTGAGCTTACCGGATCAGCATTCACTGGATCGACGGTAACCCCTGTGGGGTTCCCAAACTTATCCGACGAGGTAATCCCAAAACCCGCGCCATCCGGTACGTTTATAAACCGTACCGACGCATCTGCATCCCCCTCCAAATCAATCGGAGAACTCGATCTTGAGTGAGATCTTCGAGATCTAGAGCGAGATCCTGAACGTGAGCGCGACGATCTAAAATTTTCTTGTGCAAACTCGTTGACTGATCCTTGAGTCCTCCTTGCAGACGACCTGCCCGATGTACTCGATTGATTACCTGTAATCATCATCTTCCATTGATCGTCCTGATAGGATTTATATCCGTAAGATACACCCGAGCGAAAGCTCCTTGAATGGGTAAGAGCCCAAACAAGTGGTGATATCTCTCGTGATCGGTCCGAGACTCGTAAAACAATATCGTAACGCCTCATTACGTTTCACGTCTACGTCTCAACCTAGAAGGCAATCCTTTGATACAGCAAAGGCGTACACCCGGTCAGAGCCATGTGAACGATGCAGAACGATAAGAGTCGTCTACATGTATGGTTGTACGATTTCAACCAACGTGTCGATTCATCCCTTGATGTTTGCACAGAAAAAACGCAACGTATATAACTGAAACTTACGACGTTTCTTTCTACGCTTTTTCAGCTTTTTCTTAAGACTTCTAATTTCTTTTTCTATTCTCCAGTTCTCCTTCTCGTCGTCTGTTGAATCTGAGGCAGAAAGATCTTCTCTCTTCTTCTTGCCCATCGTTTTTAGCTAACACGCTAACACAAAACGAAAGAATGATGATAGTTGGCCGGGACCCCAGGGTCACGGAATAGAGGGAGCTAGCTCCGTGTAAAGGAAAGAAAGTCTTTTTTACTTTAAATATTGTGGTGACACTAGCGTGAAAGGGGGGTTACTACATATCTGATCTCGAGGAAGAGGCGCGAATACAATCACGATTTATAATATAAATAAAATAATGATTAATAATCTTAAATAATATTAAAACATCACGACTGTATTAACCCAGTAACAATGACCGAACAGAACGGTAAAGCATCTACAAATCTTTGCAGAAACAAACTTATTATCCTTAAAAAAAAACATTAGCTACCTCAAAAGTCCATACGTATCGATGAGTGGAAAAAATTCTATAAATAGTTGAATATTGCAATTTTGCAGCAAGTCATATTTTCTATCGAATCGTCAAAGTTGAGGTAGGAGCGAAAGAGCCGAAAGTTTGATAGTTGCTTGTCTTTCTTCAAAACATACAACAAAATATCAACAGTAAACGTTGTGCAGTAGAGATGATCTGAATATTAAAATCGTTGGGGGGTTTGAATTTGAATACTTTTCCGGAAATTAAACTCTACGAGCGTATTTTCAATATCTCAACATTTCCTTCTATGATTTTCAATTTCTTTTTCTTTTTTATTATTTTTCTAATTACTTTTTCATCATTTACCGTGTCCTCCTTGGACTTTCGACTGGTGCAGAATTTGTGTCTGATGGACCATAGACCCAAGCCGACGCCGAGAAGCAGAGCGCACACGGCCGCAACTGGTACCAGGGTCATGGCAATGTCTTGACTCGGTGGGGCCTGACTCGGTGATATTTTGGCGGTACGGGCCGCATCCTCGATCTCGTTAGCATCCGGTGATTCTTGCGGTGTCCCATTGGTCGTTGTAGGGCTACTGGGTGGCCCGATCGTGTGTATCGGGCTTGGCTTTACTGGCTCTGATGATAGTCTCGTCGTCTTTTGGCCGCCGCCGTCGGGCGACGAGGAAATCGGTTGCATCGGCAACGGATAACCTTTCGGATAACTCGACAGACCTGGTAGACCAAGAAGCGGTGGATGTATCCGCCCACCGGCAGGGTGCTGATTTCGGAACGGCGATCTGAAGATCGAACGGTCATTGTAAATATATTATTTGCGCTTTTCATCATTAAGGTGATGTAGTACAGACTCAGTCGGTAACAAATCGAATTCCCTGTTTTCTCCAAAACGATTGATATGACGAGCAAATGCAAATTAGGTTTTCACACTTATATCTATTGACTACAAAAACCTAATTTGATTTTGGTCGAAACATCAACCATCACGGAGAAAATAGGGAAAGCGATTTGTTACCATCGGAACATCGATACGTATGTATTACATGCCCTTAAGGTGAAGTGCAACTCCTCGGTCGGTAACAAAAGCTGCAATCCAAAATTTTCTAATACGGTTAATTTGTAGGGAAAAATATGAGAACCGTATACTATGCGCAGTAATTTTGCAGTTCACCGTTCTCATCACTTTCTCAAGAAATAAACGGCTTGGGCGATTTTTGGGTTGTGAAATTGCAGCTATCTCTCTCGCACTCACAGCGCTTACACTTCACCTTACGGGGAAGTGAAACAGCTGTGCATGCGAGAGAGATAGTTGCAATTTTGAAATTAACTTTATACGACGGTGCTAATTTTTTTGAGAAAAAAAAAATTCGGGCCGGATCCGAAATTACTTTTTATAATTTTTCCTACAAAAAATAGCACCCTTGAGAAAAGTTAACTACAGTTTTCATTACCGACCGCGATATTTCACTTCCCCTTAAGCCTGCCGACTCAACCCAAGCTCGATTGCTAACTGTAACCGTGATCAATTTTTCTTAAAAGTGCAGACTGTCTATGATTAAAAATAAATTCGTACATAATTCAGCTTAATGTAAGAATCTGCGTTTGTTCGTAGATGGTCAGCAACATAAAAAAAAAATCAATACCAGTTTTTATTGCCGAGCACCGTATTTCGTCGCTCTTAATCAATATAATCGGCATTATTATTCAGACACTAGCGGGTCTTCCGCGAAAGAACATTTAAAAAAAACCTCGCCGGAGTACACATTGAGATGTGTGCTGAACAGCGATAAAAAATACAAAATAAAAAATATTTTTTTTTCAATTCAAACTTAGGCAAAGTGGGATGGTAAAAAATTGGAATCTACTTGAAGAAACTCAGCAGCCTGTTTTTCTAGACTTAATTTGACCAATTTATTTATGTCGATTCGACAGAAGAATAATACCGTTGAGATAAAACCGATCACCGATTGTACATTGATCTCGACCGTTTAAGATTTGAGAACTTCATACAATACCTTGTGTGTCCTCCATTAGGCGCGGAGGTATTCTTTATGTTGACGTAGACCTCGGTCTTAGCAGTCAGTTGACCGTCGGAGACGGTCACGTATAGAAACAGGTTCTGGCCGCCCTGGATACCATGAGACAAGAATAATTTTGCAGTGTACAACAGTAACTTTAGAATCACATTATTATTATTATTATTATTATTATTATTATTATTATTATTATTATTATTATTATTATTATTATTATTATTATTATTATTATTATTATTATTATTATTATTATTAGCAAGCATGCTGTGGGTTAGGAAATTTAATTCTTTTCTCTCTTGTAGGTGATAAGATTGTGGCTCGCTATCTTGAGAATAAGGAAGGAATTTGCATAGCCGGCATCGGTTGCGTATTGTTTTAGACGATGGGACACTGATTCAGTCGGTATAAAAAACAGTAAACAATTTTTATTTCTGTTCCAAAAAGTTTGGCATCGTTGAAAAAAAACAACTTAATACAGTTTTCGTTACCGACCCCTCGTCGGGTAGTGGAAGACGCTTTTTACATCGCCTTAAGGATACTTCACACGTACATTCCCAGCCAAAAGTGAGATTCAGTGAAAATTTGAACACTTTCTAATTTGTATAAAAATCTGAATATAAATCAACTGTATCAAAAGAGCCAAGAACATCAATTTTGCATAACAATAATGTCAAAAAGTTATTAACAAACTGATTTAAAAAAATGATTACGCAAACATAACGTTAAATTTTCTCATAAACAGTAACAGGAATTCATCGATTTTCTAATAAGGCACATGCATTTTTTCAGACTTTTCGTACATTTTTGAATTTTCCGTTTTTCATATTTTTTTCAGGCCATAACTACGGAACTACTGCTGACGCAATCGCCTCGAAACTTTTTGTGTATACTGTGGAAACGTGATACGGAAAGATAGCCGAAATTCGTGCTTGCACATCGATTTTTCAAACTTTCGAACAAAAAACTTTTGAAATGTAGGAAAATTCTGAAAAAAACCATATTCAGAATGGTTCAGAGAATTCAAAAAAATCAAGAAATTAATTTAGGATGAAAAATAAAAGGTTTTCTGATATTTTTTTAACAATTTGTTAATAACATTTTGGCATTATTATTACGCAAAATCAAAGTTCTTAACATCATTAATACGGCCGATTTTTTCAAATTTTTGGCGTATCGCGAAGTACTGACATTTTTTTATCGAATGAAACTTTTAGACGGAAATCGACCTGAATAGAAATTTTCGAGCGTTACATCGGGCCCTGATAGGGCCCTGACAAGGGCCTGATAAGGCCTTATCAGGACCCTATCGAAGCCCGATATAACGCCCCAAAATTTCTACTCGAGTATGTGTGATACATCCTTAACGAACTCGCGGATGGAAGAGTTCCAAGTTCGAGGCAAAAAAAGTTCGCAACTTCTGATACGTAATAACACACATGTGTACGCTCGGGCCACACGTTGTTACGGTACATTTGTGGGAGCGAATCGAATCGTTACGCACGTCTTGATATAAATACGCACGTATTTATACCAAGCGTATACACCTTCTATACCTTCGTAAAGCGTGATCGCTTATACAGAAAATCAAACAAAGAAAACTAACCGGTGAGCCACTGAACGTCGCTTACCAACCCAATGAGGTGGAATGCGAATAAAAAGGGGTGGGGACCGACTGTACACCTCCCAAGTCTACACGAAGACAGGTCTATACTAAAAGTGTGCACCGAACGACTCTACACGGGGGTAGGTCTACACCAAATAACTTCGCACTGAAAATCGAACACCATATAACTGTACACATCGACGGTCTGCACTAAACGTGCACACCGGTCGACTGCACACGCTGACATATCTATACATAAAAACTCTACACTGAAAACTGCATACTGCATAACTGGCCACGTCGACGTGCTACATAAAAGGTGTACACCGATCGACTGTGCACGCAGGCATGTCTATGCCAAATAACTCGACACTGAAAACCAAACACCGTCGAATTATAGAAACTGTACACAAAGCCACTGTACACTGCGAAAAAAAACACGGCACGGTGAAAATTCGACACTGAAAACTCGACACGGCGAAAAGTCGACACCAAAAAATCGACACGGCGAAAAGTCGACACTGAAAACTCGACACGGCGAATGATCGACACCGAAAGCTCGACAGAATGAGTGTACGCAGTTCTGAATAAATGGATTCATTTTTTACCGATTACCAATTAAATATAACATATTAATTATTGTTAAAAATCGGGAAGAGTAAAAGGTTTGGAACAGTATACAACGTAAGATCAGTCAAGAAGATGATGGCGATCGGTTAACGTTCTTTTCGAGCCGTACGCCGTCGAAAAGCTGCGCGGGTTCTTTAACGAAAGAGAATTCCAATTCAACCTTTCCTTCCTTTACTAGACCACAGCCCGTGCCTGATAGATGGATGGATGCGTGGGTGGATGGCTATATGGGTTGGACGATGGACCCATGAAACCATGGTCATTTTTTTTAATTAAAAAAATACCCAAAGAAATTTTAAAATAATCCAAAAAGTATACATTATTTTTTTTAATCCAAATAAATTCAAAAAAATGCATTTTTTTGGTTGAAATCTAAAAATAAAAAAAATGCATTTTTTTGAATTTATTTGGATAAAAAAAATAATGTATACTTTTTGGATATTTTTTTATTTCTTTGGGTATCTTTTTAATTAAAAAAAATGTCCATGGGTCCATCGTCCAACCCATATAGCCATCCACCCACGCATCCATCCATCTATCAGGCACGGGCTGTGGTCTAGTAAAGGAAGGAAAGGTTGAATTGGAGTTCTCTTTCGTCAAAGAACCCGCGCAACTTTTTGACCGAGTACGGCTTGAAAAGAACGTTAACCGATCGCCATCATCTTCTTGACTGATCCTACGTTGCATACTGTTCCAAACCTTTTACTCTTCCCGATTTTTAACAATAATTAATATGTTATATTTAATTGGTAATCGGTAAAAAATGAATCCATTTATTCAGAACTGCGTACACTCATTCTGTCGACTTTTTGGTGTCGACTTTTCGCCGTGTCGACTTTTTGGTGTCGACTTTTCGCCGTGTCGACTTTTCGGTGTCGACTTTTCGCCGTGTCGAGTTTTCAGTGTCGAATTTTCACCGTGCCGTGTTTTTTTTCGCAGTGTACAGTGGTTTTGTGTACAGTTTCTATAATTCGACGGTGTTTGGTTTTCAGTGTCGAGTTATTTGGCATAGACATGCCTGCGTGCACAGTCGATCGGTGTACACCTTTTATGTAGCACGTCGACGTGGCCAGTTATGCGGTATGCAGTTTTCAGTGTAGAGTTTTTAAGTATAGACATGTCAGCGTGTACAGTCGACCGGTGTGCACGTTTAGGGCAGACCGTCGATGTGTACAGTTATATGGTGTTCGATTTTCAGTGCGAAGTTATTTGGTGTAGACCTACCCCCGTGTAGAGTCGTTCGGTGCACACTTTTAGTATAGACCTGCCTTCGTGTAGACTTGGGAGGTGTACAGTCGGTCCCCACCCATAAAAAGTTTCTCTCGTTACAAACAATATCGTTTGATGTTGATCGTAAGCAGGATTATGTATCGGGACTTGCCCCCGAGATTTTTCGCGCCGCGATAATCCTAATTGAATGTGATGAAAAATGGCATGATCACGGGATATACGGCCGGTAATATTCGTTACACTACAGCGTAATCTTTTAGTACACATAGTTTTGATAAGCATAGTCGAAATTAGATTTAGTAATTGCGCCGGATATATTCGGTTTCAAGTTCACCTGTCATCTCGAGAATGTTTTTACGAAACAAGGTTCGCAATTTGTATTGCTTCCTCATAGAGGAAGCTTTTTTTGGTAAAAAAAAAAAAAAAAAAATTTCGAGATTTTAATGAAAACATGTTCAGAATGTTCCAAAACGTCGAAAAATCACATTTAGAAAAAATGTCCAGATGTTTGTGTGTGAATCAGATGCGAAAAATTCAAACCGGTATACCTCGAGAATTGAAATCGATATATCGCTTCCTCATAAAAGTTGAAAATTGAAATGATTACATCGCTTTCTCATAAAAGTTGGAAATTGAAATTTTCATGTCGCTTTCCCATAATGTTCCTTTATTCGCGACGCTTCCTCTATGAGGAAGCCAAAACACAGACAATGCTTCCTCATAAAAAGCGATATAATAATGTCAATTTTCAACTTTTTTTAAAATTTTTATTTCGTGCTTGAGACTGAATATATAATTTGGCTTTCTCATGGATGAAGCTTTGCTTTCGTGAAATTTGTAAATATATTTGATTTAATTAAAGTAACTTATTAGGCATATATTTGGCACAATTAAAGTAACTTATCATCATCACAAAAAAGAAAGGTTCCCGACGAGAAAGCCAGCAATTATAGAAGATGCTTTCTCATAGAAGAGGATTTGTGAGTAAAAGAATATAATGAGGAGGCCAATGTGAAAATGTATTTTGAAGGCTTCTTTTTTTAAAGACAAGCTGCCCTTTTGTGCTTACCCTTCCCTTGAGGGTCTCATTGACAGTAATAGTGCCTCTCTTGTCTATGAAAAACGGCAGAGGCGGCTGGGGACTGTCGTCGCCGTTGTAACTGTGACCGAGGGGCTCGAGGCCAAAGGTAAGATTGTCCTGTTCATTGTCCTCGGCGCTCACCCTGGTGACGACACTTCCGACCGGTTCGGTATCGGGGAGCACCCAATTCCGGTCCAGCAACATTACCGGCGGGGTATTGTCACTGAATTGACTTTCTGAAAAAAGGGGAAAAATACCATTTTTTAAATGCCAATAATAAAAAGAAATTAAAAACATATTTTATAATAATTCGTAAAGTATCCCGGGTAGGGTATTCTGCCACAACTGGAAAGACGGCACATTGCTGAGTCCACACTGATTGCCGTACGCCAAAACGTCACATCGATCCTTCTCCGGCCGGCGGAGGTAGCCGGAGCAAAGCCGACCGATTTCCGAGCATTAATAAGCATCGAATAATGGTACTATGCCACAGCCGGGCAAAGAAAAATTAAAAATGTTCTCTGAGACTTCATATTTGAAAATCTCACTTTTAAACTCAAAGTCACCCTACGATCTGAGACTTCATGTTTGAAAATCTCTCTTTTAAACCCGAAGTGACCCTACGCAGAACGATGTGAAAAATTTCGTTGTGACTTCACTTTCGGTTACCAAATCTCAGTTCTCAACCGGCAGTGACGTCATACGGGAAAACATCACATTCGGTTTGAGAATCTTGATTTTTGACCGGTAGTGACGTCATAGAGGAAAACGTCACTTTCGGTTTTAAAACCTCATTTTTTGACCGGAAGTGAGGTCATAGTGGAAACATGTCACTTCCGGTTGGGACATTTCATTTTTCGATCGGAAGTGACGTTACAGAGAAAATTTGTTATTTTTCTCTACAATGTATCTCGAATGCAGCTAGTGATAGATGCGTGTGAATTAAGGAACACAGGACCGTGGGTAAAAGAGTGTGCGTGATATATCTCAATAGATATTTGTATGGCAAGGACATAGAAAGGGTGTTCTTGACGCGTGTGAAAATGTTGGCATTACACGAGCCCGGACTCCCTTTTCTACGCCCATACCATTCAGATAATTTTTCCTAACAAATTCACGAAAATCATGCTTTTCGCTTTTGGGAAGTGTGCGTAGAAAGGTACTTTTTCCCGACTACGCTAAAAAGGCCGTATTTCATGCCTGTAACAGGAGTGGAAAGTGGCCGATTCTTGACCAGCAGATGGAAAAGTAATTTAGCGGGAGGAAAAGTGAACTTTTCCTCCCGCTCGTCAAGTCTCAGACAATTTCCATCCCCTTTCCAGACATAGAAATATGGCCACTTTTTAGCACAGTCGGGGAAAAAAATAGCGTATGTTACATCGCTTCGCTCGGGCATCAAACTTCACACTCGGTGAAAAGACGCACTTTCCTCCCTTGTAACATAATATACTATTCCGCACTAGTGCGGGAAAACTGACCATATTGCGTTTGTACGCATGCGCAATATTTTTCCCGCACGAGATGCGAAAAAGTGGATTTCTGTGCACACTTCACAGGAACGGAAAGCTGGTTTTTACGTGTATGCGTTAGGAAAATGTATTTGGAGTGAATGCGGAGGCCACTGGAGTGAAGTCGAGTCAGTTTCATGGTCTTCGGATAATATTCGCAGACCATGAATCTACAGAATAGAGGACAGGCTCGACTAGTGTGCCCGGTACAGGCGCAGCGGTAACATTTTTCGTCGAGGCGATATCTCAGGTCAGACTAAATACCGGGGTTCGGTCGAATTCCAGCTTGAGCGACTGGCAAGTACAAAACCCTCAGCAACTGGTGCGATCCCGTAGCTATGCCTGGGATATTGTTTGGTTCGGGTACTTTCAATCGGTGGATCATTCATCTTGCACGGTATCGAGTAATCTTATTAATATTATTATGTTATTCATCGATTTCGCGTGCATTCCACGTATAAGACGCTCTGGTATCTTTTTAATTATCTATTTCATGGTTTGCGGTTACGTTCGTTGCCGCAAAGTTCCAATTATCCACGGCATTTGTAGTAATATATATATATATATACAATTAAAGAGCGAAAGAGTATGCGACAGAAGCTTTTCTCCACTATATGATACAGTATGATTGTTCTTAGGGTACACATGTAAAGATCGTTTTATAGAAACACGTAGGTATATAATGAGTTAGTAGCATGAGAGATCGACCTTGATACGCATCTTCCCGGCATTTCGAGTTCATATCGTCAAGTAGAGTGTGAACCTCGGGCGCTTCGCTTGCTGACCCTGGCTTGCCTGACCGATCGTAATGAACTGTTGTTCTGTACATCGGTAACGCTTCGTGGGATCACCAAAATCCATTTAATTCGATCTATTTCGTGTAGTTAGTTCGACAAAATCGTGTATCGAAAATAGAATTTAAAAACCAAACTACTATTCTTGCCTCGACTCAAACTAATTAAGAGTCCATACGAACTTCTTGTAGAACGGGATAAAATATCAGTATTCAATTATTCAGTATTCAATTAATTATCCTCACTAATTTCAATTCACCAATTCGTTTCTGTTGACTTTCGCTCGTTTCAATATTTTTCTCGATTCTATTATTCTATATTCGATTCTATTTTTAAGCATTTGCACAATAATTGGTTTCCTTCCATATTTTCTTTATCGTTTTGCGCATAAATTCCCCGATGGGAAAGTTCATTGACCAATTTTGGTTTCCTCCTGGAAAAAACATGTGCATTTTGTGATGCAAGGAGTTAAATTAATGATAAAACGATTCGTGCAAATAAAGAAGATTCAAGTACTAATTAAATTCAGACCGTTAAACTAATTTTCATTAAACTCATTTCCGGCGGTCCTTTCACTATGTTAAGGTAGTACTTGCAGTACAGTCCCGCCAAACGTGAATTTCAGAGAAATTTTAAACACTTCTCGATGGGATAAAAATCTGAAAAAAATCAAGTGTATGGGAGGTTCTACAAAGATTCTTTTTGTGAAATAATAATTACAATTTGAGATTAACAAATTGAAGATCAAAATTATTGTTCAACAAATTACTTAGCAACTTAATTATTTTCCGTGATAAAAATAATTCGTTTATTTATTCGTAATCTTATAAAATCGCGTTTTCTCTATGTTCAAGCTATGAAAAAACGCAATTTTCAAAGAATACAAAAAAATCTGAAAAAAAATCATACGTATTCAGAAAATTAAACGAATTATTTTAATGAAGGAAAATAATTAAGTTGCCGGGTAATTTGTTGAATAATAATTTTTATCTTCAATTTGTTGATGACAGATCGGAATTATTATTTCACACAAACAACCTTTCTAGCACCTCTTATACACTTGATTATTTCAGATTTTTATCCCATCGACAAGTGTTCGAAATGTTCTTTGAAACTCACGTTTGACGGGACTGTACCGCAAGTACTACCTTAAACATTGGTAATAAATTTCAGCTCGATAGCTAAAGATCTCCGGGCATGGAAGTGGGTTGGATTAATGGTTACTTTTTGTACATTTTTCAAAATTTCATAAAATAAATATACCTTTATCAATTTTTGCCAAATTTAATATCGAATACTGTTCTGTGCTGGTTCATAAGTGTATCTCAAATTTGATGTTCTTTTTACAAAAATTCAAAATCTTGAAAAATTTGAACGTTTCTCATAGATCTTCGGTTCGGTTCGAATCTTGGCCAAATCAAATACCAAAGGTTCTAAATCGACATATGATTTGCGCACAGTTTTACAACGGTGGTTGGAAATTTACAAATGTTAGAATATGTGCGGACATTTTCTAATACAAATAATAAAATCTTAAAACAGGTGTCAATCTTCGAAAAATTCCTCTTCACGAGGGAGCGTGTCGACTTAACTGGTTTAAAAATATTTAGCCCGCCAATTTCAAGTCCTTTATGAGTTATAGCGGCTTAGTAGTTACAAGTTCATCACACACACCAACAGACAGACATACATTCGGACGCCCATTAAGGTAGTACTAGCGCAATGACTGACGCCGCCTAAGTTGGAGAGGAATAAAAGAGAATTACAAACACTTCTCGATCGGATAAAAATCTGAAAAAATCAAGCATATGGAAGATGCTGATAAGATTGTTCGTCCATAATAATGATCCCAAAATGTTATTCGTTTCCTTTATGTTAAAATTTGTTTAAAATCGTAATTTTCAAGTATTAGATAAAATTCTGAAAAAATTCATACGTATTCAGAAAAATTAACAAACCATTTTCGTAATAAAAAGAATTTGGTTGCCGGGTAATTTGTTGCACAATTTTTTTTCAGTAATTTGTTATGAACATTCTGAAATCATTATTATGCACAAACAATCTTTTCAGCATCTTTTATATGGTTGAATTTTTTCAGATTTTTTTCTCATCGAGAAGTGTTGGTAATCTTTGTCTTTTTTCTCTCGAACTTAAGCGGCGTCAGTCATTGTGCTAGTACTACCTTAAGGAGGGAGTCTCGCTGCGCGCTGACTTCGCATAAGTTCGACAACAATAAGAGAAAATTGCAAGTACTACTTGATGGTGTAAAAATCTGAAAAAAATCATGTATACTAAAGGTACTGAGAAGATTAATTTTGCATAATAATAATTGCAAGATGTTATTAACAAATTCATCAAAAAATTAATTGGTTAACCAATTACCCGGCAACAAAACTTTTTTTTTATGAAAATGATTCGTTTATTTTTCTGAATACGTATGAATTTTTTCAGATTTTTAAGTAATCTTTGATTTTTTATTTTGTTTATAGAACAAAAATCAACGGTTACTTAAAAATCTGAAAAAATTCATAAGGTAAATGTCCCTATTCCCGACCATGCTCCCTTTACCGACCATTTCGGCGTATATCGTCATTTACGAGGCAGCCAATGGATAAAAACGTTTATTAGTGGTCCAGAAATATTCACGAATTTGTGTAGTGTGAAAGGATTGTAAATTGCAGAGTAAGTGTAATAATTAGTGCATAATATTATCGCTTTTCTTACCGCACGTCACGACTCGAGCGGTTTCTTAGAAGTAATGTTAAGGATTGTCGATCGCGTAAATAGTAAATATTTCGGTAAAAATCCGTTATTAACGAATAATTCGAGCGTTAAACGGTTTGTTGTAGTTCGGTTTATATATTTCGAAAAAAAAATAGTCGGATAAAATATTTTTTTTTAAATTCGCCGGTCGGGATTGGGCGCAGGAAAATTCTCGCCTGTCCTCATTACCGTACATGTGAACGTTAGTTCATTTTCACATAACCAATAAAAATTTTATAAATTTTCTTTTGCTAAAACGTTTAGGCTAAAACGTTTTGTGTACACAATGCAGTAGATTTCATGTCTGAAGTCTGCATTTATATTTATTTTATCTTTGCAACCTCGGTCATTCATGATGTAAAAAAAGGTGGTCGGTAATGGGGGCCATGCCCGGTCGGAATTGGACACAGCTGGTCGGTACATGCCCTAGTGCGGCTTTATTACACTTTATCTAGGAAAATACTTGACTAAATGGATTGAGTCTACGATTTTTGGAAAGTGTGTGGTGAAAGCTATCGATTGATGTGAAAATTATCCTCGAATTAACTTTTGTCACGTTTGACAACGCCATTCTTGTCCCCGGTCAGCCTTATAGGGGTCGGGAATAGGGACATTTACCTTACGTATTCAGAAACATAAATGAATCATTTTCATAAAAAAAAAAGTTTTGTTGCCGGGTAATTAGTTAAACAATTAATTTTTTGATGAATTTGTTAATAACATTTTGCAATAATTATTATTCAAAATTAATCTTCTCAGTACCTTTAGTATACATGATTTTTTTCAGATTTTTACACCATCAACAAGTACTTGCAAATTTCTCTTATTGTTATCGAACTTATGCGAAGTCAGCGCGCAGCGAGACTCCCTCCTTAAAAATTGTGTTCCCCGATGTTTTATTTTAAGTTATCTGACGCTAAAATCTCAAATTTTTTTTATCTGTCTGCCAAAACAACTTCAATGAAAAAACGATATTGCATTATCGGCGAATCAGTCTGAATTAATCCCGAAAGGTTCATTGGATTACTGCAGAGGACATCACAATAATAGCCTGCCCGTCGCTGCAAAGAAGAAAAATAAACGAACCGAAGCGGAAAAAAAGCTTGTGCAATGATCCCACGTATACTGGAGATCGTTATTCGCAAGAATATAACACGGTTAACTATAGTCTCACGGCGCTGTTGACGTCGATACCGTTATACAATGTTAGGCCCGAGATGAGCATACAGAAGTGAGAAATTCTGTAGTCCCTCTTCGAGCTTGTTTGCTTCGATTTTTTTTACTTATCTCAAACGTCTTAAGAATCTTATATCAAACTTTAAAAAAATCTTATCTCAAACTTAAAAAAAATCTTATCTCGAACTTTAAAAAAAACTTATCTAGTTGGTATCTTCCGGCGGTAAAAAAAGAATGAAAAAAGTTATCACGTCGGGATCTCGGGCGCTTTTTCGGAAGTCCCAATGCACCGTACCGGAAAGTCTCTGGAACTTAGTATCGTACAGGTATGGATTGAGCTACGCAGCGACTGTAACATGTTGTGTCCGAAGCGCCGAGGGACAAGGAGAAAGTGGGACGATGAAAGTGCGACCAAACCGAGCATATAGCGCCCAATGCTTCGAGAGTATAGATATCTACGTTCCGGAGACCGTCCGTGGCTCTTTCCGGCGCATTGATTGACGTCGGAAGGCACATACGCAATCCTTCAATCTTCTCCATCTCGATATAGTGCCCCACGAGAGTTGTCGGTACCGATAGTTATTGATACAATGGATCCGACATACACAGGAAGCTCTAATGGATTCCAATTGCCGTTACCAATATCCGGATTGAGAGCTCCAAAACTGATATCGGTTTCGTAAAGATTTACATTTTTTAACGAAAAAAAGAAAAAATGACAAATCCCGCCTTTACTCCATACTCATGTTTTTGTTACATTTTTCATCCCCCAATAAAGATACGAAAAAAATTATTTTCGAATATATGCCGAAAAATATCGCCATTTTTCGCAAAATAAGTCTTGGAACAGGCTTTTTTTTTTGCGTTTTCTGTTCTAAGTATATTAAGTACGTTTTAAAAAGCCGTACTAATATTATATACATATTATATTATTATTCTCTTATATCGGCCTCAGGCGCAATGCTAAAGACTACTCTTCTCGCCTTTCAAAGAACCACCTTCGGCAGACACTGTGATGGGTAGAACTCGTTTGTGCAACCGCGAAAAAACAGCTACGATCTGTTAATAATAATAATAATAATAAATAATGATACAATTGTTATAATAATTACTGTTATTATTATACCAACTTGTATGACAGTATAATTTCAAAAATATTTGATATTAATATATTTTACGCATTTCACATTATACAAAATGTACGAGAGCGCCTGTTATTGTGAACTGCGAGTAAATTCTTCCGGCGAGACTGCAATTAAAAAAATGATTAAAAAAAAAAATTCATTCACGATACGCGGAAGGCCGTTGCGCCGAGACGTCGGTTCGTTATACTCGTTCGAGACACTACACACGTGACATATATATATATAGATCCAGAGGCATTTATGCGGTGAAGTCGAATCATAGCTCGATCCTAGTGTGTGCAACGAATGCTAAGGCGTGTGTAACGTCGATGCGTCGCGTCACGAATACGTGCCACTCCGATGCATACACATCCGAGGACACTCGGTCGTCTGCTCTCACAGTCGTTCGCTCGATGGGGGTACCTCGACCGTTCATTTCTTCAACCGCAATGATATCCATTATTCAGTTGGTCTTTACAGTTGGCGTAGCGAGGCTTGACGCAATCCACAATGGGCTCGCACGGATAGGACTCGTATACCGTTTTCGCCCTGCCGTTTGTACATCTATCTGTCTTTATTTTTTTTTCTTACACCGTCATCTTGCGTACCACTTCTCTCTTAATTCACTGCTGCGCAGCACAGGTGTGTCCGGTACAAGATCTTTTGGCAATTTTCCAAATGACCTGAAATTCCAGACTGACAGACGAAACAAAAAAAATTGGAAAATCACTGCCATACCGACTTTCTTATCGACCGAGGTGGTAGCAAGTGATAGGACGGATTATTGCGTTCGGACAGCGCGAATCGAAGATAATCGTGGATTAATCGATCAATGTAATCGATCAATATAATCAATCAATATAATCGATCAATGTAATCGATCAATATAATCAATCAATATAATCGATCAATGTAATCGATCAATGTAATCGATCAATATAATCGATCAATATAATCGATCAATATAATCGATCAATATAATCGATCAATATAATCGATCAATATAATCGATCAATATAATCGATCAATATAATCGATCAATATAATCGATCAATATAATCGATCAATATAATCGATCAATATAATCGATCAATATAATCGATCAATATAATCGATCAATATAATCGATCAATATAATCGATCAATATAATCGATCAATATAATCGATCAATATAATCGATCAATATAATCGATCAATATAATCGATCAATATAATCGATCAATATAATCGATCAATATAATCGATTAATATAATCGATTAATATAATCGATTAATATAATCGATTAATATAATCGATTAATATAATCGATTAATAGAGTTCTGTCTTCGAGATACTCGCGAGATCATTTGAAAGCTCCCATAGCAAAGAGAGAAACCCGGAGAGAAAGCGACAAACAATTCCTTTTTTTTTAGCATCTCCAGTACGCTCCTCTCGAGACACGATCTCGCCGCCTGCTGCGCTCGGCTACCATTCGACCGGATTACCGTCACTTCGGCGAGATATTCACAGAAGTCGATTGTGGTGTCGGTCGAGATCTCTCCTCTGCGGTCGACAACACTCCACCATCTGTTATTTAGTTTCATTGTCGAAAAATAAGAGACGAAGAACAGTCTTTTAGTACTAAAAAAAAGAAAGTTTGTTTTTCGAAATTTTTTATTTAAAAAAATCGAAAAATAAATAATAATTTTTAAGGACAAATTTTTTTTGTCTTTAAAATTGTATTCCACTGGTGGTCCACAGAAGACCGGAAGACACTAGTAGCGCAACGACGTACGAGCGATAGTTACGAATTTACAAGGACTTTCGAAAAATCTCGTTCGAAGACATTGCACAAGGAAGAAAGTCTTTGGCGCGCATGCGTTAACCGGGAAGAAGCAGGTACGTTGAAACGGAACGGCCGAATATGTATCCGGGAATTCCCAGCTTTATGTATCGCAATGCGCGAAAGGAAAAGTATGCCGTTTGCTATAACCGTCCTCGAACCAAGCCCCGGCAATATATATAATGATAATAATAATAATAATAAGAGACTTACATATTCAACGATAGTCTACGGACGAGGTCAAACAAGTTCGCAGTTCACACAACCAAACTGAGCCTTTAATAATAGTAATAATAACAATAATAAAATACTGTAAAAAAATCTTCTATGAAAATTTATTACATTATTATTTTATATAAAAAACAAGATGAATCGATATATCAAACATAATTTATAAGTTTGAGGTCAAATGAATGCGCGACACGTAAAATATAAATGTCGAGTTGTTCTTTTGATAATTTTGCCGCATATTTTCTCATCTTCAGATTGAAGGTGCACTATAATAATCCGCTTTTTTATTACAAATATTAAACTACAGTAAAAATAATTACATTATTCTCGCATTTTTTTTTTTTTTTTACAGTGGTCACAAAATTACAGAAGACGATGATAATATCCTCTCGAACACTGCGGTTTCTCGAATGTTTTTATTGCCATAATCTGCATCGTGATTGTAGTTCTATCGTCGAAAAATTAATGTCCGCCAGTTGCTGAGAGCGGACTTGGAACAATTACTTTTGACGAAAGACGAGTCTGCGGTTCGGACGAGACCTTGCGAGACTGATCCGCGGATGTTACCGTCTATGTTTTCGCGAGTTTCTTGAAGACCCTGAGCTCTATCGGGGCTTCTGGTCTCAAACGAATTATTTATTTATTTATTTATTTATTTATTTATAGACGGGAAAAATCACTTTTACATTCGTTTATTAACATAATAAATCTTTGACATTTTTATAGAAAGAAAAACAAGTAAATATTTCACACTTTGAGTGTTAAGAAAATAGATATTTAGAGTCGAAAAACAACGGTAAACCGTCGACTAGAAATTTACTCAAAGCGTAGAATTTGGTTTTGCACCGCAGTCTTGAAGTTTTGAACGGACCTTATTTTGAACTTATTTTTAAGTTTTGAACGGAATTATTTTGATATTTTTTTTTGTGCAAAGAGTTGCCAAGGTAGCGCAAGAAGCCAAGATGAAAGAAGCTAAAACACGGTAAACGACGAGATTACACGACGACGAGGAGTGGCAATGTGCGTACGGTGCGTATAGTTGTTAAAAGATCCCTCGCTCCGTTGAGCGACGCGCAACAGCAGTGAGCTTCCCGAAGAAGTTATTCTACAAACACAATCGCGACGGCGGGAATTCTTCGAACATGTCAACCGACAAGTGGTTCGGGTGAAAAGACGGATAAAAGGCGTTCGCGTCGTTCGCCAATTTATCGCTTCCCGTGTTACCTCTAGTCAGGAAGCTAACAGTCCTCCTTTCTCGTTTGAGAACCGAAGGAATCTTATACCGCAAGCTACTCTGTTTATGACGCTATTCGTAAACGATCTATTAACGGATAGATTGACAGAAAACTTATTAGATCCTGTGACAAATGGAGACAATAAGTGAGCCAAGCAAATAATGTAGAGTGTGGAGTGAGAAAAAAATCTTAATTAATTACAGTTTTTGTCACCGACCGGGCCTGGGTGTATTAAAGGTGCTGACAAGATTAAGGGATCTACCCTAATTATACGGGCAAAAAAGGCTATTTTCACGAATTTTTTTGACCGGTATAAATTATAAATATATGGATATAAAAAGTGTTAGGCCTAAAAAATACACAAAAGAGAATTTTTTATATTCATTTTACTCAGTTTTCGTACAGAAAAATGGGGGAGAAGACAGGTAAAAAAAGAGATGGGTGTGCACTGTTGATAAAATCTCTGGAATGGATGATCTGAGAAAAAAAAATGGTTTTAGATTCAGTAGGTAAATGGCTATAGCGCATATCATACAATTTTTTATTTTTTTTTAAATGACAAAATGGCGGCCATTTTTCCAAAAACTACGAAAAAGCACGTTTTTTTCATTGTTGTTTGCAAAAAAAATAGTTACACTCATAATTTATAAATTCGTATGATATGCGCTATAGCTATAGTCATAAAGAACATGTGGTAAAATTTTGGTAAGGGTCGGTTGAATAGTTTCGGAGATTTTATCAACAAGCCGTCCAAAAACGTCATTTTGAGAAAAACGCGTTAAAGTTTTCCGCGGTAGGTAGTACCGCTCCGAGCGGTGCGTATATTAGCGCGCTCAGGTAGCTAAGTAAACGTCGCTCAAAAGTACACTTAGACTGCTCGGATCTTTATAAAATCTTAGTATGATACTTTTAAATATGTATACTTTCGAAAAATGCAATTTAAAAAAAATCGATTTTTTTGAAAATTCTGGTTAGGGTAGACCCCTTAATTTTGCACAATAATAATTCTAAAATGTTATTAAGAAGTTGATGAAAAATAAAATGATTCAACAAATCTCCCGGAAACCTAACTTTTTTATTTTATGAAGACGACTCGTTTATTTTTCTGAATACGTATGAATTTTTCAGATTTTTAAATTCACTTTGAATTTTGTGACTTTCTACACATTTTTTCCTTAATAAAAAAAAAATCAAAGTGAATTCAAAAATCTGAAAAAATTCATACGTATTCAGGAAAGTGCTGGAATGATTTTCATTTTTACAAAAGTTAGGTTTCCGGGAGATTTGTCGAACAATTTTATTTTTGATCAATTTGTTAATAACATTTTGCAATTATTGTTTTACATAATTAATCTTTTCAGCACCTTCAATATGCTTGATCTGTTTCCGATTTTCACGCCATCAGTAAGTGTTTGCAATTCCCTCTCGTTTCTTTGAAACTTATGCGAAGTAAACATTATAGCAAGGACTATCTTGAACACCGACTATATCATAAGATTATTTCTCCTCCGTCTTTCTCGTCTTTCCCAATTTCCTGCAACTCCCCTACATACCATCCCGCTCCGCCATCCCAATTTACGAGGGGTGAGTCACGTGCCGGTGTTCCCGTCGGTACCCCGAATCGACAATTGACCTCTAGCCAAAGAATCTCCATTGGATTCTTCGAGAGTTTATCTGAGCAAAATAAACGGAAACGTCGAAAAAAAAACACACAAACATGACGTCACCGACGCTCACTTTCCATAGCTGGTATCTTATTTAACCCATTAACTGTTGAGCTTCTTTCCTGATGGGAAATAGTCTATTGTGCTACAAAGGCGGGAAGTGCTCGATTTTCTCCGAGTGTGAAGTTTGCTGCTGCACACGCAACACATGAGGTACAATACGCTCCCTCCCGTATAGCATACGATACATTTTTCCAATTTCGTTAAAATAATCACATTTCTTGCGTCGCAAAATCGTCATATTCGACAATAACCATTATTTCCACGGTAGTAATAGGGCTTCCAGAGGAAGTAATGAGCCCATTAGTTCTCCCCGAAACGGTACTGCGCCTGTGCACAGGTTAATAATGGTCATTGGTCAGTAATAGGCAATTTTCCGCCCGCGTTGCACGCAAGGAATTCGGGAAAATAGTATATGATTCTACAAGGGCGGAAAGTGCGCGAATCTCACCTCGTGTGAAGTTTGCTGCGCGAGCGACGCGAGGGCAAAAATCACACGAGGTGAAAATGCACTTCCTCCCTTGTGGCATACACGGTACAACAAGTTTGTACTTTTTACAATAACTTATTGTCCACAAACGTCCACAATTTTCTATTTGTTAATTTTCTAGTATTACAAACAAAAGTACAAACTGAAATTGTCAATGACACGGGAAATATAAGGACAGGTTCGTACATTCAAATAAGTGACAAAAGAGTTTGTTACTTATTTAACAAAATTATTTTTACGAAATTTCGCATTCTGATTTCACGAAATTATTTTTTACTGTGTACTATATTTTTTTCCGACTTCGTTAAAACAAGAACATTTCTTGCTTCGCAAAATCGTCATATTCGCCAATGACCATTACTCCCCCGGGAGTAACAGAGCTTCCAGAGGGAGTAATGAGCCCTGTTCCTCCCTAGGGAGTAATGAAACTGTACTGCGCATGCACACAGGTTAATAATGATCATCGGTAAATAATAAGCTATTTTCCGCCCGTATTGCCCGCAAGTAATGTGGTTATTTTAGAGCGAAGTCGGGGAAAAAATTATTTTTCTCAACCGTTCGAAACTTTTCTGCCCAAAAGTATGTGAAAAATGCGACTTCGGAGAAGTGAGGTTTTTTAAATTTCACACTCAAATTTAATAAAAACAAATTTCATTATATTGTGATCGAAAAACTTGCTTCTAGATACGTCGATATCCGTCAAATTTTACCACAACCTTTTTATACGAGAATTGAAGATATAAAAATAAAACTGTGACTTCGGAGAAATCGAGATTTTTAATTTTCACACCCGAAATAAAGAAACAAATTTTCATTATATTCTGGTCGAAAAACTTGCTTCTAGATACGTCGATATCCGTCAAATTTTACCACAATTTTTTTTATACGATTATTGAAGTTCTAAAAAGCGACTGTTTTACCGATACAACAAACATGCTACAGTGGCATTTAAAGGGTTAATTCGAATAAAAATAAGAAAAGAATAATCAAGGATTTCTTCGTTACGATTAATAATTCTGAAAGATCGAGAGAAGTTCTCGCGTACCTGTTCAAGGACACGAGACACCCACAGCAGTTTCGAGGAACCGTCCGGCGCATGTTTGCTGGCAAACGCGTTTTTTAAATTAAGTCCCGACGACTCATTTACACGCTCGTATGGGTACGGCCGGAGAGTCGGGTTCCGTTGTACATATATATCTGCATATACATATATATATATATATATATATATATATATATATATATGTATATATATACAAATACCTTTTTGAAATCTTTTCACGAGGAACAGAGCCAGCCAAACCCGAAGAGAAGAACTTTCACTTCGTTGAGGCCGGCGTGCAAAGTCGTCGCCGCCGAGCCTCGACCAACGACGATTCTCTTAAATATTCCTCGGCAGACCAGAAACGCTTCACTTTCATGCAATCATCTCTCCCGTTCTCCATCTCCGTATATACACACAATAATAACACCGGGAAGACCCAATGTATTTGTAAGCTTTCCGTTCACATCCCGAAACTCTCTAACGTTCCGAGTTGCCTTTCAAACGTGTTTGTTTTCAATAAAAAATTCTCTCGACGAAGAAGCGAGACATTTTTTTTCGACCATCGATTCTTCAACGAAGCTCGACGATCGAGGTGGCTGCGAGAAAATAGATAATATTTTAACTGGAGCTTCGACTGGCGTACGTGTTTCGTTCGATCCGTCTGTGTACGCCCCGCGGGTAACGACAATACTCGGTAATAGTTTGCTTTCGGTTATAAAATTAATTTCAAGGCATTCGATGCTTAGACAATTTTATCCGAGCCAGCAATTGATCACGGCATGAATGTAGATGATAGACATTTACAAAAATATATATATTCTTTTTGATAATGATTTTTTAAATCCTGGAAAATCCAGAAGAAAATCCCCGAAGAAAAACCCACCGGTCATAAATTCTCTCATGCGGGCGCGCGTCGTTCGCGCCTGCACGGAAAAATTACACTGTAAAAACAATTGTAAATTTAATGTACCGGACTGGAAATTTTTATGCAAAAGCTGCTACATTAAATTCAATGTACAATTATGGTGAAAGATTAATGTACTTTTTCATTGAAATTAAAGTAAATTATTAAAATTCAAGTATGTTCATATTAAAATAAAGTACATTATTAAAAACAAAGTATTTCTAATGTTTGTAAGACACAGAACGTGAATTTTTCATCATAATTGTACATTAAATTTCATACGCATTTTTTTTACAGTGATATATGCGAAAAGTATATTTAAAACTACACATTTTTCATGCAAAAGTATTTATTTAAAAAATATTTGCTCATATATATCCGTCGTATATGTCTCATAATATATTCATTTTTAGATAAAAAAAATTCGTGAAAAGTGTATTTAAGGTATGAAAACTATATTTTCGCATATACTTTTTTTCCACCGAGTCTGCCACTTGGCGGCGCTATAGTGTCGTGATGTATGGCCGAATGGGTCAGTAACGTCGGTTTTCCACCGAGCTGATGTATTTTTCAACTACCTGATCATCATCTTTTCTGGCGTTTTTTGTGCGAGGATTGTTTTTTTCGGTTTTTTTTTTTTTGGGTGGTTCCGCCTGCCAGATTTAACCGTTTGTCTTTCGTAGACTGCGATTGATTCATCATCGAGGCTATATTGATGGAATACCGGAAGACCAGCGGCGTCCCAGCGACCGGCTAACAAACAGATAAATCACTGTGCCCGTTGATCGAGCCCGTCGAACGTTCGTTGCCTACACAAATATCCGATGCGAGTCATCGTTTGTTACAATGTATAAGTCCTGAAAGCGTGATCACTGTGCGGTTGCTGCCTTCAGCGAGTATGTACCGTATCTTTTTATAATCTCGTTTTCTTTCACCGAGACCGGGAAATCTATATTATTACCACAGTGAATATACAATTACCAATCGTAAGTGTGTATCTTCGGTACTCCCTTTCAAGGCGATCTAGCGACAAGTGATCGAGGTATGAACTTACAGGGGGGAGACCGGGGCAAAATGGACCACCAAACAAATGTGAGAAAAATTTGTTGAAGCACTCGGTGAGACTGGGGTAAAAATGGGGAATGGACATCGTGCGCCTGCGAGACGCAATACCTGCTTACTCGAGGCGATTGAAAGGAAAATGGCCGTCGTTGCCGTGAAGGTGAGGCCATTAAGTAAAATGTATTTGATGCGCGAGGATTTAATGTGCCAAAAATGACGACGATTCGATTCACTTAAACTGAGAAAAAGGATGGTATTTCCTACTATAACGAATAGTTCCCAGGGGGGACGTCTATATAGATAGTTTGTGATAGTATATACTCAATTGATTAAACTATAATTATAGTTACAACTACAATTTTTGGTCATTGTCGTAACTGTAAAATGTAGACGTCCTCCCTGGGAACTATTTACTATGTAAGTTTTTCTCAGTGTACTGTAAAAAGATTCCCTTACAAAAAATTAATTTTTTAGACGGTTATTGAGAGGTACCCCATTTTGCAGCGAAACAGCAATTTTTCTCGGAAACATTCTGATCATTTTTTTCTATTTTTAAAAAATAATAATCGATTCATAACCCCGAACCGGCTTTATCTTTTAGCCACCCGTTTTGTCCCAATCGCTCCTATTTCACTATACGCTATGCTAAAGATGGAGCGCAATTTTCGCACGAGACCGGCAAGTGTATTTTGTTGTACAATTGAAAACGCTCCGACTATCAATTATTCCTTAAATGTCCATTCCAGCTGAAGCTACGACGTTATATGGGAGCGCGTTACATTTTTCGCGGAAGCCCGCCCCTCGGGCTGTGGGACCGGTAGAGATTTATGTTGTTTCTTGCGCGGTGTCTGGTGACCCGATTATAACACGCCGGTACACTACTTCGCGACGTAACGTGCCTCGCGTTCGCATGACTTACGTGCAAACGTTAATTCGTCGACTGGGAAATATATTATTCGGGCGCATCCCTATTCGCGTTTTCAGCACTTAATTTTTTTCTCTTCCCCTTAATAATCGTCCATTTTTCCATTGAATAGCGAATAACTACCACTGCAATTATTCGCTACCATCGGCAGAACAGTTATTTTATATACTAGAATACTAGAATAAAATTTATTTTCACTATACGGCCTTTGCCTTTTACATCCCCAACATAACTTCTTCTTACAAACTAAAACTTACTCCTAAACATAAAATCTATTTTTACTCCAAACAAGCAAACAAGAAAGAACACTGCCTTATCTTTACACCTTTGACTTTATCTTAAGGGCATGTGGTACAGACTCAGTCGGTAACAAATCGCCTTCCCTGTTTTCTTCAAAACGATTAATACGACGACCAAAAGCAAATTACGTTTCCTTACTTATATCTATTGCCTACGAAAACCTAATTTGATTTTGGTCGAAGCATCAACCATCATGGAGAAAATAGGGAAAGCGATTTGTTACCATCGGAGCATCGATACGTATGTATCACATGCCCTTAATAATGCTACTACCGCTACTCGTGTCTTATCAGCAATTTTATATTTTTGTATCTTCTTTAAATTTCGTTTAAAAACTGTAGAAAAATTTTACGAATGATAGTGCATCCAAGTAAAAAATTTCTATCAACATTTTTTCATTATATATATTTTTTTATTACGATGTAAAAACTTCAAAACTGAATTTTTCAAACGTGACATTCATCACATATTCGTATACAAAACCACTGAATAATTGTCAATTTTTCTATAAAATAACTGCCACTGTAGCGTATTCGGTACGATTGGCAGAAAAGCTATTTTTTCAATATCTTCTTCAACGTTCATTAGACAAAAAATTTAGACACATTTGACGACTGCTAATGCGTCCAAATGAAAATTTACGACAAATATGTTTTCATTCTAATTTTTTTTTTTTAATTCGCATGCCAAGATTAAAAAAACTGATGTTTTCAAACATGTCGCAAATTTTTAGAGAGAATTGAAAAAAGTCGAGCGATCGAAAAAAAAGAAACATCATGTTGAATGGCACGACGCTTGGGCTTAAAATCAAAGAGTTTAATTTCCGCATTTGTCGTAAACCCAGTAGCCCCAAATTATCGCGGGTAACAAACCGCGATAATTTCCGCCATATTACAGCGTATCTGAATCCAAGGAGACGAAAGTTTCTTCTCAACTTGTTAATCATTTCATTACGGGTAGGTTTTACTGAATTTTCGACATCGAGTTTAGCACGAAGAGGCGTCACAGAGTAAAATGCGATTCTCGGACAAGACGATGAGTAGCGTGGTGATGAGGATGATCGAGTTATGAACGTGAGCTGCTGAATAATGGAGCAGCTTTCATAATTTGCAGACGCTCGGGGAGCTGCGCGGCGTCGCTGCTGCGGCCACAGAGAAGCATATCGTTGCGGTGTTTATTAGAAAGCCGTGGTGTCCGAGTAAACTTATATGTGTGTATATATATACATATATATACTAACGCTTCTGGTGGCTCGCGAGTTTCACGCGCTCGCACGAAGAGTCTCCAAAGACTTAAAATAATCAAAGCTTAAAAATAAAGTCAAATAATCGAAGGGGACTTGGAATAATCAGGTCCTGGCGAGTCTTAGAATAATCAGCCCCCTCCTCCCCCCCCCCCGCTCCTATTAGTGAACTTAGAATACTTCGGACTGAGGGGTCACCCAAGGGGGACTTGGAATAGGTATTTTAGCCGGGAAAGGTTAGCTTCGCCGAACGAGAAGAGACTCCGTGTATAATGAAGTTGGCTCTTTTTCCCTTACGATAAAGGGGCAAAAGTTCACCTTCGTGAAAAGGGACCTCCCTCTCCATATGGTAATGTTGACCCCCCCCCCCCGCCATTCTTGACACTGTGGCGAGACTTTTATATATCATAGAGAGACATATACACACCCAGAAAAATAATTTATTTGACGGCCACCGTTTATTTGGTTTAAGGAAAATATTTATTTGATCGAAATAAATATTTATTTCATTTAAGTAACTATTTGCTTAATTAAAATAAATATTTATTTAAATCAAATAAATATTTTACTTAAACCAAATAAACGATGGCCGTCAAATAAATTATTTTTCTGGGTGCAGTAGAACTCCGATTAACCGGGAAGTGGATTAACCTTGCCTTTTCCGAGTTTTTTTTTTATACTCGGAGCAAATTAAAGTCACCGAGTACCTTCAAAAAAAGACCAGCTTGCGTACTATTAATGAAAAAAATATCCAAAGCTTTACATTTTAATTCACACTATTTAACAATAAAGTAAAAACGAAAGTTGTACCAAATGTCATTGTAACTAGACAAAACAAAGTTGTGTCATTAGCCATTATTGACTTATATAGTTTCGCTGTCTAGTTCGGATTAACCGGGATTTCGATTATCCGGGGACTCTTCGGTCCCGAGCACCCCGGTTAATCAAGGTTTTACTGTATATCCATGGCTTAATATTATAACACCATATAGCCTACGTGTCCTTCTGGCGCTAGACCATCGAAATATGGATGGTGGTTGATGTATGGACAAGTTTCGTAGAAAATGAATCTTTCGATATTCGAGTCAGTGAGAGTTTCGGGGAACGAAGATACCTGGAACCCGTTTTTTTGTTACTCTCCCAACATTTATGGATTATCCTAAATTCGTTTGCCTATCTTATATGTAGGTTTTCTAATTTATATGGCATATGCGCTGTTATTTTAAAAAATATATTAATAATTATACATAAATATGCGAGTAAAAAACACGAGAAGAGGGAAATCGCAACGATTTTTTTTTTTTTTTAGTTCACGTAGTTCAGATATGTAACGCAGGATAACGTCGAAGAAAATAATTTAGAAATCATACCAGCTCCAATTAGCAGGCAAGTCGCCGCTGCCAGAACGGTCCACCGAACAAACATTGCGCTACATCGGCCGATGTTTTGTCCAGTAAGAAAAAAACTTCAATCCTCTCGTTGACACTGGCCTGCACTGGCCTCGACGACACACTTCCCGAGACGTCACCTGCTCGCGATTTACTCGGGGTGCTCCTTTCCTCGCCGGAAGAATGATACTACGAGATGCTCGTCGATCGCATTTATCGATCATCGATCGAAATTTTTCTTTTTATTTAAAGAAAAAAAAAAAAAAAAACACCCGTCAAAACGCTTAGCGAGTTTACTCGCGTCAGATTTTACAGCTCTACCCGTGTACCAATTGATTCATCTACATTTATCTACTTTTGCTGATTCAAATTATTTAACAGCCATATTATCGTGCAGCCGTTCGAGAAAAAAAAAAAAAAAAAAAAAAAAAAATTGGAAAGTTTCCTTCAGTCACGCTTGATGAAGGAAAAAAGACCGGACCCATTATTCGACGTTCGCATGATCGACGTGACCCCGAAGCCGCGAGCACAGCACGTGCTTCCACCGATTTTTGCACTGACTCGGAACTGGAGTATGCCAATTTACCGATCACTGATTGTCAAGCATTAAAAAAAAGTTTGTTGGTTCACATTATTTAACCCATTGAGACGTCGATAATGTTGCTCGGACAATATTTATTATCTTCTCGGAGAACAAACATAGAGATCACCCGTTGCGTAAATACAAACGTTAACACTGGTCCTTAGCTCCGCAAAAGATCGTCGCCCGTTCGCGCGTTCAAGTCTCCGTTAGGGAGAATACGCCGAGCTCGCTCGAGACCGTGGAATTTTTGCACTACGAACGACGAAGTGAAGATAAAAATTTACAATAAAAAAAATAAAACGTTGCCGACGATTTGGTACTACTAACTCCAACGATTTTGCGATCCAAGTCTGTGTGTGTATATATATATACATATATATATATATATGTATATATATATATATATAGAGATGATTTTTTTTCGACGATCGAGCGATCGGTCGAACGACCGCAACAACGGCTCGCGAGCGACTGTTTCCCCATCGCCATTGCAGCCATGGCCGCCGTGGCCAGACAACCGCAAGAACCTTCACTTTCCGTTCGTTCCCCGTTCTTCCGGCTAACTTGGCATCTCCATTGGTCGACGATGCCTTCCTTGCCACCGGTCAATTACTTATTTTTAATTTAATCCGCGTTAGTGTCAACGTGACACGCCTTCGTCACTCTGGCCACCGGCCATTTTCGTAACCTCTCGGAAATACTCCGTTTGTATATATTTTACACGGACGCACTTTTCAGAAGCGATCGGTCGAGCAATTTACACATTTTTTTTTCATTTCAACGTCATTTTTTTTTTCTCTGACAATACATTTATCTAAGGAACTTTTGTGTCGGTTCTCCTCGAAACGGATGTCGATAAAAGTTCTGTTATAGATTACATGGATCACTCGTCTGACGTCATTGCGTCGTGTGACGCAATAGATCTTTTGAAAGAATTGATAGTCGAACCGGATCTGCGAAGCTTGGAGATGATCTTTCTTATAGATGGACGTTTAGATATTAAATTTAGCAACGAGAGTGAGAAGTTTACATTGAAGAGAATGAAGTCGAGAGAACGAGATTACAAACGTAAATGGGTAATTTTTTTAATTATCAACAATGAAAGAGGCAAATAAACTCGATAGATCATTCAACCATCGTTACCGATTTATTTGACCAAAGTGGCAGTAGCAACATTGCCACAGACCGCTTGAAAATTTGTAATTCTCAACGTGTTCTGCACATCCGTCAACTATCATTTAGTTGTAATGAATTCGACAGATTGACTGGTATGAAAAAAACAAAATTATTATCGACGAAAGGTACAGTAGAAATCAAATTGGTTATATATTTTCCGAGAATGAAATTCCGCCAGATATTAGTACATTACGTCGTTGATCGCAGCGCCAGTCGTCCTCCTTCGACGCCGCTTATTGTATCAATGATATTTATTTGTATGCTCGAACACTAATAAAACTTCAATGATCCTAGAAAGAGAAATTAGAATCCTTCCATTCTCTGTGAATCGCAGAATACTTATTAGTATAACTAGATTTGCTCGAGCAATCCGTGACGTTGTTGAACTCACGTACAAATAATATTACATAGTTTCTCATGTGATATTTAGTTTTAAGAGACTATTAGTTTCGAGTGCACGATTGTGGACGCTTAAAGCATGTATAAAGTACAAATTAAATTTACATTTGTCCATTTGATAAATGTCATATTTAAACATGAATAAGTTTGTAGAATTAATGAAATCGTTAATATCTGTGATGATATTTTTATTACATAAGTCAGAGTATCCATTCGGTTCCAAGTACCTGGGGTTATCCAGGTACTTGGTATCTGGATTAGATATGGTATTTAGATTCCAATACAAGGTATCGCTTATTTAGTTCGTTAAAGACAATTTACTTCACTCGGTGCTAAAATGGTAGTTTTACGCACGCAATGTGGTTAAAAACCCTCCATTTCCACACCTTATGAAGTAAAATTTGATACGATACTCGTGCGAAAAACTTTTTCGTAAGTTAGTCCTTACGAATAGTGTTCACTTTGGATAAGTTTCAGAGAAATGAGCGGGAATTGCATACACTTCTGGATGGCATAAAAATTTGAAAAAGATGAAGCCTATTAAAGGTGCTGAAAAGATTAATTTTGCATAATAATAATTCCAAAATGTTATTAACGACTTAATAAAAAACAAAGTTGTTTAACAAATCTCCCAGAAACCTAATCTTTTTTTTATGAAGATGATTCGTTATCACTTTTATGAATAAGTATGCATTTTTCAGATTTTTAAATTCACTTCGAATTTGTTTTTTTTGTAGGCGAAAAATGTCTGGAAAGTCGCAAAATTCAAAGTGAATTTCAAAAGCAGAAAAAATTCAGTCGTATTCAGAAAAATGAACGAATCATTTTCATAAAAAAAAGTAAGGTTTCCGAGTGATTCGTTGAACAATTTAATTTTTCATCAATTTATTAATAACATCTTGCAATTATTATTAGGCAAAATTAATCTTTCGAGCACCTTTAATCTGCTTGATTTTTTTCAGATTTTTTTTATCATCCAGAAGTGTTTGCAATTCCTTCACATTTCTCCGAAACTTATGCGAAGTGAATACTATTCGCAAGGACTACCTTATCTCGTATGACTGCAACACTCTCTCCTTCGGCTCGTGCTGCAAACTCGCAGTCAAAAAAAGTTTCATCGCACTAGTATCGTAAATTACTATTTTATAATTTATAATCTCAAGACTTTCCCGCAATAAGAATAAGTCCAATCATTCAGTCACTCTACCGCCATCTGGAAAGCGATTCGTCAATCATTTGCTGCAGCAATCCAAAATGGCCACCGTTTAACAAGACGGTAGCATAAATCCATTATAAAAGTGGAGCTAACCAGCCACGTTTCGTCGACAGGTGAACCATTGGCCGGCGCGGTATTTCTGTGGCCAGTCCGGTTCCCCTTTATCGTGGTGATAAAGACCCGCACAAATCGTTTTGAAAAAGAAGTCGAAGAGCGCTGCTCACTTTTCGGCGAAACTCAGTTTTCGTGATGAACACACTAATTTATCATTAACGAGTTTAACATTTTTTTTTTTATAATTCCGTCACTAATCAATGTGCGGGAACTATCGATAACCAATAGCGTCTGATAACGTCGACATGTCAATTTAATTGGCGCAACAAAATACTCAAACTAAAATTACGGAATCAAAATACCGACTCATAAAATTATAACCTCACGACGTTGCCGGTTTTTCGTCACTTATCGAGACAAAAAAAAATTACAGACGAGTGACGAGTTTTCTTATCAGGCGTTCGGTGATTACGCGAAGACTTTTTTTTTTGTAATTTAATTTTACACTTGGAGTATTTTGATTGGTGCACAATCCGAATTTATTGTCACTTAGCGAAATGGTGTCGTAAAGTTGAAGCCAACAATATTGCATGCAGACGAGCCCTGCAGTCAGTACAGGAATGCTGATAAATGAAAAACTAACATAGCCGTCCGAATTCTCTCCGCTATGGCCAAGCCAAAGGTTCACGAACGACCCGTCAGGCCGAGATCGAAGATCGTCAGGGACGATGATTCCTTGGAAGAGACGACTATAAAAATTCCAGTTTTGAAGAGCATCCTCACAGCTGCCGTGCTGGGTGTAGCAGCATGGTTCAGTTACAAGGGCTATCTCGAGACGAGGGTAAACACGCCGTACGACGTGGAAAAGGTATCTCAAAATTATAAAATTTAAATTTTTTGTTTTTTTTTAATTATAAATGTCTATATGTCGATATTTAAGTTTAAAAAAATATAATTTATTAACAAGTAATGGAAAAATAAAAATGTTTACACAGCTGGTAACGGTGGCGGACTTGAACGAGCCGGATCGTTTCTGGGGTTCCTATCGACCCGGAGCGTACTTTGGTCTCAAGACGAGAGATCCTCATTCACTGGTGACCGGCCTCATGTGGTACTTTCCCCACTACTTGCGTCAAGGAGGCGAGGGTTTTCGTCACTGGTGCGAGCAGGGAGACAGACTGGACAAGTACGCTTGGCTAGAGCATGATGGAAGAAACTTTGGTGTCCAGGAGATAATAGACGGCGGAGTTGTGCTGAGAACGACATTTTCAAAGCAGCTTGGTGGCAGCAACGGAGGCGATTGGTCAGCGAGAATAAGCGTGACGTCGGAAAATCCTAACAGAAACGGCGAGGATATATCTCTGCTATTCTACACGGCTATAGAAGAAAAATCTCACGGTCGTATAAAAGCTAGTTTAGGTGACGAGAACAAGCTCTCTGGAATGGAGGGATACACAAAGGGTCTCGGTTCGTTCAGGATAACTTTAAATCCGACGAAGGGTTTCGTTGATGAAAATTCATTTCTCTCGACCGTCTCGCCAGGCCTGCACGTTCTGAAAGAAACGGTCTTGCACAATTTGCGACTGGCGTCGCACAGGGGCTCGACGAAGAAGCACATAATTCTAGCGGGCGAGCAATTGCCTGTGTCCGAAGACGGCAAGAAGGTCGAGCCGAATTTCGTCGTGACTCAATTAACAGCGAAGATTCCTTTCGAGTTCGAGGTGAGCTTCGAGTCGGGCAGTTACGTCGATCGCACAGAGAAACTCGTTGGAAAAAATTACGATCTCGCGATCGCCGAACATCAGCGTCAGTTCGACGACAAATTCGAAAGGGTCTTCGGTCTGAGATCCAAAGGATACAACGTGGAATCGGTAGACTTTGCGAAAATGGCGTTTTCAAATATGATCGGCTCGATCGGCTATTTCTACGGTAATTCTCAGGTTCAGAGCGTCTACACGAAGACTCCGGTGCCTTATTGGAAAGCTCCTCTCTACAGCGCGGTGCCGAGCAGAAGTTTCTTTCCGAGAGGCTTCCTCTGGGACGAGGGCTTTCACGGCTTGCTGCTCTCAGCCTGGGACCTCGACATAGAGATGGACATAATCAGTCACTGGTTCGATCTCATGAACGTCGAGGGCTGGATACCGAGAGAAATGATATTGGGACAAGAGGCGATCGCCAAAGTTCCCGAAGAATTCATAACTCAAGTAAATACCAACGCCAATCCACCGACATTCTTTCTAACGTTGAATTTCATTCTCGAACATCGCGAGGACGAGCTTCTGCTCAAGCATTACAAGCTGATCGAAAAGCTTTATCCGAGATTGCAGGCTTGGTTCGAGTGGTTCAACACGACGCAGACGGGCGATTCGCCGGGCACTTATCGATGGCGCGGACGCGACAGCACGACCAATCGAGAATTGAATCCGAAGACTTTGACATCCGGTCTCGACGATTATCCACGAGCATCGCATCCGAACATCGATGAGAGACACGTCGATCTACGATGCTGGATCGGTTTCGCGGCCGGAGTTATGGCGCGTTTGTCGGAAATGCTTCATCAACCGGCGGACAAGTACAGGAACACTCAGACCTATCTCAATGACAATGAGTTACTGAACAAGCTTCACTGGTCGCCGAATACCCAGAGTTATTCGGACTTTGGATTGCACACGGACAAAGTCGAGCTTCGACGGCCAGCACCGCCTCCGCGATCTCACGCACCTTCGTCCGAATTGATAAGGTTCGTTCTCGAAGATCCGAGCCTGAGATACGTCGATTCGTCCTTCGGATACGTATCGCTGTTTCCCTTTATCCTTCACGTCGTAAAACCCGATTCGCCGCAGCTTGAGAAAATTCTTCAGGACATAACGAATCCCGAACTTCTCTGGACGAAGTACGGACTGCGCTCGTTGGCTAAAACATCGCCGCTCTACATGGAATTCAACACCGAACACGACGCGCCGTACTGGCGAGGTGCTATATGGATAAATTTGAATTATCTGACCCTCAGAGCTCTGCATCATTACTCGGCGATCGAGGGACCTCATCGGTCACGGGCCAAGACCATATACGTGGATTTGAGAGAGAATTTGATCAAAAATATGATTGCCCAGTACAAGAGAACCGGTTACGTGTGGGAGAATTACGGTGACGTTCATGGCGAGGGAAAAGGCAGTCATCCATTCTCCGGATGGTCGTCGCTCATCGTACTCATCATGGCGGAAATATACTAAAGTTAGTCAGAGTAATTCCGTTGTTTCTGATGTTGTTTTATTTTATTAATCATTTTCTTTTTTAAATTTGTTTATCGAATGTAGACATTGATGTTTCCATTGCAATTAGTTTCGCGACACGACGCGTCGATGAAGCAACGGACAATCGTGGTAAATTATATCTAAAATTTATATACGCAAATAATTCCCGATTGAGAGCAATTCGTAGCTTTTAGACGAGAGTTATAAGTGATTTTTGCACCACTTAGAAAAATGCCTTTTTACGAACGTTGCTTTACCGTTTGTCGGTGGGCTGGGGGAGGGGGGGCAACTTTCAGTTGTCGACATATAGCTCGTTAAAGGAGCTGATGAATATCGCATTTAGTGATGTTTGAGAGTACATGAATTATGAAGACGACTGTTAAATGTACCGTTGTCGAATTAGAGTTAACGAAACCTTCAAAAACTGGCTGTGACATGTTGAACGATTTCTACGTAATTACCGGATAAAAACTTTCGGGGCGTATATAGGATCTCCATGCGTAACTTTCGAGCAATCGTATCATTTACCACTGACACATTTTTTTCACGTCCAACGTGCGACGATAAATATGTATGCGTTATGCATAACTGTATTGATAGGATACTTGAAAGTTTGAGACGGTCGTAGTACATAGTTATGAACATTTCAACGTTATCTTACCCTTGTAATTTGTATATAATTAATTAACTATGTACGGATTTAAATAAAATATCATAAAACGGCGTAAGATTTCTATGGTTTCCTTACGTCTTAACCCTTTGAGGCATACACTTTTTTTTACAAGTATAAAGTTTCGGCATACTTTAAAGTTGAATGAATTTTTTTCTGAATTCAGAGAAGTGTTGTTACGTCCTACGTAATTTCTCTATCCAATTTTTTAATTCATATTTCCTGTATGAACTATTTCTAATTTGTGGCCGTCCAACCGAACTCCTAGGCTTTTCCTAATTAGTTTCAGTGCAGCGATACCGCTGCAGAGCCGACCATTGCAAAAATCGCCATGTTGTCACGGTGGTTTTCACTAGGGTAGTTTTGTGCAAAAAGTTTACGAAGTATTTTTTCGGAACCACTACACAAATCACCGCTCCACGATATTCGTTTTAAATAGGGGTTTTAACGGTGGTGACGATGGAATAACTCACCAGTCATTCAAATTTCTTTTTACGGTGGTTAGTACATACCGACAAAATGTTTTGTAATATTGGATAAAATTGGTTTTAATTGTCATCATGAATGATATCAATTTAGGAAACAATATTATGAATACGCATTTGGGAGAAAGAAACAAACCTAATGACCTAAAGTTGGGCTCGAACCCGGGACCTTTCGCATGCTAATACTCTGGAACCTTAACGCTAAGCTACCGACTATCATTTGATTTGAATTATTCTCATTCCCAGCGAGATTTGAACATACCAAACGTTTTCTTATCTGAACTGAATGGACAATAAATACTTTATTTATTTATTTATTTACTGAAAGTATTACTGAAAAGGAAAGATACCTTATACGTGTCCTATGTAAAGATTCTTATTACTAGCATTTATTTATGTAAATTATATATAAAAATAAATGTTAATAAAAAGAAACTTTACATAGGATTTATATAATATCTTTTCTTCAGAGTAATATTTCCAATTAATCAATAATTAAATAAAATATTCATTGTCCATTCACTTCAGATAAGAAATCTTTTGCTTCGTTCAAATCATACTAGGAATGAAAAAACATCAATTATAGGCGATATAAGCGGATGATAATTTAAACTATTTTCTTCCAATATTGCCAAACCTTTTTTCGGTACGTGCTAATCCACCGTGAAAAAAAGAATTGTGTGACTGATGGTATATTCCGTCGTTTCCACCGTCGCAACCACCTTTTAATATGCGTATGATGGAGCGGTGGTTGGCGTAGTGGTTTCCACAAAATGCTTCGTAAACTTTTTGCACAAAACCACCATGGTGATTTCGAACGTGGTTCGGTCGGTGACCGAGTCTGCTAGGGTACCGCTGCATTTGCAGTTAACCATATCCGCCTTCTCTTTTTCCCCACCAGCTTCTCGAGACGCAGAATGCAACACTACACAGTTCCTATATCCAGCCCTTTAAAACTCTTTCCCTCCTGCTCTCTCGCATATACTTTCAAGTCCTCTCCCTTTCCTACTCCCCCCAGATCTATTACAGCACACGCCTTTTATCGTTTTTCCCAGAATCCTCGTGACAACTTTGATTTTCCGGCACCTCTTCCTCTAACCCTTCCTTTAGCATCAGGAAGATCGGATTAGAACTGGAATATAACGGCCGAAATTTTGTACCACATCGGTTTTTTCTTTAACCAACGACGAGCATCATCTCCAATGGTAGAGCGCGCAAGCCCTACTCCGTAGTATTTCATAGGCCTGCGAGATAAATTACCCCTGATGAAAATGTGTCTATAACTTATGTACGCCAAGACTAAGCTGTATCTACAACTTTTTACGTCGAAGTTGTCGAAGAAATTACGCCGAAACTACAACTTGCTACGCAAAATTGCAACTTGCTCGAAATTACAACTTATAATACTAAGCTGCACTTAATCGAGTTAACTCGTAGATTTTTGTAGTTATTTGTAGTGAAGACTACAATTTTCCACGAAAAACTATTACTTAATGGGGACAAAAGAAAAGAATGCGGACAAACTACAACTTTTTACGAAAATTGACAACTGCTTACAAACCTGTTCCAAATCATACAGTACACGACCGCGTTTCTCCGTTCCTCGGGAGCCAATCCAATTAGGCACGACCGCGTATTTCCGATACCCCACTACCTGCCCAAGTACCTGCCCACCGTCCCTTTCCGAGCGCCGTTACGCGTCGCGCGGGGAGATACATATAGCCGCAAAAATGACCGTAATATAAGCGTGCAGAAATATTCTCCATGTATTTCACAGCTCAAGCCATACAGTTCGAAACTGAATTCTTAATTTGAATATGAAATGCATTCTGTGGTTTAAGGGAGACGCGTAAAAATCCCGTTTTATAAATTACGCATTTTATATTTATTTGATGACTTGCTTTGCTAAAGTAAACAAATGCTATTTTTTATGTGAGCAATTTATTTGCGTGAAACTGAATTGCCGCTTTCAGACAACAAAATAATATTTGGTTTTACTCTAATCAAAAATGTCAATTTTCAGTCTTGTGGTTTTTCTCATATTACGCCGCAAACATGAATCATTGAGTCAGGTATCCAAAGTAATATAAACGGTATCCTCGATTTTTTGCCTATGGCTCGATACCAATGTAAGCTGTAATAAAGTGATTGGCAATAAATCGGATGCACCGGTGCTCGCGCGAGCTACGGAGCATGCTATATTTTATTGCCTAGTGGATATATCGGTTGCCTATTAAGTGTAGCATCGTTTACGATTATTTAGATCGTTTAAAACATTCAGCTTCGGAAGTGAACGAAATATCTAAATGTTGCCTCGATTATATTCAATGAATAATAAAATTTATATTTTTGTTTGATACAAAACCTTTGCCACTATTTGAACCCATTGACCGGTAATCACTTAATTGCACCGAGCGTTAAAACCCGTCGTGGGTTTTCGTGGAAGCGATGAGAAAGATTACTTTTATTAATGAATACAATGTTTTTATATCTCGGTTCTGACAATAAAGATTATTACTTTTGACTACCAGACGCAGAATGAAACAGTATAAAAACTATATTAAAAATATAGCCACAGCAATATTTGTTTCATGCAGGCTTGAGACGGCGAGTTCAAATTTGGTACACCAATAGAGTGATCACATCGCTTCGTTCGGTGCTATTTTCGTGAAGATCGAGGCTCAATTGGAAATTTTACGCGACTTTGAATTTTTTGAAAATTCCCTGTGGTTTGCATACAGTTTGAACTGTCATCCATAAACTGCACACAAATATACTATTTTGATCGAAGACTTTTGGTATTAAATTAGGTAAAAATCTATCGAAGTGGTTAGACTTTATGGGATTTTGAGTTTTTTGTTTTTTGAAAAGTTACTAAGAACGGTCTAATTCGAGTACACATGGAGATGTCGTGCTGAAATTTGACACGGGAATGGACTAACACTGTACAATGTTTCATATTAAATTTGGCAAAAATGGATCGAAACGTTTACAAGATTTTTACATTTTTTAACTTTTCGGAAAATATTTGTTTTACGTCCGACGAGAGTTTCTGCATTGAATATCTATAATTGAATAAGTTCGAAATTTGTAATCAGCGGGGAAAAATACATTAGACATGACCACAAAACGGCAAATATTAGATCAATGGAAAACATCTTTTTCTAAGACCCTGTATTTTCGTTAAACGAAGTAGATGCACAGATCTGACAAAGTGAAGCGCGTTGGTGTATTTTTTCGCACAGAAACTGAATCGGCCAGTCGTTTTGCATAAAAGTCAAACACGACGTTCACGTTGAAAAAGTTGAAAATTGAAATTTTCGTACGGCTTTCTCATAATATTCCTTTATTCGCAAAGCTTCCTCTACGAGAAAGCCAATACAGAAAATGCTTTCTCATAAAAGAACCTTCACGAATAAAGAAACATTAGTACAAACACATATGAATTTCAATTTTCAACTTTTATGAGAAAGTCATATGAAAATTCCAATTTGCAAGATTTTTAGAAATCATGTGTATGTGCTGCCGGTTTCGTAATTTTTTTACAATTGAGCTGAAAATTTGCACTCGAATCGAGTTAGTTGGTTCGAATTAGAAAAAAGAAATTGTCGCTGCATTTCTCACGTTATCGGATTGAAATGTTGTGTATATATCAGGCTATTATCACGGATGTTTGGCATTGCCTTTGGGGAGAAGTGATAAAGCAGTTTAAAGTTTATACAATTTTGAACTTTATAAAGAATGACCATCTTAGTTTAAACTTGAGCAAAATCTATCTATCGAGATGAAACCGGATAAATCGAGCTAAAATTAAATAAAATATTGTTAAATAAAAAAATTCCTCGCTTGGTTTGAGATAATTAATTTTTTTAAAAATTCCTGATCGTATTCTTTATTCTTATATTCACAAAGCTTCCTGAAGCCGAAAAATGATAGAAAATGTTTTCTTATGAAAGAGGCTTTGTGAATAAAAGAAAATGACGAGGAAGCAATGTGCAATTAAGAATGACGGGGACGTCCAATCATTAATGAGTTGCGGTTGCGGAGTGGGGGTTCAAATTTTATGGCCCAAAACACCCTTTATAAATGAGATGCGCTGCCATGAACGTCACAGTTCCTTTACTGAACACTAGTTAGAACGAACAAGAACTCATTTGAATTCGTGTAAAATCTCATCGTCTATACTAGAGTCACTTATGTGAAGAATTGTGTGAAGTTATTATCTGACAATATTTTGTGAACATGGAGAAGAAAATCTGGGAAAGTGAATCGAAAAAGCGTCTAACGATTGAAAATCGGCTCGATATTCTGCGCTGCCCAGATTCACTCGAAACTGCTAATATCCTTGCTAAGAAATACGACGTCACTCCATCCGCAATCTACAAAATCAAGAAAAATAAGGAGAATATGTCGGCTGGTGAAAAAACTATCACTGAAAGTCACGGATCTCTAAACAAGAAGAGAGTCCCTTCAGTGGAACTATCACAATTAGATCAAGCGTTATATTTGTGGTTTCGACAGAAACGAAATAGAGGCGACCCTATATCTGGACCAGTACTGAAAGAAAAAGCTTTGCAGTTGAACGAAAAACCTGCAGGGACCTTCATCATTTCAAGCTACCGATGGATATCTCAAGAGATTCAAGGATCGTCATGGCATTCATCACGTTTCTGTCCAAGGAGAAAGACTGTCAGCTGACAAAACAGCGAGTGACGATTTCTGCTCGACATTTTATGAACAGATGCTAGCGGAAGGATACACCATGGACGAGATTTACAATGCAGATGAAACTGGTGGAGAACATTGCCAAGGAAAACTTTCGTTGCCTACGATGAATCCCGAGCAGACGGATACAAAATAGCGAAGGATCGTATCACGCTCATGGTCTGTGCGAATGCTAGCGGCACGCATAAACTTCCGCTGTTCGCTATTGGAAAATCAGCGAAACCTCGGTGCTTCAAGCGAATAAAAACGAACCCTGTAAAGTATACAGGTCAAAAAAGTGCTTGGGTAGATAAACACAAGTCTATGGAGTGGTACACTCAAGTTTTTTTGACAGAAATTGAGGCGAAGCACCGTGAAAGCGGTCGGAAGTGCATTTTACTTCTCGATAACGCTCCTACGCATCCGTCAGTGGAGATATTAAATGCACTGAGCGATTTGTGCAAAAGTATATTTGTGCAAAATACATGCCACCAAATGTTACATCTCTTAACCAGCCAATGGATCAGGGAGTAATTGAAAAACTAAAGAAAGTATATCGGAAATACTTCCTTCGAGAGTTTCTGCTCAATGAAGGTAGCGAAGTAACATTGTTGAAGTTTCTAAAAGATTGGAATATGCTTAAGTGCTTATTATATTCTGCAAAGGCTTGGGAAACTCTAACCAGCGAAAATTTGAGAAATGCTTGGAAAAATTTATTTCCGGTGTATTTTGCGACGAACAATGGAGCGATGCACGAAGAAACCGTTGATGACAATACGATTACAAGGATGGTGCAACATTCAACTCATCTGCACTGTAACGTATCACTTTTTGGAGTCTTACGAGACTTTGCTCCAAAAGCGATAGCTATGTGAGTTCACGGCTCACTTTTTAATTTTGTGAGGGCAGGTGCTGTGAATTAAAATTCGTAGACAGAGATTGATTCGAATTGGCAATATAAATGGTTTTGTTTTATTTTAAATACAATCAATTTAATCGTTCGCGAAGAGAATCTTATTATAATTGAATCCGCGCTGAGATAAATTCTATTAAAAAAAATATATAAAGAAAAAGATTGCCCAGGGAAACAGACGGCAGCAGTCTCCCCCGTCCCCGAGAGAAGTCGCCGACGCTGTTTTTCCAGACAGAAAGGGTTAACAGACGGCAGCAGTTACTCCCGTCCCCGAGAGAAGTCGCCGACGCTGTATTTTAGGTAAAAGGGGTAATCAAGACAGCAGCAGTTATCTCTGTCACCAGAGAAGGTCGCCGATGCTTGTCGGAAAGGAATCTCGGTAGTGATCGGAGTCACTGTTCGTCCAAGAGTGTCGTTCCTGGCTTTCGGACGGCCTTTTATATCGGAGCGACGGGTGTGCACACGGCACGAATTTGAGTCCCCTTCCGTTCCGCGTGACGTCAATGTGACGTCAATCGGCCCCTTTTTCGCGCTTCAGGTGATCACGCGTGGCTGACGCAATTGCTGCGTGCCGGGCGCGTGCTTCAAATGCGCGGTGAGTCTCGTGGTAAGATAGGCCGCTCCCGGCTGCCGACACCCTGGGTATCAGCCGGTCTCTCGTGCGCTCCGCCTTACCGACCTACTCGGTCTTCTCGCGATTATCGTCGCTGCTCCGATTTCCTGCGGTACTCCAAAAGGGTTTTGGAGGCAGCGGACTTTGAGTAACGTCTCAACGCCCCCCCAAACCAAAGCGTGCGAATTCCTCCACGCTTTTGTTTATCTGAAACAAAAAAAAATGCAGCTCCCTACCACAACCAGTCCTGACCAATTTTGGACCGCGGGTTAACACAAGTTCACAATAATCATATGTTCCTTCTTTCTTAAGCTCTTTCATTCGTAAAAAAAACCCCGCGTACTCTATCATCACGCGTTCAACCCTCCTTCTCCTTTGCTTCTTCTCTAGTAACTTTTAATACTTTTTTTTCATTACTATAATTTTTTTTTTTTTTATTCCTCCTTACGCTCCTAGTTTTTGAGTGCAGGAGATTTCCGTTTAAAGCACCCGCGTCGGACTTCCCTTTCTTCTCACTCCCTCACCCAGACTCGGACTCGGGCTCGGACTCGGCCGCTTTGCTCGGACTCGGCTGCTTTGCTCGGACTCGGCTGCTTTGCTCGGACTCGGTCTCGGACTCGGACTTGGGCACGTCCACAGACTCGGACATGGCTGCATTGCTCGGACTCGAGCTGGGACTTCTCCTTCGGTGGAAGTTCCTCTTTTGGATCCTTCCCCCATCTCCTCCAGGGAATCCTTTTCCTCATTTCCTAGGAGGCCCTCCTCTACCTTCGGCCCATGTGACATTTTACTATTATTTTTTATTTTTTTTTATTTATTTTTTTTTTGTTGAACGCATGACTCAAGTTACGCTAATTTTATTCACGAGCTCTTACTTTTTTTTTTATTTGTCGGAACGGGTACATCGGCTAGGCGTTTTCCCTCGCCGATGTACTCGGTCTCTCTACATCTTTTTGCGCAGTTACTATTTGCTCAGGGTAACTCTGCTCCTGGGGGCTATTTTGGATTTGTGTTTGCTCCCCTGCGTTGTACTGCCCGTTCCAGTTTTTCGGCCCCCCCGAACTTTGATTCCTCTGCGGGGGTGGCCTATTCGGAACACTGGGTGTGTTGGCCGGTTTAGGTTTCTCTGGTGCCTTGTTTTGTGTCGCCGGTTTTTTTATCGATCTCTTTACTCTTTGAAGCATTCGTTGGTCTGCCTTGATCGATTTTTTCCAAGAACTCCATTAATTCCTCTAGCGTTTCGAATCCTCGACCTACGATGGTGGCTTGAATTTCGTCCGTGAAATGTTGGGCCAGTGATTCTACAATGTCTTTATCAGATGGCGGGGGAATTACATCTCGTGCGCTTGCGAACATCCGTGTAGCGTACTCGACCCTCGTCGATTTATTTTCCTTGTCGAAAAATCCGAACTCAAGATTTCTGCGTACCTTTCTTTGCACGTCTCGGCTCCAATATCTTTCTTGAAAACTCCGTTCCACATCCTCGAGAGAGTGCAGCTGCTCCTCTACAAGGAGCCACCACTCTTTTGCTACTTTCTCAAAACATTGGCAGAGCAAATATTTTAATTCCGGTAATTGTGGCTGTGTCACCTCACAGTACTGCCGAAATTCTCGCAGAAATTTCATTGGCCTTATTTTGGATGATCCATCGAACGTTGGAGGCCTTAAGCGGATCTGTGATTCCACGAATGTCCTAGATCGGCCCCGGACTGTCCTATCCTCGATGACTGTTTCGGCGTCGTGGTTCTCCCACTCCCGCGTCTTCTCGGGATGTTTAATGATCCTCGTGCTCTCCGTATCTGGCTTATTTTCGATTTTATTAGCCAGCGCTTGAAATCTTTTCTCTAATTCTTGGTGCGCGAGTCGCTGCTGTGCGTCCATGGAGTTGTCCATGAATTTTGTTTCCAACTCTTTAACCTTATTCTCGAGCGGTTGGGTAATTTTATGGACCTCGGTTGCTACTTGGGTCTGTACCATCTTCATTTTATCGATGACTCGGATCTCAATTACTGCCAGTCGCCTATCGACTGCTTCAAGCATGTATTAGTCTCTCTGCTCGATTATTTTGACGATTTCGGCGCGCTGATCCTTGGACTCTTGTCGCATATTTATCATTGCTCCAGATATTCCCTCCATGCGTATGGTGAGGTCTCGGATCGCCTGCCTGATGTCGAGCATGACTTCCTCGGTGGTCGTCGATTCTCGAGATTTTGCGAGCACTCGTTTCGCCTTAGTTTGTTTGGCGAGCGGGTTGCTCGCCTCTCCGAACTTTCCATGTTCGGGATCCAGAAACACCTCGGATGTCCTATGCGGGAGCGTGATATCCCCCGGATTTATGCCAACTCCTGAGTCAAGCAATTCCTGAACTTCCTCCTCTGTAGGATTATCGGCAGGTTGTTCATCCTGTTCTTTTTCTTTTTGATCTTTGATCGCGGGAGTCTCTTTGTCATCGTGTTGATCCTTCTTCGGGATCTTTTTTTCTTTTTTGTTTTCATCCAGGGATTCGTCCCCGGATAATACGTCGCGCTTACTGTCGTCGTCTGAAATTTTTAATTTTTTAAATTAAATTTTATTTATTTTAATTTATTTTAATTACCGTAGTAATTACTTTACTCGACTTTTTATTTAATTTTATTTATGAATTTACTAATTAAAGACTCGAATTTTAGCGCACCTGCCCCACGTTGGGCGCCAGTTGTAACGTATCACTTTTTGGAGTCTTACGAGACTTTGCTCCAAAAGCGATAGCTATGTGAGTTCACGGCTCACTTTTTAATTTTGTGAGGGCAGGTGCTGTGAATAAAAATTCGTAGACAGAGATTGATTCGAATTGTCAATATAAATGGTTTTGTTTTATTTTAAATACAATCAATTTAATCGTTCGCGAAGAGAATCTTATTATAATTGAATCCGCGCTGAGATAAATTCTATAAAAAAAATATATAAAGAAAAAGATTGCCCAGGGAAACAGACGGCAGCAGTCTCCCCCGTCCCCGAGAGAAGTCGCCGACGCTGTTTTTTCAGAAAGAAAGGGTTAACAGACGGCAGCAGTTACTCCCGTCCCCGAGAGAAGTCGCCGACGCTGTATTTTAGGTAAAAGGGGTAATCAAGACAGCAGCAGTTATCTCTGTCCCCAGAGAAGGTCGCCGATGCTTGTTGGAAAGGAATCTCGGTAATGATCGGAGTCACTGTTCGTCCAAGAGTGTCGTTCCTGGCTTTCGGGCGGCCTTTTATATCGGAGCGACGGGTGTGCACACGGCACGAATTTGAGTCCCCTTCCGTTCCGCGCGACGTCAATGTGACGTCAATCGGCCCCTCTTTCGCGCTTCAGGTGATCACGCGTGGCTGACGCAATTGCTGCGTGCCGGGCGCGTGCTTCAAATGCGCGGTGAGTCTCGTGGTAAGATAGGCCGCTCCCGGTTGCCGACTCCCTGGGTATCAGCCGGTCTCTCGTGCGCTCCGTCTTACCGACCTACTCGGTCTTCTCGCGATTATCGTCGCTGCTCCGATTTCCTGCGGTACTCCAAAAGGGTTTTGGAGGCGAGCGGACTTTGAGTAACGTCTCAGCACGATGTTACGCAATCTGAGACATCGGAATGGTTGGCAGAAGACACAATCGATCACGGATGGCCCTTACTCAGCGACGCACAGATTCTGTTCCGTGAAGATGAGACGATCGACGATGCCACTAACGAGCCACAAGACGAGGACGAACCAAACGACGAGGATGTCACAGCTTTCGAAGCTTTGCAGGCATTCGATAAATTTCAAGCCTGGTTCGACAAAAGATGGGACTTTACTCCTGAAGACTGGACAAACGTGCTTTCGTATCGAGAAGTTGCAATTACTGTAGCTTTAAACGCCGAGTTCCCTGGTTTACCAATCGTATGAATCATTCTGTAATTATATCTTAAGTTGAATTGTTAATGTCCTCTCCCATATACAAATTAATGTATCACTACATTGTTCTACATGCGCAATATTATATATAATATTGCGCGAATATATATTTTTTTATATTTTTTATATAATAATGTTAAATTCCAATCATTAAATGTCTATGTAAAGGATATCTCATAGTCGGAAAAAATATATTGACTTGTTTAAAAAAATTGTTTTGTTCAATATCGTGTATTCAATTTAAATTATTAATAAATAAAAATTTTAATTATCGTGTATTAAGAAAAAGGCTGCACATAAAAAAATCGCAACAAGTTACTATTTCACAAGATTGTTAATTTTTCGAGGAATTTTCACGGTTCACAATTTTAACTCGATTAAATTCAATATGATATTTGAAAGAAGTACAAGCTAAATGTGCGCATTGCTTGTATATTAATTTTTTTCCCTAGGAAAAATTATCTATATATAAGAGGAAAATTTGGTCAATAATAAATATTGGCGCATCTTGAGGCTGTCGGGCGAGATAGCTTTTCCTTTATGGTAAAATGACGGAATATGTCCGGTGCTCGAATACGAGAAAATGTAGAGGTGGAAGAGTTCATCGATCTTTGTCTCCCATCAAGCTTGCCGCCGCGTTCCTTCTTTGTCGACGTTATAGCATCGCCGATTTCATTGGCAGGTAGCAAAAGGGAAGGAGTCGTTCGTTTCCCCACCGCGCAGGTAACAGACCGTGAGAAGGGGCCGAAACGGACAAACGCGGTCGTCATTTTCGGAAATACGCGGTCGTTCGGAATTATGCGGTTGGGAGAAACGCGGTCGTGTACTGTAACTTTGAAGATACAGTACACGACCGCGTTTCTCCTAACCGCATAATTCCGAACGACCGCGTATTTCCGAAAATGACGACCGCGTAAGTCCAATTCGGCCCCTTCTCAAGGTCCGTTACCTGCCTGGTGGGGAAACAAACGACTCCTTACCTTTTGCTACCTGCGAATGAAATCGTCGCTGCTGTAATTCCGACAATTTTTGCGTATGGAAAGGGACGGTGGGGAGGTACTTGAGCAGGTAGTGGGGTATCCAACTTACACGGTCGTGCTTAATTGGATTGGCTCTCGAGGATCGGAGAAACGCAGACGTGTACTGTATCTGCTGCAGACAAAATGTAATCTTTGGCATGCTATAACTGCAGCATTTTTCATCGTGCAGACCTTTCTGTGGGCTCATTTTCTTCGTTATGAAATCCGCTAGGTGTGCATTTTTTTCTTTTTTTTTTTCATCTTCTGCAAGGTAGTGCATTGAAAACAAATTTTTGTCAGGGGTCATTTTATTCGTTTCGAAATTCTCTAAATGTACTCCGAGAAAGACAACTCGCAGTCGATTCCAACCCCCAGGTCTCATACCGACATAACAGTTCCCAGTACAGTATCATTAATTAAGAAATTATAACGGATCACGTTGGGCTTCCTTGTGAAGTAAACAGTGTGGCATTTCGATACAGTTGAAAATAACTCATCACTCTCGCACCACACCGTTACACTGTTCGAGTCCACCAGCAGCTCTTCGCCACCTTCCGGACTACTTATCACCCTAAATATGTTCATATTGTCCGCGAATAACAAGATACTAGAGTCACGAATAACTCCTACGATGTCATTTATGAATACATTGAATAATAATGGTCCGAGATGCGATCCCTGTGGAACACCTGATACCGCACTAAAAGTTCATGAGAAAACTGGTTTAAATTTTACCATTTGGACTCGTTCCGTTAAGTAGCTTTTAATCCATTTCAATAGTGACCCCGAAACCCCCAGCGCCTCAAGTTTTGCAAAGAGAATTCGGTGATTAACTCTATCAAACCCCTCTGAAAAGTCTGTGTACACAGTGTCGACTTGAGTTTCCTCTCCGAAAGCCTTCGTAATAAAATTGGTGAAAATCGCAAAGTTGGTCACCGTCGACTTCCCCTTGGAAAACCCATGCTGCAACTGGGCGATCCCGGCACTAAATACCTTTTCCCGATTATGCGTTACAATGGCCTCGAAAAACTTAGGAATGGAGAGCTCAGGACCGAGATCGGACTATAGTTTGTGACCTGTGATTTATCTCCAGATTTAAGAATCGGCGTCACAGGGCTAATTTTCCACGACGAGGGAAATATACCGGATGCTAACGACTTACCAAAAATTGTATATATCGGTCGAGCAAGCGTAAATTTACAGTTTCAGAGTAGAGCTAGCGGAATGCCGTCCGACCCCGGCCCTCCACTAAGCTTGAGCAGTGAGAGAGCTTCGAATACTTCGATTAGCGTTATGGGCAACTCCAAAATCTGGACAACAGGAAGGCGTGGTACTGGAGAATTTAAGCCCCCATCAGGTGAATATACCGATTCAAAGTGGCTCGCAAATGAGTTGACTATGTCAATAGAGAATGAATAAGTTTGACCTCTTAGAGTAATACCGCTCGGTATCGCATCTTCTTCGCAACCAGTGTTTGCGAAATTACAGAACGCTTTTACATTGTCGGTAATATCTGCCAATATCTGAAATCCCGGTGGCACAGATCCGTTACGGTCTTACATCGGGCACGGAGTGTAGTGAATACCTGGTAGTCCCTCGGTTGATTCGGCGATTTAAACCTTAATATGAGCAATTTTTCTGAACGGTCCGTCGTAACTCTGCGGAGAACCACCTTGGATATCGGAACTAAACATAATTTTTCCAGGGAACGAAGGAACTAATTCCAGTATTTATAAAACTCGTCAGAGAGAACGTATCCGACTCAACTTCATCTGAATATACTTCATCCCATGGATATAAAAAAAATTAGATTCGTAGTCTGCGTTTTTAAAATCGAATGAGCCACCACGGTCCCGATTTCCTGCCTCGGACATCGTGGTAGAAAATATTAGCCTTTCTACGTGGAGTTCTACATTTCCCAAACTCTGATAGATCACAGTATCAATATTCCCTTTTATATGTAAGTAAGCAGTCAAGGGCTGGTGACGTGACCTCATAAAAAATATTTCCGATCCGATAACTTGTCACAGAAATATAATTCATAGATCATTTTTATCTTCCAGACATTTAGGACAGCCCTATCATACTTTGCGGTCGCCCATTCAATACACTGATAAGAGATATTATATGTAGAGATGCAATATATTACATGTTATTATCATAACGAAAATGGCACGATTTCAATTATGAATTGAGATATCCCGACAATTCGCGGTATGTCGATACTATTCGAAATCGTTGACTCGGTTCAAAATTTACTATTTTAGCTCCACGAATTGAACTTGAAATAATAAGGCGTAAGTTTTTTAAAGGGCTCAGAAAACTAAGAGAGGCGGACCTCTCTCCCTCCTCGTCTACCTTTCCTGCCCCACCCCCCTTTATGCGTTTAAGCACTTATTATTTTAAGTCCCTATAGAAGACTTATGAACTTGCAATTCTAAGCACCACTTAATGGTCTGATAATAAGAACAAAAGTCCATTAAGTGGGGCTTCGAATTTTAAGGCGTAGGTTCTTTAAAGAGACAGGACCGGATAAGCAGACCTAAAGTTCACTGGCGAGAATATAAGCCCTTATTATTTTAAGTCCCTTCGTTCGAAGTTCGTTAAGTCGGGCTTAGCATTGTAAAGGCCCCCTTAAAAGTACCTTTTTTTTGTTGATTTATGTTCCTCACCTACGAAAGAGCCCAGATGACTTTGTTACGAATGTGCTGACGGTGCCGGTCGGAGTGGGGTACTGCGACATTGAGCCACGAGCAAGAAGATGAACTGGTGACGGAAAAGTGGGGATCATTCGTAAAATCGAACCCTTCGAAATGGAGATCCGAGTGTAAAATGTGAATTTAAAGTAATTTAATTTTAATTACTGATTACTCGAGTGGCGAAATAGACATCCATCGACCTCAACATTCATTTCATAATTATTGGAGATCATCCATACTTTCAGCGATCCAGTCCAGGTACGAGTGAACACGAGTGAAAACATCTGGCACACCGCGGGCGCAAGAAATGACAAATGATACGATACCATTACGGTAGCCATCGACTACAAAGGGGACCACCGGAGTGTCCCCCTGTAAGAAATATCACAATGGTTTTTTATTCACTCATCTAACCCGCATTACTACTCTATGTACTGAATAATGGCTTTTTTTAATTATACTTTTTCTGCCAATTAAAAAAATGCTCATTTTATTTATTTTAAAAAATCATACTTATCAAATTTGCGAAACTATGACGCTTAAAATGTTGAGAATTTGTATGCAGAAATGACGTCACTTTCGGTTGAAAAATTAAATTTTTGTGAAAAATGAATAATACACTAGGACCTCGATTTCGTTCACAGCAGCGGAACCGGCTCCGCATCACACTTATCAAAATCGAGGTTGCACATGCCCCGCCCATACTCACTGTCTAGCATGGTCCATAGCTTGCTGTGCCGAACGATATTCGCTCCGTGGTGGGGACTGTTGAGGAAATTGAAGGCGCAAAAATCGAGGTACGTGAGTGAGTACCGAAACAAGAGTACGTTCGCGTCGACTCGCTGATCGTGTGGAGATTTCAAGTCAAGAGTGTAAAGAATAGCGTTCGGGAGCCCGCCCGGAAAATCGTAGTGCAGGGAAAGGATGTGCTGCGTAACCCGCGAGCAAAGATCCGAAAGAATGGGCGAGGTAGAATGCCAAGAAGACTATACGCACGCGTCGATCAGCCGAACATCGGGGGTCTGAGTCCGAGTTGAAGACCCATGCTCGAGCATCCGTTCCTGCGGAAAATAATTCCGGGTAAAAACAGTGTGAAACCGTGTGAATGGCGAGACTCGAGCCGCACGAGTAGCGTGGAATGGATGAATAATGATTTCTTGTATCGAACAAACATTATTAATTAAATAAATTTGTAACGCACGTGCGCAGTGCGGTTTTACGTTGGAACCTCGATCTTGATTATTTTGCATTGCCCCCAAACCCCACGCCGTCAGCTAGCCGGCAACAAGGACCGGACACAAGAATATCGATCCCTGGCAATCGGGAAGGAGAATAGATTGCCTGGCGCCACACCGATCGAAGCACAAAGGATAGAAGGAAAATACGGGAAAACAGGGCGTCATTATATTTGTACGCGGCTCTGATACGGTTGCCGGAATTTTCCGTGTTACGGGCCTGTCACAAATTATATTTCTGATTTGAATAGGTGTAGAAATTTCTTGTACAGTGAGACCTTGTTTAACCGAGGTCATGTGGGGAGACCGTACCTTGGATGAGTAACATCTCGGATAATGCAGAAAATATGCCCAATTCCCGAATAACCCACCGCACAATCATTATAACGTTGTGCAGCTTATCCGAGTTTCTTCGGCTCTTGTAGAAATGTTGGAATGTTACATTATACCCTGATAAGATCCGCTAAAGGTTTGATAAGGCCCCGACTTGAATTTCCTAAATTTCTACCAGGGTCTTTATCGAGACATACACCACGGTCAATGCGGAGTGCTTGGATGACTTGTAAATTATATACGAACTTCAACATTACGCACGGAACAAATATCGACTATCAACCATCTCACGATTATACCCACATCTAAGGAGTCCTTTACTACGTCGGTTCCTTACCATCGATTTGCGTTTCCCTCACTCAAGCACGGCTGCATCGTACACGGAGAAGTATTTCTCGTCAGAGTCTCTCACCACGCTCATTTCACGCCAGAGTTTAGAAATATCTTATATTTCAATTGACTGCAATAGAAGAATATTTTCCAGCAAATATCCATGTAAGCTCGAGGTCTCGAAGTTATGAGTTCTTCGTAAGGCTCGCGAACAGCAGTTGAATACGTGATGGTTTACCGAGAACGCTGTCGCTCAACTCTGACGGGGGCAATTTAAATGTACATCGAGCTGTGATGCTTTGACATAATACCATTAAAAATGAAGCTGTGAAGAAAAGAATGAAATTCTATGGCAAAATAAACTCTTAACGTTTTGCGCTCCGTAGGAAACGAGAGTAGTCGCTTCAACACCATCGTCGATGATAGATCGTCTCACTATGGATTTCTTTCAACACCGTTACTACAGATTAAGTAAAACTTTGATGTCATTCTGTGGACAATGGCCGTATCAGAGCAGCCGTGCCAGAGGCGGACGTCTGATAGCTCTGATTATTCTCGTAGTCAGTCAAATCATACCTCAGTCATTCGCTTTTATGAAAGACCGTGACGACTCGAGTGTCGTCGTCGATTCCGCCATGTCGTTCCTTTTTGAGGTTATTTTGGCTACGAAGATGATTGGTTTTATGTGGAATGCGCAAAGGGTCAGTTGGATATTTGTAAATTACAATATTACGATAATTGAGGCCGAGAGCAAGAGTTACTCGCTACCTATTGCTGACGAAAATTTTTTCGATACGCACAGACAGAAAAGTTGTTAAATCGGATTCGCTGGGACTGACACAAGTGGGCTCAAGATCGCGAAGTTAACATTCTTCACGAATATGCCGAACGGGGAAAAAAGATTATAATTGTTTATACAGGTTAGTAAAGTGTGGTAACGGTTAGTTATAAAGTTGATTATTTTTTACATATGTTTATTGTTATTGCCTACAGTCACGGTCTATTCAGCCATGTTCGTCTATTCGAGTCAACCGATAATAACAAAGATTATCGACGTTATCCTGATGAACGGAACCGAACCCGGACTATTTCCATATCCCATTGATTATTATTATTTCGACGCGCAGAAGTATTATTATTACGTTATTATGTACTCTTACGTATGCTTATATGCGACTGTGACCGTCATAATAGCTGGTGACATTATATTAGTTACTCACGTGCAACATGTTTGTGGTACTTTTTCTGCATTGGGGTGCGTCGATGATAATTTGTGATAATAATATAATAAAAATAATAATAAAGTTTCAACCGACACACCATCAGGCATAAATTAGAACGAATCAGGAACTATGATAAATCAGTAGAAAAGAGAGGAAGCCGACATACGCTAGACAAAAATGATACATTACACCTAGCTTCGTGTATCGACAGACACAACGATGCTATCGAGTAATACAATTTAGAGTATGAATCTACTAATGCTACTGTAATATAAAAAAAATAAAACAATGATATGTAATGTTTTATTTCACTCGGTGGGAAAATGGCGGTTTTTAACCCCATTTTCACACCTTGAAATAAAATTTTATCGGATACTCATGCGAAAAACGTTTTCTGAACTCGTGTGATTGCAACACTCGCCTTCGGCTCGTGCTGCAAACTCACACTCGTCAGAAAAAGTTTTTTCACACTCGTATCGAAATGTACTATTATATAATATGTAATGTGTATGTGTATGTGTATGTGTATGTGTATGTGTATGTGTATGTGTATGTGTATGTGTATGTGTATGTGTATGTGTATGTGTATGTGTATGTGTATGTGTATGTGTATGTGTATGTGTATGTGTATGTGTATGTGTATGTGTATGTGTATGTGTATGTGTATGTGTATGTGTATGTGTATGTGTATGTGTATGTATATGTGTATGTGTATGTGTATGTGTATGTGTATGTATATGTATATGTATATGTATATGTATATGTATATGTATATGTATATGTATATGTATATGTATATGTATATGTATATGTATATGTATATGTATATGTATATGTATATGTATATGTATATGTATATGTATATGTATATGTATATGTATATGTATATGTATATGTATATGTATATGTATATGTATATGTATATGTATATGTATATGTATATGTATATGTATATGTATATGTATATGTATATGTATATGTATATGTATATGTATATGTATATGTATATGTATATGTATATGTATATGTATATGTATATGTATATGTATATGTATATGTATATGTATATGTATATGTACATATAATATGTATAATATGTAATAATATATAATATTTTATATAATATATAAAACAGTGAATAAATCCACTGTTGTCAGATACGCCAATCTCGTCGAGGCAACTTACACATGGTACTTATGTTTTCTCCTCGGGTTCGGCATGGTTTTCTTAATGGCAATATGTCTTCAGGTAATAAATGACTACCAACAATAAACAATCTTCCGAGTTGATAGATAATTCGCTTGTACATTCAGATTCTTTTCAAAAGAGACGATCCCGAAGCAACCTTAAAATGTATAGTTATGGTATTGACTATAGCGTTGCACTTCTACGTAGAGTGCTATATTTCCCAAATTCTGATAGATCACAGTACAAATATTCCCTTTTATATGTAAGTAAGCAGTCAACGATTAGTGGCGTGTCCTCGTGAAAACGATTTTCTTCTCCACAGACAGAACAGCCAATGGTACAAACTATCATCTAAGGCTCAGAAATGTCTACAATTGATAACAATGCGTTGTCGCGAACCTTGTCAACTAACAGCTGGGAAATTGTTGGTCCTGTCCGTAAGAACTTATGGTCTGGTGAGAACGATCGTTATCTTAATGATACTGCACATAAATTATATGGCTTCCGATAAATTGTCCTACAAATATAATTCATAAATCATTTTTATCTTCCAGACATTTAAGACAGCCTTGTCATACTTTGCGGTCGTCCGTTCAATGCACGGATCATAGACCGTCCTATCAAAATCTAGTCAAGCATTGTTCGTTAAAGTAAAGGTTTATTAGGTTATTTGAAAAGTACCTGGCGTACGTATTCAAAATTATATCATCGAATAAAATAAAAAATAGGAATCCGACCACCGTTAGACTCGATCGCATCAGTTGTACGCATTCGTCTATAATAATAATCGTCAAAGATTAAATTAAGATTGTCACTGTTTTTCAAAATATCTTATATCATTTGTTTGGTCGTTCCATTAGATAATAAGACGTATGCTATGTCATGCTATGTCATGCTATGTCATGCTATGTCATGCTATGTCATGCTATGTCATGCTATGTCATGCTATGTCATGCTATGTCATGCTATGTCATGCTATGTCATGCTATGTCATGCTATGTCATGCTATGTCATGCTATGTCATGCTATGTCATGCTATGTCATGCTATGTCATGCTATGTCATGCTATGTCATGCTATGTCATGCTATGTCATGCTATGTCATGCTATGTCATGCTATGTCATGCTATGTCATGCTATGTCATGCTATGTCATGCTATGTCATGCTATGTCATGCTATGTCATGCTATGTCATGCTATGTCATGCTATGTCATGCTATGTCATGCTATGTCATGCTATGTCATGCTATGTCATGCTATGTCATGCTATGTCATCCTATGTCATCCTATGTCATCCTATGTCATCCTACGTCATCCTATGTCATCCTATGTCATCCTATGTCATCCTATGTTATTTTTTAAGTTCCTAGCAAGATTGGGACGCAGCAAAAGTTTTCTTATCTGAAGTGCATTGTCAATGAATACTTTATTTATTTACTGAAATCATTACTGAAATAAAATAGTATATTATGCCACATGGGAGGAAAGTGCGTGTTTTCACTGAGTGTGAAGTTTGATGCCCGAGCGAAGCGAGGGCAGAAATTCACACGAGGTGAAAATGCACTTCCTCCCTTGTCGCATACGATATTTTTTTCCCGAATGGGCGGTGGGCGCGCGAATAAATAACCTCGGTGCCGGACACCGTAACCGCTGTCACACCTGCGCCTCGTCTCCCCACTCTCATCACCTGATTCCTTTCTTTGATTGACTAATTAAATATTTCTAATTTCGTAGTTTTACAGTAATTTTGACATTCCAATATGTTAATACTTAAATTTTATCGCGATTTTTATGAATATAGAAATTTGAATGACAGCTGTACGAGCTTTCGTTGCGAAGTTAACAATAGTTGACATAAATTTTTATCTTAATATTTATCTGATTATTTCCCTGAATTTCGACGTTAATAGTTTTACATTTCTTCCCTATTTTCGTAATTTTCTGTATTTTTATCCATTAACTCTATCTTTATCCGGACCATTCGACTTGACAACTATTCCGCATGCTTGACTTTACTCCATTTATCTGAATTTATTGTTAATAATTTCCCAAAATATCCCGTCATCCTTCATATTCGTTACTCATCATTGCATTTTCTATTCATCCCTCCATTAATAATTCCATCTATGATCCTCCTGGACTATAACTGTTCCGTCGCATGGGACAGATTGGTAGTTTAAGAATTTTTAGATGATAATTAAGTCAATCGTACATAACAAATAATATCGTTATTCCGACACGGCAACCGACTCTACCTGAAGGAATAATAAAAAAGGGGATTTCCCGAATTATAATGGAGTCCGCGGGCCGCGTCGTGCGTGTCATTCTGCTCGATTCGAACAACAGCTACATTTGGCGAGCAAATGCGACGAATTTTAATCCCTTTATAGTTTAAGCTTCATTGCCGTAAAGAAATACTTTAAGATTTTTGTGAACAATAAAGTACACGTGCAGGGCAACATGGACTATCCTCGAGACCATCTGACCAGCATTGACGCACACCCTAATAAAAGGATTAACCGCCGCGCTCAGCCGACGCTCGAGTCGAGCGCGGAAAACTTTTTATTATGGTGACTAACGCGTCACGGGACATTCCCCACGGTCAAACTTGGGTCCGATAGTGATGTCCACGTTGCGCCCCTATTTCCCACCAAACCTCCTCTCCGTGATTGAGGATGAGAAAAAATCCTCCCACTTGAAAAATTTGCACCAATGATAATTTCATGAAGGGTAAAGTCTCGCCCCTCCAGTTTTTTGAGGACTTCTCATCACCAACTCCGAAGAGACAGTCTAATACTTCACCTCGACCGAGACGCATCAAGAACTACTGGGCAACAGTTGAGATCGTCTCGCGTTCAAATATATTCATTAACATTGTGCCTTGAGACTACTCTCAAGCTCAATCTAAGACTCGTCAATCATAAGAAACAAACCTTAAGTTACTGATGTAAAGTGTTGAATTTAAAAATAAACAATATTTTTCTGTTATTCGGCTTCTTTACAATAATTAATTAAAAAATCAAGTTGTCGGTGATTAATTTCCCTGACAACGATACCAAGGGACTACGTCACCAACAGAGTGTAAATCGGGCCTTACAACCCCGATAGGTCGAAGTCTTACCGCGCGGTCCCGACGTATCGTACAATAACGATGATCTATCATTCATCGATATTCACTGTCCAGGAGGTGCTGCACTCATTACGCCCGACGGCCGCTCTAAGCATTATGTCCATCGTGACATGCGCCGTACAAGCAAACCCTATGTTCGACAACCGTAAGGAGCGTTCTGCCGATAATCTTATCTGCATTTTTGCGCCTCGGGTTACCGAGCGCCGCACAGTTGACCCGTACTGTACAGTCGCCTCAATCTATCTCACCTGAAGACTAATTATTTTTACCAATGGATAGTTTTCCCATTTGGTAACTTATTTATTTATCGAAACTTTGAGTTTGACAAATTTAATTATGACCATTTTTTCAATGTTTATTTTTAGCAATTTAATTTAATTTCCAAATTATGTTAATTAACCGGTCTTTTGACCCAGATGTCCACAACATATTTTGGGAAAATTCGCAGGACGTAACATACGTGTGTGTGTGTGTGTGTGTGTGTATGTGTGTGACAGCGTGCATCGCTTAGAACGACTATAACTCGGGAACGGCTTGGGATAGCGGGTTCAAATTTTGTACACTAGTAGAGTGGTCACATCTCCTCCATCGATATAATTTTTATGAAGATTGCGACCCGTTTCGGGATTTTACGGGACTTCGAAATTTTTGAAAAAAGTCTGTGGTAGCTCTAAGTTTCGCAAATGTTGAGCTATCGTCATAAAACTGCACACGAATATAGTATCTTTATCAAAGACCTTTGGTATTGAATTTGGCCGAAATGTACCGAAGGGATCAGATTTTATGGAATTTTGATTTTTTTCAAAAATTACCAAAAACCGTCTAATTTGAGTAAACATGGAGGCATCGAGCTTAAATTTGGCATGGGAATGGACTAACACGGTGCAATGTTTCGTATTAAATTTGGTAAAAATTGATCCAATCGTTTAAATTATCTGGGATTTTGAAAATTTTCAATTTTTCTGAAATGAAACTTTTCAAAATCCCACAATCCCAATTGATCTGAATTTCTGAATCAAACACCACGCAAAGCGTAAAATGAGTTATAGTATCGTAATCAACGCTGAGGAATAGAATAAAAATTGCCTTAAAACGACGCAATGTGCAAATTTCAGTTTGCTATATCCTATAATAAATTCTGGGGTCAATTTTGACGATTGTACTTTTATGAAATGTAGACATTTTCTATGTTACGAACAAGGTGAAAAGTAATTTGCACATCTTTTCTATACTTTTGATTGTGAAAATTGTATTTTAATTATAGCTTCCCCTGTGAGGAAGCCAAAATGGAACAACGGAATTTATCATAGAGGAAGTTACGTACAAAAAGTTAAAACATGAGGAAGCAATTGTGCAAATCACATAGCACGCTTTTTTAACTTACTTTACCTGTTTTACCGACCGACCTGGACAATTTTTCAGTTCGGACTTGACATTGTTAATATGCTACACATATGCGTCAAATCATGCAAGATTCTGATATGAGGCATAAACGCTCCGGTGTGCAGTGGAATTTTGATTGAAAACTTACGAGGAAGTAAGAAAACCGAATATTATAGTTTGCGAAAGTGCGTGAACGTAGTGTCACGATTGACGTACAGGTGACTCTGCATCGTGCCCCACGCTACATTCGTGCCGTGTTCATCGGCTCTGATCACCCGTCGCAAGTCGATAGACTAAATGATCGCAGTTTACACTATGCGTGATTATCTTTTGAGTGAGCAACTTTCCGGCGGTTTTGGAATATTCGGAGAACTTCACAGAATCGGCATGCGCGCCCTTTTGACGTATGCAAGATCTAGAATTTTTTATATCCAACAGAACACATGCTGTAAACATTTCAGCGGCCATGTTGGTTTCCGCGACAGTTTATAATACTCGATTTTCTTTATTTTTCGGAAGATTTCGACCGAAATTCGAGTGCACGCCGAATCGTTTATGTTATTAATACAGTCCTACAAGATTTGAAGCATAAGCGTCGCATAGTAACGATGAATAGTGAAAACTAAGAAATCGCCTATTGTCGTCGGTAAAACAGGAAGCTCCAGCAGCCCTTTAATAACGGTATTGTAACGGCCGCAGCCTCATATTTTATTTCAAAAGACTTCAATATTTATTCGAGCGTATCGATACGGAGTTTCCGTTCGATACGCTCTTCAAAGAAGCCCTTAAGGCTATCGCCCATCCGGACCGCCGTGAGCGTCCACTTATCGACTAGACTAAACACTTTGCGACTCTTTATTCCATTGTCAAGCGAGCGCGAAGCCCTCAGCTTCACGCCCGCTTCACGACAGTTCATCTCCGGCGACCGACCAGTGCGGTACACTCTCTCCGATTAATTGCTACGACTAATAAAGACCATCATTCTATTAAACTTATTTTCAACGTCATTTATTACGCGTGCCTGACCAAGCGACCATCCGTCACAGTATAATTTTTTGCAATTACCGACCTTGAATTATTCTTCAGCACGCGAATCTGAGAAATTAATTTTTTTTTTAATTCGTCGTTAGCTGAGATTTTCGTTTTTTAATCTCCAGCTCGAAGCCCTCATTCGAAATTCGCGCTACGAGTTAAATTAGAGGATCCCCGAGTTCATGCGGCAACGACAGGGTACATTCGCTCGAGCGGTCACCGGAGGTCTGCATAACCCCAGGTGGTTCGGTGAATATATACCTCGCGATGTTGAAATTCCTGGGGTGAGTAAATCTTCCGGTCCGAGAGACGGCAGTGTCCTCGTCCCCGCCTAATATCCGCAAGTTAGTTAATCTTCCGGTTGGCCTGTTGCTTGCCACGAGGCTTATAAATTATAGTGCCACATCAGGTCGGGACATAGAACGCAAGCGGGGGGGGGGGGGGGGGGGCGAAGGAGGTAAAAAATTATCAGACAACGACAACGACAACGACGAAGAAATAGGAGATGTCCCAATGATGATATATTTTTAGGACTAAAACGACACGGGAAAAATCATCTTTAAACCGACAACCATTGTCTTAATTAGTGTAATCGGCGATCTGAAAAATTTATAAATTATATTGTAAACATTGACATGTATACTGTACTATATACGTTATATCGACGTATTCATTACCATACTGTACACAGTAGAATATACACTTAGACTTTTCGTGGGATATGAATAGGCTACGAAGTGGTCCGATGTGATGTTATCCTGACTGCCTGACTCTACCTGATTCTCTACATGACTACCTGACTTTACCCAACTGCCTGACCTCCTGACTCTGACCGACTGAATGCATGTGATTTTAATGCCCTTTGAGGCCAATTTTTTAACCAAAAGTTTTTACCAAAAGTTTTTACCAAAAGTTTTTACCAAAAGTTTTTACCAAAAGTTTTTACCAAAAGTTTTTACCAAAAGTTTTTACCAAAAGTTTTTACCAAAAGTTTTTACCAAAAGTTTTTACCAAAAGTTTTTACCAAAAGTTTTTACCAAAAGTTTTTACCAAAAGTTTTTACCAAAAGTTTTTACCAAAAGTTTTTACCAAAAGTTTTTACCAAAAGTTTTTACCAAAAGTTTTTACCAAAAGTTTTTACCAAAAGTTTTTACCAAAAGTTTTTACCAAAAGTTTTTACCAAAAGTTTTTACCAAAAGTTTTTACCAAAAGTTTTTACCAAAAGTTTTTACCAAAAGTTTTTACCAAAAGTTTTTACCAAAAGTTTTTACCAAAAGTTTTTACCAAAAGTTTTTACCAAAAGTTTTTACCAAAAGTTTTTACCAAAAGTTTTTACCAAAAGTTTTTACCAAAAGTTTTTACCAAAAGTTTTTACCAAAAGTTTTTACCAAAAGTTTTTACCAAAAGTTTTTACCAAAAGTTTTTACCAAAAGTTTTTACCAAAAGTTTTTACCAAAAGTTTTTACCAAAAGTTTTTACCAAAAGTTTTTACCAAAAGTTTTTACCAAAAGTTTTTACCAAAAGTTTTTACCAAAAGTTTTTACCAAAAGTTTTTACCAAAAGTTTTTACCAAAAGTTTTTACCAAAAGTTTTTACCAAAAGTTTTTACCAAAAGTTTTTACCAAAAGTTTTTACCAAAAGTTTTTACCAAAAGTTTTTACCAAAAGTTTTTACCAAAAGTTTTTACCAAAAGTTTTTACCAAAAGTTTTTACCAAAAGTTTTTACCAAAAGTTTTTACCAAAAGTTTTTACCAAAAGTTTTTACCAAAAGTTTTTACCAAAAGTTTTTACCAAAAGTTTTTACCAAAAGTTTTTACCAAAAGTTTTTACCAAAAGTTTTTACCAAAAGTTTTGGCTTATCTCTGAATTATACCGCGGGCTAAACACCACCACCAATACCTGTTCAAGGCAATGCTTATCTATGCCGCGCGTGCAATAATCGTGAGAAAAAAAAAATAAAAAAAGAGGTCACGTAAAGCACGTGTCGCACACATATTCGACAACAGCAAAAAATGCAAATAAGGAAATAGGAACGACCATAATATCTAGGTGACTAATAGTAGAACCATATTTCTGTGTACCCTGGTGAAAATATTTCTCTGAATATCTCTGAAAATATATCCAAAAGTCTCGGAAAATTTCTCTGAAAAGTCATTTGAATTTCTCTCACTTTCCGCACTTTTCAGAGAAAGTCATAGATTTTTCTGAATCTAAATACTTCTAATTGTCCTGAAAATCTCTGATTTTCCCTGCCAACTTCTCTGTAAAACTATGAACTTTGTAAATAAATCTATCTATCTATCTATCTATCTATCTAACTTTGTTGATATTCTAAGCCTGTTTCTCTTCTATATTCAGAAAGTATTTTCTGAAAAAATCAAATTTTCCCTAAATTTCTCATACAAAGTATACTGTAACGGGACGTATCCGTGGTAGCAAGGATAGGAGCGTGCAGGTTAGACGTAAGTCCCGCTTGTGGGTAAGTCCCTCCTCATAATTCCATGTCGGCAGAAATAAAGGCGGTCCCCGAATATGGGCGGAGCGACTAACGTCGGAGCTCTTCCCAAATTTAAGATATCCGCAAATTCATCTCGCGAGATAACCAAACTAAACCGAGAAAGGGGAAGATCGCTGAATGCCCTCACCCGACTTCGGGTCTCCCCCATCCGACAAGCGAATATTCCCTCTTTGCAACCTTCACACAGCGGGGGGACAAAATATTCCCACCACTCGAGGAAGGATATAGCGAAACTTATTTAAGGAGCAGGAGCTCACAATCCGATCTCATTAGCACCGTGAAGACAAGTGAAACAACACCGTCTCTGCGATCGAGCTGGAGCATGCTCCATTATTGTAAGTTAAGAATATCCGGTCACTGAGTAGAATCAGTTAGGGACCTCGTTCTGTGAGAAGCCCCTGCACTGTGCATGGACGTCTAATCACAGCGCGAGGATAAAAAGTCAAACCTTTGAAGTGACCCTCGGCGGGAGATAACTCTGCGGACGTTCCGAGGTAAAATAACGAACTCTGTTCGTTATTTCCTAGATCCTACGGGATCCTACGGGATAAGTAAGTTCACTTATCAGAGGCTCTCGGGCACAATTCCGCGATAAACAACCCGAGAATAAATAACGATTTACTACATCTACCTATCGAACATCCGGTATAGGCTTCTTCGAGTAAAGGGAAGATTCGACCTCGAGAATCGGGTAAAAATTATAAATTGGGTGTAAAGCCCCGTGTGGTACGGCGTCTTGGCGACCACACGAATAAATTTCAAAAAGAAAGAGAAAAGGACATTTTTTTTTTTGCGAACCATCTGCGGTTCTGCTTTTCAGCCACAGTTTTATATTCCAATCTCGGCTTCTAATAGAGAAAGAGAAAGAAGTTGCACCAGTGTCAAACGTGAGAGATTATCGCGGACTCCGTTGATCGGAGTTGTGTGAGACACAAGAATCTTTTTTTTTTTGGAGCACGGCTTGACTCTCGACTCGCTCGCACGTCACAGGTCTGCGAACGAGTGGAGAATCCATTCCCGTGCTCAACGCAAACTTAATTTTTCTTTTCACTAATTTGTCAATGATCCGTTATTATCTGGCCAAGTAATTTTTCACTCGATTCAAAAAGTAAAATAACGAAAATTAGCAACATCCGAAATCAAGAATAACTGTAGAATCTGTCGAGTCTAATTTCCATACAAATCTCATATCCTTTTAGATAAACTTCATCCTTCCATTAAAATCCTTTTATTTTTCCACACTAAAATTTTCTTCTAAATTCCTTAAGCCCCTCGCTTCACGAGGGGCAGCGTTGCCAAACTTTGACCCCCACACTGGCTGGTGATGAAGGGTCAAGCGCGTCTCCGAAAGGCTAGAAGCGATCCCTACTGAGGCCAGTGTGTGTAAAAAAATAAAATAAAATAAAAATAATAAATAAAATCAATCCTTATATCGCAGCTCTCAATTGACTTGACCGAGTGTCCTAAGTCGTGCCCTGTGCCCGATCCCACAGCCAGACACCACATTTTTTTTCATCGAATGATTCCGGACCGATAACTGGGCCATGAAATTAACCGTGAATCTACCGTAGAATCTCTAATACTCATCCAGCGGTCATTCCAAGCGTTTTCCGTCCTCAAAATTATTCGAAAGCTTTCAATACATAAATTATTGTTTACTATTTACTGTTCGTACGAACGCGAACACGAAAGTTTACTGTTCGTACGAATACCAGAAACAGCAGATCTTAGAATGAACTCGTAAGTTCTTCGAAATTCTCTAAACCCACATTATCCGAGAAAATTTGAGGTTTTCGAAAAAAAAAAAGTACTTTCTCTGAAAAAGTCTATTGTAGTTTCGAGTAACAAAATGAATAGATCTTAGAGAGAACTCGTAAGTTCTCTTAAATTCTCAAAACACATTATCCGAGAAAAACGGAGATTTCTCAAAAAATAAATGGCATTTCCTCTGAATAAGTCTGTTCGTCCGAGTAACATTATATTATGAGTAAATCTTAGAGACAACTCGAATTTTCTCTTAACGTACTTAATCAGAAAAAATCAGAGGCATCCAGAATTTTTCGGAAAATACTCTGAATTTCTTTAATATATTGTTTGAAAACGATTAACGGGATATCGTGTGAAAAATTGACGAATTGACAGTGCTGTTGTTAACCAACGCGGACTTAGAGAGCAAAGTTAACAGATTCGACTCCCTTACATCTCCGCAGATTCCTAAACAATTATTACATATCCTTATGCCGTAATATAATTTAGAAGTAATAGATACATTGCGTATTAGACGATAAGCATGTTGTACCGACGACCTTAAGTAATTGAGACCAAGTCTGCAGAATTCACAGTTCAAAATAAAATGTGTTAATTAGATAATGTATTATTGATTTGATTTTCGCCTGGAAAAAAAAAAAAAAAAAAAAAAAAACCATAGGCGGAGAAATATGGAGAAATCCTATTTTTTCAAATGAAGAAATATAGTTACTATAAGTTGTGACGTATTTTTCTTTACCTCGATAACGCGGACTCAAAACTCGAAAAAACGGAACAAGACTAAATCTAAGCTCAAACCAAAAAGGGAGCACAAAACGCGAAACCGAAACTTACGTCACCTTCGGCCGTCCGCCCGCACGGATGCATCGACGTCCCGGTGGGCGCCAGTTAATTTTTGTTTCGCCGGTATTAACAACCGGACTAAAGTGGAGGTCAGTGGAACGGCCGACCTCCGCAGGGTCGATTTTTGTGTCACCGGAATCGCCAAGCCGGACTAATCTAGAGGTCGATGGAACGGACGACCTCCGCAGGGCTGATTTTGTTTCGCCGGAATAGCCAAACCGGACTAACCTGGAGGTCGGTGGAACAGGCCGACCTCCGCAACGGGAACACACGAAATCGGAACAAAACACACGATAACACAAACGAGAACTTGACGGTAACGAGAACTAACGCCGATGCAGTCGCGAAATCGAACGGTTGTGGAAATGCACGGTTGCTCAGGATGCGGGTTATGGTAGAAGGGTCGCGATCCTTTGCCAATAAAATAACGCGGAATCGAAAATATCGGAATCTCAAATTTTAATAACGGGAACAATTAATTTGTAGGCTGTAAAGCCACGGGATCGCACACTAGGGCATCGGGAGCGCTCAGCTGACCGAAAGGTCGGAGCGAGCGTAACGAGAACGGATCCATACTCGATCGAGAAATTACTTGAACAGTAAAACTCACCGAAACAGCATGAATTAATCCAATAAAATGCGGGAACTGCATCTCACGATGCCACGAGAACTTAAACACAATCGCTGCACCTCAAGAGCGTTCTCCAAAACGCATCTCGATCACAGAAAAATCGGCAAATTATTCGGAAACGAATCCGCACGAAACACAGCACACGAGTCTACTAGCGAACGCGCAAAGCGACGGGTAGCGAACGCGACACACGAATCAAAGCGAGAGCGATAACCGGAGTCTACGGTAACGCGAGCGAGAACGACTGACTCAGCGTGAGACAATAGGCCGAAACCGTAAACATCGGGAGCACGAGAGAGGTCCAAGCAGCCTCGAGGACGACTCCCGGTAGACTGATAAGCCTACGAAAATATTCTAACGAAACGTTATGATTATTGCGAGATCCTTAGTCGATAGCTACTGCCCTCTCAAACTATTCCAGAGCGTCATTTAATCGGGAACCGAAAGTGTAACGTGGTAACTTTGAGAATCTTCGCGATCGCTACTCCAAATTCAGGACGTGAAAACAAGGCTCTCTCTCTAAACTAAAACACAGCACAAGGGGTTCCAACCTTGCCCGGACTGAACTAAAACCCCCGCCTGTTCTCCAACGTCCTGCATTATCACCTAAGCGGAGTGCCGGGTTTGCCCCGGACTTTGGCGTATTCGTGACGAAATCTCGTCGGGCTCTCCTCTATTCATGTTTCTCATTTCTTCGAGATTCTCTCCACCGAATAGATTCGCGAAGCCCGACCTGAATTAAATCTTTAAGCTCATCACACACAAGCACAATCTAAACCGGATCGCAAAACGTTACGAACCTTACTTAAACGAGAGCTGGACGGTACGTGGGCAGCTGCAGAGCAGTAAAGCGGGAACTATAACGGGCTAACCGAACTAAATCGATAGCCGTATTCGAAAAATGTTGTTTTGTGACCGTGATCGAAAAATCACCTCACAAAGTAAATAATGCATTTGTTTCAACTACAACATCGCACTAGATACAAATAAATACACTACGTAGATAATAAATATGTAGTTAAATAAAAAATATACTTGTTACAAGTAATATGCTAGTAGGCAGATACACAAAGAAAATAATTTATTTGTCCGAAATAAATTTTATTTGTTACAAAGAAATCTTTTCTCAGGGTGTGATCACCCGTCGCAAGTCGATAGACTAAGAGAACGTAGTTTAAACTTTAAACTATGCGTTATTATCTTTTGTGTGAGCAGCTTTTCGACGGTTTTGGAATATTCGGAGAACTTCAAAGAATTGGCGTGCACGCTCTTATGACGTATACGAGATCTACAATTTTTTATATTCTACAGAACGGATGCTGTTGGCATTTCAGCGGCCATGATGATTTTCGCGACAGTTTATAATATTCGATTTTCTTTATTTTTCGAAGGATTTCGACCGAAATTCGCGTGCACGCCGCATCGTTTATGTTATTAATACAGTCCTGTAAAATTTTAAGCGTATGCGTCACGAATAGTGAAAACTAAGAAATCGCCTATTTTTGTCGGTGAAACAGGCCTATGTCGTACAGTAGCTATGTCGCTTAGGGTTCATTTCGCATAAGTTCGAGAAAAAGAAGAGAACATTGCAAATACTTCTCGATGGTATAAAAATCTGAAAAATGCATGCATACTAAAGGTATTGAAAAGATCAATTTTGCATAATAATAATTCCAAAATGTTATTAACAAATTAATCAAAAAATGTATTCTTTAACAAATTACCCCGCAACGAAACTTTTTTTTAATGAAAATTCTTCATTCATTTTTCTGAATACTTATGAATTTTTTCACATTTTTCAATCAGCTCTGATTTTTTTTTTGTTATGGAAAAAATATATGAAACTTTTTTTTTTCCTTTTATTTTAGGTCGCATTAACAGCCCAGGTTATGAGCGACCATATTATATACATGTAAATTACATACTTTCGAAATGTGTGTTACAGTTGGTCGAATATCTTTATACATTTACAGAACTTTATGACTTTTTCGAATATTTTGGCATTATTTAGACAGTTTCGCAGAGTCGATGGTATACGGTGTCGTAATCGAATATCGTGTTGGGCGGGACAAACGATAAGAAAGTGTTCAACGGTCAGCACTGTGTTGCATATTTGGCATCTTGGTTTCGGAGAGCGTTCAAAGAGGTATCGGTGTGTTAGATTTGTGTGACCTATTCTTAGTCTCGTGAGAGAGCATTGGGATTTCCTCTGGTCCATGTCTGGGGGTTTTTCGAAGATGTCTGTTCTGATTCGATGGAGTTTGGTTGGTTCCGATGTGGTCCATACTTCGTTCCATTTTTCACGTAAGGTCTTTAGCGACGATGATTTGAACTCCAGACTCGAAATGGGGATTTCCAGGGTATCGAGACTCTTTAGGTTCGCGGCTCTTTTAGCTGCTTGGTCGGCTTTATCGTTCCCCGCTATACCTTTATGTGATGGAACCCAGCAAAGTGTCACGTCAATGCTTTTAGTGGCCAGAAGTGCTAATTTCGTCTGGAGCTCATGAATTAGTCCGTTCGTGTTTGTATCGTTCGCTAACACATCAAGAGTGGATTTAGAATCGGAGAAGATAACCGCTGGAGTTCTATTTGTGGTTTGGATGAGAGTTAGAGCTTCTAGCATAGCATATGCCTCACGGGACATAATGGAGAACTCCTTTGAGAGCTTTTTGATCAGTTCCGTGTCTTCCATGATTGCTGAGCACCCTCTTTCTCCATTAATTATCGAGCCGTCGGTGAAAATCTTAGCGTGGCCTTGATATTTACCAGAGACCATGGAATTAAATAGTGCTCGGAAGGTGATTGATGTGGTGTTTAATTTGTTACCCGTATTGTAGAAGAGTTCAAGATCAATGGCCAACGATGGTGGGCTCCATGGTGGGAGAGGGTTCAGCTTTCTAGGGTGGATTTGTGGGATACGGATTGTTAACGACAACTGCTCGAGTTGGGTCGTACGCTAGAAAGTTGTTGGCCCTAAAAAGGGCCGTTTTAATTTTTTTCGCCTGTCCTCGCCTAGAACTCGATCCCCAGCATTTCTGCCTCTCCTCTTTGAGAGAGCCGGATTACGAGAGCCGCCGTTTGATTGTCGATCTTCTGCGGCGGGTTAAAGAGAAGATCGAGCTTCGCGGCACAACGTCGAGGGTCGCGTCGATGCGGGCTCTGACAGTAGGCCCGGAGATCGGTGGGAGACTCGGGCGCTAACCGGAGTTTCCAGGGCCGATAGTTGGTGCAGACCCTCGGCCGCGTTTCCCAAGACGCGGGATGGCATGCCGCGGGTGGAACGGGTTGGATGGGAGTGGATGTTGATGCTGGTGGAGGTGTGGTGGTGCTGGTGATCACGGGGTTTTGTAGAGTCGGACAGCTGGGTGAAGATGTGGTGGGAATGGCGACTATGCCTGGTGCTATCGGGATTTTGTTTCTGTTTTTGAGCTCGTGTCCGGCTTCTTCTAGCGCCTGCTTGGTAGCCCGGTAGGCCAGTAGCCGGATTAGGCGTTTTCTTCCTGCTCGCTTCCTCGGCATCCTCTTCTCACAGTCTGCTGATGTGTTGCCTCGAGATGCTGGCGGTGGACTGATCTTCGGTCCATGTTTTCGCCGTCTTTTATACTGCGGGGAGAAACGCCAATTGGCCGATTATTTCGGCGGGTCCCTCTGATTGGTCGACGCCCGGCGAATTGCTGATTCGCGGATCTCTGGCACGGAAGCCGGCTAATTGGCCGGCTCTGCCCCGGTCGGATGGCTGTAGCGGATTTTTGGGCGGATTCGGGGGATCTGGAAAAAACTATGGGGAAGCGGATATGCGAGAAGATGAGGCACGTAAATCGGTGCTCTCAGCGTTTCGCACTGTGCGAGAAAGCACTGCAGCACGAAAGTCGTGGCTGGATTCTCACTCGGCACGCGGCGACTCGGTGCGGGAGAAGTAAGACTAAAGGTCCTACTCTCGGCACGGCCCTCCACGCTGAAACAATTGAGGCACGTTAATCGGTGCTCCCAATTCCTTCAGCGGAGTTCAGTGCGGGAGAAGCGGGGCTAAAGGCCTCGCTCTCGGCACGGGTTTAACGCGGAAAAAATTGAGGCACGTTAGTCGGTGCTCTCAAATTTTTCGCGTATATCGGTGCGGGAGAAGCAACGCTCGAACTCGCTGCGTTGCTCTCGGCACGGGAGTTTTCGTGCGGCAGGTTGAGGCACGTTAGTCGGTGCTCTCGACCTGAGCACGCGGCGGTAAGGCAGAAGGCCCTTCCGGTAGGAAAAGGGAGAGTCTTTCTACGTTAATTTAAAGCTAAAATTTCGCTCTGAAAAGAGCGAAATTTTTGCCGGACGTCGATGTTGCTCTGAAAGAGCAAGTGAACAAGTTCTACGTTATTAGAGGCGAATCCCTTCGTTCTGAGAAGAACGAAGAAAATCGTTCCCGGCCAATGGCGCGCGGCGCCGCGGGAGCTCGGAGATACCGCGGCGTGGGCCTATCGGCGCGCGAGGCTCGACGCTCGGATCGGTGATTGGCTGATAGACAATTGAAATAATTTGTCTACTCTAGCATTTTACATTTTAAAGCTTGAAAAAGGAAAAAATATGCCATGTAGTGGCGTATAACAGGATATTGAGATCTTGTGCGTGTTGTTTGGTACGTAGCAAGTATGGTTTGGGAAGGATGGAGCGGGTTTCGTAGTTGGGTGCTATAAGGTCGATGGTTTCCAAGTTGTGCAGTGATGTATTTTGAAAACGTTGGTATGACGGGATATACGCGAGTGAGAGGCCTCTTCTTCTCACTTCGAGTGGGAGTTCACCAGCCTCAGCAAGTACACTAAGGTTTGGACTAGAGCGGAAAGCTCCGATAGCTAAGCGCAGGGCTGATGTCTGTACTGGGTTAAGTGTCTTCAGTATTGTTTCTTTTCCCGAGTTATAAATAATAGATCCATAGTCCAGCTTTGATCTGATGGTGGCTTTGTAGGTGTCTAGCAGAGTGGAGCGATCCGCCCCCCAGCTTTTCGATGCAAGAGATTTAGAAATATTTACACGTTTTTTGCACTGGGCTTTGAGGATTTTCACGGGTGGTTTCCAGGATAGTGTTGGATCGAATGTCAAACCAAGGATTTTGAGAGCGTGTGACCGGTGCAATTTCGAGTTTCCGAGGTAAAGTTTGAGTTTTGAAGGTTTCGACGATCTGGTGAATACGATGAATTCTGATTTAGTCTTAGAGAATTTAAAACCAGATTTTTTTGACCACTCGTCGAGATTGTCTAAGGTTTCCTGTAGGATCTTTTTTGTATTGTTTATTTTCTTGCCGGCGCCGAATATAGTGAGGTCATCGGCAAACAGTAGTCTATGAACTGGGGCTTAAGAGGTGACAGAATATCGTTGATGACTATGAGGAACAACGTGACGCTAATGACCGAACCTTGGGGTACCCCGTTTTCGGTTTTGGTAATTGTGGAGAATGTGTTACCAATTTTTATTTGAATTGAGCGATCACAGAGAAAGTTTTCTATAGACGCGATAATGTGTCCAGAGAAACCGATATCTTTCAAGGTTCTAGTGATCTTTCGTTTCCACACCATCTCATAAGCCTTCTCGATGTCAATGGAGACCGCAATTAGATGAAGATTGTTAGCCAGGGCGTCGCATATTCTTTCTTCAAATTGAATTAGGCGATCAGCAGTGGACCGAAATTGGCGGAAACCAGATTGATACGGTGAGAACCAATTTTTTTGTTCGAGGCTCCAGCGCAAGCGACGATTCACCATTTTTTCGAGTAGCTTACAGAGGTTGCATGTCAGAGCAATGGGCCGATAGTTGGATGTTTTGGTTTTATCTTTTCCAGATTTCGGGATTGGAATTATAGTTCCGAGTCTCCATGTGGTCGGGAAACAGTCTGTTTCCCAAATAAGGTTGTATATTGCTAGCAGGAACTTTAGACCGGTGTCGGGGAAGTGCTTGATAAGGATGCTAGATATTCCATCAGGGCCCGGACTTGAGTTCTTACATGAATTGAGGGCCACCTTTAGTTCTTCCATAAGAAAAGGAGAATTTATTGGGTCGTTCTGGCAGAGCTCAATTTCACATATCGATCGGGTATTTGAGTCGTGGCTTTCCATAGTCGTTTTGTATTGGAGAAATGTCTCGTCGTAGTTATTGTCGCTGGTGTTTGCGGCAAAAGTATCTGCCAAGAGGTTATGCCATATCTGCCATATCTGGAATGTCCGTTACAGGATCGCCACTTGAGTTTGATAGAAACTGCGAGAAACTCGGGTGGCTTTGCCCTTGGATACGTTTTATGGCCCTCCATATTTGATCGGAAGGCATGGTTCGATTTATGGATCGAATAAATATGTGCCATGCTTCTTTTTTTGCAGTTTTTACTGTGCGTCTGGCAACAGCTCTTAGTTTTTTAAACTCAATTCTTGATTGTTCGGTCGGGTGTTTTTTGTATCTATTGAACGCGTGTTTGGCCGCGTTAATATCTGTTTTACATTGGTCATTCCACCATGGCACGCCTGGTTTTACGATTTTCCCAGATGTTCTGGGGATGGCAAGATCGGCAGTGTTCTGGATTACTGAGCAGAGAGATAACACTGTCTACGTCGGTGTTATTAGATGGATTTGGTGTGGGTAGCTTCGTAAAGAGATCGTCAAGTATAGCAGTATATAGAGGCCAGTTTGCCTTTATAAAGTTCCAGTTTGGTGGTCGGCCAGGTGCAGCGGAACATCCCTTCAGATTTGAGCCATTGTTAAATTTTATATTCAGTGGGAAGTGGTCACTATCATAGAGACCATTTTCTGCTGTCCATTCTACCAAGTGGGATATAGAGGATGAACAAATGCTCAAGTCGATACAGCTGAGGGTTCCCGATGAGGAGTTGTGATGGGTTGGTTAGTCAGTATTTAGTATGACCAGGTCTGGGTCATCTAGCCACGATTCGACTATTTTTCCTATAGCGTCTATTTTCCTCGACCCCCAAAGAGGGTTATGGCTGTTGAAGTCACCGAGCAATATAAACGGTTTCAGTAGCTGTCTAACCAAGTTTTTTAATTCCAAACTCGTTAAAGAGTAACTATAGGGATATAAATGCTACAGATCGTGATTTTTGTTGGTGTTTCCACAGTTACAGCCACTGCTTCTAGCGCGGTGGTTATAAAAATCTGATCGGATGGGTAATTATTTTTTACGAATATTGCCACACCTCCGCTTGCATGAGGAGTATTTTGTCGGTTTTTGTAGTACGCATTGTATCCTCTAAAACGACCACAGTGGTAATTTTTAAAATTCGTTTCTTGGAAACATAATATTGTTGGATTTAATTTGTTTTGTAATAATTGCAGGAATGGTAGACGAGCATAGAAGCCGTTTAAGTTCCACTGCACTAGATGCATTTGCTGGCCACAGCGGAGAGCTTTGTCCCGTCGATGCCCGTTAAGTCCGTCTCTGATTGCTCGCTTTCCGACAGATCCTCAAGCATATCGCCGGAGTTTGAGAGGGTTTCAGAGCGTGAGGTAGTATCGTTTTCCAGTTTTCTAATGAGTCTTGTGAATCTGTTCTTAGTGCCTCGGTTTGTGGTGAACACGTATAATTGTCGCAGCATAGTGGCCATTTCGAGAGGCTCTCGCTTAAATTCGGAGGCTAATATTATAGCGTCTGATGTTGTGGGCGCTTTCTCAAGAAGATTTTCCAGTTGGAGGAAGCTTAATGGGTAATCGGTGGGATTTGTTTTCATCTCGTTTTCGATAGAGGTAAGCGGTGATTCAAGCTTCCAACTCATTTTTGGAGCCTTGAGGGGTTTTTTTAACTTTTTTGGTTTCGTCGCGGTTTGTGCTCCAGGTGAGGAGAGGAGAGGTGAACGCGGAGGAGTAGCTTGGAGGGGCCGTTTTTTGGGAAGAGGAGGGAGCTCGGTACTATTTACCCGTGTTGGTGTTTCGATTACGCTTTGAGTACTGTCAGAATGCTTATCTGGTAGGTGGTCATCGGCCTGTTCAGCTGTAGTGGTTGTTGTTGTTGTTCCTGTGTGGGGGGTCCCTGGGATCTGCGTGGCTGTTGCTTTCCATCCGGCAATTTTTCGACACGTGGCCTTCTTGTTTACACAGGTAACACGCTACAGTGTCGGTAGAAGGATAGTTCCAATATTGCGTATTGTCAAAGGTGATTTGAATTGAGTCAGGTAATTTCGAGACGTCGTCCGGATTAATAAACACCTGGCGGCGGAAACTCAGAATATGTGCGAATTCCGGAGAGTTTAGGCCAGCGCGAAGGAACGATATCTCCGACATGGTTTGGATTTTGAGAGATTTCATGATATTTTCGATTTCACTATGAGGTATAATTGGTGGCACGTTCGAGAGGATGATTCTTTTGTTGCGGCTGATGAGAGGTCGGATGTGGAGAACGGTGTTTTGAATGACGATCGATTTATGTACGTCAATGAGCTCATCGGCTACCGCCTTGCTTGAGAGGTATAAACACACTCTATTATTTGAGATAAGAGAGATGAATCGAATTTGGCTTGGTGGGGTTTTCAGGGCCACTGCTGTAGCGTATTCGTTTAGCATCACGTTCGGCAAGGCGTCGAACAGGATAGCCTGGTCTTTTGATGGGAATTGATTTGATTTTGCTGCACTAGCATAGCTTGTTGATGGTTGGCTCGTCATTATTGTGGTGGAGGGAGTTTGAAATTCACTGTACTCAGTGAGTTTCAGAGTAGTCGTTGTGGGTCGATTTGTGGTCACGGGCAATGCCCGATGGTTTTCACTTCGATTTCACTCGTATTCGTGAGCTGTATAACCCTTACACAACCGTAAACACGTTCGCACGAGATAGTGGCCCTAAGACGCGATGTAAACAGACCGCTCATCGGCACACGTCCGCTCCGCACGAGCGTTAGTGGGTAACTGTGATATGTGAAACTTGCACACGCCTGCAACAAAGTAACGCTCGACGATATGCAACAACGAAATTTTGCGGCATGGTTCGAATAATAAAGGTTCGGATAAAATAAATTCCTGTTCGGATAATAGAAGTTCGGAAAAAATACATTACAGTTCGGATAATAGAAGTTCGGATAAAATAAATTACAGTTCGGATAAAATAAATTGCAGTTCGGATAATCGAAGGTTCGAATAAACGAGGTTCTACTGTAATTAAATTTTCGCCGCAGCGATGTTGCGTTCGTTTCCGAGAAAGGGAACGGACCCACGTATAATGAAGGGATGCGAAAGATTATACTGTATGAAAACTCGAGAGTGCGAGGTTTATGATTACAATTTTTATTGAATTTCGCCATCTTCGCTGCAAATCGGCGTTTGGTGCGATGACGCGGCTAGGGCCTCCGTTTATGAATTTCACTCGTTCTGTCACCATTTCTGTACTGATGCAAAATTTATCTCGCGCCGGAGGGAATCGGTGCGATGGATGTTGGACTCGCGCGCAGTACGCTGTAAAAAATATTGTAAATTCTGGTACATTTCATTTAATGTACAATTGTGATGAAACATTAATAGACTTTCTCATTGAAATTAAAGTAAATTATTAAAATCAAAGGACCTTTATCGTAAAATTAAAGTAAAATGTTAAAAATAAAGGAATTACTATGATTTTAATACACTGAACATTAATTTTTCATCACCATTGTACAAGAAATTTAATGTGCGAGTTTTTGCATAAAACCCTTCCAGTCCGGTACATTATTTCATACTTAATTTTTTTTTTAGTGTAACGGTGTACATTCACTTCATACAGTTTTTGACGTGATGATATGTTTACCTAAATCGTACCCCTCAAAGATGTTCACAAATAGGTTTATGGACGCATTTCGAGTAGAGGTAAAATGGCCATAATTTTCAGAAAAGCTTTGCATACGTGATTTCATACTTGAGATAGCGGGTTGAAATTTTATACACTCGTAGAGTGGTAAGGTCTCTTCATTCGGTGTAATTTTCATGAAGATTGAGAGCCGTTTTGAAATTTTACGCGAAATTGAAATTTTTGAAAATAGTCTGTGGTAGCTCTAACTTTCGCAAATTTTGAGCTATCGTCATAAAACTGCACACGGATATCGTATTTTTATCAAAGACCTTTGGTATTGAATTTGGGCGAAATCTACTGAAGGGATCAGATTTTATGGAATTTTGATTTTTTTCAAAAGTTACCAAAAACCGTCTAATTTGAGTAAACATGGAGGTATCGAGCTTAAATTTGGCATGGGAATGGACTAACACGGTACAATGTTTCGTATTAAATTTGGTAAAAATTGATCCAATAGTTTAAATTTTCTGGGATTTTGAAAATTTTCAATTTTTCTGAAATGAAACTTTTCAAAATCCCACAATCCCAATTGATCTGAATTTCTGAATCAAACACGCAATCTGCAAATTTCAGTTTACGATATCCTATAATAAATTCTGGGGTCAATTTTGACGGTTTTACTTTTATGAAATGCAGACATTTTCTATGTTACAAAAAAGGTGAAAAGTAATTTGCACATGATTTTTCTATACTTTTTGTTGTTAAAATTGTATTTTAATTATAGCTTCCTCTATGAGAAAGCCAAAATGGAACAACGGAATTTATCATAGAGGAAGTTATGTACGAAAAGGTAAAACATGAGGAAGTAATTGTGCAAATCACTTTATGTCACTCGGTGGGAAAATGGCGGTTTTTTCGCACGCTTCGCGTGCGAAAACCCCCATTTTCACACCTGTGAAATAAAATTTTGTTCGATACTCGTGCGAAAAACCTTTTCTGAACTCGTGTGATTGCAACACTCGCCTTCGGCTCGTGCTGCAAACTCACACTCGTCAGAAAAAGTTTTTTCGCACACGTATCGAAATGTACTATTTCACGCTTTTTTTTTATTACTTTGATGAATGTCTTTTTGGAAGAATTTTTTTGTTAAGAGAATGTTTTAATAAACATCTGATTTGGCAGATTTTTTTATTTTTAGAATATCATTTACTTTTTTATTATTTTTTTTAAAGAGATTGTTTTGATAAATATATTTTCTGAACGAGAAAACCTATTTTAAGGACTTGGGTACCATTTTCACTTTTTTGAGAAAAAGTATTTTGTGTTTTTATTGTATATTGGAACTTTCGATATTCAGGGGCAACGGAATATCGAACTCACAATTTGTTTCATCGTGTTTTTCCAAGTGGAAGGCAAAGAGTTTGGTACTGGACCGGCAGGATAAGCTGTGGAGAACGGGATTTCACGTCACATAAGCGCGATTATACACGATAATAATTTCAATTTTCAACTTTTATGAGGCAGTGATATGAAAGTTTCAATTTTTTTTAAATTTTAATCTTTTTCTTCCAGTTAAAAGGCAACTTGTTTTATTTGTTTTTAAAAATTATTTTTATAAAAATTGCGAAACGATAAAGTTTAAAATTTTGATAATTATTATGTAAAAATTAAGTAACTTTCGGTCGAAAAATGAAATTTTCTAATCGGAAGTGACGTATTTGCGGTGAATCTTTGGAAATGTAAATCTTCGATTTCAATATTTCACAGTCCATAGCGTGGGCGCCAGGCACCGAAGCGACAACAACCTAGTGGTAAGTTATACTTCAATGGTGGAATTATATGTCTGATTTGAATAGATTTAGAAATTTAGTTGTACAGTAAAACCTCGTTTAGGCGAGGTCATGTGGGGAGAGCGTACATGGGATAAGTAAGATCATGGATAATACAGAAAATATGCACAATCCCTAAATCATGCAGTGCATAAGCATTATAGTGATGTCTGGTTTATCCAAGTTTCTCCGTTTTTAGTAGACCGTTTAGAGTGTTACATTAAATCCTATCAAGATCCGGTAAAGGTTTGAAAGCCCCTCCTTGAAGTTCCTAAATTTCAACCGGGGGATTATCCATACATACACCGTGATCAATGCGGAATGTTCGGACGAGTTATAAATGATATACAGATTTTAACATTACGCACGGAACAAGTATCGACTATCACCAATCTCACGGTTCTATACTGCTCTGCTCACATCGAAGGACTCCGCGTCGGTGCCTCACCGCCGATTTGCGTTTTCTTCGCTGAATCACGGCTGGACCGTACACCGGGGAGAAGTATTTCTCGTCAGTCTCCCAACAGTCTCACTTCACGCCAGAGTTGAGAAGTAACTTATATGTCAATTGACTGCGATAAAATAATATTTTCCAGCAAATATCTATGTAAGGTCAACGTTTCAAAGTTCAGAATCTTCTTTCTAAGACTCGCAAACAGCAGTCAAATATACGTGATGAGCCTCTGCAATTCGTTCTGCAATCCTTAGGCCCACTATGTGCTTCAGTATAGATATGTTATCATACCTCAGCCTTTCCGAAGCCCGTCTGCGTCTTGCTCCATACTTCTTTTTCTTCCCCGTCCTTCACTATTCTCTCATTGAGCATATTCGCATATACCTTGTATCCGGACTCGACAGTTTTACGCACCTGTAATTGTTTACTTCGTCCCGGTTGCCTTTCTTCTATATCGGTGTTATCACTCCTACATTCCGGGAAGGGTACTGCTCCGGGTACCCTTCTCCTTTCCACACTCTTCCTACAATTCTTGCCAGTTTTTCTCGCGTCATCTCACCTCCATTTTTCCATACTTCATTTTTTAGACCGTCTCCCCCTTCTGCTTTCTTCAGCTGTATCCCGAGCAGAAATTACCGTCGGGCTGATGTCAGGTCCCTATCAGGCACGGCCTGACTCCTCAACAGGTTCTGATAAGGCACCTTTATCAGGCCCTGATCAGATATGTAACGCCATGGCCCTATAAGGTTCTGATCAGGCTGCCTGATCACGGCCTAATCAAGGTGCCTGATTGCCGCCTGAGAAAAATATAATAAATATTTTTTATTTATTAGCGTTATTTCATCGGACTTGTGAACCTTTTATATTTGTTCTTCCGATTAAATTAACTAATTACTACAATCTAACACGCGGAAAAATGTATTTTTATTTAACTCATGGTCGGACTTGAACTAGCGACCTTGTTCAACGACCAGCCAATGGGGACTGCTTTGGCGGCGCCTTAACCAACTCGGCTATCCTCAACTTGAGAAACATAATGTCAAATTTGCTTTTAAGCTCCGGTAGAAGGATATACACGACTAATTCTACTTGTACAAAGTGCCTCATACGTGCATAGCCGGCGAAAAATAAAATTCAGTGAGAATTTTGAACACTTTCTAATGAGATAAAAAACGGAAAAAATCAATCATATGTAAGGTGCTAGGAACATTGATTTTGTATAATAGTAACGTAAAAAAATGCAATAAATAAAAAATAAATGTTCAACAAACAATCAAGGAATCTTTTTTATTAAATCGATTGAATTATTTAAATTATTTATTTACTTATTAACTTATTACATTATCCAAAATTCGTTGCAAGTTTAGTAAAAAAAATTTTCCAACGTAAGAAAATTTTATTCAAAATTCACATCAACTGTAAAAAATGTACGTATTTATTTGAAATTAGAAAAAAAGGTTAACTAATTCTTTTCTAAAAGTTTATTTTTCAAATACCTTGGAATCATTTTTTGAAATTTTCATTATGCAAAATCAATGTTCTCTTCTCAAAATCAATGTTCTCCAGGCATGCAATATGCAGGCTTGCCTGATTCACCTGCTAAGGGCCTGATCGGGGTACTGTCAGGCTACCCTCGTCAAAAGCGAAGGATATCCAGTCAGGTGTCCCCCACCTGTACGTTATCTGGCCCTGATCAGGCTGGCATCAGGCTCGCCTCATCTGAAGTGAGGATTATTTAGTCATGCTTTACGATCTGCACCTTATCAGGCCCTCATCAGGCTCGCCTGATCAGGCACGCCCTGGCTGTACCTTAACAGGCCCTGATAGGGTATCAGGCAGCCTGATCCCAATTTCTGCTCGGGATCTTCCACATTTGCTTCTCAACTTCCTCCCGTGTCACTTCCTCGACTTTGTCCTCTTTATTATTTGTTCTCGCCGCTCATCCATGCTTCTTCGGTCGACACTTGCCAGTAGATTCATAAAGTGCCTTTTCCATTCTTCTACAGTTATTACTTCGCTAACTCCGTTTCTCCTTTTCCTTTCTCGGTTTACGAAATCCCACGCTTCCTTCTCCGTTTTTATTGCTTTCAATATATCTTCTTCTCTTTATCTCCATTCCTCCTTCTTCTCGCACAATTCCTGGTATATTCTTCTTACTTCGTTAAATCTCTTTGCCGTTATCTCCTTCTTCTTTTTTGTCTTAAAGCCTTCATCACCTTTCTTTTTGCTTCCCAGCATTCTTTATCCCACCAAGGCTTCCATCCCGTTTTCTTTCTTTCTTTTCTTTCCCTTGCCTCCATAACACTTCCTATTTTCTCCATCATCTCGTTCCATTCTTCCTTCACACTTCCTTCCTTCCACTCTGTGTTATCCATCCTTTCTCTGAACCTTTCCGTTGCCTCTTCGGACCAATCTTGAACTTTTTTTTGCTTCCGTCGCTTCTATTCTCTCTATTCTCCATCTTATTCTTACCGTTATTGACTGGTGGTCCGAGTCAATTCTACTTCCGATTTCGAATCTCTCCACTCTCTCCCACGCTTCAATATTCACCTCTCATAGTCAATTACTAATCTCTTTCCGGCTTTTTCATATGTCCATTTTCCTTTTTCATCCCCCTTCATATTTCCATTAAGCACAGTCCATCCTCTTTCTTCTATTTTTTTTCCACTAGTTCCAGACCTTCCTTATTTATCGTTTTATCCTTCAATCACCTGTCTTTATCGTCGTTATCATCCTCCCGCCATGCCTTCTTACCTTTGCATCCGAATCTCGTGTTCAAATCACCTCCTGTCAGCAGGGATCCTTCTTGTCGTTCGTCCATTCCCTCGCACATCCGCGTAAACTCGGTTCCTTTGTCATATACGACCCATATTCTTCATTCCTCTTCGTCTATCCGCACCCTTCTCGCTTGCAGGCCTTCCGTCGTACTTTCCGTCTCCATATATCCATCTGTCTCTTACGCCTGTGATTATTCCTCTCATCCCCCTTCCTCTCTCCTTCTCTTTCTTCGCTGCATGACAACTCCATCGATATCCGTTGGACAACTTTTGTTTCCACGCTTGCCATTCCTCCTCCATCATCAAATTTTTCAATATATTTCCAAAACTCCTCATCCTTATTTTTCCTCCCTTCCTTCATCCTTCGTCACGGACAGTAAAAGTACTTAGTCGAGCAAGTAGGCTCTTATTAAAGATAAATATTGTATCATCGAAATCAAGTAATCAATATATATTGTGAGTATTCATACCACGCTTATATTTAAATGTCTAATTAGCAATACCTTTACCCGATTATTTTAAGAATATCAATATTTTCCACAGACCAGTACAACAGCATCCAATTGCAACTTCTAGGCGCACATCCCTGAGCCAAGAAAGCATAAATTCCACAAGCGACAAAATAGACGATGTCGACTAAGTTTTAAGTTTAAGTTACGATCCCTGTCGGATTCGGCAACCGTGGCGGCAACTGTGTTTCTTCCGTAAAACTACCGGTTGCGTTTCACCGCAAATTCATCGCTTGAACGACCGTGAAACAACCAACATCAGGGCCATCTGGAGGCCGCGCGAGACCCAACAGGCCACGCCCCCAGATGGATTTCAATCGAAAGCAACTGAGAAGCAATCACGTTTCTACCATCGCTCATTTTTTCGAACAGGACTGCCGCGACATAGAAGAACCGCGATTCTACCATCGGTGAATTTGTTTTTTAAAGTGTGATGTTATTATTTTCCCCCGTGGAGAGGGAAAAAATCACTTGTAAATTTCAAAACTAAAAATGGGACTAAAATCGTGCAACGGGTGGGGAGGGGGAGGGTCAAGCAAAATAATGGTACTCGTCGGGGACAATAATAACAGTCGTTTAATAATGATCGAAAAAGAAAAGTTAAACAGTAGAAAATGAGAAAAAGCAAAAATCAGAAATAAAAATAAGTTGCAAAATAACAATACTGGTCGGCCGGTAATGAAATACAAAAGAAAACGGTAAATAACAAAGGTCGAGAATAACAGTCGCTTCAACGCCGGTACGGGTACGTTGAAGAAATAAAAACAAAAGAAAATAACAGTCGCTTCAACGCCGGTACGGGTACGTTGAAGAAATGAAAACCAAAAATGAAAATAATACTGGGGAGAGATTACAGATAGTATGGGACTAGCGATAATAATGACTTGGAGGGCGAAGGAATAATAACAAGGTCGCGGGAAGGTTAGATAATAATAAATCGGGTTTTAAATAATAGTGAAAAGACGGTAAGGGATAAACTGAATATAATCGCAAAAAAGGGGGGGCCAGATAACAAATACTTAATTCTGAACAATAATCTCGGAGAAAAACAAAAATGCAATTGGTTCAAATTATTCAAAAAACAATACTAAAGGGGGACGCAAAAGGGGGAAAATATTCGGAATGACTTTGGCGGAGTTACGGGGATTTTAAGGGGGACTAACGGGAGAGCTGGTCAGACAAATGTTGCACGAAAATCCAACAATACACTAACTATGAACTCAGATGGGCGCCAGCTACTTTCACGGTGTAGCACCGTATTAGATCATGCAAACGGCACGGATCTACTCTCAAAACAAACTTTACTCAAAACTGAAAACTCACAACTTGAAAAAAACTTCTCTGTCGCAACGGACAGTCCAGCTAGCTCGGGAGAGGGGAGAGGGCTCAGGGGGAGGGTACACGAATCGACGGCTTCTTACAATATTACCTCGGTCTTAATCGTTAACACAAAAAAAAGTCTCAAAGTCTTAATGGGAGGGATGGGAAAAAACTGTAACAATCTAAACTATCACTTATAGCGAATTTTACGCCGCTCACCACGCGCGCGATTCCTCTTTGCTCGTGTGCAAAAATGTCGAGCACGTGTCGACCACGAGGCAAAGTCGATTACTAATAATCTTTACAAAAATACGGGGTATTCGGGGAAGGAAAACGGGTCAAACGGGTTGGGAAAAATGCGGGCAAAAACTTACGAGAAAATCGGGGCTCACTCACTCAAATTCCATACACGTAGATCTCGGTTACAAAATTTCCTCAAATCAGCGGACAGCCTCAGTCGTTATAAATTCCGTATATCGGTCCAAAATCGTATCCCTGGGCTATCGCTGATTTGTCGTAGGGGCGGGTTCACTCTCCGTAAGGAGTCTAATCGATTGTACAAGGGTTAGCCGAGTCGTCTTAATATTTCCTAATTGTCACACTCGCTATACAATCTTTCTTTTAACTTAAAATGAATGACTCCCGGTCTCACACACACGTTCGCTCGTCACGCGCTCGGCTCGGAGAGTAAGGGACATGGCGGGGTCTTCTTCTTCGTCGACGTTGGCGCTGATGGTGGTGGGGGACGAGAGCACCTGTGCGTCAGCGTCGGTCGGTAATCGGACTCATAGACGGGCGTTTTTCTTCCGGTCTACGGGAGGTGGCGACAGGGGCCCCGCTGGATCGTCAATCGATGCCGTGCGTCGACGATCCCAGCGGGCGGCAGGCGGACGGGCAGTGGCGGCTTTTCGGCGGGCTTTTCGAGGCTTTTCGGACGGTCTTTTCGGCGGACTTTTTGGCGGCTTTTCCCCTCGTCCACGATCCTCCTACCTTCCTCGGCGTCAGCACGTCGGCTCTCGTTCCTTTGCTGTTCCCTGCTGATCGTGGGCCGTCGAGGGGGGGGGGGGGGGATGTCGATATTGCTCTCGAGTCGCGCACATTCAAACAAAAGGGTAACGGGAGGGAAAAAACGGGAATTTACATGCTATCTTACACAAAATAAATAGAAGAAAAAAAGCGTAAAAATATCCGGGTCTAACGTTGGGTGAGCGGCGGACTCGAGCCGAGTTTAGGGAAGGACTTGTGACGTACCACGTCACAAAAGATGCAACCACAAAACATCCGCTATTCTACCATCGCTGATTTTTTCGGTTGGGCCAGCTGCACCTGAGATTAACTGTTTTCACCATCGCTGGTTGTTTTTTTATGATGCAACCGCAAAGCACCTCAAATTCTACGTTCGTTGATTTTTTCGGATAGGAATGCAGCAACCTAAAACGACCGTGATGCAGCCATCGGTGATTTTTTTTCACGATGCAACCGCAAAACAAGTGAAAGTCGCTAATAGGAAAGAACCGTACTGATGCAATGGTCGTTTCACGGTCGTTTTTCGGTCGCTGATGTGAAAACAACCGTACTGCTGCAATGGTTTTTTTGGTTGCTAATAGAAAAACGAACCCACTCTTAAAATGGTCGTTTCAAGGTCGTTTTTCGGTCGCTGGTGGGAAAAGAACCGTACTGCTACGATGGTTTTTTTTTGGGTTGCTAATAAAAAAACGAACCCACTCTGAAAATGATCGTTTCGCGGTCGTTTTTCGGTCGCTGGTGGGAAAACAACCGTACTGCTGCCATGATGTTATTTGGTTGCTAATAGAAAAACAAACGCACTCTTATAATGGTCGTTTCACGGTCGTTTTTCGGTCGCTGATGGGAAAACAACCGTACTGCAATCCGACACACTAATAGAAGAACGATCCTACTATAAAAATGGTCGTTTCACGGTCGTTGTTCGGTCGCTGATAGGAAAACAACGGTTAGCCCGGATCGAAAAACGGTTCAATATTATTGAAAAATGTTCGCTTGAACTTATCCCGTGATAAATTCCATTGTTTTAGAATACATTGATAAATGACGCATTTCGATAAAAAAAAAAAAGTATCGCCCTGAGTAGGGTTCGAACCCGGGACTTCACGAACGTGAGTCTTGAGCTTAAACATCTACGCAAACACCGTTAATGTCGTATTTCGCGATTTAGAACATTTGAAGGTATAAAAAGAGGTCTTATTTAAAGGTGATGATCAACCCACAAAAACATCATGATTGGAGTCAAAGACTTGAGTCAAACAAATTTGCGAGCAGTTAACATATCTCAAAAAAAACTGTCCCAGAAAATCGTCTCAGAAACAACATTAAGAAAAAACTTAATAAAATTCGAAAACCCAAAAACGAAAATCAAAGAACCGAAAAATTGCACGAAACGGATTATAAAAATTACTTGTCTCAACAATTTAACGTATAAACTGAAAGTCATATTCGTTCAATGAACGTTCCCGTCGAATTATTCCATCCATTTGGATTCTGATACCTAGTCGGTATTTTACGGGCTGACGAGTAATTTTTTATAATGTCATTTGTGCAATTTTTGGTTCTTTGATATTCGTTTTTGGGTTTAATAGATTTTTTTAAATTTACTGACTTGGCAACACGCGCAAAAAGGATTTATCTATTTTTCAATTATTTTGCAAAGTTGGTTATCTAACATTAATAACCATTGATGTTTATTCCGGAGTTATTTTTTTTAGATTTTTTTCCCCGGATATGTTAACTGCTCGCAAATATACGTTTGGTCAGAATCTATTTATCTTTTAAAAAGTATTGTTTATACAATATTTTTCTACAATTTCCCAGTGGCAATATTGTTCTTTTGTCAAAGTAATAATATTTATCAACTTTCGTAAGAATCGGTGGATATTTGAAAATATATTGTTTAAACAATATATAACAACAATTTCCTAGGAGCGATATTGTTCTTTTTCTCAAATAACAATAATCACAAAGTTTTGTAAGGATAGGTTGATATTTAAAAATGTATTGTTTAAACAATATTTACATCGCCGATTTCTTAGTGAGAACATTGTTCTCTTATTCAAATAACAATGTTAACTAAGTTTGGTAAGATTCGGTTAATATTTGAAAATTGACTGTTTAATCAATTAATATCGCCGATTTCTTAGGGTCAATATTGTTCTTTTATCTGCATAATAAAAACAATGACCAAGTTTGGTAAACATCGATTCAATTTTGGAATTCGATTGTTTGAACAATATATATATCGATAATTTCTAAACAGCCATATCTTTTTTTTTTATAAAAAATACAGTATTGACCGCGTTTGGTGAATAAACAAAATAACAACAACAATATTGGCCGAATTTAGTTAAAAAAAACGTAGTCATTTACCATTCAGCTCAAGTCAGACAACTTTTGTTATGTTCAAATGCCCTCCGAAATGGATAGGATTTTAATTATAGGCGGTAGCATAGCTGTAAAGTACTATAGGTTAGCATGCGTAGGGTCCCGGGTTCGAGCCCAACTTTAGGTCGTTAGTTTTTTTTCATCATCAAATTGCGTGATATTAAAAATGTATCGTGATTCTATGTAATTCATAATGACAGAAATGAAAATTAATGATTAAATAATTGCACGGACAAACTTTCTTTTGGTCCGTGTTAGACGCAACCAATTTTTGTTGGGGATCGAGACTTATAACACCGTTACCGTGGTAGTTCCCGGTTGACGCGTTTATGAGAAAAAAATGAGCGACGGTAGAAACGCGGACGCCCATGGTTGCTGCAGTCATAAGGAAAAAAAAATCAGCTATGGTAGAATGACGGTTGTTTTCGGTTGTCGCAGTCTTAAGGAGAAAAATCGGCAATGGTAGAATAACGGTTGTTGTCGGTTGTCACAGTCGTGATAGAAAAATTCAGCGATGGTAGAATGTCGGTTGTTCTAGGTTGCTGCAGTCCTATCCGAAAAAATGCGCGATGGTAGAAATTCAGTTGATTTGAGGTTGCAATAGCCAATAAGCAACTATTCGCAATGCGCTTCAACCACGGGCACTACCGAAGTCTAGCGGAATGGTAAAAACACAGTTGCTAAGTGGTAGATTTAGTGGTGAATTGCAACCATCGTTTTACGGTTGTTTTGGGGTAACGATAAACCGATAGGGATGCCGACTATACATGCAAATTTATAGTACACATGTATATTCAAATAAAATGTGGTCAATTCCTTATTTTGCAATTAGTTTCAGGAGACATGAAATATCGCCGCCGGTAACGAAAACTACTAAATTTTGTTTTGAAACCACAGTCTGCCCAGAAAAACGAAAATAGTCTTTCCCTGGGGTATCGCCAGACGCAGGGACAGACAATCTTCATTTTCCTTCGAGGTCTGCGATTTCAAAATGTCATTTAGTATAAGTTTTTGGTACCAGTTGGGCGCGGGACAAGTGGGCGGTGGTTATATCACATCACCTTAAGGGCTTTCACCACAGCACCCACATAGCGCGGAACTATTTTTGAAATATTGAAAATACTTTACCAATATCAAAAAATCTTTTTTTAACATTTTGAAAATATTTTTTTGGATGCTCATATATCTTACATTGAAATGTTTCAGAAATGGTTCGCAAAAATGTTTTTAAAACATATGTATGTTGGCAACATATCAACATCTAATAAATATTTTACCAACATTTAAAAATATTTATAAAATATTTTAAAAACGATTCCCTAGGGTAAGACAATTTTCTTTTTTCTCGGCGGTCTGCGGTCTCAAAACGGCATGCAATACAGTTTTTGTTACCGGCGACGGTATATCACAACACCTTAAACACTGCATCTATATTTTCCTTCTCTTTACTTTGGCGTACACGTATTTATCATTAGCAATATCTGCAGTCGGTAAAAATATAATTCGGTGTCCAATTCTACCGACATCAAATAATAGATATTTCGATTGTTTTCATGAAATAAATCGATTATTTATAATCGATTATTTTAACATCGATGTTTTTTTTAACTAAAGTTTTATGGCTAATTTTATAGAGCCTCGCCGCCGGTGAAGCTGCGCCGCCGGGCAAAATCTAAAGAAAATCTGGGATATCGTCGCAAGACGAATTTGTAAAAAATTGAAAACAGTAGAACTTGTTTGTGTTTCGAACTGTGAGCATGAAGCTCTTGAGTAAAAGTCTGTAACAATATATTGAACATCAATTGAAAGCTTCAACAATGATGTCTTGTCTCTCCGGGTTCTATCGGTTATCTCCACAAATACCTCAATCGCACCTTTCATAGTTCCCGCGCATCGCGAGTCAAACACTTTAGTGTTTCACGGACGAAACAGCATCCCGCGCCATCTCGAGCGAGGAAATCGCACAATCGTAAAAATTGGTGCATCATAAAGGTAATTTCCATTCGACCAGGTGATAGTCATCCAGTTTATCTCTTGTTTATCCCTTCCCCTCGCTCACTAAGCATATCGAGAGGCGGGAATGGGTCTCTATAGCGCAATTATACGAATAGATTGTAGTGTGCGGACGAACGTCCGAACGATCGGTGAACACGATGGTTTCGCGCTCAGTTTTCACATCCGCCGTTCTACTTTTGTACGCATCTCTCTCTACTCTCGATGGTTGCAACGGCCAACGGAACAACATTACCGCCGTAGAGGACGATGATGCCCAATCGGAAAGCGCTCTCGCAAAGTTGGTCAAGATGTTTTCAAAACCCGGAGCTTTTGAGAGGGTAACGATTCTTTCATTTAATGCAAAATAGCATCAAGGAGAGAAACAATTGATACATATCAATTGTTGCCAATAGCAGATAATAGGATAATGCAAAACAAAAAAAAATTGTTCCAATTCTGAGAAACTCTGATTTGTAAACCGCATTTTTGTTGTTTTTGTTTTCAGGTAAACTCGATCCTCGGTGAAAATGTCATCGAGGAAGCATCCTTATGTCCCAAAGGCGAAGAGGGCTTGGATTGCCGCAGGGCCGAAGCTCGCAGATCGGTCGATTGTCCTCACGGTGAAAAAAAAAAAAAAAAATTAATATGAATTTTTAAGTAACGTTTATGCGTACGACTTTGAGCCATTTGTATTAAATCTGATCAACGGTAAATGCGATTGAATGCAAGAAATCACGGTGAAGAATTCAATCGCATTTCCGGAAATGATAAAAAAAAAAAAATAGCATGACTTTCCGCATGCAACAATGGTCGATCGGTAGCGGCCTTGACAGTAGCCACTCCCCGATAAGTTCGTTATGTCGTTTACGGCGCATTGGAATGTGCATTGCTCGATCTACTATATCTCATTAGCATCCGCGCTCGTATTTCCTATACAATTTTTACTGATTCGAATTGTATCTAATTTAGCTTTCCCATAAAAAAAAGGACGCTACAAACAAAATTGGAACAATGTCGATATAAGAGAAAAATGTTTTCTTTTTACTACGAATAATTCGCACGCGTTAGATTCAAGATATAACCCACGCAGTTTAGATTCATCGATGAAAGCGACACGTCGTATGTATGACTTCGATATAAACGACTCGTATCAGTCTCACCCGACACGGCATATTATATATACATATATATACATATACTAACGGGTTGTTGTGGCTCGCGAGCTTCGCGCGCTCGCAGTTGACGTGCGTTGATATTTCATTTGATATTTCATAATTTTTTTTATTGAAGAATTGCAATAGTTTGCAAATTAGTAATACTGATGATAATGTTAGTTAATGATGTTGCTAAATATTTTACGGTACATCATAAAACAACATTAATTTCCCAAGTCCCACTACGTGGAGGTCGCTAAAAGAGGACCCATAAGATCGTTACGATGTCTGTTTAATAAAAGAAACAAAGAAAAGATCCCACTTCCTCCCACCAACAATTAAAATCTCAACCATCGATCGCTAATCAACAATCCATCACTATGTATCAAATATCAATTTTTTTGTCATGGATCCGGATGCTATAATCAAAACACACGTTGTTGATTATTGATACACTGGTGATTATTTTTACATCTACCAGTCAAACAACAAACTGTGGATTTGTTTGTTTGTCCCACCCCCTATTAGCAGCCAACTTCATGCCCGTATTAGCAGCCAACCTCACGTCCCTATTAACAGCTAACTTCACGCCCTTATTAACAGCCAACTTCATGCCCCTATTACCAGCCAACTTCACGCCCCCATCAACAGCCAACTTCACGTCCCCATTAACAGCCAACTTCACGCCCCTATTAGCAGCCAACTCCACGCCCCATTAGCAGCCAACATCAGGCCGCCACCAGAAGCCAACCTCACGACCCTATTATCAGCCAACTTCACGCCCCTATCACCAGCCAACTTCACGCCCCTATTATCAGCCAACTTCACGCCCCCATTAACAGACAACTTCACGCCCCATTAACAGCCAACTTTACGCCCCTATTAGCACCAACATCAGGCCGCCATTAGCAGCCAATTTCACGCCCTTATCATCAGCCAATGTCACGCCCCTATTATCAGCCAACTTCACGCCCCCATTAACAGCCAACTTCATGCCCATTAACAGCCAACTTCACGCCCCCATTAGCGGTCAACTTTACGCCCCTATTAGCAGCCAACTTCACGCCGCTATTAACTGTCAACTTCACGCCCCCATTAATAGCCAACATCACGTTCCTACTAACAGCCAACTTCACGCCCCATTAACTGCCAACTTCACGCCGCTATTAACTGTCAACTTCACGCCCCCATTAATAGCCAACATCACGTCCCTACTAACTGACAGCCAACTTGACGCCCCATGAACTGCCAACTTCACGCCGCTATTAACTGTCAACTTCACGCCCCCATTAATAGCCAACATCACGTCCCTACTAACAGCTGCCAACTTTACGTTGGTAGTCTCGGAGTGGCTTAAAAAAACTCAACCAGGGGTTGAGAACGTTAACATTTTAACCACTCCGGGACTTTATTTCAATAATAATAATAATAATAATAATACACTGGGTCAACGACGGTCAATAATTGGGCCAATGGGGTGGTCAATAATTGGGTCAATGGGGGTGGTCAATAATTGGGTCAAGGGGGTGGGACAAACAAACATACAAACAAACAAATCCACAGTTTTCCAAAATATATATTAGATATAATATCGCATTCATAATGTCTCGATTTCGAACCAGTTTTCTTGACTCACGGAGTGAATGCTACTTAGGCCGATATCCTATGAGGGGTCCAGAATTTCATCTCGTTAAATTTTGATGTAATTTTTCGTTACAATCGAAGCATATTTTTTCGCATTCTCATATTCGTCGCGCTATTTATATCGGCAGAAATTGATATTTTTTGACCAAGAAAATGTTCCCCTCATCAGACTCATGTTAGAGTTACATCTGGTAATTTGTTTTTTTCTACATCGAATTCGCAGGTGATTGCTACTGCTACAATTGCGCAGCCGCAGGACCGGAGATGTGGGCTCCCTGTTGCCGCGAGAGTCTCCGATGTTGCTCTCATCTCGCAGCCGCCTGCAGAAATTGCGATCACCCGACGCTCTATCCATTCTGCTCGAAGCACTTCAAGAAATGCCTGGCTCAGATCAACGACGATAATAATAGCGAAACCGTTTGAAATGGATCGTGATAACGATAAGAGATATTCCCCGAATGTCAAAAAACTTTATAGGGCCGGTACAAGTTTACAGGCGGCTCGTGCGGAGTTTGAGTAATATTCAAAGGCTAATTAATCGATTAACAAGGCTCATTATTAATATATTAATTATGTGCTTAAAGACGTTCTAGACGTCGCTTCGGAGTCCTAGAATTTTTCAGTCTTCAATATTTAATCAGCTCTAATGATGACAAAATAGGGTGGAGGGGGACTCAGAAAATTTATCGCGATATCTCGTGTCCTTTTTTCGACGATACCGAAAAAAATATTCATTCCAATTGCCTACATTGTTGTGTTTTTCTATCTGAATGCAGGTCGCGAGAAAAATGCCTTTTGCCGTTTCAATATCGCGATCGCTAAATTTGTATTTTTTCAGATTTGTTAGATTGTCATTTGAGAAGAATAGCCAAAACGTTTGAATTGGATCGTGATAACGATAATATGAAAGATTCCCCGAATAACAACAAATTTTATAAGTACAAGCTTACAGGCAGCTCGGGCAGAGTTTGAGTAATGTTCAAATGATTATTATGGATTAACAAGCCTCGTTGCTAATAACATATTAATTATGTGCTTAAAGGCGTTTTGGATGTCGCTTCGGAGTCGCAGACTTTATCAGTATTGAGTATTTATAATATATTATATATAAAATCTCGGAAAATTCATCGAGGTACTTCGAGTGTTATTTCTTCGATGGTAACGAAAAAAAAAATTGATTCTAATGGCCCATATTGGTTCGTTTTTCTAACTGAATGAAGGCCGCGAGAAAAATACCGATTGCCGGTACGATATCGGGATCACTAAATTTGTCAATTGAAAATATCTCCTAATTTGCGTTTAACTGTAAAAAGGATTAAGAAATCTCCGTGAGTGGAAACGCCTGGACATCGTCCAAACGTTTCGTAACATACGACTTCGACACTCACTCTCGGAATACCAATTTCCATAGAAAGGCGGTAGATCGGGCTGCGTGCAATCTCGAAATCGCGACTGGTTTCACCGGTCTCGTCGACGTTGGCCGCCGACTTCTTCCGTGAAAAAATTAGCCGACTTCTCTCACCGTCTCGTTCAAAATCTTTAAAATATCGTTAAAATTACAAATCACACTTTTTTTTAATACAATTATTGACAAGCTTTATTTCATTACCTTTCGTAACATTCAGTATTCAGTGATTACCTGCTAAATTCTATCGATCCGGAAGGATGTGGGCGAGGGGGTCTCAAGGGACGTTCTCACGGACTGGAGGGGAAACGGAATTATTTCCATTTTTTTTTTTTTTTTTTTTTTTTTTCCCTAAAATCCGTCATTGCAAATTTATATTCGTCCGAAAAGAAATAACAAATTTGTTCTCCAAATTTCGCAGAAAGATCAACTTTGATCCATTTAAGCAAAATATTTTTGCAAGACATCCAGACAACAAAAAATTCGAGTCTTAATTTTCAAATTTTTTCTTAATTTAGTTTTTTTTCTTTTTCGTGAAAAAAAGACGTAAAAATTGCCCAAACGATCGTCCTCTCGTTAATATTTACAACTTATCGGCTCACGGCACTGGGAGGTGGGAGGTGAGGGAAGGAGGAATTCTACATTGTTTTTCGATATATTATGCGATCGCAGCGCGACTTACGACGAGTAATTAATTGTACGGGTATGAGGGACTGTGTTGTGTGTATCAGATTTTTTTTTTCTTTCCTTTTCTCATTTCCTTTCATTCGAGCTCAAAATCTATTGCGACATGTACAAAGATAAAGATGACAATGAGAAATGGGGTTTCGATTATGCTATTAGATTACTTTAATTGTACCATATTATACTGAGAGATATTCAAGATTATTAGCGTTATTTTATTACTCGGTGAATTCTCGGGAGGTGGGCGGGGAGGGAGAGGAGGAAATACGATTGTTGCCGGCGATCGATAGGATTAAATTGATCGATGTAATCGATAAGTGTCGAACACCCATAGTTCTGTAATATGATCAACAATCAACTAAATGTGATGAGAAATTAATGTATAATTACAATTTTTTTTTTCGATAACTTAATCTTCGTTTCTAATAACGACGAAAAAAGAACCCATCTCGAAGTCTTTCCTGCAGCCTCGAGAAACGATCGCGCAAATTCTATGAAGTGACGAAAAAGTAGTGTGTGTGTATGTTTTTTTTTTTTTTTTTTTTTTTTTTGTGAAAGAAAGTAAACACCGAAGAATAAGGAGAGAATTATCACATGCTCCCTCATTCTTACACGGGCCCAAAGTTTATCGTGAAAAAATTCATCATCCCCTACCCAAAGGCTAGATCGCCGGCTCGGTGCCTCAGAAACGTGTTAGTAAAGTAGAAAAAAAACTTAATGAAAAAAAGAACACGTGAGATAACCGGGAGACAACAATTCGGACGAGTATTCAGGAATCTTTTTGCTATTGTTTCGATATTAATTGTTTCACGATTAATTACGTTTTTTTATGTTGTTTTCTTGACACCAAGCACCCACACACTCGACGCTGCGGTCGAATACGTTTTCTTCTCGATATTATGCGCACAGACACTTTATTAAGTTTGCCTTTTTTTCCTCTCATTGTTTAAATTTCCTTTTCGTCTCTCGACGAGCTCAATCTTCGCGGAATTCGTTTCCTCCTTTCAGTTTATTTTTTTTTTTTTTTTGCTTTCTTTTCTATTTCAAAATGTGCTCAGGAATCTTTCGAACATGGCCCGAAAGTTTAGTTCTTCCCGGGACGTTTTGCCGATTGAATTTCTTATCCGGATTTGTCTCAACATCGCGGCACGTTCGGTTACGTTTTCCAATTGTGCGGATGAGCACGCGGGGGAGCTTGGCCACCCTGGCCCTGAGACGCCTGGGATGGTATCATGTCGAGAAGATATTGACGCTGAAGATCGGCAGCCTGACGTTGAAGCTCGACGAGACCCTTGCCACTGGCGGCCTGCGCCATCGCCAGCTGATAGGGATAGAGGATCGGATTGAACGGCGCCATCATGTGAGCCGGCAGGGGCTGATGAGGCGGCAAGCCTGGCACCGGATTTTTCGTTAGTTCTTCAAGAAAAAAACAAATAAAAACATAGATGAATGACACGACAATCGGAGACGCGTAGCAAAGTAGATTTGTAACAAATAAATAAATAAAAATTAAAAAAAAACAATATCGATTGAAAATTTTAGCTTGTGTGCTGAAAGTTACTGTATGTCTACCTCGCAGAAGTTGCTGCTGGATAGCAGCAGCGGCTGCGGCGTGATGTGGCGAGAATTTGCCACTTTCCGCCAATTTTACGAGCGGATGTTCCTGCATCTTGGGAGTCGGTGGCGTAGGTGCGGGCGGTGGTGCCTGAGGTTGAGGCGGAGGTGGAGCAGGCGGCGTAGCGACTCTTCTCGTTGGAGTTACAGCTTTCGGCACGGGTTTCGGTGGCGGAGGATCCGGACTCGGGCACGCGGCCTGCGCCAGTCTCTGCTCCATCTCCTGTTCTTGCTGAAGCGCTTTTACGAAGGCGGTCTTTAACCTATACAGATTTTTTTAAAAATGCCGTTAATGTCAACAATGAAGAGCCTTATCATTACCCAATTATATTCTCGTCAGAAAAAAAAATGCATCGCTTCATGCTTTACCGATTCGTGTGTTCGGCTTTGAGCGCTTTTTTCACATTCGTCGTGACGCAGTGTTCGCAAATCACACGCGGATCGCGTCCGGCCGGTGGCCTCTGGAAAGTCGCGTGTTGTCCCCTCGGTCCGCCGTCCTTTTTGCCGCTGTTGACCGGCTTCTCCCATTTCCAAACTGGCGTAAAATCCGTCTTGCACTGCGTGCACTCGAAGGGCTCAGGCGGCGGCGGGATTGCCGGTTCTTTCGTTATGAAATCGACGACGTGCTCGAGACCGACGAGATAAATGAATTCCGTGTTCGACGGATTGGGAACGAAATGCATCTCGGGTGGTGGCGGCTTCGGCGGTGGTATCTGCAGCAATGTTTTCTCCAGCTGCTTGCGCAGTGCCAATTTCGCCGCCGCTTGACGCTGTGCCGGCGATTGTGCGTCTTCCCTCGGTCGTTCCTTTGAGACGCGAGAAAATTGCAAAAAGAATATTCTATTAACTTGTCGCCGAATAAAGTATGTGCAAATTAGAAAACAATCGAAGAGAGTCGTGATTACTCGAAATTTCGAAACATATTTTTGACGTCAACATTCTAGATATATTTTTTGAAAGAATCTAAAATATTAAAAAATAATAATTACTCGATGATGAGATAACACGCCACGGAAGATGCTTTTTAAATCTTCCAACAACATTATTCGGCATATCTCGTCGAGTGAGCTCAAAATTGAATTAAAAAAAAAAGTTGAAGCATAGTTCCGTGTTGCGTTCCCTCAACATGGACATACGTAAGAGGATTTGTCTACTTTTTGCTGCGATACCTGCTCCGGTATTGCAGGGGGAGTCGGATTCATAGTCGGGGTCGGTTTATTATCCTGGGGCGGGACAACGAGCTGCTTTTCCAGTTTTTGAACAAATTCAACGTGGAATTAAGGTAACAGCTAAAAATTAATCGTCGGCAAGCTTATAGGACACCACTGAGTGTCTGACGGGTGAAATTTGAATTACAGGTTGATTTTCTTTTGATAAATATTACCTGATGAGCCGGCACGGGGGTCGGATCTTTGGTAGATCTTTCCGTTCGATCGGCAGGCGCGTGATAGCTGATGCTCGTCGTTCCGGCGATCGGTCTGCTGCGCGGATGCGGTGGCTGCGGTATCACCATGTTCGGTGGCATACCCGTGCTCGATGTCGAACTTCTGCCAGCCGTCGGGGGAAGAAGCATGCTCGGCGGCGGAGCGTGCGAACTACTGCTGCTTCTACTCGGGGCTGGTTGACCTCGTAAAAGTGGCGGAGGCGCTTTTGCTGTTCTGTGACTAAACGAGCACGAATCGAATAATCGATTAATTAATTTTGTAACACCGATAACATTACGACATTCTATTAAAGACGCGCCGTTTCAGCACCTATGCGAGGTTTGTTGAACCGTGACGGGCGGTGGTAATTTGGCCGGAACCTTCGCGACAGCCGCGATGTTTTCTTTGAGCTGTTGCGACTGTCTGAGCTTCTTAAGCAGCACCAATTTCATCTCCTCGGATCTCAGCTCCTCCCTCAATTTTCTCAAAGTTCTCTCGCGTTCTGCGAGCTCGTCGGATGATAGTTCTTTTATCGGGAGTAATGGGGGCATTTCTCCTACGAAAAAAAAAAAAAAAAAAAAAAAAAAAAATACAAGAATTTCGGTGAGAAATAATAATTTTTTTAAGTACCAATCTCTTGGATCGATTAAAGGTTTACTAGATCGAATTAGTGAAATTTAGAGTGAAAAGGAAGACACGAACCTTCGTCACTGTCGGAAGCATTCCCATTGAGATAACCGTTTATTCTCGGCTCGTCCGGAGTTTCCGCGTAACTTCTTTCCGTTCTCGGACGCAAGTTACGCCTCGGTCTTCTATCCTCGCCGGTTTTCGGCGCTAGAATACCTCTAGAAGTGTTCTGAATGTTTCTAGCCTCGGGTACGTTGTTCTCCACGCTCGGAGATGAAAAATGTACGCCCAGATCGAGCGGAGCACCCATGTCCGAGGGTGGAGTCGCCTGGACCGATGACGAGTCGCGTCTCGTGCTGCTACTGCAATATTTCATTCGTACAATTAATACCATTACGATAACTTAACAATTTGCGTCGATCGCAATAACATTTCGTACGCGTCTTTCCCAAGGGTACTTAAAACAATCCTCTTGCAAATAACGAAACCTCTGGCATAAATGGTAGACTATCAAAATTTGATAAAAGGCGAGAAATTTATCACAGCCGTTTATATTATTAGCTGGTCCATCGATATTCCATTAAATTAACAGACCGTGTATTTCCGATACCGCACTTTGTTCTCATTTGCTTATGAATGTTAACAAACAATTCAATCCACATCTCGTATTTTTTTAAACAAAATTTGCAGCCTCTCTCACAGGGTCTCGATCGAAACGGCCGTTTCTTTTACTCCGATACTGTTATCCGTTATTTCTAGAACTCATGCTCTTGGCATGCTTATGGAATTTTTTTTTTTCACGTCTGGCAGATTATTTTTTCTACCTATGAAAATTTGCTAAAAGACCAGAAATTTATCACAGCTGTATATATTGTTCGCTGGTCCATCAATATTCCATTAAATTAACAGACCGTGTATTTCCGATACCGCACGTTATTATCATTTGTTTATCAATTTTAACAAACAATCCAATCCACGACTCCTTTTTTTTTAACAACATTTGCAGCTCCCGATCGAAAAGGCCGTTTCTTTTACTCCGATATTGTTATCCATTATTTCTACAACTTATGCTCTTGGCATGCTTATGGAATTTTTTTTTTTTTTTTTTCACCTCCGGCAGACACTGTAGACTATTTTTTCTACCTATGAAATATTTGCTGAAAGATCAGAAATTTATCCAAGCTGTACATACTATTAGCTGGTTTATCAAAATTGTATTATATGAACAGTGCGTGTATTTCTGATATTGCAATTTTACTGCAATTTTAAGAGACAATCCGAGCCATTTAGTCTCTTTTTTTAAGAACCATCATTTGCAACTCTGTCGGTGTCTCGATGGAAACGACCGCTTCTTTTACTCCAATACTTGTATACATATACAGGGTGCTATTAGCACATTTACAGTATTTTTTTTTATCGGCCCTTTGGTACATTTAGACAAGCTAGCGACGGACAGCGCTCCCATTGAGGAAGACAACGGGCTGTGATAAGGGAAAGAAGAACTTGTTTTTACATAAGCCGAGGAAGATAAGCCGACTATCAATGTGCATTCTTTTCCCCTCACCTGACGGACAAATCCACAACGGCGTCGCCGTCCAGATCCATCGCTTCCATTTTCACCGGTGCCACGATCCTGCAAAAGAAATAATTAAAATAAACCTCCGCACGATTCTCGTTACATTTCCAACTATAAACTAATTTTCTTAATTTGCTTCAACTTTGATTTTTTTTTTTTTTTTTTTTTTTTTTTTTTAATGTCGAATAATTTTTTTCGGGTAAATACACTTTGCAACAAACACCTTAAAGCTGGCAAAAAAAAAAATGGCCGATGAACGACGATTTCGTCAATTAGCTCCAATTAACCCCTAAATATATTCGAAACAACAAAAAAAATGTTGCCATTTTTTTGAAACATTTTTTCGCACACGTGTATTTCGTACGTCGTCGAATGTTATAAGCAGAGTGGAAGATTCACGAGGTTACAATTACACAAAATTTTACTCACTTTTCTTTTTTATTTCGAACTCGTAACACAGAAACTCTCAAAGTGAGATAAATTCTAACCTAGACCGTACAGTTTTAACGTCCGTATTCTGTACCGTAGCGCGCGCGAACGTCCGCATCTTTCTTCGAAACATCGAGGAGAACAAACTTTTTTTTTTCTTTAATTTTTTTTTTTTTTTTTCGAAAAATATTGTTTACGCGGTTTAACGCACCAACTCGATTCCAAAATTCGTCAACCTCGAGTTTGAGGTAAATTTCTTTGGATTGTTTTTTTTTTTCTTCCTCGTGTTTCTTTCGTAAAAGAGGGAATAATTGATCGCGAAATGTTTCGGTTCTTCGATAAGGTTCTGGCGGCGTGACCGAGAGCGAGCGGTGAATTAATTTTGATGCTTCGGAAGTGGCGTCTCCACTCTACAATGGCAGCTAAGCGTTGCGCTCTACTACCCCCTCTGCCCCCCTCCCTTCGCCTGTCCCGCCGAGCGGGAGAGAACGCGAAGGGTGGACACGCGGAGGGGTAAAGGCCAGATTCTTCCGAATCCGATTGTCGAACAGAGAGAAACAAAAGTGTGTACTTGTAAATGTTTTTTTTCTTTCAATATATTTAATTCTAACCATTCCATCGCATTTGTTTTCTTACGTTTACCGGTACGTGGGCCTTTGAAATTAAAAGGTTTCACCTTTTTTTCATCGCAGGACAATAGATTTTTTTTGCCCACTGATAATAAGAATAATAATTGTCTATTTTTTCATGTTATGGAAAGTTTTAACGAACGGGTAGAATCAGGTCGAAAAGTTGAGAGAATAAGAGATACGTGGATACTACCGAAGGAGGCACAGAGTCAGGACGAGTGGGGACACTCTGTCGGACATTAATTACTTTTCCCCTCGCCTGTCCCTTCGATTCTTCCGACTGAAGCCTCGGTCTCTTTCTCTTGCCACGGATACCGCTCTCTCGGTTCATGCTCTCGTCCCCGGCGAAACATGCGACCATCGACTACAGGCCCAAATTGGTAAGAACTCCAAGTTTCGATGTGCCAGAGACTCCTACCGCCACTCTGTCGCATCGTTCGAATTTTTACGCCTCGAGCTATCGAGATAGCGAGCCAAGTTTTATTTTCATTTTTTTTTTTTTACAATCGTACAATATCGAAACCATTGTTGAAACAGCAAAATTGTGGGTCAACGTTCCGATAGACTACTGTCAGCGTGAGGCTACCTGTTCGCTTAGCGTTCGTGTGATATGAAATACCGTCGCCGGTAAGAAAAACTGTACTGACTCATAGTTGCCACGTAATTCTCCAACTGCGTTTCCCTGACTTTTCCCGGTTTTCCAGACAGATCATTTAATTTTTCCAATCGATCGATCGCGGTAGGGAAAGGCAATTAAAACTAACGTAAAATATAATATTTTATGTTTTTTTTAACCCTGCGTGTATACACTGGGTCTTTTAGGGAACCGTTGGGTTTTAAAGTTTTCTAGTTTTTCGGGCTTTCAAAAAATCTGAAAGAATTCTGGGTTGCTTCTTGAAGTGTCTACTACATGACTCGGAAGTTGCCAAAGTCAAAAGTTTAAAACCGTCAATAAAAATTAAAGAATAGTCGAAAAAGAGGAAAAACGTGGAGTTTCAAATTTCGACTGTTTCTTCAAAGACCCAGTGAAGACCCAGTGCACACACGCAGGGTTAATATGTTAAACTCGGATCACAGTATTAAAAGTTACCAACGAAAATAATATCACCGCTTAATCATGTGTATATAGTAGAACAGCGCGTGTATATTATAGTATCACATCACAGCCTGCTATATCTTCACATGAGTTTACAGTTCCTTATATAACAAGAAAAGTTATCTTTTCGTCTCTCGATGCTCAATAACAACCAGGATCGGTTAACCAACTGTCGTGGTACGAGGTTTTCTTATCATGATTCGACATAATTACAGTTTATCTTAAAAAAAAAAATTAAAAAAAAACGAAAATTATGAAAGTGTCTAATTAACGAAAAACATCAGATTCAAGAAACTCCCAGGGTTTAAAAGAAATTCAATGACTTTTCCTCGACTTTTCCGGGTCCCAACAAATCCCCTGACATTTTCCAGTTTTCCAGGTTCGTGGCAACCCTGCTGACTGCAGTTTTCGGACCGCAGTCCGCCGAGGAAAAGGAAAATTGTCTTTCCTCGGGGAATCGGCAGACACAAGGACAATTTTCTTTTTACTCGGCGGTCTGCGGTCTCGAAACGACATTGAGTACAGCTTTGTTTTTTTGTAAAAATAGTTTATTGTTTTCCAGGTACAAGCCATGTGTTATAGATTACAACACACATAAAAAAAAAAGCCTATAAATCTTGGAGATCGGTAAAAGAATGACTGCCACATGCAGTGCTCGCTTGCATATGATCATTACTTCATAAAATTAAAGGTATCGATAAATATAAGTTATAAGCAACGATGATTGTCGAAAATAAATAACGCCTGAATGGTACAGTAATGAAAGGAAAAAATGCAGAAAAAAACCTTTAAAAAAATTCAGTACGGCTTTTGTTACCAACTGAGGTTATTCCACATCGCCTTAAATGGGCTTTGTTTTCGATCGATGACGCATTAAACTCAACGACAAAGCGGAATTTCGGCTCAGCCGATTGAAAATTGAGTTCGCAAAGGCATAACTTCGATATATCTGGAGAGTTTTTTTTCTAGTTTGTTTAAAGAAATTGGTGAATGCAGAAACTGCAGAGGAACTATAGCAGTGTGAAAAATTACGGGGACACGGAGGTGGTTGGGCGGTGGCGTCCACCACCAGAAAGCAATATCGGCTCACCCACTCGGTTTTCGCCTCCCCCTTATCCTCCCGCGCTTTCTCTCGCCACCTCCGGAACACACTCTCTCTCTCTCTCTTACTCTCCCCGCCGGTCTACGATTTTCGCGAATTTCGTCTCCCAACTCCCACCGCAGAAGCTCTCTCTGTACATGTATATATATCTTCGCTCTCTGGACGAACTCTCCCGCTCGGGCCACCGGTCCCCGGCGAGAGCATTTGTACACAACGGGAAATCGATTTTTCACCGGCGGGACGAGAGACGCAGGGCACGAGGAAGAGAAGAGAGTACTCTCCCGAACACCACGCTTTCATTCCTCGTCCATCGCTTTACCAAAGTACGTGTATGTACGCGTACGAGCATACCCTCGTGTGTGTGTGTGTGTGTGTCTACCCACGTTAATTTTTATCTGCTCTCTTTTCCTTCCTTCCTTCGTCAATTTTTACCTTTCATGTTTTATTTCTCTTTTTTTACTTTTTTTTATTGCTCGATAAATTCTGGGAATTTTATTTCCTGTGCTGCGCGCAAAAAACGTCATATAACTAAAAATATTCCAAAGATTATGACGCAGGATTGACAATGATGTAATTTGCAGCCGTTTTCGGGGAGTTTCAATGAGTTTTCGGCGAGTTTCAGGATATCTCGAATTTAAGTTACGAAGGTTCTAATCTGACTGGGACTACAGTTTTCGTCTCTTTCGAACCGTTACAGATCGACGAAAATTGCGAAAGAAGCGTGACAAAGGGATGTGCTTTACATTTTTTGTTTAAAATCGTCTGGAGAAAAAAAAGTCTGGATCGCATAATTTTATGTATCGAAATCGATGTCAAACCCAAACAGGATATTATTAATATCAAAGAAAAAAATAAACTTTTTTTTTTCGTATCCGGTGCGACTGAAGTTTCTCGTCAACAGCTTCCGGCTACGGTCTGGTGTAACAGCCAATCGCCGAACGAATAAACCGACACTGTCCTTCGATATTACGACACGTTTTATCACACAAACTTTATTCTACGCAGAAAAATAGATATAAAAAAAACGTGCATCAACAGGTGTCGAAAGTATGTTAGAAAAAAATAAAATAACATAAGCAAAGCCAACCCGAGTATCTTTTCGCTAAAGATATAGTACCGGAAGTCGACGCCTTCGAGCTTGTCAAAGCATTAAAAATGTTATCGCCGCTCTGACTTTCGTCACGATCGTCTGACTTACAAATTTTGTCCCAATATCTCAAAAAGCGAATATTCATTTTGAAAAAAAAAAGAATATTCACACATCGATCGACACTTTTTTTTTCTCGATTACTTTAGCAATCTACATTGTGTATATACATATATATGAATGTATATATATATATATATATATATATATATATATATATTCATACACACATATACAAGATATAAAGTCGGTACAGCATGGTGAAACCCCAGCGGGGAGCGGGGAGAGGGGGGGGGGGGGGCGGGGAGCAATGGGTTTATGCACAGATAAAGGGGAGAAGTGCGGACGTACCTGAGGGTCAATCAAATTTTTCGCGAACTCGAAGTGCAAAAGCACCGCCAGTAACAGCGTCAAATCGATTTCTCGATTGCACAAAGACGAAAAATACCAATAGGCGGTAGAGCGGCAGAGGGGCCGGGGGGGGGGGGTGTGATTGGGGAAGGGGGGCAGGATTTATGACCGAGTGAGAAACTCGTACAATGTTAGCGTCTCACGAATTTTCTCTTCGCTTCCGTATAGAATCAGGTTTATATTCCTTCCTATGGTCGTTCGAAGAGCTCAAGCTCTCTCGCGAAGCCAATGATCCGGCGGTGCCGTCGTCGGTGATGACTTGGCCAGTAGTCGTTCTCGTAGTCGTCGTGTGTATCTACATACGCGTCCACTGAAGCGTACACGATCGGCACAGGCACTATCATAACACAGTGTCTCGTACTATCAACGCGAAATACAAACAAAAAAAAAGAACCCAAAAAACACCACAAACAGTAATTTGTCTTAATTGAGATCTTATTTAAAATTTTTCTTTTATTACACCGACGATTTAGTGTTTGTCTAATTTTTTTTCAACTATTATGCTTCGACTAGGTGAGATTTTAGTTACGACACCAGTTGTGTTGGGGTATCGATGTGATATTGTGATTAAAAAAAAAAATTAGATGCGATATGTTGGTAGTACGATGATTGAGAGAGAGAGAGAGAGAGAGAGAGAGAGAGAGAGAGAGAGAGAGACGCGCGTGTGCCCTCCCGGGCGCCGACCACGATGAGCGACCAACTACGTGGGGACACACCGCCTGCACTCGTGCGGTCCCACCGACGTATACACTTTGGGTAGACACTCCGACGCTCGGCACCACTCGAGCTGCCGCAGCAGCACCGGCAACATTTATCTCCGAGTTAATTTTTACTTTATTAGTTTCAAGCTACGATCAACTCTGTATCGACCGAATCTCGATGAATCGCGTTAACTCGAAAGGTTCGCACTGTACTCGCGTATATCAGGCTTTATTTTTTATTCATTTAAGTTTTTTTTTTTCAATTTTTTTTATTTATCGGCCACGGTCGTCCGAGCGGTAATTTTTTCATCGCGAATTAACCCGTATTGTCCGGCGGGACGCTGGATCAGCGTCGCTTCCGGTTTCGAGAAAATCTCGCCGACGTGAGGATTTTATTGTTATTTGTTGAGGTGGCACGTCGATGGATTTTTTTTTAACGACAACACTGCGAGTATTCGGTGGACGCGCGATAGACGTGAAAATACTGTTACACGCCGTCGCGGTGTTGGCTTCGCGCAAAAATTAACCGAGCGAGGTGAATTTCAATATGGCGGCCTTGCGAGCGGTTACCGCCGACGGCCGCCACTGTCGCTTCACCCCCACTCGGCCCTTCGGCGCAGTTTTCTTTATCCCCACTCGCCAAACTCTTCCGTTTAATCTAGAGGTAAAATGACACTTTCGCGATGCACATCCCCTCGCGCATCTCCCCAGCCTCGTGGACCGATTGCGAGAAATTCGAGCGAGCGGAAAAATTACCGAACAGAGATAATGTTTATACGACCGGTCAGGTAAGATATTTCACAGTCATATGACTCTCAAACACAAAAAAAAAAACAAATTTTCTACGCATGGTAAGTTTGCCCGATGAAAATGGATACTTGTATAAAAATCGTTTCTTTTTTATCCTTTCGGTCAGGTTCGATAGATTGAAGACCTTTAAGAAATTGAATCGATGTCAACTCATGCGAAAAAAAAAAATTGGAGGAAAAAAATGAATATCGTAAGGTCCCACCGAGATTTGAACTCGGATCGCTGGATTCAAAGTCCAGAGTGCTAACCATTACACCATGGGACCGGTTGAATACATTTTTTCACACAGTGCCTCTTTAATGTCGGATGATCGTAGACGTTTATTTCTCGTAACAGTATCTCGCTGTGATTATGTAACGACGGAGAAGCTGTCCTGTAACGTTTGTCTCGTTCGATTACGAGAATATTAAACGGGTAACTGTTTAATAAAGCTTCTTCCCGTTACATCTATACGTGTCCGCAACGCAACGTTTTGCATGACGATTATCGTCCGCTTTATTTATTCGTCCGTTCACTCCTTCATAAAATCCTTAGTAAAATTAAGCGAGATTCCTCCGAGGGTAAAAGAGCTACCTACAATCGAAGATTCCCTCTTTACGAAAGATTCTACGCCGATGCTTTCGAAAGTCAAATTGTCTTGTCCTAAAGATGATAAAAATACACCATCAGCGTGGATTGGCCCCTTCGACTTCGCAGACACAATCCACTAAAACTGAGCCGAGAAAAATTGTTGCTCCCTCGCTTTCTCTACTTATCGACAATATCACAGGGGAAAAAGGAGGAAAGAAAAAAACTGTTTTACCATCGGAACATTTTGATAGAATCACAAAAATAAACTATCGAAAATAAAAAAAAAAAAAAAAAAACACACGACTGACCAACTTCACATCGGTGACACGAATGATGAGGAGAGGTTGATTTGACTGCGTCCGGTCGGCAGCGGCGGCGCTGCTACCGAACGCCGGATAAATGCAAATGGCCGCCGTCATGGTGTAGCAGTGCGGTGGTGCAGGGGGCCTCCTCGTTTCCGCGTACAAAACTGGTTGAACAACGATTAACCCGTGAAAATATGTCATCCGCCTGACGAAAGATCCTTTTCACGCAAAGCGTCAATAAAATTTCGTAAATTATTTTCACAGTAAAGTCGGTCGCTAACGTAGAAACAGAGTGTCGAGAGCGGTGAGTTTTATCCTGTAATAACTGTCGTGAAAACGACAGAAACTATTTATTCCCGCTAAGACGAGGAGAAACGTGAGACACGCGCCCAGTCCCTATCCGGCGATATTACCTTTTTTTTCTCAAAGTTACGATCAGCACCCTCGTTTTCTCGTTACATCGAAATATTCGAATAACATCCTCCATCGAATCTCGCAATATCGTCGGAACATTAGTTCGAGGAAAATCGTTTTAAAAATTTTCGTTTCGGGATAAATTCGAGACGGAAAATACGACGAGGTAAACAATGCGTTGGCGCGGTGTGTCTGCTTCGATGCCGCGTGCTCAGCGTTTGGGCCCACATGCTTCTACGCTCCGACAAACATAAAATATTTAGCTCGCGATTATCGCAGTCGAAATCTAGTTTGAACTTAACTTTCATCCGATTAATTTTATTCTCGCGGCATAATGTCACCGATTTTCGATAAAATCGACTTTAAGATTTTGCAGGATTGAGGCGTATGGTGGATGTGATTTTTATCATTTCGGAGATAAACTTTTGCAGTCGGATGGTGGAGAAAAAATAAACAATAATTTGCATTTGAGATTTGCAGTTGGATTTTTTTTAATTATGATAATTTTATCACTTACAGGAAAAACAAATTGTTCAAACAAAGTCAGATCTGCAACTTTAATCTGTACGTTTGATCAACGTAATGCAATATTTACAACGACAAAAAAAAGAAACAAGTGCTCCATTTAACACAGAAGAGAAATATTGTAATAGCATCTTGACCATTTTTCACTATGAGCTACGGATAGTTTATCGAATGTGCAAAATGTGCGTTCCAAATGTTTTGCCTAAAAGATCAGAGCAAACAAAAAAATTCAATAATTTTTGTTCTCATTTTTTTACTTAAACTCTCAATATCATATTTTATATATGTAGATATTTATTTCCTTTCTCTATTAGTTGGGCCGGAAGATGGACCGGAATGTTACGGCCACGCGAGCGTGTTCCATTTCTGCAGTCACATTTGAAGCAGCTTTTTATTTATTTATTTATTTATTAGTTTACGGGATGAACCCTTTTACTACATACACTAATTAAAATCCACCAGTAAATCAGTAAATTATGAAAGTGTCTACAATTCAAATAATATCACCAGTTCGCATCATAATATACAACTAGACAAACTATTTCATTATTTCATTTGAACATTAATAATCAACACACCGATTATTTGTCTTTGATTGTTCGGTGATTTATCTTTCATTGCCCGATTATTGAGGGCATTATTTAGCTTTTGATTTGTACTGAATACTGTAATTAGTGCAATATTTTTTTGTCAGTTCCAGGAGGCTGAAGTAGGAATAAAACTCGCAAGGATCAGTACAGTGATGCCTGCGGTGAGCGTCTGCGATCCCGTCGTGGCAGCGCTCCGTCACTCGTTGGAGTTGGGACACAGCAAAACTGCAACGGATTCGAACATCTCCGTGTCGCTCGCAGGCAGCGCCTCGAGAATCCTGCAGTCGGAGATACTCTACGAGAAGTCGGATGGATACAGTACGAAGGTGCTGGATCAGCTCAAAGCAAAGTACATAGTTCTGAGTTTGCCGAGCAGCACGGAACAGACGGAAGCCGTAAAAAACGCGACGAATAAGAAAAATTCCTCCAAAGAGATGGGTCCCAGTTTACCGGAGCCCGAGTATACGCTCTACCAAGCGGACAAGATAACTCTTGGATGGAAGGGAACCTGCCCGGTCGGGGCAGGAATGTACAACGTCGGTAACACTTGTTACCTCAACAGTACACTGCAGGCCCTGTTTCACGTACCTGCTCTCGTCAATTGGCTTCTGTCCGATTCCCATCACACCTCCAAGTGTGAACAGAACGGTAAGATTTATAAAAAAAAAAAATTAAAAAAAAAAATTGCTGACATCAATAAAAAACGATAACTGCGGCCGTGAAAGATACTCCTAGGCACGTTCTAAGTGAAATGGTAAATTAGCTCTTAAGCCCCATGCGGCGAAAAAAGCTGTGTGTAAAACAAACTGGTCAACCCACTAAAGAAACGTTAAATATTATAGTTTTTTCTGTTAATATATTTACATTTCTATTAATATAATTTTAGTTTGCGGACAAGTGCTTATGGCACTTGTCCGCAATTTAAACAGGAATACTTCGTATTTTAAGCATTAGCCCCACTAGCTCGTATAAGAGGAATTATACGTAATGTTACCAAATGTGTAAATGTAAATAGTAGATGAATGTATTTCTGTTGAAAAAGCTCAATAAATTATTATTATTATTATTATTATTATCAACGATACCCGATAGAGAAAATTAAGATAACAATTTTTTAAAGTACAATTTTTAAGATAGGAATTAAAATTTGTATCTTTCTTTCCGCAGACGGGGGAGGAGAGTGCCTTACGTGCGCGATGGCCAAGACTCTTCAGTTCAGTCACGAAAAGTCCGGCAGCGCTATAAAGCCATTCTACATATACAACAAGCTCAAGCGTAAGTTGCTGAATCGATCGGATCGGCTATCGATATTTCATGATATTTTTATAAATAAATAAAAAATTGTTTTGTTACAGTAATTTGTAGGACTATGGTACCCGGGCAGCAAGAAGACGCCCACGAGTTCCTGAGATATCTGCTGGAGGGAATGGAGCGAGCGTATCTCGCTCGTCACAGAGCAACGAAGCTCGACAGTTATTCCAAGGAGACGACACCGGTGAATCAGATCTTCGGCGGTTACATTCGAACCGAAGTCAAGTGTCTGCAGTGTCGACACGTATCGACGACGTTTCAGCACTTTCAGGCAAGATTTCGTGTACTCTATTAACATTACAAATGACAAACGTAAAAAAAAAAAAATTTCGCGTTCGGAAAGACGTTGCATCGTGTCGTTGATGACGGCAAAGAATTTAACAGAAGTTGTCGTTAAATTTCACAGGATTTGCTGGTCGACATACGAAAAGCTTCCACCCTCGACGACGCATTGACGTCGTACTTCAGTCGCGAACAATTGGACAACAACGACTACAAGTGCGAGGCGTGCAAGCGTCGTGTACCAGCGACAAAACAATTCAGTCTCGAGCGAGCGCCGAAAGTTCTGTGCGTCCAGCTGAAACGCTTCAGTGTACTGGGAGGCAAGATATCGCGTCACATAGGCTTCAAGCAGACGGTAGACATGGGTCCGCACTTGTGGCGCGAACCCGGCGAACCCGAGAGGCATTTGAACTACAAATTGATGTCGATGGTGACGCACATGGGACCGTCGGTTAATTGCGGACACTACACGGCCGTCGCACAAGTTTCAACCGGACAATACTACAGCTTCGACGATTCTTGCGTGCGTCCAATTAATATAGGCAATGTTTTGAACACGAATGCCTACATTATGATATTTGAGATGGAATCGCCGACGCCGGGTCAAAACTTTGGATCGCAGAGTACCAAAGTCAACGGCTCGACTATTACGAAAACTGTTCCCAATGGAATAATGGTAAAGTTGCCGGGTAAACCGTCGACATCGGCAATACCAGCCTACTGCAGCGAACCAACGAACGGAGTTACGAAAAAATTCACCTGCGACCCCGAGGCGCCGATCGGGGCGGTTAAGAATTCTAATAGCACCTCGAATCTGCAGAACAAGAGTACAAACTTCATTGGGCCTCAGCTGCCGGCTAAGATGGTCGACAAAACACAGCCGAGACTCGTGATGCACATAAAGAATGGCAAAGTCCTGAGCGGCTCGAGCTTGGTACCCTACGATGGGTCCAGCGACGAGGAAGAGAATTCTTCAGCTTCCGGACAAGCGAAGATTCAAACTAGCAATCCTAATACTTCCGGTGTGAAAAATAATTCGGGAAACACCTCTAATGGTTTAAGCAAAATTTCGGGTATCAAGGAGACGAGCAATTCGCCGAAGATTCCGACGATCGGGAAAGACCCGACACTGAAAACGACGAAAAACGGGAGTACGTTGTTGAGTACCGAAGTTCGATGTTCGAAGCCTCAGGCGAAGACGCTCAATGGCTCGACGACGGGCAACGGAGTTAGCGCCAGTCCGGCCAAGCATCAGAATGGAAAAACGGAAAATAATGGGAGAATTGGAGAAGCGAATGGAAAGGAGAAGTGGCATCCGATCAGAGTGAAAACCGGAGCGGGATTGGAGGATAAAGTTGTGACGAAAGCGGCCACTAGCAGTATGAATGGATGGCAAGTGTCCAAGGACGCACCTTCACCCACTTCCGGAGCAACGGCCAACGGATGGTCCGTAACAGATAACAAGTGCGTTTCGTACGTTAAATCGTTGATGCATGGAGATTCGAGACACGCTTTGAAATATTTATTTTCCATTGCATTCTTTTTATTACAACAATGCTACGGATATTTATCATTTAAAACATTTCTGTGCTATCGAAGTACACTTACAACTTCCTTTACTTCAAACTTCAAAATCTTTTTTTTCATTATTTCAGGCCAAACTTTGGTCATTTTTTCCCTCATTGTGAGCTCCTGGGGCATCGATGTGCTTAATCATTTTCTAAATTTTCCTATAAACCTGCTTTACTTTTTATTACTTATTGCTTCAGCCCCCTTTTTCCACATCTGCATTTATAAATGTGATTGTTAGTCACATTTACAAAGGCAAACTCCTCTTTGTACATTTGTATATTTTCAAATGCATTTTACGCTGCGAAATTCTCCACTTGGTTACACTTTGGATGTGGCTTAAATTGCTCGATGTTTTGATTACGTTAGCTCAATTTTCATAAATTTATTGCCATGTATCAATATTTACCGTGAATCGCTTTACTTTAGTCACAAACCTTTTCCCTACTTCTATTTTCTTGTCCATACATATTTTTCTTCGATTCGTTCTTTTGACCATCGAAGATGTTTTTTTTTATCCGTTTTTTACTCTATCATTAAAATGGTCTTTTCATGGTTTTACTTTTTTCAGGGAAGGAAAATCGTCGAATCAGAATGCAAACACTCCAGCTCCGAGTGCAGCGGCGCCGCGAAATTTCAACGGTACAAACCGCTCGGAGACCGTTTCGCACCTGCGCAAGATGTCGAATCGAGGTTACGGCACGTCGTCGGGTCAGTACGGAAAAAAAATCCTAAAACCACTCGTCCGTCAAAAACCTTCCAGCAAATCCTTCGATAACACCGCGAGGAGCGCAACTTTAATTAAAAAATCTCGAGATACATTGGACACACCGTCGAGCGCGCGTTTGACGGAATCTCGTTGTCAAGCCTGTTGCGAGAAACATTTAAATTTGCCGTTTTCGAAAACAGCGACGAGATTCGCGAGGGCGAAAATTCCCGGTGACGGCGATCGTAGCCTCGCGAAACTCAGCAGCTGCACGACAACATTACGAAAGACGAGAGCCCCGATCAATCGAATCCCTATCAGAACCCATCCTATTGTCAGATAAAACAAAATCCAAAAAAGTATATATTCGAAATATTTAAAAGATGACCAAACGTCGGTGAAATTCCTGTAAAAGAAGAGTATTCCCGTCCCGCTTGAAAAAAAAGGTTGTTTTTTGTGTACGTTTTCCTAAGTTCCTAGCATGAAATACATAATTTTTCATTCTCCATGGTGTTTTATTAACCAATAGCTACTCGGGACATACACTGTGTACTGCACTCTGTACAGAACGTGTACTGCAATTACGGTTACGGTTTCGTCCGTCTCGTTTTCCTTTTTACCATGACGTAAGGTAGTACTTGCGAACAGCCTGCGCCCACGTGGGTTCAGAGAGAATTGAGCGTGGAATTGCGAACATTTCTCGATGAGATAAAAATTTGAAAAAAAATCAACCATATGGAAGGTACTGAAAAAATTGATTTTGCATAATAATAATTCCAAAATGTTATTAACAAATTAACGAAAACAAAATTTCCCAACAAATCACCCGGCAACTTAACGTTTTTTTATGAAAACGATTTGTTCATTTTTCTGAATACGTATGCATTTCTTCAGAAATTCGGATAATTTTGGAAAATTGCGTTTTTAGTTAATAAAAAACGTAATTTTCAAAAATTACACAAAATTCTGAAAAAATGCATACGTATTCAAAAAGATTAACAAATTGTTTTTATATGAACAAAAAGTTAAGTCGCCGGGGATTTGTTGAACAATTTTTTTTCGATAATCTGTTAATACCATTTTGGAACTATTATTATGCAAAATCAATCTTTTCAGCACCTTCCATATGCTTGATTTTTTTTTTTCAGATTTTTATCCTATCGACAAGTGAACTCACGTGGGCTGTCCGCTAGTACTACCTTAAACATAACATGTAACTAATTTTTTTTCATACTCTTTTCTAACACACGATTACGCTCGAGTGATTGAGTCGTTCGAGAGATACGACAAGTTGATCGAGTTTTATCGAAGTCGACAGAATTTGAAAGATCTACGTTCACTAACCCCAATGACCTCATCTCAAACTTTCACTCCTATGTTATAAATTCTGTCCGAATGAAAACTTACTAAAACCCATGAATTTCAATGTTTTTTTTTATTTATTCTTCTTCACGCAGTTTCGAACTGGAACGGCGGCAGAGCTCATTTGGAGCGGGAAGTTGACAACGAGAGGCGAGAGGACCGCAAGCGTCACCACGATCCGGACGAGGACGAGATGGATCGGGGTAGAACGAAGAAATTGAAGAATCATCGTGACTACGAGTCGGGACGTTCGAATCCCGGTTACAATCCATTTCAGGAGTACCAGAACGGTAAAACTTGGAACAGACAGCCGTCTTATCCCCGACGGAGGCACTACTACAACACCTCGAACGGACGAGGCAACAGGCCTCGTCACAACGTTGGAAATAATCGTAATCACAGTGGTCATCAGCAAAACTTCAGACACCACAATCATTCGCGCGATTCCCACTGGCAGCGTAGATAAAAAAAATCATCCAGTAGCATTTATAAAAGAAAAAAAGATGAAAATTCGCGTGAATTTAATCTCAGTGAATTTTGAACTTTTACCACAATTTCGTCAACACTGAACTTTGAAACGAGCATGATCGAGCTCAATTTTCAGGGTGACAGTTCGCGGTAGATTGATATTACGAGATAGTTGAGAGATCGCGGTTTTTTTCCGCTTCCGTTCGAACTACTGCTTTTGCACTCGACGAGCGATTCAGCCGTGTCCGAGAAGTTCTTGTCTTCAGTGTTCTACTTTCATTATTCAATACTTGCCCCATCCGTTTCCAACCTACCCTTTTGTAAATTTCTTCTATAATTCGTTGGAAACGTTTCGGATACGAATTGGACAAGAAGTAAACAAAAGAACGTAATAAAAAAAAAAATGATTAAGTTGCCGAGTGTTAAAACATGAAAACAGAACATGGAGTACAATTTTCTAAGCTAACCGGGGGACGAGTAGCCTCGAATTTGATAAATAAACGATTAATTGATTTAATGATTTTTCCGTTCCGATTGCCCGAACTCGTTGCTAATAATTGATTTCCTTAATAACGATACACGAAGACACGGTGGGGGTTTTTTTTACGAGTCAAACTCATGTACACTAAAAACTAGTGAAAACGCCCCACGATGTTTTCAAGCATTTTTTACACAGTCGAGATGTCAGTCTCGCCGAAAAGACGTTTTTACGGAGAATATTTGCGATTCTTTAGAGATAAAGGTGGCGAGTAAAATAAAAGACTCAATGACGAAGTTCCTGGTGGTGTTGATTTTTTTTTTATGCAAAGAGCGTTTGTCTGATTTTTTTATTTGCCGGAAATGCCAAACGCCAGCATAAATCCGTCCTCCGTTAAAATCCTCGCGCAGCCTCGTCCTCCGTTTTTTCATCTCGGAAAAAAAAACAAGAATCTTCTTCGGAGAAACCGTCGAGAAAAATAATCCTCGGCGTATAGACAAAAACAAACAAAAGAATGAAAAAAACGCATTTATAAAAATAAAATCACATATGCAATTAAATTTTGGATGAGCAAAGGAGAATGCGATTTGTGCGTTAATGTTTCATAAAATAGCGAAGCAAGAAGCTATTGGAAAAAATAATTCAGAAAAAAAAGAATCATTTGTATGAGATGAAAAAAAAAACATTGATCGATTGACGGTGATTTGAAGATGATTAGATATTAAGGGCTTAGCTTTTAAGCTGTATTCCCGAAAGGAAGATAATGGTGAAAAAAAAAAAACCAGTTGTTTGATGAAACAAAAAGCTGCGAATCATTGAAAGACACTTCCAAGTATGAATTCCAACTTGGATCTTCGCTGATTAAATAAAAAGGCAAGAGCGTGAACGATAAAAAAAAAAATCTTGTTTAAAAGTTGCGTCAATGCGAGATTGATTTTACAATTTCGTGTTCGCGATATATTTCGTCGTGATTTCACGCACCCCCAAGCCCCCCTCACCTCGCCTGTCAAAGCGCGGCTAATAATACCTCGTTATTATCTATTCTACGAATTAATACTAGCCAAAAAGTTATATATATATACATTATATTATATTGTACGATTAATTGAATAGGCATTTCGGGGAAAAAGTGAATAGACGGATTGATTGTAATCAAATCTGGCAATTGACACCCGAAGTCTCGCATCATCACCTCTCGAAATTTAATGAATTAAAAATAATATTGATGGAAGTGAGTGAAAAATTTGAGGAAAAAAAAATTATACTAATAAATACATGCAATTTAACACTTGATTTGTGTACCGATTATATAAGTTTGAAAAAAAAACAACCAACAATTGTCTTAAATAAATGAAACGAGAAAATGCCGTTTATATGTATATTATACGATTATTAATTGATGGCTGGCTGTTGAAGTAATAAATGAGAGAAAAAATTGAGAGGGAGAGCGAATCGAGAGAAAAAAGAAGAGACTAATTTTTTTATTGTCATTTCTGAACTTCCCGAGAAAATCCGCATCCTTTTTTTCGTCGTAGGTAAGGTTGCGGAGCAGAGAAAAAAAAAAGACATCTTTAGTCCAGATTTGACATTGTTTTGTTATTTTTCCATGAGATGATTAGTTTCTCTTGAAACGTCGGAAGATCGCACAAGATATAAGCGTGAAGATGATGGATAACAATACAATAGAGGGAATAGACAATCCGGAGAATGAAACCTCCGAAATTTATTTCTTGAGAAGCGATGAGACTTCCGGCTGCAGTCTCGTCGAGAAACTGGAGAAAAATGTAGGTTAATTGAAGAAATATCTGTGTAAGAACTAATCGGAAGAAACATAATTAAAGATCGCAGTTTTACGCCTGGAGGCTCTTCAAATTGCTAAAATCGATGCCGAGCTAGAGACGAAGCTTCACATTTTCAACGAATTGTCAAATTCGATAACGAGCAAGCTTCAGTCACTGATGACACTATCGGAGCTGCGTTTCGGCGACAGGGAAGAAATAAAGCATTTTGTCGAGCAAATAACTCTAAGCTGGCTTCGCACGAACAAACAGGTAACATATGCGGACAAATATTATTCTCGATTTTGTATTGCAGTGTTGCTTATCTAAAATAAAATGTTTAATTAAAAAAAATTTAATTAAAAAAAAATATATTTAATAAAAAAAAATATATTTAATAAAAAAAAATTTAATCTCAAAAATACATTTTTTTGTAATTGAAAAAAAAAATAAAAAAAATTGTGTCCAGGTGGTCAAAGAGTACGCCGGGATTCACGTGGCGAGTCGCACAGTGGCTGGGGCGTCATTGTCCACCCTTTTAGAGAAAAAAAAGAAAGAAGCTGCAGCGATTAAAGTTTCCCTACAAATTGGTTCGGTAATTTACGATCAGGATTACGTCTTGCGAGGATACAAGATGTACGAGGAAATATGTCGAGTTTTAGAGAGCATGAATCGCTGCGACGACAAGGTAAAAATCATACATCTATAAAGGTGAAGGTAAATTAAAATAAAATGTTTCTCCTTAAAAAAAAAAAAAAAAAAACGTAGATCCAGCAGTGCATGGTGATATGCAAAACGACTCCGTACCTCTTCGATCTCTCGGCATCGATCGACAACTTTGTCGCGAACACAAATTTATTGCCCTCGACTAACGGCTCGAACAAATCAACCGAAGATCTCGGAGCTTTTCGCTTCGTCTCTCAATTGCTAACGGGCGAACTATTAGGCTACGAGCCGATGAATCCTCGACGAGTATTGGCCGCCAGTGCACCCAGAAAGCCAGTTTTTATAACATTGAATCGACCACCGAATAGTAAACGAAAAATGGACATTCCGAGGTCTACTTCATCGAAGATATTTCGAAGCTCTTCCTTCCCACCTGTAGTTAGATCCAAATAACATAACATTATAGAGCCTGAAACAAACGTCGATGTTAAACAATCTAGTTGACAAAACAGTGTTGTTATTTGTCCGGGAATGATTGGTAATTATACGAGTAAAAAACATTATGCAATTTTTGATGGCTCGATATTTTTATGTAGGAATCTATTTGGAAGGAAGGTAGAAGGATATTTACAAAATACAAAGATCGTAGATTCATCGAGTCAGCTGGAAGAAAAAAAAATTATATCAATCATTTCTGCTCATCGTGTTTTGATCATCACAGAATTCCAGCGCAAAATAATTATTCTGCTTACCGACCAGCGAGGACATATTTCTATGTACGTATGTATGTACCTATATTTGTGAATATGTGCGTACCCTGGTGAAAATATTTCTGTGAATATGTCTCAAAATTTATCAGAAGTTTCTCTGAAAAGTCCTCTGAATTTCTCAAAGTTTTTGTACTTTTCTGAAAAAGTCAAATTTTTGCAAAATTTCTCATACAAACTTTATATGAAATATGAAATCTTTCTCCTAGAAAGTTTCAAGGAAAGTCCGAATTTTTTATGTAATTCTTCGCATGGTCGGCCGACGATAATTTTCAGAATTACTCTGAAACTCTATGATGTTTTCTGCCGACTTTTCTTAATGACTATGAACTTTGTTCTTTTTCTCTGGGCATTAATTTCCTATATTCACGAACGTTTATCTAGAAATCTCCAATTTTCTCTGAGTCGCAGTGAGTAACAAAATAAGTAGATTTTAGCGAGAACTCATAAGTTCTCTTAACGTACTTCATCAGAGAAAATCCGTTCTTTAGAATTTTTCGGAAAATATTCGGAATTTCTCTGATAAATTGTGACTGCTGAAGGTTGTGCCGAGACAATGGTAGAGATATTTAGCAAATAGCAGAGACATTTTTTGAAAAATCTCTGAAAATCATTGAAACGGTCCGTTTAGAGTTTTTCAGACAAATTGTCAAAGAAACATTTTCACCAGGTATGTACGTGTATGTACATATGTAGGTATGTATGTAAGTATACATGTAGGTAGGTATACATGTACGTATTTGTATGTAATATTTGATGAAACTATATTTATATGTAGGATCTATGGGGAAGGAAGGACGAGGATATTACAACACACGAAGATTGTAGCCTCATCGAGTCAGTCAGAAAAAAAAATGATAGCAATTTCTGTACATCGTGTTGTGATCATCATAGATTACCAGCACAAAATAATTAATCTGGCTGCCGCTTGGTGGGGATATATTGCAAAAAGAAAGTTGTAAAAGTACTAATCGTACTCATTTATTTTGATCTTTTCTTAACAAAGATTACATTCGTTAAACATATTTCAACACTTTACATACTTGCTGAGCATTCGTATGACGGCCCTGCGCGATCGAGGGGGGGTTTCAACATGTACCCTGTGTGAAAAACACGCGCGTTTATAATTTACAATTATACAAATAGAGTCTATGCGAAATACTAAAGTTAAATCCGAGTATTGACAAATGCTATTGGTTGGGAAGAGATGGGCTAACGGGGATCGAATTTCGAGCACCCTTGCTTCATTTACATTTTTTTTTTTACGTTTCTTTATCTTTTGTTTCCGCGATGAAGTTTCTAGACTAGATTAAAAAATGCCCTCGAGATCCGGCAGAACTGTAGGCGCACCGAGCCTCAGGGTTAGGTCTCTCCGACGCATAAATTCAGGCGGCAAAATTTGTCTTCTTTCCTGTAAAAGGCCGAAATAAATATATGTAAGTATTTACATACGAATTATAGAAATGATAGAAATGAAAAGGAAATACTGGTTAACTTACGGGAGGTTTAGGCCTCGGAATTTCGGACGAATTGGTCGCAACGGGTGCCCACCCCTTGTCATCGAGACACTTGTAGCATATTTTAGGGTCACCCAAGCAGTGTGTATGAAATACGTGACCACAGTTGAAAAGTACCGTGTAATCGGCGCATTGACTTAGAACTTGTCGGCAAACTGGACAAATTTGCGATCTACTGGCGCAAGCGCGTCCGGCATCCCTCAGAGATTTTTTCAGAGTCTCATGAAGCTCGAGACTGACGAGTCTTGCTGTTGTTTCGACGAGAACTTGCTCGTAGCGTGAGTGGGTCAGCACTCCGGTCAACAGTTGTCTTATGTCGCCTATCGTGCCACTGGTTGCCAAGGGATGCTTCAGTATCTGCTCCAGCACTGTCGACAGCGCCGTCGTACCGCTAAGAGTCTCCAGGACGATTTTCAAGAGCTTGCCTCGCAACCTTTCCACTGTCAAGTTTGTTTTCTCAATTAAATCTTCAAATTAATCGGCCCGTTTATATCCAGACGTCGAACTTGTAATTCGTAAACGTTAGTTTATTGTATAAGATTTTTTCAGCTAACATATAAACATGTATATTTGCTAAATAAATGACTGACAGTATTTTTTATGAACTCGGCGAGCACTATGGCCGGTCAAGTTTTTTAAAAACTGTCTCATAAAATATTAAGTTTTCAGTTCATAATCTTTATTGTCACTATATGAATTAGTTTTCACCAAGTTAAATTTTCAAACTGAATTTACTTGGCAATACATGTGAAGAATGGTTTGAATGTTTGTCAACTTTTTGCAAAGTAGGAACAATTGATGTAAGTCAGGTTTTTTTTTTACATATAATATACTAGGACATACCTCGCTGATTGTTGTTTTCCGATTGTGGTTGCAAAACGGCTTCGACCAGTGGCATCCAATCCAAATTTCCTGCAGATCTCCGACACAGGCCGGACAGCTGAGTCGTCGCTCTTACCGCCTCGTCATCGGTAACATCTTCCCGTTGATACTACGATTAACAGAGAAAACATTTAATAGGTCCCGAAACAATTTTTTCGTTCCAAGCTAATTGATCGACAACCGTTTGCAATCGTTCGTCGAGACCCGCGAGCAACAGATCGAAAGCTTCCTGATAATTGCCCAATTTCTCGAGCATCACAGCTTCGGCCTCCCGATGACCATTTTCTCGAACTATCTTGAGCGCCTCGTCGAGTCTGCAGCCGTGATGAGAGTTCATGTGACCGACGACCTTGTCGGGCGCGTGTCTACACATCAGTGACAAATACTTTTCCAAATTTTCGGTGCTCAGTTCGAACTTAGTCTCTTCCTCTTCTTTGTACTGAGTGATGTTGTGCAGAGACGACAGAACCGAATATTCGAGGCTCGAATTGTCGTTGCTCAGTCTCTCGAGAATTTTCGGTAATTTCGTCGGAATCTTGACGGCGATCAGAGACGCCAGACGCGAAGCTTCGATCCTCGCGAGAGAAACGCAGTGCGCCAGAACTACACTCTGAAACGACGATGTTGGCAATTTTCCTAGCCACGTCCAAATTTCGTCGTGTCTGAAGGAATCCGAGATCATGCAACGACAGACGGATATCCAATCGTCGCGAGCGTCGTACAGAAGCTCGGAGACTCGCAAGCTGAAACATTTAAAAATTCTCTCACACTCTGAATTCCGATGAAGAATCGAAAAAAAAAATAAAACTTACAAATTTGCTCTCTGCGCAAGATTCAACAACGTGTTATCAGTAATGCCCGTTAATTTTTTCGTATGGAGCAGCTGGAGGAGGGCATTTTCTCTCTCGATCCTTCGATCTCTCGTCGTAGTCGTCGTAGTAATTTTACCAAAATGTCCAGCGTCGCTCGTCAGTACTTCGACTAATCGATTCAAAACGCTGGATTCGAGATTGACGTTACCCTCGGCGACTTCGTTGGCGACGAAGACGAGAACCGTGGCCTTTTGGTCGTTGGCCAGATAGTCCGGATTTTCGGGGCTGAGAGGAGTCGTCGGTATAACGATGCCCAGCAAAATATCCACTAGCCTCTGACGTTGTCGCAAGCCCATCTCAGATTTGAACTCGGGCTCTTGAAAAGCTATGGCGACTACGTCGAGAAAGCCTCTAGCGTCGAAACGCAACAGCGTTCTGAGATAGGGATATTGTCTCTCTGAATCGCTGGCGAGGCTGGAATGTTGAGAGAGGAGCGCACGCAGTACCTCGGCTTTGATCCGCTGCGGTAGCCCCTCGGGCAATTCACCTCGAGGAAATCCACGGCCGGCCAGGCAACAACTCGCGTAGACGAGAAGAGCGTTTCCGAGTCTTATGCAATCGCGGGGCAAAGTTTCTTTCCAGCTCGAGTTTGCCAGGAAAGTTTGTAGAAGAGGAACTAGCTGGTGTATCGGGGCCGTGAAGTCGCCGAGGGCTGCGGTCTGAAGGTGAATGAGGGCCTCCCACAAACAACGCTGCCTGCAGACTGTCGTCACCTTTGAAAAGACAAATATTTTATTATTTGTTTCCGGGCTGAATTCTCGTACAGTGGAACCTCAATTCTCCGAATTTTTAACATTATCCAAACCCTCTGTTATCCCAACTGCGGCCGGTTCGGATAAAGTTTCTACTATCCGAATTATTGCGCGAAATTTTCGTGTTCTTACATTGTTGCTCGCTCAAAACAATTCAAGCACTCTTGAACTCGCATAGACTCGCATAGCATTACTGGGCATGCACGTCAGTCGTGTGCGAAATAAATTTATGAGATTCTCAGACGGAGCAAATAGATGCACACTTATTCAAAATTTATTTTCGTTTAGTGCGTTATGGCTTCAATGTCCAGTCTTCCCACCGCTAACTGTAAACGTAATGTACTTACGGTGGAAAAAAAGTAGAAATTCTTTAGAAACTCGACCAGCACATCGTTAGCGCGCTCTTACGATGTTGGCAAGTCAACGATCTCTGACATTAAGAAAAATCGTACAACGTTCGTGCGCCAAGCGCAAATTGGAGATTTCATGACGAAGAAGATTTAAAGTAACCGTTAAATATTATAAAAATACATGTATTACGTTATTCCTCAAATATATATCATAATTATTTTTAAAAATGTGCGCACGGTAATTTTCTCTATATGTATCGGGCTATATCGCTTAAGGATGTTTGAGCAAAAACGCGTTTCTGTTAAATCGTTACAAAACTTTGCTACTTTTCTCAGTTTTTTTGACTGTGTAGTTTTTTTCAGTAATGCGTGTACAAAACTACATAAGGTACCGTGTAGACATTTCGGAAATCGGTCGGTAACGACTTAGCTATTTTCTCCGCCGATTACTGTTAGATTCGAATACAAAACCTACCACAGCCAAGGGCATACAATCAGACAAATTGTGTCAACATTTCAAGAAGATTCACCGTTTTGTTTCTGAGATAAATTCAATAAACGAAATACCCTCTGTTTGGCCACTTGCTTTGTTTGCGTTTCTCACTCGCACACCGACCAACGCGGTCAGCAGAGCTCCTCTCCTGTTTCCCTCCCGCGATTTTGGCCCAAACATCCTTAAGGTAGCTCCAGCGAGTGGTGTTCATTTCGCCTAAATTCCAGAAATTCGGGCAAGAATTGCAAACACTTCCCGATGTTATAAAAATCTGAAAAAATTCATACTTATTATAGGCACTGAAAAGACTAATTTTGCATAATAATAATTTCAAAATTTTATTAACAAATTGTTGAAAAAAAAATTGTTTATCAAAATATGCGGTAACTCAAATTTTTTTTCTATTGATAATGATTCGTTCATTTTTCGGAATACGTATGAATTTTTTCAGATTTTTATCTTTATTTTGATTTTTGCACATTTTTCCATGTAAAAAACAAGAAAAATCAAAATAAAGATAAAAATCTGAAAAAATTCATACGTGTTCCGAAAAATGAACGAATCATTTTCATAAAAAAAAAAAGTTGAGGTACCGCATATTTTGATCAACAATTTTTTTTCAACAATTTGTTAATAACATTTTGAAATTGTTATTATGCAAAATTAGTCTTTTCAGTGGCTATAATAAGTATGAATTTTTTCAGATTTTTATAACATCGGGAAGTGTTTGCAATTCTTGCCCGAATTTCTCGAATTTAGACGAAATGAACACCACTCGCTGGAGCTACCTTAACACGTTGAACGCCCATCGTGATTACGGGGTCCCAGCGGAAACATAGCCGTAACCCAGATATGGGTGACGTGGCGTCCAACGTGTTAATGCAGCTTCACAGTTCTGTTATCCGAATTCTCGTTAATCCGAATGAGCCCCAGTCCCAATTTATTCGGACAATCAAGGTTCTACTGTACTAATATTGAAACGAAAAATTTTAAATCGATATTAATCCGAGGCCGGTAGTTTTGATCACCTGATGAATATCCAAGCAATCGACGTCGAGAAGGACGGCGATAGCTTGAAGCGAGTCCATCCGTTGCTCGTGATCGTAGAGGACGACTAGATGCTGAACTATCAGCGGTGGCAATCGCGGTGGAAGACTACCGTCCAGCAGTGGCGCTTCCAATGCCCTAAGATATCCTGCTTTCAAACCCTCCGATTCCGATACCAGATCCCACAATCTACCGAACAATAATTCCGTGTTTTCCAATTGTACACAATAATCGACGCAAGTCGAAACTATCTCGGAATCGGCGGTATCCTCGATCGAGCATTGATTCAACTCTTCCATGTATTGAACGAGGACTTGGCAAACTTTGTCGCGAGCTATTTGTTTTCTTCGTTGCTTTGAGCCCCGCAAACCCACCACGGCTTTTCCTTTGTCCTGATAGAAGGACAAACCGAGAGCCAGAGCTTCGGGAAAGCGTCGCTGAACAACAAAAGAAATAGAATAAATTAAATTATTGTACTATCTTTATTGAAATTTAGGTTTCACTGCAAACAACCCAAAAAGTTTGAATTTAATTATATTCACCTGCATCGTCAAATGCCGTAGTCTCTCCGTCCACGTTCGAATACAAACGGCGTGTAAACTTTTCGTTCCGAGAAGCAGCAACTGTGTTCCGAAGGTGATGACTGTGTTGTAGCAAGCTCGTTCGCCGGCCAGAGCCATCGCCTTTGAAATATATATTTTAAAAAATTATAATGACCAAGAAAATGGGGAAGAAAGGAGCTAAATTTATACCTTGGAAACATTGCCACCGGTGGAGAGGCCTTTGAAGTGACTCGAAGCGTAAGAAATACCAACTCGACTCATGTCCAGAGTCTCGAGATTATCCTGCGTCCTCACGTCGAGAAGATGTAAACGCTCTTGGGTGTCAAGTATGGCGAGCGAGCGAGCGTTCAACCATCTCAGATTGCTTATCGTGTAGGAGAGAAGGACTCTGCGAAGGGGCGACAGTCTGACCCGGGAACCGGCCTCAGAGCATACCTATTTTTTTTATACATAGAATATAATTTTGAATTATTCAAAATGTAAGCTCTCGATGTTGTTGAATTTTACCTGATAAAAATGTATGGTCATATCTCGAGCCAGAGCGAGCACAGGGTCGACGACTCTCGAAGCGTCGGCCGCCTGTATGACGACCAATTGCCACGAGACTTGTGGGGGCGCTATGGAAGTTCCAACGAGCGGATGGGTGAGAACGACCCGCATTCTCGGCCTTATGCAAACGACAATTACTTTCGAAAGGGTCGCCAGTGCGACGAGGGTGTAATTCTTCAAGGGATGGGCGGGCAGATGATTGAGAAGAAGCGGTTCCATTGTGCAAACTTCGCCGCGCGAACCGCTGAAGAGACACTTGCTGTCGCAACCACGAACGCCCATTACTCGGGTGAAGCTCAGCTCGAAGACGGAACCACCGCTGTCGCTGCACAGAGCCAACGTCGGTGAATCTGTAAACTGTGAGAGGTGTTAATTCCACAGATTGAACTGAGATAATTCATAAATCGATCTTCGGGTTTTTGTCCAGAAGAGACCAGACATTAAGGTAGTCCGAGCGGTACAGTTCCGCCAAACGTGAGTTTCAGACGAAATTTCGAACACTTATCGATGTGATAAAAATCTGGAAAAAATCAAGGATATGGGAGGTGCTGCAAAGATTGTTTTTGGGAAATAATAATTCCTATTTGTTATTGATAAATTGAAGATAAAAATAATTATTCAACAAATTACGCGGCAACTTAACTATTTACCGTCATAAAAATAATTCGTTTATTTTTCTGAATACGTATAAATTTTTTCAGAACTTTTTGTAATCTTTAAAAATTGCATTATTTCACAGCTTGAACAAAAAAAAAACGCGATTTTCAAAGGATACAAAAATATCCTGAAGAATTCATACGTATTCGGAAAAATGCAACAAATCTTTTTTAGGGAAAAAAATAGTTAAGTTGCCGGGTAATTTGTTGAACAATTATTTTTATCGTCAATTTGTCGATAACATTTTGGAAATATTATTACATAAAAATAGGATTTGCAGCACCTCCCATATGGTTCATTTTTTTCAGATTTTATCCTAACGAGAAGTGTTCGAAATGTACCGTACCGCTCCGATTACCTTAAATCGGCGATTTACCTTTACGTGAATTACAGCGGTACCGGGTGGATGAACTTCGGTAAGCGTCCTCAAGACTTTGCCGTTCGAACTGTCTATCATGAGAATGTGTCCCCTGGCGAAGCCGGCGAGAAGTCTGCTACCGTCGTAATTGAAACACAGAGCCGAGACGGAGCCCTGATGTCTGGCTTCTTGGTCGCACCAGCGCAAAGTTTGCGTGGAATCAAAGCCGAGGACGAGGCCGTGACTCGTACCGACGACCAGCATGTTTCCTCCCGCGGCAACTGCGCTTGCCAGACCCGCGTTCACTCTTTCCTGAAGGCGACATTTTTTTTTTTTTTTTTTTTTTTTTTTTTTCAATTCCGTCGAATTTTTTCCTAGAAAAATCGTCGAGTGCTTACGCTGGCCGAGACAATCTGCGAGGATATTCCTTTGAGAATAACGTGCCTGAGGATTGATCCGGTTGGCGAAAGGTGAGGAGGCCGGAAGCCTCTGCTCAGAGAATTTAGGGACAGAAGACTTCCGACGCTCGCCGTTTCGCTGCCTCCGAGCTTGTCGACGGACACAGCTCCGAGACAGTCGTCATCGGTTCCGGACAGCGAAGCGCAATCCGGCTCCGTGAGGATGCTCTCCAAGGACGGCAGTTCGTCCACAGCTGGAATAGAGTACTCTGCATCGTCGAGCTGAAAAAAAAAACAAAAATGTATTCTCATTAAGAACCCCAAAGATGTAAAATTGAGGCATTGTTTTCTTTCTTTGTTTGTGGTAAACCAGATATTTTCTTATTAAGTGCTACTGCGTGAGGAGAGGACATATTTGGGGGGTGTAAAAGGCGAAAGTCGTAGAATGGACATAAAAATTCTATTCTGTACTCTCATCAAGATATTTTCACTTGTATTTATATTCGTTTGTTATGTTTATATGGAGTCTCTCTCTAGCCAGTCTCAGCAAAGTATTAAGATATTCGGCGAAATCAGACCTGATAGATACGTGTAACTTAAAAGCCATTCCGAAGAAAAACTTATTGCAAACCAATTTTCTAGTAGACACTTAAAAATGTAAATACCCTATTTAGATATTAAACAAACAAAATTGAGACAGATTCGATAGACGCGCGTAACTTACAAGACGGTTAAAGTTTTTTTTAATGCTTTTAGATTTCTCACTGGAGACAAATAGGGAATAATGCTGGCCAGCTCTGCTTCCTCCCAAACTGAAAACTATACGGCGATGAAACTTATATTAAACCATTTTTTTTTTTTGGAGAAGACTTGAAAATGTAAATGTAAATACCCAGTTTAAATATTAAACAAAAAACTGGGAAATTAGACTCGATTAACACGTATAAGCTATGCGTGTTTATCGAGTCTAATGTCCCGTGTCATGTGTAATGCCTGTTTAATTTAGTCTAATGCTGTAATGTTTAACAGCTTACGAGACTGTTAAAAATGGTATCGTTCAGTTTTCTCACTGAAGACAAATTCGAACTAATGTTGACCAGTCCCGCCTCCTCTCAAACGAAAAGCCACACGGCGGAGAAACTTGCGTCGAAAATGTTTTCTGTAGTCACATTTAAAAATGTAAATACCCAGTTTATATCAGAACTGGGAAAAGTACCAAAAAATACGTCGAGTTTAAAGTGCAAAGCGTCACAAGTACCTGAAGTATCAAGTCACTTTTTCTAAGTACGCTTTGCCATTAGATTCGTAGCGTTAAGCGTTATGTAGGCTTAAAAAAAAAAAAAAAACAAGTCAGATAATTCTGAAACCGTGACACACAGCCACATAAAAAAGCGTAGCATTGTACGATTTCCGTTCTGTAGTGTGTCGAGTTTCACAGCTGGTGTTGTTGATATAGATATATAGTCAACACAGCACACGAGGCAGCGATCGCCGCATCAAGTACATACAGCCGTCTGTATGTCGCGACTATGCTCCGCAAACAAACAACAAAATGATACTTATTGAAAAAGTTTAGACAGATAATCATATATGAATAGAAACCGGATGTCATGTTACTCATCGAGTATCCGTAATGCGACGTGTACTCAAAAAGTACTTCTACGTGGTACTTGAAATCGTAAAAAAAATAGTTGAATTACTGAACAGTACATTACGATACTAGTGCGATAAAACTTTGATGAGTGTGAGTTTGCAGCACCAGCCAAAGACGAGTGTTGCAATTACACGAGTTAAGAAAAAAATGTTCGCACGAGTACCATATTAGTACATTACGATACTAGTGCGATAAAACTTTTTCTGACGAGTGTGAGTTTGCAGCACGAGCCGAAGGCGAGTGTTGCAATCACACGAGTTAAGAAAACGTTTTTCGCACGAGTATCGTACGAAATTTTATTTCACAAAGTGCGAAAAGGGAGTTTTATGCGCGCGAAGCGTGCGTAAAACTGCACTTTACGCACCGAGTGAAATAAAGTATATTATGCCACAAGGGAGGAAAGTGCGTTTTTTCACCGAGTGTGAAGTTTGATGCCCGAGCGAAGCGAGGGGAGAAATTCACACGAGGTGAAAATGCACTTCCTCCCTTGTCGCATACGATATTTTTTTTCCGATTTCGTTAAAATAACGACATTTCTTGCGTCGCAAAATCGTCATCTTCGCCAATGACCGTTACTCCCCCGGGAGTAATGAGCCCCATTACTCCCTAGGGAGTAATGAAATTGTACCGCGCATGCGCACATGTTAATAATGATCATCGGTCAATAATGGCTTATTTTCCACCCGTATTGCACGCAGGGAATGTGGTTATTTTAGCGCAGTCGGGAAAAAAAATTATTTTGCGCGCCTACGCTAAAAAGTCCACATTCCATGCCCGCAACGGGGGCGGAAAGTTGTCGATTCTTGACCAGCGGGCCAAAAAGAAACGCAACGGGCCGAAAAGTATCGCAGCGGGCCGAAAAGTAACGCAGCGGGTCGAGAAGTAACGCAGCGGGCCGAAAAGTAGCTACAGCGGCGGACAACTTTCCATCCCCATTGCAGGCACAGAAATGTGGCCACTTTTTAGCATAGTCGGGCAAAAAATAGCGTATGCCACTCGGGAGGAAATGCCTTTTCTCCCTTGTGGCATAATATACTATTTCGCAAGGGATGAAAAATGGGGTGAGAAGCGTGCGTGAAACTGCCTTTTCCGCACGGAGTGAAGTAAAAGTACTTCTGTATTTCAAGCCCAGTATAGATATTAAACGAAAAAAAATTAGATATTAAACTCGATAGACCCGAGTAGTTTACAAGACTGTTTAACATTTTTGAGCGGTAACGAATATCGTTGTTTTTTCACTCAAGACAACGTGGGAATAATGTTGGCCAATATTACCTCCTCTCGAATGAAAATCCATCCGGCAGAGACACTCACGTCGAAAAAATGTTCTGGCGTATATTTAAAAATGTAAATACCCAATTTAGATATTAAACAAAAAAAAACGGAGACTCAATGATGCGCCCACTGGTTACGGAAATGCAAAGAGCAGCAACCTCTGTAATACCAAGAGCGTGAAGCAACTATACTGCCAAACCGGTGATACACTGAAAAACAAGTACAATAAACAACTTGGAAATCGCGCTGCACACCTTAGAGGAACACTTGCAGAGTTCAAGACCGCTGCTGGAAATAAAATTCTGCGCTTTTTCTGGAAGAATGTTGTTGTTGACCAAGGCTGAATATAAACACAAATAATATTAACACAGTGCTGAAGGATTCAGGTCGATAGAACTTTGGCAATGTATATGCTGTAAAAATAAATTGTGAATTTAATGCACTGGAACTTGAAATTTGCTTACATTACTCACATTAATTGTACGTTAATGTACTTTTTCGTAAAATAAAAATAACAGATATTAAAATTACAAATCCTTTACCTGAAATTTACAAAAATGTTTATTAAAGATAAAAAATTGCACTGTAAAATTTCAACACAAATTGTGGAATGTGGAGTAAATGTAGAGAAAATGTGTTAAAATTTGAGAAACATTTCTGTAAAAAAGATTCCAATACTCCTCATTAATTTTTAAACATTTTTTTTTAAATGCATATAATTCCTGTAAGTATACAATTAAAATCAGATAATGGCTGTAAATATGTATAACATTGTCAATATACTTTCTTTTACTACTTCTAATATTAACAATAACTAATATAAAAAAAACAGAGACTCAATTATGATATTCTATTATTGAAAGTAGTCGCTGGTACCATGGATTTTCAGTATCTATCAAGGAAAACATCAGTTTCTAAGAGTCACGGAATCGTCCGGTTACGGAAGTGCAAAGAGCAGCAACCGCTGTAACACCGAGAATGAGAAACAACTTCACTGCCAGATCATTGATACACAGAATAACAAGCACAATGAACAACTACTGCGAAATCCTACTGCGTACCTTAAAGGAACATCGTCGGAGTTCAAGACCACTAGTGGAAATAAAATTCTGTACTTTCTCCAACCAACAATAATGAAGACTACTAGACAAGTATTATTGTTGTCCTAGCGAAGGAAATAGAAAGAAGCCAGTTAAATATTTTTTGTTACCCGAGTAAGATCCATATAAAATGTTAGCCGATCTTTCTTTTTAATCATATACATAAAACGGTTTATTCCTTAAATAAATGAATAATAATGATAATTTAAAACATGTTTGAGTCTCATCGAAGACGACTCGGTCAACTGAAAATGCTCTTTCGTTGGACAGCTTTTCCGTTGTGCGTTAAAAAAAAACAATCTTGCAATAAACCTGTTTTATCGTGATGTTCCAATGGTGCAATTAAATATATAATATTTTTATAATGTCAATGATTTCAATAAAAGGACGAATAAGAAAACAAAAACATTCGGTTTCACATTGTTGTCACTTTTTTTTCAATGTTGTTTTGATCTCAAAAGTGGGAGTATAATAACCTTAAGAATGTAGTAATTATCATGCGTCGAGGGGGTCGATAATTTTAACCGGGCTTTCGTTAATTTGGAAATAAAAAAAATTTGTTAATGGTGTTGTCGTTTTTTTTTTCGATCGTACCTCTTCGATTTCGAAATTTATAGGATCGGCGGCGAGATTTTCTTGGGACCCGACGTCAGATCCAAACCCATTTTCAGCCATTTTTGTTCCAACTGTCAAACGCGCTTGGAAACAGCTGATACGGCACGAGTAAACACGCGCCTCTTATTTTTTATCATTCGTACTGCAACCGCGACGCGGTCGAGCGTTCGAGATTCATATTAAAACTCCGTACATTACGTATTAACGCGGAACACATTTTATTTACGTATTATCGAAGCACCTGTCAATATTTGGTTGTATTTTCGATGCATTGTAACCCCTCGTCGAGTGTTTAGTTTGGGCGCTGACGGTACGGTTGTTGCCAACTGTCGGTATTTAATGCAGCCGCAAGCGGAGCGACGGCCAGGATGGGGAGGGAGAACCTCGACTTTCTATTCTATCGATCATGCCAGCGAATTCCCAACTCTGTACAGTAATTTTATTTTTTTATTTTTTTTTTATTTCCTTCACGTACAGAAATTCATAAAAATTGCATTACCTACTGAATGTAATACATTTGCTATTTGCAATTGGCTCTTAGGGGACGCCTGTACGAGAGGGACTGAATAGATAATTATAGTTATAATAAAAAAATGCGAAACTTGAAAAAAACAAGAAAAATATTAACATTCGAGATGTTTTTTTTTTAAGTAATTTGCACTATAATAATTTTGAGAAAGATGAATATAAATGTCAACACTTTCCAAATGTTTGAGTTGTTATTCTCGATTGATTCGCTCGAGTCCATCGTATCCTCGGCAACGCAGAAATGTTGATATATTTTTTTTTTATGTGAAAATATTATAGCGGTGATGCCGACAACGTGGGTGTAAGAAAAATTTGTTAAAGCTGCACGGCGATAAGACAAAACTGTTGAATGATCTATTAAAAAAATTGTCCTGCAACATATTATAAGTGTTATAATTATAAGTGAGTATAATTCACATTCCATAGTGTTTAATCGATTTGTGCAGTTTCAGTGAAGTCCTCAATTATTATCCTTATATTAAACAAAATTAAAATTTGTATATTTAAAAAAAAATGCAGTCTCAAAAAAATGACAAAATTCCAAGAGCATGATGTCTTGAATTATCAGTGTCCTGGCATGATTATACGAGTAACGAGAGTCACTCTTAGACATAAATTGCTACTGGCTTGCACGAGTGAACTCATATTATCCACGAGCTTGTACGGAACATAATAAGCGAAGGGTTGCGTGTTCGTCGTAAGAGACGACGATGCGACAGCGATATAACTATTAAACCAAAATGTGAACAATTTAATAATGCGTTACACTGGCTGAAAAGTTTGAAGTCGAGTTATTTTTAGAAAATTACGAACCTGATAATTTTGTCCATTATATCTAAAGAAAAAAAAACGATTTAAAATTAAAGAAATAGTTTTATTACTGGAAGAATAAAACGTAAATATTTTGAAAATGCTCAGTGTTGTGGAATGAAAGAAAATTTCGTCCTACATTGAGTTTCTACATCCAATTTAACTGTCAGATGTAAACAGTGCTGGCACACGTTATGAAATTTATGGGAAAGCTTTAATCTAGCTCGAGCTTCACGTGATCGTGAATCAACGCCGGACAGCAGGCATTATTATATGTACCAGGGAAGTTTCGAGTTTCTCGAGACTCGAGGCCGAGCACGACTAAATTGCCAAGGTCTAATATCTTCGTGCATGGAATTCGTGCATATTCACGAATTCCCAGACACGTTAATTACGTTTGTTTTGCGGTAATCGAAAGCGACCCGAACAAATTGCATCACCATTCTTCACCTGCCATAACATTGTTTTTAAGTTTCTTGACAACTAAACGTTTCCGGTTCTTCTTAGCAGCCTTACAATTCTGCTTAAACTTGACTTTAAGTCATTGACAAAAGGGTTCGATTCAAATTTGATAATCAATTATAGGTACTCACATACCATGGAAATATTTCTGAAATGTTCCGAAAATATTTTCTCAATTATTGAAAATATTTTATGTGTATTACAAAACATTTCTGCGAAATATTGAAAATATTTTACGTGTATTATAAAACATTTCTGCGAAATATTGAATATATTTTACGTGTATTACAAAACATTTCTTCGAAATATTTTTTTAACTTTTTGAAATATTTTTTTGTCCACTCATAAGTCTTACATTGAAATGTTTCAGAAATATTTCGCAGGAAGTATTTTACAAATATTTTTAAATGTTGGTAAAATATTTATTAGATGTCTTTCTGAAATATTCAAAAAATTATCAATACTTTAGTTCTGTAGATATTGTTCATTATTTTAAACATATGTACTGCCTCCAGCACTTCATGTATGAGATTCCTGTGAGCCCCTTCGAAAGTGCCAATAACATGTAGTGTTATGACACATTAAATAGTCGATAAATATTCTAATGATTCTAATTAAATAGTCGATGAATAGTTTTATTTTTCTTTCCTCCTGAACATAGTTCAGTACACATCTGCTAATATCCGCTTTCAAAATATTTTTTCACTGTTTCAGAAATATTTCCGAAGTATGAAAGATTAAGTATATTTCTGAAATATTTTAGAAATGTTTCTTTGGATTATTTTGATAGAATACGTTTAAATATTTGTTCCATATATTTCCGAAATATTTTGTAAGTTTTTAAATATTGAAAATGTTTCTGAAATGTTTTCAAAATATTTCGTCCTATATAGGGTAAAGTAAACGTTTCTGGTTCTTATCAGCAGCCTGACAATTCTAGGTAATCTTGACTTTGAGTCGTCGTCAGAGTGACTCGCTCTACGTATAATTTGAGCAAATAAATTATCAATATAAAATATTATGATCATATGATAATTAAATCAAATTATAAAAAATTTATAATAAATTAAAGGTACCTTTTCGCAAATGATCATTAATAGTGTTTTACTCTGGCCGCGAGAATAGGTCACCGAACATTCGCAATGCACATCGACGCTATCCGATATCTTTTTTCTCTTCGAAATTTTGATATCTTAGTTAAATTTTTTGTTATCTTCGGTTACACTATGTAGTGTAATCTTAAGCCTATGATTGTGTAACTTTCTGCGGCGCAATCTTCTTGTCATTCGTCATTGTATGTTTGGACAGGGTGTCCTTAGGGAGCTTGCCTCGGGACACGAATAAAACAGCACTATTCTATTCTATACACTTTCCTAAAGAAGCAATATTCAAATTTTTATCTCGATAAATCAATCTATAGTTACAGAATTATTTTTAACGTAACTTCGGGGTTGGTGGATTCATATTATAGGTCTAGTTGCTTCGATTTCCGTTACATCGTCACAGATGAGCGGATAATATTGGGTCCACTGTAATTATCGTCGGTTGTGTTGGTGACTCGATCCGACTTTACTCTGTAATATTCATCAGTGCAAAACGGTCGCGTGCTCGCGTTTTACCTGCTCGATGTCACCGAGACAGCGGGAGAGAGAGGAAAACACTGCCTATAAGACCGGGGACACGCTAAAATCAGTTTCAGTCTTTCAGCGACAAGGACTTGCGTACCTTAACAACTTTTCCTTCTTACTCAACGCAGAGTTCGTTAAATTAGAATTAAAAAAAAAAAAAAAAAAAAAAACAATGCTGAGCAAAAGACGGGTAGGAGCCTGAGACTAAATTCGTTGTACTTTGTAAAATAATCAAACGTTAAATATGTTGGGCAAAAGAGGGGTAGGAGTGTTGGGAAGAATATTATGTTTGAGCTTGCAATGGCGGTTAATCTTTTGATTTTAAAAGACTTGTTTTTCTGGTGCAGGTTGGTTTGAGCAAGGGGCGAAAAATGGCGAAGAAAAACACACCGGCCGCTCTGCAGACGGACGTCGCGACCGACGAAGAGTGGGTGAAGATATTGGAGCGAAAAGGATTAGTAGGCAAGAAGAGAAGAATTCACGACGCCTTAAATTATTGTTAATTCGTCGGCACAGTTGTAGATATCTATTCGGAGTGGAGTGGACCCTGCACCGGGATGGTCAGCGTTCTGAAAAAAATAAAAATGGAAATCGGCGGCGATTTGCTGAGCTACGCAACGGTAAAAAATTCAATTGGTCAAATTATCGTCCAGCTCGCTAAATTTATCTGCAATAAAAACGGCGTTTCGGGAGGTTTTGTTTTTCTTCACATTTAGGCAAAGTGCGACAACATCAATGCTCTGGAAAGATTTCGCGGCAAAAGTGAACCCACCTGGATGTTTATTCACGTAATAAGAAAATTTTTAAAAAAATTTGTTTCACCGATATGAGCAATTTTTTAATAATCTTCTCGCTTCTATGAGTTTTTTCACAGAACGGTCAAATGGTCAATCTAACGTTCGGCGCTTTTTGCCCGGAGCTGCAGAAGATGCTCACCGATGAGTTGCGACGAGTTCAGAACGACGAGCCACACGAGTGAGTCGTCTGAACAATTTCCTTTTTTATAAACATTTTTTTATTTCACTCGGCGAGAAAATGACGGATTTTGCGCACGCTTCGCATCGAAAACCCTTATTTTCACACCTCGCGAAATAAAATTTTGTTGCAACACTCGCCTTCGGCTCGTGCTGTAAACTCACACTCGTCAGAAAAAGTTTTTTCGTACTCGTATCGAAATGTACTATTATTTTACAAGGTGGGAAAATGGGAGTTTTCGCATGCGAAGCGTGCGCAAAAACCGCCATTTTCCCACCGAGTAAAATAAAGTATTATTATTTAACGTCATTAACTCATTACAACGGGCGATTTTTTGCATTTTTAAAAATAAATTTCCATATCAAGGCTAAAGCGCGAAAAGCTTCATATATCGCTTTCAATTGAGATGTTTTCATTGTAGATTCTGCATTCCCGTTTGCGAGAGAAGCCCCGAAGAGGAGAAACGCGTTAAGATTCTCGAGGAAGAGCGAACTGCCAAGGAAGCTGCGAAAAAAGCTCAAAAAGGTAATAAACTATTAAAGTTACCGATCGTACGTAAATTTTTGAATTTCCATGACGAGCGACCGGAAGTAATAGTCCTTTCATAAAAAATTCGATATCACGTGATTTCTTTCATAGAGGCCGAAATTAAAGCCAGGTACGAATCGGAGATGCTTCACTACACAGTTTCTCTACAGGACGAAACACTTATTCTCCTGTATCCTTGGGTATTCAAGGACGAGGAGGGCCACAAACGTGACAAAATTTCGAGTCCTCCGTACGCAGAACTTGTAGAAACAATTCTACCCGGAAACTACACAGTTTCTCAGGAAGTACGGAAGCGTTTAGATGACGAAACAATTTCAAAAATGTTTGTCGAGGTGAAACCAATATCTATAAACAGTAAAATAGGTGCCATTCAAGTGCACAAACGTTCACAATTATTTTGATAATTTTATAGAAAAATGTTACAAAAATGTTGTTCATTTTACAAAATGCTCTCCATTTTACAAAATGCTCTCCATTTTACTAAAGTGTGGACGGTATGAAAAAAATTTAATCCATTTTACAAAAATGCCTGTTCCTTTTACAAATACTTTTTTTTAATGAAATTAACGAGAAAAGAATTGCGAACGTTTGTGTCCAAAAAAGTTAGTTGAACGTACAAATCTTTGTTACTGTGTATTCTAACTTATATATCGGAAAATGAAGATGGAAAATGTAGCAAAATAAATGTCTTTCCAGTCCGATTGGGAGATAAACGATAACGCAAAGAAGCTTCTCGTGGACGGGAGATGCATGTTCATGAGGCTCGTGGTCAGCGAGAAAAAACCGGAAATGGACGTGGAAAAATATCTGCTGAGCTTGTTGTTCGGTGAAGCGAGACTTCCGGCTCTGAACGAACAACTTCCGGAAGGATGGTTCGTTAAAGAAATAATAATAATAATATTTATAGATTGCGAAAATTGAGGTATCAGTGCTAGTCCCTTTTTTATTAATTTTTTTTTTTTTATGCACAGAGGGCTAGAGGCCTTTTATGCTTCCCTGCGTCAGCGTTGCTGCAAATAAAAATAACTTTCTGGAGGATCCTCGACACGTCGACAGGGCCGTGTCGAGTGGTCTTAGCTGTTCCGGTCTTTCTTGTTCTTCGAAAACCTCACTTTTATCACGTTTCTCTCGCGACAGTTTCGCTGGGCGTCATCGACCCGCTTTTCAGACGTGTGAGAGCAACGAATTCCCGGTCGTGTGGGCGCCTCCGAATCCACGAAGCAAAGCCACGATCTTTCGTATTATATTCCGGAAGTACGTCGAGACTATGTTTCCCGTGAGTCCCGATCATGAAAAATTAACGACGAACAAAGAAAAAAAAATTGAAACTTTTTTTTTCAGTACGAAGATAAAACTGCCAAAGCACCGATAATAGTTTTCAAATTCGACAGCACGAGGCGCAACGAGTTGAAAATGGTTTTGGAAATGCAAGACACAGAGGTAGTTAATTTTGGTATATTCGAGCGGGACAAACCACCGGAAGCTAAGCTGATAGCGACGAGTATCGAAGAGTTTGACGATAAAATCGAAGAAAAGACTGGGTTCGCCTACATAATTTCAGATATAGTTTTGGAGATTTAAAAAAAAAAAACCGCCTAAAGAAAATGCGATAAATTTTGCGCAGATACGAAGCTTTCGTCTGCGTTGTGAAGAAAGTCGGATCCGAGGCATTTCTCACTTTCGCCGGTATCGGGCCGTACCACGTGAGCGAAAATCCCGAGACCGCGATCGAGGAAGCAAAGTTGTATTTCCCCGACGTGAGTTGCATAGACGACGGGGCCTCGGACGACGAGGAAAAGCCCGAAGAATGTGAAGCAAACGGCGAGGGTGACGCCGGGGAAAATGCGAACGGAGAGCAGGTATAAAAAATAACTGTATCGTAAAAATTGTTACGCGTGTCTCGATAAATAAAATAATGTGACGATATTGAGCTGAATTTTGAATACGAAACTGTGATCTATTTTTCGGCCGCGGCGCCACAGGATGGATAATAGGAGCTCGGAGGAAAATCGGTGAATAAAGGAAATAAACAAAAAGGCAGTTAACTTTGTGTCCATCAACATCCATTATGTAATGAAAAGTCACATTAAATTCCGCAATAGTCAGGACAAGTACCGCGCGTAATTGAGAGAAATTTAAAAAAAAACCTGACGCAAGTACGATTCCCGAGATTTTTCAACAGAACAAACGATGACGGAGCTCGTTGGTAGTCGTAGTCTACTTCTTGTATCCACAGCTGCGCCTGCGACCTCGTGCCCTCTCGAACTTCCTGCCCTTCGAGCGTACGAGCGGCTTGGTGTGGGAGTGAGGAACACCCGGAGCCGGGCCGAAGTGCTTGACTGCTTCGCGAGCCTTGCGACGCCCTTGCATCAGTACCGTGCGCGTTCCCGTCGGTGCGCGCAGCGCCAACTGGTCGAACGTTATGATCTCACCACCGGCCTTCAAGATTCGTCCGCGAGCCTTCTCCGTCACTCGTAGAGCACAGACCTGGATGGAAGTTGATAAAATTATTGAAGTCGTTTCACACAATTCGTTCAACGTTCATTGAATCTTGAACGCGTTTGTTCTTCCAACATTCTTTCGGATTTTTGTGTACGTCTATAGACGACGATTAGAACTACATGGTGGCTGTTTTTTCCCCGGAAAAAAATTCCCTGACTTTTCACTAACAAATTAAAAATTTTCCCTGACCTAACGTGTAACGACTTCTTTTTTAAAAAATGCATGATGCAAATGAAAATGCCTAATTATTGTATTTATATATAATTCTATTTTCTTTATGTTGTCAATTTTTTTTTAAGACTCCCTTTTATGGACTTGTATATTCATTTATAGAAGGCAATAATTTACTTTTTCCCTGACCAATTTTGAAATTTCATGACTTTTCCCTGATTCCCTGATTTTTCAGTTTTTCCTGACCGCAGCCACCATGAACTAATCGATCAAATAAATAATTCTTTTTCCCTAAGCAAAATACATTAAATGGCACAAGTTATCACAGATAGCACAGAGTCGATTACTTAATGCTCTTTGAGCACCGATAGTGTGTCGACCAGTATAATTGCCAAAGAGTACATTTCTCAAAGACAGAATAGGAAAATCAATTGTCATGGATTTAGCGAACTTTCAAAATTGCATTAGTTTACTGTGAAAAAGAAATGCCATAGAGTGCAGTCTACTAAAAAAATATTTTTAATTGCACAAATTAATTAATAAAATGATTAAAATAGTTTCACACAGTTTGTTCAACATTCATACAAGATTGTTTTTCCAACGTTCTTTCAAACTTTTATGTACGTGTCTATAGACGACTATTCGAGCTAGTCAATCCATACAATGATTTCTTTTTTCTCCAAGCAGAATACATTAAATAACACAAGTTATTGTGTTATTTGATATATAATTGTCGGCGGCGATAGTGTGTCGACCAGTATAATTGCCAGAAAGTAAATTTCTCAAAGGCAGAATAGGAAGGTCGACTCTCATTGATCTAGCGAGCTTTCAAAATTGAATCAGTTTACTGAAAAAAAACTGACACAGAGTGCAGTCCGCAAAAAAAACAAAAACAATTTTCAATTATAAAAATTACCGTAAGCTTGGGAACTTCGAAGATCCTGGCATCGTCGGTGATGGTTCCAACGACGACTGCAATGCAGTTTTCACGATTGGGCTTCTTCATAAATCTCACGACGCGCGCCAGAGAAATGGGTGGTCGGTTGATTTTGCTCATGAACAGACGCCTCAGGATGATCTTGTTGAACTTGGCGTTGGTGCGTCTGGCCAAGAAGCGGTACAGCTGTTGGAAAAAAAAAAAAAAAAACAGTTACAATTTGCGATCGTCGACGAGTCCCAAAACTCCATTTTACTAGTATCGTAAAAACGATAAATGTGTCGACCAGTATAATTGACTCGCAGTGAATTCCCATGAGCCAGAATAGGAAGATCGAAAACTTTGATATAGCGAATTTTCAAATTGGACCAGTCTACGAAAAATAAAAACTGACACAGAGTGCAATTCGCTTGTTTTAATGAAAAATAAAAAAATGTAGGTTCGTCGAAAATTAAGTCCGAGAATTGCGCGAAGGTACGCGTGTGCTGACACAAACAAGCTTTAACCTAAAAATCTTGCAAATCTACGCAACAAATTAAAGAAAAAATTTACCACCAGGATAAATGTTGAGTTTGTATAATTTTTTAAGTTTTTCTGTTTTTGACTTTTAATCTCACCTTGACGAGAAGTCGCAAGTAGACATCCTGCGACTTGGGCTCCGTTCGCCGGACTTTGCGATCGTGTTTATGATTGATGTCGATACCCTGCGGATAAATATCATTGTCGTTAAATAATCCAACGTCTCTCGTCACTCGTCAGCTATTTATTAGCGTTCAAAGTATCGCGATTATCCTCGATTCGAACGGATATTTTCCACGGAGACGCGGCAAGCGTGCCGTCTTACCATTTTGACAAATCGGAAAAGACACCACTTCGGCCAAGCGTGGAGGCCCTCGCGAAAGAACCGGAAATCGTCGAGATGGCGACACCTTCAAAAATTTTTCGATTGCGCAAGATCCCGGCCGCCAAATATTCAAACCAGCTTCGTAACATAAAAATAGAAAGAAAAAATATATATATATATATATATATATATATATATATATATATGTATATATATTTTGTATTTTATATATGTTATATAGTTATTTTGTTTAAGATATTATATGCATGGAGTGTTACTTCATCGATTCTGGGGCATTTGTACCTGAAGATTTAAGATATATAATACTTAAAAGCTTCTGCGGACAAAATGAATGTATGTAAATAGTTTGTACTTGGGTTGATCAATTAATAATAAATGAAATAATAATTAATAAATTTAATATATATCGTTTTGTTGGAACAATTGTAACCTTTTCACATAATTTGTTCATTTGATTCGTCGCAACCTCGAATACTACAACTCAAGCTGTCCCACTAGGAAAAAATTAAAAATAGCATTTGATAAAAACAATAATAACAATGAAAAAGATCGAAACTCGGATTATTATTTTCAAAGAATAATAAAACAAAACCGCTGGTCACAATCTGTTACAATGTTGTATTGATTAGATCGGTTAATTATCTTATCGACAATTTCAGGTATGAATCTCGAGCGGAGAGCCGCAAGATGGTGCCAACGGTGTATTCGAATTTTGGAGTCTGCTGGAGTGGCGGAAGACGGCAGGAGAGATCGTAAGCTACAAACGTGTACCAGTGATTCGAGGCTCGTCGAGCTGGTCGGTTGGTTTCGTCCGTCGATGTTAGCCGCAGGCATCGTTAAGAATGCAAGGAGAGCCAGTATCAGAGTGAACAATCTCCAGTTAAATCCGGTATTAGTTAAATCTCGCCGTCGACTTCGTGCCAACGTTCGACAGTGCCCCTTTACGGATCTCTGCGGTCTCGTTGTTTCATTTATTTTTTCATCGTCTGTCGGCGAGCGGCGGTGGAGAGATGGAAGGAGGATGAGTCGGAGCACCGGTTGCTGCAATTTTCGTTGAGATCAAATCCAGTGGCGCTATACATGCAGACCGGATCGAACGTTGGCCGGGTGCATTTTCCAAGGGACCCCTTGTATTGAACTTTGCTCGTATCGTTAAAAGAATAATATATATATATATATATATATACATATATATCTTCGACGAGCGTAAGAACATAAGAGTAAGAGAGCGTTATTGGGGGTAATGAATGCTGTAAAAAAAAAAGTCATACGTCGATCATAATATACGTCTTGATTGGCTGACGACTAGCAGGCCGTCGATTATCCACTCGAGATAAACACCTGTAAATGGAGTGGACGTCGCGTGGAGCGGGAAAATAATTGAAAAGAAAAAGAAGAAATGTTTCGAGAATATAATTATATATTCTGTCACGTCTCACTAATTGAACGAAAGCAAGTTAAAGTAATGTGATGTAAAAGGCGACGAAGAGCCGGTCGAACGGCGTGAGCCGCTAAAACGATACGGAATTAAGAGGAAGAAGAATAAAAAGGCCGAAGATGGAAGATGACCCGCAGGTGCAAGGCTCGAGCACGGTGCTCGAGGAGACGTTCTACATAACGTCCAAGAAGAACACGCTCTATCGGGTGAAATTAACTGAGAAGGGCCTGAGCTTGCAGAAAGAGAGCAACGGCGCAACGAAAACCGAGACTATAGGTTTGAACGACATAATAGGATGCAGGTGCATGCGTTCGAAGCGTCGAAGCGCGGGAAGCTGCGCCTGTCGTCCGAGCGTCTCGAAGAGTCAGCTGAGACTGGTGGAATCGACCGAAACTTTCGGCGCATGGGACGAACACGACACATCCGCGTATCTCTACATATACGCGTACACGTTGAAAAAAGCTAGGGTCAAGGGGGCGGGAAGACGCGAGAGAACTACAATAACACTGCGCTTTCGAAGTTTCGACAAGTACGAGGATAATCTTAGGGAGGCGAGCAGATGGCGGCTCGCCATAAAGTGTCTCATTACCAGGGTCGCCGTGCCAACGAATCTACTGAGTCCCAGCCATGGAAATCTCGAAGCTCTACTCAATGGTGAGCGCTCGAGAATCTTATACATACTGTAAGGACCGAGCGAATGAATAACGCGCGTATTTGCCGATATACATATTCATAGAAATATAATTATATCTAACCGAACACGACTCGATAAATCGACTACCCTGCTCGACCACACGAGAGAGAGAAGAATCACTCATTTTACGTATAATGTTACGTATAAGTAGCTCGATAAAACATAAATACGTAATTTTCAGTTGTCTGCGTCAGTCCTTCGTAGTTCTATCCAACCGTTCTTTCACCGACTCGTAGTTATCTTCAATCGTTATTTCAGAGTGTCATCGAGACCTCAATTTTGAGTTCGCTCCGTCCACAGGCGAGAATTATCGAGATTCACAATTTTGACGTCGTTTCTTCGCGAATAAATATACTCTGTAGGATCGTCAAACACTCCTGACACCATCCCTCGCGGACCAACCAACCGTTAAACTTTGGGTTGGATTTGGGTTGTTTTCTGACAAATTACTACAACTCAATAACCAGTTGAATTAGCGCGCCAAACCGACTCTGATTTCACCCTTCTGGAGGTAGCTTTTTGGTTGATACCTCAAAACCAACCGTAATACCAACCATTATGTGTCGTATTCAAAGTTTATGTCGCGAGCACCCATAGCTCTTGCCTCAGGGTTGGAAGTCGGCTTGTTTTAGGAAAAATTAACCGTAAACCATCTTTGTACCCAACACATATAACGGTTGGCATTACGGTTGGTTTTTTAATACCGCCAAAAAATGAACCTCTTGAAGGTTGGAATGAGAGTTGGTTTGGTGCACCAATCGACCAGTTGGTTTTCAAGTTGGTTTCAAGTTGGTTTCAAGTTGGTTTCAAGTTGGTCAGAACGCGAGGGATTTTATAATAATAATAACGCGCGTATTTGGTTCTGGGACGGATATTATTAATAATGATAACCGTTAATTATCCCGATCACTTAATGTCACACGTCTGTTCGCTTCGAAAGTCTCGTCCAGACTCGCAGACACGACGATCGAGCTTATCTCGATCGTCCGTTCGTTCGTCTATTGTCAAACCTAACTAATATCGTGTGCCTTAACGAATATTCCGCTACATATTCGTTACAATACATTTTTTTTTCTTCCTTTATCTCCGGCTTGAGACGACCCGATAAAAGTAAAATCAGTTTCAATCAATGGAACGTGGAACTGGATAAATTTTTTGCCAAGCTCACCTCCTTTGTCAGTGGAATCGTGCAAAATTGTAAACAAATGCCAACGAAGCGTGAGTAACAGCGGCGCAAAGTCACGATCACTAACGCAACAGCGACTATCCCTCTTAATAATCTTTTCCTCGTCTATAATTTGTGTAGGAAGAGAAGGAAAAAAGAAAAAAAAAAAACTCGCGTACATGGTATCCGCGATAATGATATTTGCGATGCATGAAAAACGGGTGTAATTACGTGACACGCACACGGACTTATTATCGACTACAGATGTCACAGAATGCTCCGCCCGGACGTAATCACGGGAGAAGCACGTGTGTGTGTTTTTACATCGCTCGTAATACGAGTTGCGGCTGGACGTTGTACGAGGAACAACTACATCGGCCGGAGATAGAGAGAGAAGGGAAGATGCAGGGATTATATAAGAGCGCGTAATAGCTCGCTTTGTATACCCGCGTTGGCTTTCGGTTTAGCTCCACCTGTATGGAGAACTCTCGAGACCAAAGTCCCAAACGTACAATCGAGATAGACACATCACGTTACAGCCCGAGTTGAAAACACAGTTCGTTTGCGTAACAGTTTTTACCTGCAGTTCCTCAGTCGCTGCCTCGTTCGGCATGAATATTCGCACGCCTCCACGGAGGCATTATGGGATGGAGAGGTTCGTCCTAGCGTTTTCGTTAACGGCAGGGGAAACGGATTATCGATTGTTCCATGTCGTTGCACCAAAACTAGAGTCGAGTTTCTGGTGCATGTGTCCTCTCGGACAACACCTCGGGTTTCGATAGCCGACACGCCAAGTCAAGGCTCCCGAGTCGGCGATAAATTAGCCCTGCACAGAATTCGCTACGAGAATCTAAAATAATATTTTCTTACCACTGCGCTTATCGTACGTTAGTGTACTGCGCTCTCACATCGGAAGTTGGTTACTCGTAAATCCGTCGAGCGGGTCACTCGTTAAAGCGAATAGCGGGACAATTATCCTCGACCTATCATCGCTCCTCATCCACCTTGGCTTAAAATTCGAGGTCGTTCCAATCGGCCCGAAGGCGTTTCCCCCCGAGATTCGTTCCGGCAATTACGAGTCTCATTTCCCATAAAGAATTTTGGGAGTTTATTAAATAACAGTCGATTATTCGAGGTGAAGATTTTTCGAAACGATTCTTACTGCCAAGGACGGTGTCCGGCCCGCTTAGGCTCTAACTTGTATTGCAACATTGTACGATACCTGTAGGTTATATTGCAACATAGGACTCTACGTGTATTGGGCAAAGACGCCCCGGGGACTGACGCGAGCGACAATCTCCGAGCACATCGTCCGCTCTCTTCGAATTTGTCACTTCGTTTCATTGTTATTATTTTTTTTATTATATGCGGCATTCCATCTCGTTTCCAACTGTCAAAGACTCGAGTACTTCAAAACAAAATCATAATTTCAGAATTCAACATTTTTTTTTAATGTTTGTCATTTTTTTCAAAAATTTTGGATGCCTTTTTTGCGATATAACCAACTTGAAACTTTCAAAACACCTGTATCTTTGATACCATTAGACATGCCGAAAAAAAGTTCAAAATATGTTCAAGAAATGTTTAAAAAAAAAAAAAAAAAAAATGATGTTTTGAACGAACTTTCGGATTTTTTTTTCTGAAAAATTGTCAATTTCTATGAAAATAGAGGAAAATATTTTTTTCGACCAATACGTCATGTTTTATTTCGCTAAAAAAAATTGGAGAGTATACCCTCATGTATTTACAATAAGTATATATATATATATATATATATATATATATATATATATATATTATGGTTGAAAAACTCGTTTTCGATCAACGATCTCGATTTTCCGAAAAAATCGCGATTTAATAAAGCATAGCTTCCAAACGGGCTCTGCAACCAGTGTTCACAGAGCCCGTTTCCATAATATTTTAATACACACATAAGGGTCCATCTCCGATTTTTTAAATTTTAGTCCATTTTTCACAAAAATTTACCTTTTTCGTTAAAAAAAAAACGAATACATTTTTTTTCCGAAAGTTTATTCAAAACTACATTTTTTGTTCCTTGAACATTTTTCGGTAAGTCTAACTGAAAAAAAAACTTATCTCTCTCGCATGATGGATAAAGATATATTTTGGTGCTGACGCAGTGCCTCTGAAGTTCTAGAGCATCGATGGCATCTGTATGTGGAGCTGGCGATGCCTTTCACCACTATATGTAAAAATGATATATATAATAAATTATAAATTTTCACTACGAGCCTTTAATTATGCATCGACAGGGGAAAATGTCTCAAATAGAATGCCAGCTCGGTCAGGAAAAGATTTATTCCTTGGTTTGGATATATGTAAATAAGTGCATATTTTTCCGACGGACCATAGATTCCATTTAAAAAAAGCTGAACCATCTTCCTGACAAATATATTAGTGTAACATTTTATTATATATTTCAAAAGCAAAAATAAAACGAAACTTGAAAGATAGGTTAGTCATAAAAAGATCGAGGAAAAATTAACTTTACACGTTCAACACAGAATTAAAAGAATATTAAAATAATTAATAATTATGAATAAAAAGAAAATACTAGGTATGTTTAAAAGACGTTTTATTTTTGTTTACACGAATTACTCCCGTATCTACATAATAATAAACGTCGAGATGCTACCGTGTTTCATGCTACACGAATAATGACTGCTTTAATCGCTTAATTACACGAATCACTGTTTTAATCCCTTACAGAAAAACAATTTTTCAACAAAAAGTTTCCTGTCAGGCAATATCCGACTACTTCAGAGACGCGATAGAATCCTGAACGCAGCACAGCAGTCGAAAGACGAGCCAGCTGATATGGCGAACGCATGCGCAGTAGACGCGGAACGCATGGGCAGTACACGCGAGGACTCACATCACAGGACACTTTTATAATAATTTCGGACCTCGAAAGGGACACGATATGCCTATATCTCAGCATATACCGAACACATACAATCGTAACTGGGCGCGTTGGAAAGCTTGTGTCCTATTTATATTATAAAAGTGTCATTGGAATTCCGATCTGATGCTTCGTTTACGAGAAAATCCAGAAGCAACAATCCACTTCCGGCAATTTGGAGTATATATACTTGGTAGCGTATCGCTCATCGCTTAAAAATATTTTTTTTAAGTACTTGGCGTCGAGACGCTACCGCGTCTCTTGATAGTATCAAAGATTCGGGGTTTAAAAAAAATAGCGTTTGGCAGATCCCACAAAAAAAACGATCCAAAAATTACAAAGGTTTCATTACAAACAATTATGAATTTGGGTGAAATTCCATTTTTTCTGGAAGTGGTCGAGTTTTTGACCATTCCAAGCGAGATAAAATGCCACATATACATTCGTCGTGCGGCCTTGATTCGCACGACACACGAGCATTTTCGTCTGCTCGAAGATCGAAACACGTCATCGTACAATACCGAAGCAGGATAAATGACTGAAACGTAATGAATACAAAGTCGAAGGATAACGGGTATGCACAGTAAAACAGACGCCAAAGTTTCTTATCCACAAACGTCAACGATGATTTTTTTTTGTTCCTTTTATCGAAATAAAGTCTGTTCGTTTCAGAAATACTTTTTTGTAAAATGAGTGGGCAGATAATTGTGGACGTGTACGGTAACACAAACGTTTATTAAATGTACAAACCTTTTTCTACTGTGCACGAGGTGACAGCGTTGCTTTTCTGTTACGTCTTTGCTGCAGACACGATCGATTGTCGATCCATTGAGTGGTAATATCCTTTCAGCGGGCACTGTGACATATTAATCTTAAGGTGAAGTGAAACAGCTGTGCATGCGAGAGAGATAGTTGCAATTTTCAAATTGACTTTATTTTTTTTTGAGAATGCAAATTTTTTTGATACAAAAATGAATTCGGGCCGGATGCGAAATTACCGTGCCCATGCGGATCGAATTTGTTTTTTCCGCAAAAAAAATTAGCACCCTTGAGAAAAGTTCATTACAGTTTTCATTACCGACCGCGATATTTCACTTCCCCTTAAGGTGTCCTTGCGAATAGTTTTCACTTCGCATAAGTTTTAGAGAAATGAGAGGGAATTGCAAACACTTCTGAATGGTATAAAAATCTGAAAAGATCAAGCATATTAAAGGTGTTGAAAAGATTAATTTTGCATAATAATAATTCCAAAATGTTATTAACAAATTGATGAAATCTAAAATTGTTCAACAAATCTCCCGGTGACCTAACTTTTTTGTTTTAATGAAAGTACTTCGTTCACTTTCCTGAATACGTATGAATTCTTTCAGTTTTTTTAATTAACTTTGAATTTTTTTTTTTTTATATGGTAAAAACTTGTAAAAAGTCACAAAATTCAAAATGAATTAAAAAATCTGCAAAGATTCATATCCATTCAGAAAAATGGACGAATAATTTTCATGAAAAAAAAAGTTATGTTTCCGGGAAATTTTTTGAACTTGTTAATAACATTAAATTTGTTAATACCATTTTGGAATTATTATTATGCAAAATTAAGCTTTTCAGAATCTTTAATACGCTTGATTTTTTTTCAGATTTTTATACCCTCGAGAAGTATTTACAATTCCCTCTCATTTCTCTGAAACTTATGCGAAGTGAACACTATTCGCAAGGACTACCTTAACAGCAAGGTGCCAAGTTCCTCCTGACGCAATCTTTTGTGTACCCTTCTTCGAATTCCCAAGAGGTTGCGAATTATCCTGCATTAACGTATCGACGAGTAGATCGTTGAGATAATTAGCATGAAGGAAGCGAAGCGCGTGTCGAGTCGCAAAAAAAAAAAAAAAAAAAAGAGTCGGAAGCATCATCAGCAATGCCACGATTATGCGCCCATTGACGCACGAAGCGGTCGACACATGTAGTAAATCAAACAAATGGGTAATAAAAAAAAAAAAAAAATATCGACTATGTCTTCGCGCGTGCTGCATAGTTTTGCTAAAAATAACTTTTGCATTCTGAAATTGACCGCGAAGTTCATCGGGATGGAGGAATGATTTTTCCTCTCTAGAAATTCTTTTCCGTCCGTTTTAAAGGAAAAATAACTTTTAATAATTACACCACAAAGGTGACGAGAATTCTTTCCTGGAAGTGGAAGATATTATTTCGATACTCGGTCGATTCACGTAATCTTCAAGTTTTTCCTTGCGGCGATGACGAAGCCCCCGGTAGAGAATTTGTAATCAATCATTGACGACTCTTACAATTCAGTTTATTTCACTCGGTGGGAAAATAAAATTTTATCGGATACTCGTTGCGAAAAACGTTTTCTGAACTCGTGTGATTGCAGCACGAGCCGAAGGCGAGTAATATAAATGAACTAATATAAATGAATAATATAAATGAAAAATAAATGAACTATTTTCTAACACATACACGTAAAATCCCGCTTTCCGTTTTCTTCGCATCGCGTACAGGAAAAATACTGCGCATGCGTACAAACAGAATATGGTCTTTTTCCCGCACTAGAGTGGAAAAGTGCCTTTCTACGCACACTTCACGGGAACGGAAAGCGTGATTTTCGTGAATTTGTTAGGAAAAAATATGTGAATGGCATGGGCGTAGAAAAAGGAGTTCTGACTCGTGTGAATGCGGCATTTTCGCACTCGTCAAGTCACACAAATAACTATTCGATACTCGTGTTATAGTAGAACTGAAAGTCGGTTTATCGATGTTTTATACACATTGGAAACCGATGACGAGCTTCATGCGTCGTGTTTGTTATTTTTAACACCAATCAAGACAAATCAGAGCTGGTCAGTATTTTAAATCATCGTATATTTGAGGCATTTTTAATACTCAAATACTTCTCTGGTATTTTAAGTACTTTTTAAGCCCATTAAGTATAACATACAAAATACTTTTGCGTCAACCTCCAAATGTGGATGTTTTTGTTTTTATTGAGAATGATTGTGCGAATATCCGGAGCCAAAATACTTGGAAGATGTTAACAGAAAGTAATAAAATTTCTAGGTAAAATTTTTCAATATTTCCATTGCAGAATATCAAATTTCAAATGTGAACGAAGTGTCCAATTCTTATGTAGGGTAGAGCGGGGCAAAATGGGGCACCGGGGCAAAACGTCATTTTCCAATAATTTTTGGATGCCCGAATTCGCCCCATCGATGCATCAGGCTTTTATGCCCCGTTTTGCCACCTTTTTCGATCCAAAAATGACTGGAAAATGTAGTTTTGCCCAAAAACCCCGTTTTGCCCCGCTCTTCCCTACTATCTTGAAGAATATCAAATCTATATACAAAGTTTAAAATGAAAAGTCAAAGCATTATATAACAAGCCTTCCAATTACATTTGCACGTCGTTTCCGTTTTTTTTTTTATCATCGAGTCTGCCAAATCTACTACTAAGCTCTGTTTGGAGAGAAGTACTTCGATTACTTTTCCAGCTTTTGGCTTCCCCAACAAGCTTTATTTTGTGATTTTTCAAAAAGTTCAAAGCCTACTTAAGATCTGAACAACTGCAAAGATTTTGCTTACAGTTGGATGAAACAAAAAGGATTGACCCCACAACATGAGTCATAAATTCCAGTTTGATATCTCGAGCTGTTCTCAAATTGTGAAGGCTAAATGATATGATTTATTAAAATTCAATAAAACTCAAAATCGTACTAAATATAAACGCTTTCACCAATCTACCCCAAATTTAATAGCGATCATCGGTTGATAATACTCCATTTGCTTAACAATTTTTAGCCGGACATCTCACAGCACACACAGCATTTTGGAAATAATTCAAAATCGCGTAAAAACTGAAAAACTGCATAAATTTTGTCAAAAATTGGTCCAACCAAGGATAATTGATCCCTCAACATATGCGATCAATTTCACCTTGATATCTAAAGTCGTTCTCAAGATATGGAGGCTAAATGGTTTGCGCGCCCACGTACGTGCGCATACGTACGGATATTTTTTCTGAATGTGATTTTCTGACGTTTTACGACATTTTGAAAACATTTGCATGCAAATATTTAAAAAAAAAAGATGTTTCACGATAACAAAGTTTACTCAGGAAACAAAAATTTAAATCCTTCTACAGATTTTACACGGTTTTGATTTATTCAAAAATGTCTGTGCGTGCGCTGTGATTATACTTTTTAATCCAAAACGAATCGACGTACAAGCAGAGGTGGATGGGTTGGAAATGATATTGATTTATTCAAAAATGTATGTGCGTGCGCTATGATTATACTTTTTAATCCAAAACGTATGTACTTATAAGCAGAGGTGGGTGGATCGTGAGAAGAAAGAGGGAATTAATGTGATTTGCAGCTTTTTATAATAAACAAAATTCAGTGATTTCATATATTTTGCCCAGCTCTGTATGTATGTTCAGCTCATGTACCCGATTAAAAATGTATTACGCATGTTTTATTACATCCAACCGTTTCTGCCACATGTACGAGGTATTTTAAGTACAAACAGTATTTTGTATTTTATATGCATGTAGTATTTTGTATTTTCAGTAATTTCGAGCATTTTGCCCAGCTCTGAGACAAATAGTACTCTAAAAGTTGTAATCTATCTATCTATCTAGAATGAAATAAAAACGTTCCGAGTTTCCTTGCAGCGATGGCGAAGTTCCCTAGATAGAGAACTCGTAACTTTCGGATACCGTCAAGACGGACATATGGAGCCCATTGAGATCACTGTTCGATAAATAATTCTTTGTGCTACCTGGGAGACCAACACTCCGTTTATCGATCGTGTTTTGTAAACATTGGAAACGGGCGATAAGCTTCGTGCGTCGCGTAATTTTTAATGCCTATCCAGACAAATGGTACACTATAAGTTGTATATCGAGTCGTCGTACGATAAGAGAGAAATAAATATTTTAAAAACGTTGCGTTTTGAGTAATGGCATTTAGTACGAAAATCCATAGTAAAAAATAGCAAGAAAGTCTGTAGTAAGAAAATAAAAATGCAACAACCTCTTTGTTATCGATTCTCGAGCTACAGTAGAACGAGCGTCGAGGAGAAGCGTTATCGGTGTCGAACGATCCATCATTCCAATTGGCAGTGTCCAGTCGAGACAAATTGTTTCCCACGTGAAAGTTATGTTCGATGCGCGAATCTCGTGCGAATAATTCGTCAATCTGAGACCCTTGTCACTCGTAAGGAAGAAACTACTAAAAGAATTAAATATCTGTCTCGATTACGAGTGTCGCATTGTCGGAATGAGCCAGGTCTGGCGTGTCCGCCTGCCTAGTCCAATGAACGGCTAATCTAAACCCATTAAAAACAATATGTGTTACGTGAGTCTCGTCCGCGAGTGCGAGAGCACCCGAGCGGGCCGACCGAGCGAGTCTACCTGGAAACAAGGAGGAAAAAAACCCATTGAAAATTAAATATTTAGGTTTGAAAATATTTAGGATTGAAAATATTTGGGTTCGAAAATATTTGGGCTTGAAAATAATTGGGTTCGAAAATATTTAGATTTGAAAACATTTAGGTTTGAAAATAAATATTATTTCTTTTTTTTCGTCTTTCAATTTGTTTCAGCGTGTCCCGGCGAGCGAAGAAAACTGCTCGTCCTGCTGAATCCAAAGAGCGGACCCGGAAGAGGCCGCGAAACATTCCAACGAAGAGTCCATCCGATTCTTTCGGAAGCAGAAAGGCCCTACGACGTTCATATAACGAAACACTCGAATTACGCGAGGGAATTCGTAAGGACGAGAGACATTTATCAGTGGAGCGGTTTGCTCATGGTCGGGGGCGATGGAATAGTCTTTGAAGTGGTAAACGGTCTGCTGGAGAGAGCCGACTGGGAAAAAGCACTGAGAGAAGTTCCCCTAGGCATTATACCTTGCGGTTCTGGCAACGGGCTTGCCAAATCTATCGCTCACGCAAAACAGTAAATCCTCAAATATTTTCTTTTCATTATTTTGTACGTTATTATTATTATTTTACGATATTATTACTATTATTATTTAACGTTATTATTCGTTAAGGCAGTTATGATATTTACGTATTTTTTTGACGTTCGAACAGGGAACCCTACGATCATAATCCAATGTTGATAAGCGCCCTGTCCGTTGTCAAGTGCAAGAAATCACCTATGGACCTGATCCGCATTGAAACGAGGAATCAGATATTATTTTCCTTTCTCTCCGTTGGCTGGGGTCTTCTCGCGGACATAGACATAGAGAGTGAGCGTCTCAGGGCCATAGGCGGACAACGTTTCACCATCTGGAGTGTTGCGAGGCTGATAGGACTTCGCACTTACAAGGGCAAAGTGTCGTATCTCCCTTGCGAAAAAGTTCCGACGGCTGATGGCGACAAAACCAATGGCGTCTATGAAAAGGATAATATTAAAAATGATCGAGTAATCATTCCGCACTCCAAGAGCTATGGCGACGAGCTCGATCGGTGAGTCTTCCGCACAGAGCGACGAATTGACAATGATTTTTTCTGATTTATAAAAGGCAATTGCCGTTCAGGTAAAATTTTGAGAAATTTGATGGATACTTTTTTTTTTATTTATTGTAATACAGTTACTGTGGAGTCCGAGAATCGAAAAGCTACCACGACGCCTTGGACTCTACGAGTCAAGGACTCGATGGCGATATGTTCGATTCGGAGGACAACGATATTACAACGGAAAGTCTGGCGCTGGAGACCGAGATGCAGGGACGCAACAGACTCGACAGTTTTTACTCGGCTACTTCGAGAAAATCAACTTACTTCAGTACTGGCTCCATGTCGAGTTATCACAGCATGGACGACAATGAAGATTCCGCCCAAGGTGCGTCTCTGTACAAAAATAAACTTTGTTTCTACATTTTTTTTAGACATTGTTTATCAAAATGACTATCTTTGTGTTCATTTTTATCATCATAGGTAGCGACAACGTGGGCAATAATCGAGTAATGTACGGACCTTCCTCGGCACTTCCAGCCCTAACGACTCAACTTCCAAGTAGCTGGACTCAGGTGCAAGGTTCGTTTGGCCACGATAAACCTCTCTTTGTTTAACTCGCTTCCCCAAATTTATTATTTATTGCAGTTTGTTGATTTTTGCTTGCTCACAGAGGAAGCTTTTTTTCATGAAAACAATTTTCTTTTATATTTCAATGAAAACGTGTTCAGAATGTTCCAAAACATCGGAAAATTATATGTAGAAAAAATGTCTGGATGTGTGTGTGTGTGCGCGCGTGTGTGTGAATGTTGTCTCAGACTCAAAAAATTGAAACGGCGGGGTCCATCCACAATCTTTGTTTCAATTTGCAGCAAAATGTTTTCGGTCATAAAAATGTTATGCATTTTGAACTCCGCTAAAAAAGTCTGTGCGCACGCTAGCTCTTACAATTTTTGAGCTTGCGGGCTAAAATATAGTATACAACGGGACCATTATCGACCGATGATCCCTATTTAATTTGACGGGAATCGATCAAATTGTTTAAATGTCATAAGATTTTGAATTTATTCAATTTTATGAAAAATTAGTATTTTCTTTCTGACGCGAAGGTTCCGTATCCAATATTGAGGTAAGAGTTAAATAAGCGATCAGGGCGTTTCGCCACGACTGTTTCGGATGCCAGCTATTATGGAGTCAAGACGTTTCGGTACGACCGTTTCGACTCCAGGACGCTTTGGCGCCAGGGGGTTTCGGCTCTGGAATTCCCAAAAATATATTTTTTTGTTTCCTTCTTCCGTTTCTTTTTTTTTTTTATGTTGTAAGTCGTTGCGTGTGTTTTGGTGTTTTCATGTGTTTTGAATTTCGTGTCCTGGTGCCGAAACGTCCTGGCGCCAAAGCGGTCACGCCGAAACGTAATGTACCCTAAAATAAATAGCATATTCGGGATGAGTGGGAAACTAATTAATTTTTCAAACCAATATTTTGCATAATATAATATAAATTGAACAATCTACACACGATTATTTTTTTTTTACGACAAAGCTTCCTCCATAAGCAAACTAAATAATCACGGAAAATAATTTTTCATAGAAGCTCTGTACACAAAAATGTAAATGGGGTAAGGAAGCTTTGTGAAAATCTCGATTTTCATGTTTTTCTTCCAGGTGAATTTGTGATGGTACATGCAGCCTACCAGTCCCATCTCGGACAGGACTGCTTCTTCGCACCACGGGCGAAACTCGCGGACGGTGTTATTTGGCTCCTCATAATTAGAGCTGGAATAACGCGAGCGAATCTCTTTCAATTCTTGCTCGGTCTTAGCGCGGGGACGCATCTGGCCCTTTCCGGTGTCGAGATGATACCCGTCAAAGCTTTCAGGATAGAACCGGCGGAAAGTACGGGTGGTCATCTGGTCGTCGACGGCGAAGACGTCGACTATGGACCGCTGCAGGCCGAAGTTTTTCAATCACTCGCTACGGTCATGACAGCTTAACGTGAAAATACGCCTACGGAATTGTAAATAATTTTTAAAAACACACACATTGCAACAAAATGTGCTTGCATATCCATGGAATGACTGGATCCAAGTACGATTACAAGTATGTGTGTTTGAAACGATTCTGGTCTCATCTTCCATTCCTGAGGTACATCAGTAATTTTTTTTTCAATTTTTTCTCGGATGTCCTTACAATATGTGTCACAAGTATCGAGTTTAGATTTTTAAATATATCGAGGCAAGTTGGCAAAAAAACCCCTGCACTTGTGCGGATAACATAGATTTGTTGTTCTTTTACACGCATATTTGATCAGGGAGGAAATACTCTGAACGAAATTTTGCCAATTTTGTATCCCCTGAAGCCCTTTATTTGTATCTCCACTGCCTCTTTCAAGCTTAGCTTTCAAATTCCTTCATAAGTCATCATGTTCACAGGATCGACAGGTCTGATCGAGAATTTTTTCAATTTTTTGCCTAGAGAAAATATCGCTTTTCATGATTTGGAAGGTTAGCGATTAATAACTGTGAATGTAGAAACGATCCTTCTATAAAATAGCCATCGTTTCTTCATAGCACATTCTACTCGTAAGATTAGGCTTGTTTTATAGTTTTGAAATCAGCGGATTGCAAGTTACATTAATGATATCTTGACGAAATTCCGTGCCAATTCCGCGATCGTCAAGAATCATAAAAAAAAAAAAAATATTCAATAAAATTTATCAGAGTATGAACAAAAATCGATCGATACTATAATTATTGTTAATTAAAAGTGGACAATTATCAAAGTCGGGGTACTAAAGAGTAACTTGTTATTGTTAATATTTGTCTATAAGTCGGGAGAGGGGTGATAGAGTCACTGTTGTAGTCTAAAGTATACTGGGAACGAACGAGAACAATACGAATAACCGTCGATGCGAATTTTAATTAATTGTGTGAAACGCTCAATTCTTTCGTTAATTATTCGAATTGGCTAATGCGAATGACTTTAAATAATTCGCAACAAAATACAATCAAATTGGATCAAAGTACCTATTTAAAATGAAAGGAGCTCAATAATCGTTTTGAAAATTGGCCAATTCGGTGGATAATTGTGTGAAAAAATGCAATTCGAACATTCCTCGTAGGGTTTGGAAGTCGTAAAAATTAAATTTCAGATCGACGATCGGTAGTGATTTTCTTTTTTTTAATTCGTCACACTGATAGTCCAATTTCTGCAGACTGTAAATATTGAAAATTTCAAACTAACCGATTGATTAGTATAAAAAAAAAAAAAAAAAAGCAACAACAACAAAAACGAATTCCACGTAGATCGTGTTTTACTCACTATTGAGGTGAGGCGAATACTTTGATCGGTAGCAAAATCTGTAATCCATTTTCTTCAAGGTTTCTCAAATATTATCAGACAAATGCGAATCACTAACATCTATCAATTGCGCATTCGCCGATCATTTGTTTTTATCGGCACTAAAAACCTTTGAACTACGGCATCACAGCATTCTTTACCGACCGAGTTCGGGTAGAAAATCTTTTTGATCAATCTTACTGTAAATATTACATAACGATAACTTCAAAATACGAAAGACGATCGATAAATGATAAAATGTAACTCGAGACTCGTAGAATATGTTACTGGCTCCATTTTCCTTTTTTTCATTTTCGACTGTTGTGATTTTGTAGTTGCTGTTTAAAACAATATCGACTAACGTAGTGTAAATATTTATTCGTATTGTAATACATAGATTTAGAACGTGTTATCGCAGTGCCAAGTGGCCAAGAGGGATGGTTGAAAGAACGAAAATGGGAAAGGGTAAAAAAGCTATAGGTCAAAGTGGAGATAGAGCGTCGACGACTTGGCTCGATTCCACACAGAATTATGGAGATTTTCTTGGCCCGAGAGCTTTTTAGGGTATTATTATTACTATTACTATTATATAAAAAGAAGAAGAAAAAACATTGTAACATACTTGTTGAATATTTTCTAGCACTTTTACCACGACAGAATTTTTCGTCGTTCGCCTTAATTCATCAATATATCATTAAAAGGGTTGTTTAATTATTTTCTCTCGTTTTTTAAATTCTAACCGAATATTGTTACGGAACGCTGTTAATGAATGAAACAAAAATTAAAAGCATACTAAAATCTGAGGGTGTTTTATTTATTTCTTATTAGAAATAAATACAAGATAAATTTATAACACGATGTTTAATTACCTTTCGTAAACTTTGCAGACTTCATTTTTCTTTTTCTATTTTCTTCACCATTCAAAAGTTCTACGTGTGACGGCAAAAAACGTATTTTGAAATATTCAAGGAAATATTTGTAATTTGTATGTAATATTAATTTTATTCGATACCGTACATCATATCCATATATTTACGGTTCTTAGCTGTCACGGACGTATACTATGCGCACAGGATGCAAAGAAGTACAATTACATCGTTTATTTACAGCTTTCGCTTTCTCCAAATTGCACATACCTGTGCTAATCTTTTCTCTTCCATTAAAGAGAGGCGATCCTCTTGGAATCGGATAACTAAAGAAAAACTTGGCAATCACTGTTTGGAGCCATCAAATTATAAATGTAAAGATTATACAAAATATCTCATTTTATATCAGCCTTAACTCAAATCAAATATGAGAAATCTTCTCAACGAAATGTGTATTTCATGATATATATATATTTATATATACTTATATTTTTATGCGATTTCTCAGTAAAAAACAAAAGAAAAGAAACAATACAAGTCGAAGAAAAAAAAGGATTGTTGATTCAACGGTTTAGCTGTTTAGTTGAAGATAATCGATGTTGGTGAGAAGATTTTCAACATCGTTCTTAAGTTGGTCGGAAGTATTGGAGAGCGTGAGACGCGAGCAGATGGAGCTGAGAGCTTCGACCTGTTCGCCGAAACCATCGCGATTTCTCAGATAAGCCGACAGCATGTTGACGACGCTTTGAACCGCAGATTTTACATCCATCATGTCGTCGCCTTTGCAATTTTTCAGGAGACGAAGTTTCGTATTGGCCAATTGGAGAGGATTGTATCCGTGATCGTCGAGAGACAGTGGATCCGTCCCGGCCTCGAGCAACAGCGTCACGACAGATATTTTGCTCGTAACAGCGGCAAGATGCAACGGTGTGTTGCCTATGCAATCTCTACGTTTGGCGTCAGCGCCATACTTCAGCAACAAAGCTACGATGTCCGTGTAGCCCCTGTATGTACATTGTTATAATTGACAAACAGGATTTTTTCAAAAGAATTATGTAAATCACGGCTCTTAAAAAAAAGCGAATTTTTTTTATCAAGGTATTGTTTACTTGCAAGGTGCAAAGTGAAATATGTATAATTTTTATAATTGACAAACAGAATGTCTTTAAAAAATCATGAAAATAAGGCAACAAGAGTATCGGCCCTTTAAAAAGAGCCGGTTTTTTTTTTTTTTTTTGTCGAGAGTATAGTCACCAGCCAGTCGCGAAATCACGTATGTAGAATTTTTGTAATTGACTAACAGCATTAACAAAAAAATAATTATGTAAATCGAGCAATGATTCTAGCAACCCTTAAAAAAGGCGACTTTTTTTTTCAAGCATATAGTTTACTTTCCAGATGCAAAGTAAATTATGTCGAATTTTTATCATTTATAAAGAGAATTTTTCTTAAAATGAATTATGAAAATCAATCGACCAGACTAATGATCTTTAAAAAAAAAAAAAAAGCTGATTTTGTATCAAGAGTTTAGTTTACCTTCCAGACGCGAAGTGAAGCGGTGTACGTCCTTGTTCGTCACAGTTGTTTGGCGATATACCTTTCTCAAGAATGGTTTTCAGCGTTTCGATGTTATTTGTCGCCGCAGCGATACGCATTCTGCGCTCCATTCGAGGAGCGCAACTGAAAATCTGAAATGTACAACTAAAAATATTAATAACAGTCGTACATTCGTTGAAAATACAAGAACAATGAAAGAGTAGAATCTGAGCCATTTGGTTCAAGTCCGAAACGGCGGTTCAGATTCTATGCTTTGCCTACTCTAATGTTGAATCTTGCCATCGTATCAAATCAATTAAAAATCTTAACATTTTATCATTTATAGAGTCACATTGAATATTATAATTTTTACGAGAAATCAATTATTGATCTACATATGCAATGTAAAAGGCTTTGCCCCGTATATAAAAGAAAGTACAAAAAAAATAAAAAGAGTAAATTGGATAAAAGCTGAGACGTTGATAGCTTCGTACATTGCGGTTCCTGTATTGTCGTTGGACAGCCCTCAAGACGAGTGCCCTTTCGGTACGCGGAAAAGGGTTCGAATCGTCCGTTGTGTCAGCCGAGAGCGAAGATTGAGGCTGATCGATGCAGTTCGCAGTGCATTCAGGTGCGACCGACTGAGCAGCCGGTGCGTTCGGCTGCGACGGACAAAAAGTCCGACGCAGTGCCAATTGATTGCTGTTCATCCCCTCGCTGTCGAACCATTTTTTAAGATCACTCACAAAATTTATGTCCAGCTGTGCAACGGAGCTGTCGTTGGAATCGTTTCCAGTCTCGATTCCCGAATCTGCCGAACTTATTTTTCCTCCATCGGTGCCTTCCCCATCCTGTCTCCTCGGCGATACACCGTCCTCAATTGCCATCGGAAAGTACAATCTTGCGCGTCTTTCATTCGGACCCACTCGACGAACACAACTCATCGAAGACGGCTCCATTTCGCACATCGACTATCTTTCTGTTTTCACGAAAAATATTAGGTTTTTTAAACGGTTAACTCGCAGTGCTTGCGGTGCTTGCTACGCATCGCAAATTATTTTCACTTAACTTGAGGATTTGGGCGAGCGATGGCGCTGCGAACTCAACTGAAGGTGTCGCGTCATTCGTTTTTCTTTGTCATTTCTGTTTTTTTTTTTTTTTTTTTTCAATCCCTCCGATGATAATGCAGATTCGTGAAATGATAACGATTTCGCACATTCTTTTGCTCGGCATTCCAACAAATTTTTGAATTACTTCAAGTAAAGGAACGCTGTGCCAGCTGTGATAATCAACGAGTAATCGATAAACCCGTTTAAGAACATGTAGATGCACACATGTTCACGCGAAGAGAGTGCAAATTTATTTACCTAGATGCAGATATTTATAAGTTGTAAACTCACTCTCTGTAAATTGTAATAATAATAATAATAAATTTCTCACGTCCGATTTCATCGATCTCAAACTCGAGCTACGCACTATTTAACTACTATTGGTGCTTGTGGGAAAACTTGGATACCTTGACGCATCGATTATATCTTCTTATCATCACGCTCTCGGAGTTGGCATAGAGATAAAACATATAAATGGATAGGGAGACCCGGATACTGATACTAGCGATGACGAGATATCGGAGACGAGGGAATCGATGCCGGTCATCTTTCGATAGTCCGTATTATATTCGTCACGTTTCACTGACGTTTCGTCTCGCACCGGTGTCGAAAGTAAAAGTTTATTATTGTTAAAATGGTCTCGTTCATCGGAAGAAAACACGCGATGTACATTACTCTCACGGCGTTTCTGTCTATCGTGTCGCTCGTTATTGTTTGCACGTCGTTTGCTACTCAAGATTGGATTCGAGCATATGCTCACCCGAAGATCGAGGGCCCTCTTTACTCCGACATTAATTACGGTCTCTTCAAGGGCACGCTTGTCCGACGAATCGTATCCAGCCCTTCCGCATACGATCTTTACCGTTCGTTCCGTTTTTATTTTTTGCCCGAAATATTTTTTTCCAATATATATATTTTTTAATCTTTATTTTTATTTCCAATTCCGATGTCTGTCTCGCAGTCACGTGCATCTGGGGTAAAAACTCGTGCGCCTGGAGTTGCATCGATAACGAAGATGGTCGAGAAGACGAAGTCGAACGTCTCATCAATGGGGAAATTCCGAAATTCCATTGCAACTTGACACAGCGTGCTAACGCTGCATCGCAAACCGAGCGAGCAGCATTGAAAGGTTTGCAGAGAACAATCTAAATTTCTTCGTCTCCGAGATATTTATAAGGTTACAAGGTTTTTTTTTTTTTTTTAAGTTGCAGGCACAAGTGGAAAAAAGATATTTACAAATGGTGGACTGTGGCTTTCGACCATAATTTTCATTGTTATCCTGATTATCGCGCTTCTCGTCAGTATCATTCTTTCGATAATAAATTCCGCGAAAAGTCCCATAGAAACATATTTCAACGTGCAAGGAATTTATATAGCGAATGGAATCGCGTTGTGCGCGAACTTTTTAGTTCTTATGCTTTACGGAATATGTTACGAAGTGTACATAAAAAAGAACGTAGCGATATTCGATACTATCGTCGGGGATTACGTCTCTAACGCTGTCCTCGCGTATTCTTACTGGTAAGTCGATTTCGACACATTTATTTCTATAGACAATATATATGTGAAATATAATTCTTTGCAGGATTTTGATCGTACCATTGATCTTCGAAGCGGTGGGAATATTTCTAATCGCGATGAGGGAAAAAATTGTGAACAGCGATCGGGCCGAAACGAAGATCGACGTAGCGACCGACATACCGGAAACTGGGGTGCTTTTTTAATAAAAAGCCCTCCGGCTTTTTTTAATAAAGCATAAAAAAATCATTAATTTATAAGAATTACACTGAGAAAAAATAACATACTAAAAGTAACAATATTGACTTTATACCATAAAAAATAGTTCCCAGGGGAAACGTTTACATTTTATAGTTACGACAGTGACAAAAAGTCATGGTTGCAACAATAATGATAATTTAACCAATTGAATATGTACTATCAAAAACTATCTATATAGACGTTCCCCCTGGGAACTATTGGTATAGTAGAAAATACTATCCCTTTTCTCAGTGTATATAGATAGACTTCTTTTTTCCAAGAATTTTAGTATTTTATTGTAGTGTATATATAAAACCGGAGATGAAACGAAAGACCCGAAAAATAAATTTAAAAATTGCAATTTGGTGGGGGACAAAGAGCGCCACGGTTGGGTAAGCAGTCCGATCGTTGGACACCTGCAGTCAGTGGCAGATGTTGCCCTCCGAAAAAGGGTCCCCTCGTCCTCCACCGTCAAGAGTACAACAACAAATTGAGAAAATTAAAGACGACGCATAAAAATGTAGCTGTTTTTGGCTCAAAAGGAGGGATTATTAGTCTTATATTAATTATATTTCGCTCGAGTTCGGTTTCCTTGCATTGGCGTGCTGCCACCTGGTTCACTCACAGAGTCCCAACTCGCCAATGAGAGCCTCTAGAGAGTCCTCGTTTTGTTCGTTTCAACGTTCCTCCCTGTTGCTCACGGCGTTGCTATTCGTCCAACACGATCGTACTGGCAGTCATCGCGGAGCCTTGTGACGTGACTGTATCTCGCTCTTCGTGTGTATACGAAATTCTTTTTTAATAAATAAAAAAATATATATGTATATATGTGTGTGTGTATATATATATATATATATATATATATATATATATATAAATTGTGCCAAAAAGTGTTGTCAAGTGCCGATGGATTAATTTCTGTCAGCTTCTCGAGCGATGAAAAGTAACACGGAAAAAAGGATGATATTTAGTGAAAAAAATTTGAGGAAGGATTTGTGGATTTGCGAGGAAGGCGGACGAAACGAAAACGATGCCGTACGTCTATTTTGGTTAATTTTTTATGTACTTTTATGTAGAATGCTTTATGTTTTAATCTTTGCGTGGAAGACCCGTTCCAAGAACGCCCCGAGACGTGGATTATACGATCCGCACTGTGAGAAACTAGGTCGTAGCCAGAGTGCAAGACTTTAAACGCTACCGGTCTCCGCGTCCTGGGACGTTCAATCTACCGTGAGCTAAGATCGTGGTAGTATCGAAACAATGTTCAATCGGTCGTTACTTGGCGGGTTACGTCTGCGTTAATCGTATACGAATTATATTATATAAAACGCTGACGAAATACCCATGGCCATAGTACCGAGAAATCTTGCCCGGATCCGAAGTTGGCTCGAGGCGTTTCTTCGAACTCTCAACAAACGTGCAACAGATCTGCCTCCACGCTCGACGGCCAAGGCTGTCGAACGGATTCCACTATCCTTTTCCTATTCGCCAGTCTTCTCTCTCTCTCTCTCTCTCTCTCTCTCTCTCTCTCTCTTTCTCTCTTCCGCCTACGATCGAAAGTTCTGGTAACAACGACAACAAATCATTTTTTTATCTGACGATTACAATATTACAAAAGTTGCTTCGCACCGCGAGCTGGCGAACGATATGAGAAAAAGGAACATAGGAGGAGAATGCCGTTATAGCCCGTGTTCGTTCCTTTACTCTCGCGGCTTAGTGCGTGAGCTACGCAATATTTCGAAAAGATTATATGTTTTGTATATATAATACCAGGGCTTCTGATGGCTCACGCGCTTCGCGTGTGACCATTAAGAGTTTCCAGAAAACTGGTGTAATTGGACCCGGTCTTCGATGCCCTGACCCTATTATTGACCCCACTCTGATTTTATTATTGACCGTCGCTAACCCTATTATTGACCTCGTCTGATCCTATTATTTACCGTCCCTAACCCTATTATTGGCCCCACCTGATCCTACCCGTATCCCTATTATTGACTCCATTTGATCCTATTATTGACCGTCCCTAACCTTAGTATTGACCCCATCTGATCCTATTATTGACCGACCCTAACCCTAGTATTGACCCCCACCTGATCCTATTATTGACCATCCTGTAACCCTATTATTGACCTTCCTCCGACGCTATTATTGACCGCCGCCCCTAACCCTATTATTGCCCCCCCCCCCCCCCATCCTATTGTTGAACCCCTCTGACTCCATTATTGACCTCCCTGGATTTTTGTCCACGACGGCGGCAACAGCGGCGATACTTTTTTAAATATTATAACGAGATATAAGGATATTATTACGTCCTCTTACGATCGAAAGTCGTAGAGAAAAAAAATATTTTTTTTCGCCAATCACAATGTAAAAGTTGCTTCGCACCGCGAGCTGGCGAACGAAATGAGAAAAAGGAATGTAGAAGGAGGAATGCCGTTAGTCCGTGACCGCTCCTTTACTCTCGCGGGTTCATGTGTGAGCTACGCAAGATTTGGAAACAATTATATATTTAATATATATATATATATTATTAATTACCCTCCCATGGAACTTGTAAAGTTATGAATGAACCTTGCCGGAACGACCGGTTTCATTGACCAAGTAGTATTTGCAACTGTCGACGACAACTAGTCTGAGACTTTCCACGGCGTAACGCGTGGTGCGTCCGGAGCATGAAAAGAAAAAGAAGAAAAAAAAAAGAAAAAAAGAAAAATAAGCGTCTTCCAATTTTACGCCAGCCGGTTACGGGGCGGTCCGGGGAGCGAGAATAAAATACTATTTTCAAAGTGGCGACTCTGTTTACACGCACAGATGCGCTTTCCACATTGAATCATCGTCGTAAAATAGAGGTAAAAGAAAATAACAGGTATAAGAAATCGCGACCGACACATGGGAAAGTCGACGATTCAACTTGTAAACTTTTGAGCCGCTCGGTGTGAAAGATATAATATTTTCTCAAATAAATGAGATTGTATCTTGACTATCGAAAAAAAAAAATTTTAATTGCTTTAATCAATCTGTTGCAGACCGAAGACGTCGAGAAGATGGAGAATTATTGAAGAAGAGCCCGAGCATGATAATATTGGTGGGATCCGGCGTGTGTAATAATAAAAAGATAAAAAGTGCAAGTTCGGTTCGTAAAGATTGAGACGAGGAAGAAGGATCGAAGGTTAAATTGGGGCTTAACAATAAAAGGCCAGTCGTGGCCTCGATAAACCGGAAATCGTGGAAGGGAATTCGCGAAAAACGGGAAACCATTACGGACTACCGTACAACAAAAATCACAATTATTATAAAAATTCTTACGCGTGTAGCAACGGTGGTCCGGCGAGTGTGTACAACGGTATTTGTCCTGTACCGTCGAGCAGTTGCGTTAAAAATTATCGTCATCAGGTCCATTCGAGTAATTTACAAAATCAGCAGCACGAGGACTACAGGCCGATATATTTCTACGTCGCTCAACCGTACACGATACCCTACACGTTCGCCAGGAGGCCGAAAAAAGCGTCGTCCCTTCAGAAACCAGGGAAACAAAGAGGCAATTATCGTGTTAAATTCTCAAAGAAATTGAGCACGGCTGAATTTTCGGAGAAAGTCAAGCAGGGAGAATTTTCGAAGAGTCTCAGCCAGGTCAGCTTCGACGAAGCTGAGGGACAAGGTATTGAAAACAAAAATTTCGTAACGTATCGTATCGCGTATGAAATATTGCCCAATAACTCTCCTATTTGCATGTGTCGGCATTAAAGTCCCCTGACCCGAGACTTGCGCGCGCACACAAGCGTGCGCGCGCACTCTCCTCGTTGGCGATTGAATTACGCTTTAAGAGGGGGTCCTGCTTATTTAGAAGACCTAAAAAAGCGTTTTTTCACGATTTTTTTTTTTTTTAGGAAAAGAACAAGTGAGCCCAGTGAATTTACGGGTATGTTTTAATGTATATTTCAATTGTGCGGAAAAATTTGTTTTAACACAAAACAAAAAAGTACTGCATAGTTATTGGTTATTATTTTTATAAATTGGCGGGAGTGATAACAAAAAAACTAAACGACTGATTAACTTAAACCAAAATTCATTTTTTTCAGTACTGACTTCTGTGCGAACCTAAAACATTGTTAAAAAACGTATTTTTAAATCATTTTTATAGCACGTTAAAGTGCTTTCTTTCTCAAAAATACTTTTTTTTCAAACCCGAATAAAATTATGATTTTCCGATTTTTTTTATTGGCTTTTCCGAGGTTGACACAGAAGCAAAATATGTAACAATTGAAAATATATCGAATTTTTTTGTTTCGGTAAAGAATTACGAGCTGCATCTTTCCCGCCATTGAAAGCTACAGTGCAGTAAACCGCCCTAGCAAGTTGACGGACGGCTGCTTTTAGAGAAAAAAACTAAAAAACGGACCGAAAAACGGACACGTCCGTTGGGGAACGAAACGGACCGCAAAAACGGTAAAACGGACCGTACGTTTGGATTGGTCCTTTTCCGGTTGCGGAAACCGAGGAAGGACCGAACGTTTTTTATTAAAATTTTTGGCAAAGTTTACATTTTTTTTTTGTTTTTTTTTTTTTTTTTTTTGCTTTTAATTCCGTTTTTAATGAAAGGACAGAATAAATATACGATCTTGGTCCTTTTTCGGTCCGTTTGCGGTCCATCAACTTGCTAAGGCGGGCAATAACTATGCAGTAATTTGTTGTTTTGCGTTAAACAATTTTTTTTGTACAGTTGGAATATACATTAAAACATATCTCTAAATTCACTGGGCTCACCTGATTTCTTCTCTCCTAAAAAAATTCCTGAAAAACGCTTTTTTAGGCCTTGTAAGCCCCTCTTAATAAATGAAGAAAAAAAAATTGCAGTTGTGGCGACAACTTTTCCGAAGAACGGAGGAAAGGCCAATCAGCATCCACAAAATCAGAGAGATCCCAGAATGACGTCGATGTTTCGAAGAGGAACGATATTCGCGACGTTCTTTCTATCCCTGCTGGGCGGTGGACTCGTTTGCGCGGCACTCGTTACTCACCACTGGATAGAGGCGAGACCCTGGAGAACGCCCAATCCTCAGGACAGCGCCGGCAGAGTTAACTTTGGATTGCTTCAGGGAAAGAAGGAACTCAACGTCGCTTACGGATGGCGAACTTATCACATTTCCGGTAAATTCGCGGCTCTCTTTATTCAAATTTATCTAAATTTTAATAAAAGATATTTACTTTCCAATTACGCAACTGACGCTTCCCTGTTGATGATTTTGTACGACTTTCAGCCAGCCTTTCTCTCGTCTATAAGACAAACAAACATTTTTAACCCGAACGACTTACTGTTTCGTTCCAACAATTACTGTTTGAACACCTCCAGTTTCTACAACTATTTTCATATACTACGAGTCTCACACGAGCCTATTATATACCGATTTATTTTTTGCGCGTGTCATCGTTTACGAAAGTCGAGCGAGTCGCAAACATCGAGGCCAGGCGTCGCAACCAACTTTTATAATGGCTTGCGAAATCGCCTGCGAGACAAATCTCTGTCGGCTGCGCGAATGCACAAATTTTCATTTATTTAAAATTGAATTTTACGTCTGCTGTTTTGTTGTCCATCTGGTGAGTACGATATCGTTATATCGGTGTCGAAAAAAATATATTCCAAAAATTGTTGAAATCCGTTCCGGAAGCGAAAAAAGAATACGTCTATCGCTCAACTTCCTTGGCAGAAGTAATTTCATTTTTAATCTTCCTTCTTCGATCCGAGTTTTTTTGAACGCATAAACGCTGCTTTTTCTTTCTCTTTTTTATCCTAGCTTGCCACTCGCCCGTAGTTCATTGGCCTGGGCGTCAAGGTGTTTCGCCGCGGCGAAGGGAAGCCGAACACGACTCGGCGATGGAAAGGTTTTCGACCGGAAGTGACGTCATTTGCAAATTTTTATTTCGAATTTGGCATGATTCGTTAATTGATCCTTGGCAGAAGTACAGATTTTTCATCTTCGTTCACCGATCCAAGAGTTTTTTTTTTTTGCTCATAAACACTGCCTCGTCTTTTTCTTTTTTTCAATCCTAGCTTGCCACTCGCGTCTAGTTCGTTAGCCTGGGCGTCAAGGTGTTTCGCCGCGGCGAAGGGAAGACGAACACGACTCGACGGTGGAAAGTTTTCGCTCGAGTGACCACCGGAGAGCCGAGAGCTCGTGGCCGGCATTGTTGCTCCGTGTATACGCTCTCCACGATATACACTGTAAATTATGAAGAAGGGGTCATCCCCGTAGTTTCCTCTTCTAATATTATTTTCAAACCTGCTCAGTGTAACGGGAGAGAGGGAGAGATCGGGATCGATGCACCGATGCACCGACCGGATGCGACGCGCGAAAGTAGTCCGATTAATCGACTATTTCCGTTTCGTAACGTACTCTTCGTCTCATAAATTAATTGGAAATGCGAGAAAATTGTGGCAGGTCGAGAAAGAGTTGTTCGGAGACACGTACACTACAAGTCACGTACGTCGAGGTGTACAATCGTACGTGTCCTATTATGTCGCCTATTATATTCCTGACGCGCAGCTCGAGAGTGAGTAATAATTCCTCTTGGCTGCAATCAATTATTCTATTCCACAAGCGTCGCAGTCTCGTTACGATACTAGATTAGACGCGATTATATTTTCAATCGAGTCGATTAAATTATCAGCTTCCCTCAATGTTTCGGTGATAGATTATTTATTATTTAATAGATAGATTAACAATTGCCTCGATTTAGCATTCAGACCAGAGCTAGGCAAAGTAGTTTCTGTACTAAGTACTTCAAGTACTTCAGGTACATTCTCACATATTAAAAGACAATAAGTCATAAAATTTTTTTTTTTTTTTTTTTTTTCACAAGAAATTACTTTTTATTTTGTGCTCATATAACCGCTTAGTTGTTTGCAGTTATGTTGTTCTTAACTAATGTCCTGTTTTATTGAATATTTTCAATAGTACCAGCTGCTTAACATTTTTGGTAGACAGCGTGTTGATAAAACTGAAAAAAAAAAAAAAACGTTGCGAAATGCTTTGTTTAAAAAGAGAACCTCGTGAGTCGCCGCAAATTTCAAAAACAATTGTACGAATCATTTCCAATTCCAATAAAGAAACAGTGTCACTACAAATTCACTTCCGGTCGAAGTCGAAGGTCGAAGACATCATTTCCGGTCGAAAAATTAGTTTTACCGGACCGGCAATGACGTCACTTCCGGTATATCACGTCCGGTCGAAAAATGAGTTTTCCGGACCGGAAGTTACGTATTTCGGGTACGACGTCACTTTTGGTAAAAAATTAGTTTACATGAGTGTCATGAGATTCGCGAGATTAAAAAAAAATGAAGGTCATCTGTACAGACTTTTAAAAAATTTGAGGCGAAACCTCTTTTTTTGTAATTCAAAATGATTCGTAAGATTTTTATTCTCTTTTTGGGGCGATACACAAGGTTTTTTTTTTCAAATTTAAGTTGATGTGGCGGAGGCGTGGCGTATCATTAGAAATTTCGAGTAAGCAAGTGGGCAAAGAAAACTTCCTCCGGGAGGAAAACGTCACACCTACCCCGACGGTTAGGTGTGCCTCTGTCTCACGAAGTTGAATCATGAGACTTGAAAAGAACGTGAAAGTATTGAAATTATAAAAAAGAAGAGGTAGAGCACATTTTTTGAAGTTGATATTTGGGGTGTCAAAAGTACCCCGGGTACTTTTTGATTTTGAAGTCCTCCACGACTAACTTCAAGTATATGGAAAAGCATATGTACTTGGTACATATATTTTATACATCTATATGGTTTTTTTTTCAGTACCGTACTGCAAGTACCAATTAAGTACATATGTAGGTACTTTAAGCATCGTATTGCAAGCATAAATTAGCTACACGTGTATTTTCAGTACCGTACTGAAAGTATCAACAAAGTACACATGTACTTTAAGGACTGCCGAGCTCTTACCCAGACATTACCAGTCCGTCGTACCCACGGACATCTCGATGAAAGTTTCTTTTTTTCTTTTCTCCTCACCGACGCAGCGGTAACGTCCGACACATTTTTCAAAGTTCAATCGACTTAACCCTTTGCGCCACGGTGGAACACAGGGTGTACCACCTTCTTTCGCTCAGTAGTTAATTTTTTTTAACTAATTTTTTGACCTGAAATGCCGAGGTTTCATTTTTAGTGTCAAAATGTATATGGCTCAAAGGGTTAATTCTGACACAAGGGCGTTTACGACATACTTCTTTCAATTCGGAGTACGGTGTTTCGGCACTAAGATTCGATCAACTTCTCAATCCGATCGAATCGTTACTGTTTTAAAGGCGTATAAACGTCGTGGAAATACGCTCTTTTGGAGTACACAGATAATATAATTGTACCGAATCAATCTATCGCTTACGCCCTTCTGGCATTAGACCATCGATATGGAAGATTGTACATATTCATGATGGGAATATTGTGTATGTTTTCAGTGCCCCAAATGATCCGTCAGGATCCAGCAGTCATGTCCTATGGTCTTTGGATCGGAACTTTGGCTACTACATCGGGAGCCCTAATTGCAGCGGCTCTGGCAGCTCTTCTCGCTGTCTTGAACACTGCGACATCACCTAGATCAAAAATTCTTTCTGTTCCTGGTATCTACCTTATGAATATTCTCACTCGTAAGTAATACGATTTAATTCCTTTTTTCCCTTTTCACCCGCCTACAATTTGGAGGCCTTTGCTAATAAAAGATCATTGTTTTTTCTACAGTTTTATTGTGCGTTGCTAGCACAGGAACGTGGCTCGCTCAGTATTACACTAAATTGTACGCAAACGTGTTGCCCAAGGAAGATATAGATAATATGTGGACGAGCGAGGCCAGTGCGGAACTCGGGTACTCGTTTTGGTCAGTGTAATTCCAAGATTTAAAAGAAACTGCATTCTTTTCGCTTCTTATTTCTCTCTTCGAAACTGCAACTTTTTTTTTGCTTAATTATGCTTTCATTGTATTATTTTTTTCCGCAGGTTGGTCGTAAGCGCGGGAGTAGTTCACCTGATAAGCATAGCCTTAGTGGGGTGGGGTTCCGGAAGGGACAAGGATGAACGTCTCGAACCGATACCAGCCCTCGAAGAGAAAACGGCAGCGGCCATAATGCTTTACTGATATCCGGTTTATCTAATCATTCGTGTAATCAGATTTCCCGTTCGCTCCCTGCCATTCTTCGACGAAAGTTCGCCGACGGATTTTTTTTTTTTAACCCCGTACCCGCGGATGACAGTCGAGGCGCAGACTTGCTCCTTATTGAGCTAAGCGAACGTTATTATAGCTATTATAGTATGTAAAAGACTTGTAAATAGAAAGATGCGATACGCGACTGCGATAGCTTCATTTGTTTAGGCTTATTTATTACGCGGTTAGATGAAAATTAAAGTGAAAGAGAAAACATTAAGGATGCTTCATAAATTCCGAGAGACAATCACAAGTAGTTTATCGAGCTTTAAAAAGAAAACTTTATTGAAAATCGCGAGTCTTATCGGGCTCGCCACTCCGAGGCCGATGGGAGCCCGTCGATTATTCTCCTATTCTTACAATCTCACACCCAATCCGAGATCACGCGGATAAACGGCGTCCACCTCGATTTTTCCAGTCTGTTTGTAATAATACATAAAAAAAAACTGTGTTCTTCGTTTCGTACGAGATAAAAAAAGAAATAGTCGACCGCTTACCGTTCCACTGTGTCCGGACGTTTTCGATACTTAAACTATAATATAACTGTATTTCCAGCGGTTTTTTCGTCGATATTGTAGTAGAACGTACATATATAAAAAGAAAAAATACGATGTGACGCGTCTCGTTTGTTCGCAAAGTATTTTTAGCGATCGTTCTACGCGCACTGGAGATTAAGGTGAATCATATGGATTGACATGGAAAATCGAAGTCTTCGCAGTTCTTTTTTTTCTCATCGTTTCACTCTCGCTTATTTATTTTGTTTCCAACTCCGATTATGATGGAGATTATGTTGCGCGCATGAGTTGTTAAAAACGGCTACAACGCGACAAGCCCGCTTAACGTCTACTACCGACTTTGGACCAGCCATCTTCCTCCGGGGCTTGAGAGTCCGTTTTCTCCTCGGGTTTCGGTTTTATCTCCTCTCTTCGTTCCTCCTGCTTCCTGCAATTGATTTAGGGATAAGTATTCAAGTGTTGAACTGATAGTCGTAAAACATAAAAGAATAAGAGTTGTTTTTACGGTGGTTCGCGTCTGAGTGGCTCCCTCGGCGAATCAGTCGATGCCTCCGTGCCACCGCGACGCCAGTCGGATCCTCCAGCCGAACGCATGCTCTGGAACTTGGGTCTTTCCGGCTCGTCACGACCTTCGCGAGGAATCGGTGGACGTTGGATACGATCGTCGGGTCTTCGTGTCACGGACGGACGCTCGCTGTTACGGGCATCACGCCACGAGCTTGCCGAGCTCTGTAAGTTGGAACAAGAAAAAAGATTGTTCGTTTGTATTAAAAAATAAATGAACATTTAATGAAGCAAATTGCGTCTAAAGTAAAGTACTAATTTTTCATGAAATTCAAAAAATTCAAAATGACATAAAATTTGAACGGTTCGATCGATTCTCCCGAAATGTCGGTGGTATGATCGGATGATCGTATTCCAGCTGTGTACGCGTTTTTAGCCAGATAGCTAAAAAATTGTAAGAGCTGGAGTGCGTACAGACATTTACAAAGAAATTAAAGATGGCGTACAAAAAAAAGTCAAGATTTTTTAAAATAAGACTTTGAAGAAAAATTGACTATTAACCATACATGCTGTGTGGGAAATTTCAGCTTGATCGGTCGAGGCATTCTCGAATTAAAGCGGTTTGAATGTTTCGGGTCCGATTCTCACTCACACACACGCACACACGGACGGGCATTCTTTCTATATGTGATTTTTCGATGTTTTGTAACATTCTGAACACGTTTTCATTAAAATCTCGATATTTTGTTTTTCTCCATAACAAAGCTTCCTCTATGAGGAAGCAAACATGTTATCGTTGTTGTTTTTGCGTGTTGGAATGTAACTCACCATGCCGCGAGAGCTGGGTTTATCGAAGGCGCTGCCTCTGTCGTCACGCCTATCCCGATCGTCCCTTCCTCTGTCGTCCCGACCGCGATCGCGATCACCTCGTTCGCCCCTTTCGCCCCGCTCGCCGCGCTCGCCGCGCTCGCCGCGCTCGCCGCGCTCGCCGCGCTCGCTTCTGAGACTATCGCCACTCTTCGGCGCGTTGAACCATCTTAAAAGTGTATAAGATTAGTAACAGGTAACAAGTTCGATGAATCGATCAGATCGATCGCCGACTTACGGTTTGCTACGGCCCTCTTCATCTGGGTTACCGCGATCGATGATCCGGCGCTTGAAACGATCGTCGGCAGGCTCCTTCGATTCCTCGTCCTTCGGAGGATCCCTCGCGGCGCTGCGCCACGAGCCAGTATCCATGGTGCCTTTTTAAATAGAACGGAACTCGTTAATAAATCGTCGTTCGGTTGATCTCCTATTAACGAGTAAGTTAACTTACTCGTTGGTTTCGACGACGGCGGCTCGCGATCCCGATTGTAAGATCCCCTGCCAGGTCGCCAAGGTTCCGCCGCAGCTTGTTCCTTCAATCGTTGTTCCTCCAACTTCTTCTCTATCTCGGCCTCCCTCTGCCTAACAATTTCCGCCTGTTTCTGAAGCTTGGCCAATCTCTCCGCTTCCCTAGCTTCATCCTCGGCGCGTCTCGCTCTCTCCTCCTCCTCCCTCTTGGCCCGCTCCTCCTCCATCCTCAATCTCTCCTCTTCCTGCCTGATGCGCAATTCCTCGAGCCGCTTTCTTTCCGCAGCCTCGGCTCTCTCCCTCAACCAATTCGCCCTCCTCTCCTCCTTCCTCTGTATCTTACGCTCGAGCAATCTCTTCGCCCTAGCTTCGTTGAGCATCTTTTCGAAGGCGTGCTCCTTCTCGAGATAGATGCTCTTACGCTCGGCGAGTATCTTGTCCAAGAAGCTATCGTGATCCTCCTTCATCCTTTCCATGCGCTCCCTCGTCGCCACAGCCTCCCGGCGCTCCTCGATCGCCGCGAGGATCCTCTCTTGTTCCTGTTGCTCCCAGCGCTGCTTTGCCTGCTCCGCCTTCTCCACGACAGCCTTCTCAAGCAGTGGAATCTCCTCGATGCGTTTCGCCCGCTCCAAATAATCGACCTTCTTCTCCTGAGACTTGAGCTTCTGCTGCATCTCACGACGCTCCTTCTGGAGTTCCTCGGCTTCGCGCGCCGCGATCTGCTCGGCGTCCAGCTTCTTTATCTCGTCCTCGTCCAATCTCCTCAGCACCTTTTGTCCGTGGCTGGTCTGCGATATCTGCTGCATCTTCTCCTTCAGATGACGATCCTTTATCTGCTGGATCTCGCTCTGCTGTCGCTTCCGGTCGCGCTCCTCCTTCTCCTGCTCGAGACGCTTCTTCTCCGCCATCTGGTGAGCCCTCTGAACTTCCTCCTGACGACGCATCTCCTCCTCCTCCCTGATAGTGTTTATCTGCTCTATGTACTCCTTTCGCTTCTCGATAATGTGCTGACGACCGAGTACCCGATGATGCTCCTTCACTTTCGTCTCGTGGTAGAGGGCGACCATGGAGTTTCGAAGCTTCTCGCGCTCCTGCTTCCGTTTGTTCGGATTAATGACGTTTATAGCGCGATGGAGAACGGTCGCCATGTTGACCAACTGGCAACGGATCTGCTCCGAGGGCATCGCCTGAAGAACCGGACCGTCCGGATGATCTTCGCGTTGGGCCTCGCTCAGATCGACACCGAAGTGCACGCAACGCTTGCCGTGATCGATTCTTATCTGCATGTCGTTGTATCGGACGCAATCGACGAGCAAACGTTCCAGATGAAAGTCGCTCGTGAACTTCGCGAGCTCGAGCAACCGAACGAATTGTATCGTCTGATACACCTGAGAGATCTGGTGAACGAGACGGACGAGCGTGACGTCTTGGAGTGCCGAAACGTATTGTGCGAGCGGTGAAGTCTCGTCGACTTGGAGGGTCGTTATGACGCTGTTGACGCGATTGCACAGCTGCAGCGGATGAAATTCAACCTCCAGCCAGGAGTAGAGTTCTTGGAGCTGCGGAGACGCCAAGTTTACGACGTTCATGCGAACGATGTCGCGAAGCAGAGAGACCCGAGTCGGAGGCTGGCCGAGACCGAGGAGGACCGCGAGCTTCTGGGCTTTCTCCAGAGGGGACTTGTCGGTTTCGATGAAACGATCGAACTCCGGATGAGCCGATGGCAGGGGTATCGACAATGTCGCCAGAAGAACCCTGTTCGCCATTCTCTGCTGTTCCTCCGGCGACATGTTCTTCTTCATCTCTCGCGATAATTGAAGGAGCTTGAAGAGCGCCGCGGCGTGGAAGAGATAGTTACCGGCTTTCCAGAACACCATAGCGAGTTTTTGATAGTAATTGGCCATGGTCTTCGGCACTGGGAGCTTCTTCGAGAGATTCATCAGACCGTGAATGTCCTCGGTCGCTTTGTAAGCCTCCTGCCACAGCTCCATCTGGATCGCCGAGTCGAGCTGGTTCAAACGCGTCTCGAGATTCAACTGTTGAGTCTCGGCTTTGTTCATCGAGACGTTGGAGACCAATTGGGGGAGCTTGCAGATTTCTTCGAGATGCTTTCGCAGCTTTTCGCATAGTTTACGAAATTCGGTTTTACGATTGTACTCCAGGCAGAACTGGAAGGCCATGCGGGCTATGTCGTGGTAGAGGGTCTCCACGTGGGCGTTTGTACGCAGAAGCTCGAGACACTGGCAGTACGACTCCCAGAGGAACTTAACCCACGGCGTCAGAATCGTTCGGTCGCTTCGATCCTGCGCGTCCTCGCCGCTTACGGCCGACAGCAAGATACTCTCCGGCGTCGCGAGATTATCAAGATCGTCTATGTCGATGACCGCCTGCTGACTCTGCTTGCGCGCCGCGTCCGTCTTCTCCTCCGCCATCCGCAGATAGCCGCGAATTACGTTCTCCAAACTTCCCACGTTTACCGACTGAAACATGTTTCTGTACTGGAACAGACCCTCCTTCGCGATGTGCGATTTCTTCAACTCGACGCAGAGATCGAGGTATTTGAACATTATCGGCTCCAAAACCGACTCGGACCAGCTGTACGTCCATTTCTTGTTTCTGAAGATCTCTTGCAAGGTGTCCAATGCTCTGGCTGGTTTGCCAACTTCGATAAACTCTGTGAACCAAATTTAGAGTAACCAAATTATTTATCGTTCCTCTCTTTTGCTTTCTTTCTCTGCACAACATTGATAATTGTCAAAATAAGTGGCTTTTGCATATGGACACAAAACTGGAGTTACATCAAAGTTATATTTCTCATGGCACATACAGTAGAACCTCAATTATCAGCATCTTCTGTTATCCAAACTATAACTTGCTTTATACGAATTTCTATATTCCAAATGTCTATATTCCAAGTTTGTATTTTACAAATGTCTATATTCCAAATTTGTATATTCCTAATTTCTATTTCTATTTGAACGTTAGTTTTTCACGCAGTACTCATGAGTTCTTGGCAACTTGCAGAGATATTCGTATTCAGACATATTGAAAATTCTTTATGTTTAAATAATCATTTTGTAGTCACGTACATTGTGGCTCCAAATGGTACTTCCACCTCAAAACAGAAGCGTTATGTTTATACGGTAGATTTTAAAAAATGAAAATTCTTGAGAAGCTTGATAATGGCAATATTCTACGTAAGTATGTTATTTCTCATCTTCAAATTCCCATTATCCGAATAATCGTTGATCCGAACTAGGCTCAACCCCCCAATTGATTTGGATAATCGAGGTTCTACTGTGTATAAAAAAAGAACCCGACAGATGTCAAGCCTGTCAATACAAAAAAGCATTCTTTTTTTTTTTTTTTTTTTTTTTTATTATTTTTCGTTCTTTTTTTTCAGTCGTATTTATTAATCCCCACTATAATAAGATCATTTTTTTTTAAATGCTATGGACATGCAAAAATATGCCCCGTTGGGCGAAAAAAAAAAGTTCAGCCTTGCAAGCCTCAAAATCGGCCATGTTGCAAAATCATTAGCGTAAAGGTCGCTCACCGTTAGCTCTTTTAAGAGCGTTCTCGGGACGCTGCGCGAATCTCGCCATCGTTGAACCTCTCAACACCTTCGCTGTGTCACCATAAAAAGGGTCCTGGAAGACCGACGAAGCGTTCTCTCGTTGAGGGTGAAACTCGTTTCACTACGGACGCGAAAGGAACAACGTCGAAAACGACGTGGTGACGACAACCGCGTGTACCGGATGAAAGGCGGGTCACTCAACATTCAACAAAAATGGCTTCCCGTACAACTCGAGTCAAAACCGTCTCAATAAAACAAGCCCGCACCCACTTATCGATTTAAACAGCAACAACAACAAAAACTTCAATGCTTCAGTTCGAATCTTACATTATATTATTTTAACGTTTATTTTAACATTGCGGTAATGTCCCGGATCGTTTGGGCGTTTGCCCCTAAACCGATAACCTACGGTAATTTAACCAGCGGCGACAGGGTCAACTATCGTTCTTTATTTGCCCTTTTTCGTAACCTAAAAAAAAGAAAAAATGTTTTAAATTTTATTTTTACTAATAGTACACAATGGATGTCAGTTTTTGGCACCTTAGTGAGGCGTCTTATAGATAATAAAAAATTATTGTGACAGCGCCGAAAGAGCCTTACTGTGTTAAAGTAGCGTTAAATTTTCTTCATCGATAATCGTGGGGCGCGCGTGGATCCTTTGGTAAATATCCATATTTAGACGTTATCATTTGAATTGCATGACTTATCGACATATCGAGGTTTTTCGGCGTTTGGAAGAAATAATCGGACAATTTATTGCGTATACATATATATATATATATATATATATATGCATCACGTGTAGATCATGCAATCTGCTCGTGAAAGCTAAGGTTTGTTGCAACCTTCGGTCCGAGACTTGTTGTACAGACCTTACATAGTCTTTTCCTGATTTTCAGAAAATGAACATTGTGAAAGGAATAGGATTGTTTGCAACGAGGGCTAATCATGTAAAGGAACATTTATTCTCGCCAAAGAATCTTTTCTACACCAACGTTGGTATATCGATATCATTGTCCGCTGTTGGAGACATTCTGGAGCAGCATTACGAGATATTGAAGGTAATGTACACACTCTCGGTTCTATCTAAAATTTTTAAATAAGACAGTTCATTTTTCTTTTGTTTTTTGTTTAAGTCGTATTTCATTGTAATCTCTACGATTATAATATTGTTACCTCATTGTGTCTAACAATAATAACGAAGATGCCTAATAAAATTTGTAAATTGCTTCCCCGTTATTGACTGTTAACGCTATTACTATTTTACAATTTGATTATCGCAAAACCACTTCCGTTCTGTGCAGCATAGCTTCCTCATACAGGGAGCTTTGATTTTGTAAAAAAAAAAAAAAAGAGATTTTAATGTCAGAGACTTAAAATAGTCTAAAATGTTAAGAAATATGATTTTTAGTTGGTGTCTGGATGTATGCATATGTGTGTGTGTGTGTGTGCAACAGATTTGTTTTGTTTAAGGGGATGCAAAACACACATGAGTGTGAGAGAGACAGAGTAAAAGTTTTGAATCCATTTGTCTCCTAAACGATTCTATAAAATGAAAAACTAATTGTGGGTCTCACTGCTTTCAACAAATGTATAGTGTGCCCTGCTATTCGGGCCTTTGGTAAAAGACCTTTGGTATTGCATTTGGTCGAAATTTATCTGAGCAGTCAGATTTTATGGGATCTTGAGTTTTTTTTTTTTTATTTCTAATAACGGCATAATTCGAGTGAACGAACTTAAATTTGATATGGGAATGGACTAACACTGCACTATGTTTCATATTACATTAAACGAGATTTGATCTAAAGCAGAGCTGGGCGGTACTTAAAGTACATAGTACTTATTTAGTACTTTAATTCCGAGACTTTAAGTACAAGCGTACTTTAAGCACTGCCATTTTTCCAAGTACTTAAAGTACGTACGTACTTTAAATACTGCACTTAAAGTTCTTTTCTATTACTTCAAGTACTTTCAATTGAGACACAATGCGTGAAACGTGAAAATCTTTGTACTAATATAACTTTAAAAATAGTCTGACAGAACTATACTTTATACATTTTGGGTGAAACTGGTGAATATGGACCGACCCATAGTTTATTAATTTTCATCCTAATCGCAGTAGTCCATATTTACCTCTTTTATTCTATATGTTTTTGGATGAAAAGACACGGCGAACTTTTTCAAAATATAATTTTCTATTTCGTATCGTCTTTACTCCGACTACAGAGTTAACAAATTTAAATTCGATACTTTTTTTTTTTTCAAACCTCCGCCATTTTGTCAATTTTGATTTTAAAAAAACCTCCATAGCACGATAGCGGCTTTCATACTGATTAATCTTTTTATAATTTTTGTTTCGGATAATATTTACGGCCAACAATCATGTCCACCGCGAGAACTCCTTGTTTTTCGAAGACATTTTCAACCGTTAAATAGAAATGTAAAAAAAAAAAAAAAAATGTTTAAAACGTTTAAAAATGTATTTTCTGTTCTTCATGAGTGCTTTGATTTTACATAAAAAATCAGACTGATTAGTGCATTTCAACTATCGAAAAACAAGTCGCAAAAATCAGCTATTTTTCGGCCCGTTACACTTGTATGATCCCTTAAGCGTTCCGAGTTCAAATGTTATCCCACTTCAACAAAGGATACGTGCGTTCTGGAATAAGATACAGAAAATTCTATTCGGTTTGTTGCTTTTTTTTTATTATTGTTCATTATTATTTTGAAATAAGTTCACGAAATTCTTTTTTGAATGGTCTCTGCAACCGTTACAATATTATTCTTTTTGTTAGTTTTTTGTTTATTATTTTGTTCATATCGACGATTTTCTTATTACGCATATAAGAAAGGCATATGTTTCAATCGGGAGTTTACGGGCTTTTAAGATTTTTTACTCTCCTTCTATGATGTACCATTGACCTCATACTGTATTCGAGCAAATAAGAAGAATTCAGAAACCTACAGAGCATCACGCAAATCTACTATTTTTCGAATACGCTCTATCGTCGCATTATCTTATTTTATATGATTTTTCATGATAACCAATTTTTTCGTTGCTTAATAAACAACTAAATACGCTTTTTTGGTACTTTATAAGTACTTTAAGTATTATCGACTTAAAGTACACAGCATAGAACTTAAAGTCCATAGTACTTAAAGTACCGAGTACTTGCTAACGTATAAAGTACATAGGACTTTAAGTACAACGTACTTTAAGTACTTGGTACTTTAAGTACTTTGCCCAGCTCTGATCTAAACGTTTAAATTTTCACGGATTTTGAAATGTTTGCATTTTTCGAATAAACATTTTTTACGTCCGACACGATTTTTCGAATAAAATATAATGCGAAGAGTGAGTTATAGTTTTGTAGTTTTGTAGGTAATTGAAAACTCCAATTTGTTTTATTGGCGAACAATAGATTAAAATTAGCCTCACAACGACAAATTACGCAAATATCAGTTAGAAATTTTGTGCTGAATTTTGGCCGTTTCTCCAATTACATTACAATTTTGTTATTACAATTTTGCGGATAGCTTCCTCATGTAAGTGGAAACCAAAATGGACCAACGAACTTTCTCATAGAGAAAGTTACGCGAAAAATATTTTGTTCATGATAAATGCAATTTGTAAAGAAAGTAAGGAAATATAGTCTTAAAATGTAAGGATACAATTAATAATTTTTTGCTCAACTTCACAGGGAGAGTTGGATCGATGGAGTCCAAATCGAACGAGAAACATGGCGATATCGGGAATGTCCGTCGGTATAATTTGTCACCACTGGTACCGTTACCTCGACGCGAAGCTTCCGGGCCGAACAATAGCGATAGTAGCGAAAAAAGTTGTCGTCGATCAGCTCGTCTGCTCGCCTCTATGCATAGCAATGTTCTTTGTTACTCTTGGAATCCTTGAGAAGAGCAATTGGGCTGAACTCAATGAAGAAATTAGGGAAAAGGCGCACAAGCTCTACATTGCTGAGTGGATAGTTTGGCCACCAGCGCAAATTATCAATTTTTATTTATTGCCTACGAGATTTCGGGTTCTCTATGATAACACGATATCCCTCGGATACGACGTTTACACTAGTCAAGTGAAACACGACAAGCCCAAACTCGGGAGTTTGGATTGACGATACGAATTTTATAAATCAATTTTTTTCCGGACATGAATGCTCAAAGCTGTGCGGACAATCTACGAGCTTCAAGACAATTTATGAAAACTATAAGTTAATATCGATGGTGTAATGCCAGAAAGGCGTGTAAGGACTGGTTTTAAGTACATCATACGCCCTCATTGAATTATTCCGTCGGTATTTTTTCTGCTGGCAGGAAATTATTTTCTCAGGAGGAGATAGATTTTCGAGACTTACTAATTTTTATGGTAAATCTGAAAATTGTTTAAAAAAGTGTACGTTGTGAAGAAAACACGAGAAAAGATTATTACTCTTTCTACGAATGTAATCGTTTATACGATTGTTTGTACATAAAATATATCACTTCGCACCTAAGTACACGCAAAATAAATGAACGGAATGACGGGAGACAAGAGAGTGAGAAAATAATCTGTACAAAAAATTATTTGCATTTTTCGTCGCGTCCCTTTACAATTCTTTTCACCCGCGAAAATTTATCTACAATATATTAATAAATAAATAAAGATATTTATCTAGTGACTTAGTGAGCTCGAGATTTCAATATGTCTTCAAGTTGTGCATTGTTTTTTTTTTTTTTTTTTTTTTGTAGACGGGAAATTAAAACATTCCGTCGTGAATGCCGATGGGTATCAGAACCGTTATGAAGAGTAGTAAATTCCGGGCTACGAGCCTCCAGTCGTTTGGCACTGCGTACGGCGCCAGAATGTGCGTTAGCCTGTGAATCTAAACGAAACGATGAACGATGAAAAAATTATCTTCGATAATTGAAATTAATATTCACTACGCATGAGAAAACTTGCCTCGTGACTCGCGCAAATAAATATGAACGATGTGACGAGGAGATTCAGCACAGGGAACCTCGGAAGCAAAACCAAAACTCCGTGAGAGTCCGCGGCGAGCCAGACGTGTCCCTGACCGACGAGAGTCTCGAGACTGATCCTACCGAGACCGGCGAGCAGCACGGAATGTTTTCCACGCAGAGCTAGAGACGCGTTTCGCAAAACGATGTATCCGACGATCTGAAGAAAAACGAAAATTCAAAAGGGACATTTCGTTAAGGTCACTATTACAAAGATAATAATGGAAAATACAAATAAATAAAACAGTAACTTATTTATGACCAAATTAAATAAAAACTAATTCACAACGAGACGATTCAATGAGTTTAAAATTAAATTTATATTTACCGGTATAAAAACGACATAGGAGTGAATTTCCTCGCATTCGGAAACGGAAAGACACAGGATCGTGAAGGTCGTGTAAGCTGCGAGAGAGACGAGAGCGAGAAGCGGGGCCAGTGCAGTGCCCGGAACATGATCGATTCGCTGTAGAGCGAGCAGACCAGCTCCGAACGCAACGCCAAAAGCAACGCTGTAGCGATCCACTCGCCAGCGCGACCACCACTCGCGGATATCGTCGTCCGTCGTCACGAACAAAGCTTTCCAGGGTCTTGTGACGAAGACTTTCTCAAAAAATACCTGAAAAGAAAGAAAAAAAATCATTTGATAAATTTAATTTAAAAGGTATCAATTTTTTGTCTGCGCACCTCGGACATGTAGAGGATCGTGATTACGGAAACGAGTCCCAAAAGCTTGAGAGCGAGGTACAACAAAGCTCGAGGTCCGTATTCGGCCAAACTTCCCGAGTAGACGCGAGGCGGAAGCCAAGCGAGGATGTAAACGACGAGAAACCAGAAAGAGACGAGTGGAACAAAGTGGTAAAACTGGTAAGGTCTGTTCATGCACAGACAGAGCGAGACCGTGAGTAAATTCAATCTAAAAAGAACCTGAAACACACGCATAAAAATTTTAATACCAGTAAAAATGAAATCAAAAAGAAAAAAATGTATAAAATTTTACCGACCCTGGCAAATCGTACGAGCGAGACATCCCCGGTCTGCCAGAAGTAGCAAAAGTGTCCGTAGCCAGACAGAAATAGATAGGCCGAATTTATGAGTCTGAGATGCATATAAATCGGCAGGACGTTTCTCGCTCCGGTAACATGATAAATCAGTACTACAGCTTGCATCAATCCTCTCCACTCGTCAGTTTGCTCGCGATTCAGTGCCCTGGGTCCGCGTTCGCAGTCCTCGGTGAAAAACAAGCCAAGCGCCAGTATATAACCGAGCGGTAGCCAAAAACTAAATTCGCTGTAATACTTGTTCTCCTTCATAAAGAAATTCGTACGATCGCAGAGATAAAAATATGCGAGAATAGCGGAGAAAAGTGCCAGGGACGTTATCAGTGTGTGAAAATCGTGCGTCTGGCATGGTTCAGTTCTCGTAGATTCATTAACGTTTGATTCTTCGTCCTCCTCGATTTCCTCCGATGCCATACGCAAGTAAATTACTTCCGGACGATGATGACACGTTTTGCGGTACAGCCAGATACTCGCTCCTGTCGTTATGCTATAAATTCAATATAAAATGCTAACATAAACCTCGATCATTCGTAGAAGGATTTTTTTTTTAAATTCTGTTGTGAAATAATACCAGAGCGCCAGGGCGGACAGGGTGACGAGTTGAAGCGTCGTCGCAGCTTCCGGATAACTGCAGCAGCTGCCGTCGTCAAAATTCATGTGATCATTGCAATGAGTGTTGAGGAGGATCTGAACTTTGTGACGAAGTGAGAGAGGACTCGCGAGATAGCCGTCGGGACTCTGCTCGAGTACTCCGCTTCCGATCAGTCTACTGCTCTCCCAAAGCTGGGCACCGCTGTGCAATAGAATCTGCGGAAATGTTAGAAAATTAAGGGGGGGTCCTGCTTTACACGGCCGAAAAAAACGTTTGTTCAGGAATTTTTTTAGGATCGAAAAAAACAAGTGAGCCCAGTAAATTTAAAGGTACATTTTAATGTACATTTGAACAGTACGAAAACATTTGTTTCAACTACAAAATAAAAAAGTACTGCATAGTTATTGGTTATTATTTTTCTAAATTGACGGGAGTGATAACAAAAAAACTAAACGATCTATCGTCTCAAACCAAAGCTCATTTTTTCAGTACTAAATTCTTTTCTATGTGAACCTAAAACATTTTTCAAAAAGTATTTTTAAATACACATTTTTTTCAAAGCTGAATAAAATTATGAATTTTCGATGTTTTCTGTCTCGATGTCTTTTCCGAGATTCACATAGAACAAAAATATGTAACAGTTGAAAATATATTTGTTTTTTTTTTTTATTTTGTTCAAGAATTACGAGTTGCATCTTTCCCGACAATTGAAAAGTACAGTGCAGTAAATCGGCCAATAACTATGCAGTATTTTTTTGTTTTGTGTACAAAAAATAAAGTTTCGTACAGTTCAAATATACACTAAAACATATCTCTGAATTGACTGGAATCACTTGTTTTTTTACCCTCATAAAAAAATTCCTGAAAAAAGTTTTTTTAGGCCTTGTAAAACAGGCTCCTCTTATTAAAAATTGTATCGACCGATATAAGCTAAGTTTAAAACAATTGAGTAATAAATAATTCACCTCTTTCGCTGCCTTGTTGCAAACGTTTATCTGCCTATTCTCGATTCCCGAGAGATGAGCGGGAAGCGTTTCTTTCGTCACAGGATCCTGCATCATCCATAAAAATTTGCAGTCTTTTTTTACCAATGCGTCCGCCGGTTGGACGAGGCGAACCAAGCCTGTACTGTACTCGGCGTAGAGCTGCGAATCGCTCGCATTGTTGGCTTGAATGTCCTCAACGCCGCAGCCTGCTACGATCATACTAGGAGCTTTCCCACTCTAAAATAAACAAATTAATTACTCTCATATCGAGTCTATCTGCGATGTATTTTTCAGCTCAATTAGAAAATAATTTTAACGACTATATTCGAATAGTTTTACCATCCAACTTCTCAAGTCTTCGACCATCGTCCCGTCTAGTCTAGGCCTCCAGAGAAACTGCACGGACAGCCTCAATTGAGCGTCGTTGAAATTCAAATCCGAACGTGTCGGTAGATCCGCGAAATCCGTGGCTTTTCCGTCGACAACGAATTGAGAAACAAAGGATTTGTAGAGCTGGCGAATCCTCGCATCGCCGGCAAAAACAAAATGATTTCTGTGGCCCATAAACGCTAAGTATCTCAGACATCTTCGACTGTCCCTATTTAAAAAAATTAAATCATCATTATTATTATCTATGTTACTGTAACAACAAATTTACTTCGGTCGTAAATTGCACGATCTTCTGGTTGTTCAGTACCACAATATTAAGAAATTGTTTAGATTTTGCCCAAACAAAAAGAAAAGCTTTTTACTGATATTTCCGTTTGTATTATTACTATACATTTTTTTTTCTTCCAGATTTAGCATGTATCAAGAGAATTTTTACAGATATTAAAAGATATATATATTTTTTTCTTTACTGTTTTTCTATTGTAATTGAGAGATCTAAGTAGTTATATGATACATCTGTATTTGAATTCTGGTCAAGGAGAAATCCGTTAATAAACAAATTATAAAAAAATAAAAAATAAATAATCTATATTAGGCACATCTAGTTTTAACATAGCGCAAGCAAATGAATAATGACAATGATTACGTTTGCGTGTAATGATGCATCATGCATCCGTAAGGCTGCCATTCTTTGTCACCTTTGTAGCGTCCCTCCTGAAGCAGCCATCGGCAAGAGTCGCTACCTGCGAAACAACAATAAAAATAAGATAAAGGGATTCTGTGAGACAGTTTTATCGCCGCTGAATAGGAATACGTATTGCAATTACTTTTACCATAAATGAGATGCATCACTCCGTGATAGAAAATAAAGGAGAAGACAAGAAAGGTCGCTAATTTTTTGGCGCTCGCCACAGTGATGAGGCTTATAAAATGCTCGGCGGTTGTCATGACGCAGCTTAAAATTCATTTATTTATTGCATCGACACGGTTTTTGGACAATTCAAACGACGTCGATAAATTCTTTATTCGTCATTCGTCGATATGAAACCATTTTATATATATTTTTGTTGTGCCTGCGACATGTCCAAAAAAAAAAAAAAAAAATCGTACAAACAGAATTTTATTATCGCACAAAACTCGCCGTTGAATTTTCAATCATTTTATTAATTATTGTTGATTCGAAACATTTCTTTATGTAATACTTAAAGTATCATATTGTTTACTATTTTTCTTTTGTTTATCGAACTTGGAACCATCCGGTGTTTTTAATCAACGTCGTCCAGTTTAACGCGCAGTGTGATTCTTTTTAATACGCGAGGAATAAATAACGAAGCGGCGGGCATCGCGCATCTTGCATTGACGACAATGCGAAAGAGTTTTGTCGTTGCGAAAATAGGTAAAAAATGTAACCGAACGTACGTTACGATCTGTCAAACGATTTTTTAACGAGGTTATGAGATGACCGAATTTAGCGGGTAATTTGAATTCCGAGCTTGCGCGGAGTTTCTACTCTAGCTTCAAGAAACAATGTTTACGTTGCATTCATTTTTTTTTTACCAGTATTTATTTACGTTTCGGGCGATCATAAATCGTAGCTAGCATTGACGAATACAATCGAACTTGAAAATCATCCGTTTTGAAGCTTCTTTTTAATTTATTTTTATGAGAGCAAAGTTGTGAGAAATGTTATTTCTAGTACTTTTTGTCACTGATGGATTAAAAAAAAAATCGATTATTTTTTGTTTTCTATTTATATTTGGCAACTCTTATAGTTATTTTCGTGCGGTTATCAAATTCAATTAATAAACAGTATATAGTTCCATAGCTGAGAAGAAGACTGCAATCTTATAAAAAGCTTATGTCGCGTTACGGATGACTTTGACGAAGGATTTCATGCTATAAGATAGCGTAACATATGCATTCCTATGTTTTGCGATAGAACGTATCGGAAGGTAGAGTAGATCAATAGAAAATATTCGAACGTTATTGGAGCTGCAATTCACTGAGCTCTGTACAAGCTCAATTGTTCTTTTAAATCATCCATTGTCGGAGAGGGAAATATATCCGTGCGTTCTTGCAGCAATTTGTAAACGGCGTTCAGAGTCTCCGACTCCAATCTGAAACGCAGCAAAAGTATGGAACTCGATTTTTTTGAAGATCCTTTAATCTTAAAAGGTTTAGCTAACTCCATGCGTGACAAAACTGCGTACTCTTTTTCCTTCTCTCGCTGCTGCGGAGTCAAATCCTTTTCTATCAGCTTCTGCTTCGCCACCTTGAATCTCGCTTGAAATCCATAATTGAGCAATTCTTCTCTGTACTGCGGCTCATCTTTGCCTTCCTAAGAAAAAGTAAAGAGCAAAAGATTTTTTTTTTTTCTTGTCGCCGGAACGAGACGAACAATTGATAAACAAGTTGTACGCAAACCTTCTTCCTGCATACAACTCGAGTCGTCCATATAGTTGCAAATACAGCGAGAAACGAAATGAGAGTGGCGAAGACATTGAACCAGGTTAAATCGGCGAAAATAATTGCAACATGATCGAGAAAGCAATGCAACATATCGGTATCTATACACAATTACGTATAACGGTAATAAAAAAAACTAAAAAGCATAAAACACATCACAACGAGGTTATAACGAACGAAATTCTAATAGGTTCAAACAACAACCAAAAGTTACTATTTCGCGAGTAAATATATCTACGATTTCTTATCTAGTGTTGTGCATCTTATCTTTATGAACGCGTATAAGATGTGTTTCGGTCGCGTTAGGACAATTAATATTTGGCGGGAAATTCGAAAATACAGGTGTAAGGAATAATAATATAATTAATGCTATAAAAAATACACAAAAATGTCACAATAACATTTTTATAGACGGTCAAATGAAGATATCGCTAACTTGCGACAGCATTTTTTAAATGTTCATGTCGAGAACGAAAACTTGTATACATAATGTGCAATCAGTACAGAGTCTTACCTACATATTAGCGATCGGATGGTTACGAAGAAAAATAAACAGGTACAGTCGAAACAATTCATTTTATTTTTCGCACTTCATCTTTGCTTCGCACCTTGGCAGTTACAAATTATTCCCTTTCATCTATCCTATTATTATTTCTACAATTTTTAATAGGTAAAAAAAATACTAGATCCGGGTTAAAAAAAATCGGCATTAAATAACCAGCATCCAAATGACAAAAAGAATGTTCTATTAGTCGTTAAATTACAATTGGTCGTCTATTAGAAAATATCTGACTAGTTTGCTTAAACGATTTGCGTACAGCGTCCATCGATATATACACATTTTCCATCTTATAATGTTCTCGAAAAAAAAAGAATTGAAACATTATTTTTAAAAAATTCGAGATTCGTCTTCATCTCTGCAAATTTTTTTCTCGTTACATCTGTTGGCGATTCATTCTAGAGATTATAGAATTTGTCGAGGTACCATTTGTGATCCTCCATCGTGGCTAGTAATCCGTGCTCGAGGACCGTTGAATCACCGGGACCGAAATCGATCATCGGCTCGCCCGAGAGTGAAGTCACGGTACCTCCCAGCGCGCTGCAACAAAATAGTACATTTAAAAAATATCTCGAAAAATGGATAAACAGATCGATGTAAACTAACTTTATTATAGCTGCGCCAGCGCAAACGTCCCATTTCTTTATATTTGTCATGTGAATATACGCCGTGGCGTTTCCGGCTGCTACCTCCAAACATTTATAACCTGGAGCAAAAGATTTTGTTAATAAAAAATAAATAAATAAATTTGATATATTTTACCTGCACCAGCTGCAGAAACGATTTTAACGTTGTCGCCAAAAGCTACTTTGGACGCATTATGCACGCGACCCGCGTGCGAGCGCGAAACTGTTAGAATCGGGATCTTCGGTTCTTTGGACTATGAAAAAATAGACAAAAACATATCCATTAAAATTTTTAACGTCCGAAAATTTACAAGAATTTCTTTCCGTGAATGTTTAAAAAAAAAATATATATAAAAGAATAAAATAAATTGATTATCTTGCACACAGCAGGAATATTCTGGAAATTTTTTGATGCTCCGTGATCTGCCCAGGCCCAATAGGTCAGTTTGCTGTTGAAAGGCTTGTGAATTACACCGATAATAGGAATTCCCTTCACAGTTATGCAGACCATCGTCGTAACGTAGTCTAGAAGATTCTCTGAACAGAAATTTATTTATTTATTTATTTATTTAGTTATTTAGTTTACAGGATAAACCCTTTCACTTACATACAACAATAAAAAAGAAATCAGTAAATCAGTAAATAGTGGAGGTATCTCTAACATTTAGAATATCACCAGATTACATCTTGATATAAAACTAGATAATAGTATATTATGCCACAAGGGAGGAAAGTGCATTTTATCACCGATTGTAAAGTTTGATTCAGAAATTCACACGGGCTGAAAATGCACTTCCTCCCTTGTCGCATACGATATTTTTTTTCCGATTTCATTGAAATAACCACATTTCTTGCGTCGCAAAATCGTCATCTTCACCAATGACCGTTACTCCCCCGGGAGTAATAGAGCTTCCAGCAGGAGTAATGAGCCCTATTACTCCCTAGGGAGTAATGGAATTGTACCGCGCATGCGCACATGTTAATAATGATCATCGGTCAATAATAGCTTATTTTCCATCCGTATTGCACGCAAGAAATGTGGTTATTTTAGCGCAGTTGGGAAAAAAAATATATTTCATAATTTCATTGAAATGAACAATTAGCAAGACTTTCAAATAAATAGCAGGGAAAATAAATTGATTAAATAATTGTACCTGTAAATTCCTTTGTAGCATCCAAAGGATCAATCCATACAGTAACGTCCGAGGCTTTGACTAGGACGTCGTATCCAGTGTCATAGTTCTCGAGACTGTTGGCCACGTTCTCCAGATCTGGGGTGCCCGAAGGTTCGCAGCTCCTAGACTGCTCCTCGGAGATGACTACGACTCCAGGAAAGGCGACCGACAAATAGTGATACATAGCGCAGTGGGATTGATAATCCGCCGCTGTTACCGGATCGTTTACTCCTTCAAAATGTTAATAATTACTACAAAAATTTGAACGCATATTTATTATTATTAGAGCATAACCTAAAAGATTTTTTTTTTTTTAAATGTACCTTCTTTTGTTTTGCCCTTGCTCTCGATCGTGTACCTCGGATTGTCGTGAACGGCGACGACTTCGAGACCTCCAAGTTCCGCGGCTCTGACAGCACCGGCCAAGAGATTGCGTAGCGAAACTTCATCTTTGTTGATAAGTTGCGAGTAGTACGATGATTCACGGATTGAATACAGATACAGAAGAATGAGGAGAACGACTGTAATTATCAGACCTAGCCTGTTTATTCGAACATTTGCTCCGATGTTTATCGTCATTTTTATTATTTCTCACACTTTTTAATTAAATTATGGCGGATTATTACGCAATTTGGAAGGTTTTTTTTGTGCGTCGTTTTTGATACACCGTGGTAAGGTGCACTCTATTGTCAAGCTCCCGCCATTTTTAATTTATTTACCAGACTGCGCGCGCACGCGGGATAAGACGCGCGCATGCGATATCTAAGCGACTCTACTCGGCGGCTAACAATCAAAAGGCCCAAAATTAGCCGTCACTATTGAGCAAAGGTCTAATTTCTGTACTTTAAAGGGGGGGGGGGGGGGGGTCCTACTTTACAAGGTATCAATAAAGCGATTTTTCAGTAATTTTTAGTACACTAAAACAAGCGTGAATCTTGGTTCTCCCAAGATTCACTTTTGTTCAAACCACGTTGAGATAGCATCATCGAGATCTTGATCACTATCCATCTTACATGCAAACGATTCGAGGGTCCCTTGATTCTTCTGTATATCGGCGATCGTTGAATTTCCGATCTTATGAAAGTGTGCTATAAATGCGGTCGTTTCGCCCTTGTTTAGCTTCGAAAGAATTTCGAGTGTTTTTTCCAACGTAAGGACATTACGCTTATATATATGCTTACACGTTAAAGAATTCGGCGTTGAAGCCATGGCACATGTAAACTGTATGTAAGGCGATTCAAACGATTTAGTATAGAAACTACTACTATATGATGCTCTCCGTCCGACTCTGCTGAGATGGGTACAACTGCTCGCGGAAGCCTGTGTGCGAGCGGATTAAAGCTTGAAGACGAAAAACACGACTCAATACGCTTGAGCATGGGCGCGGCTCTTGCTGCCTAGAGCAACAATGTACATATAATGTTTCGCGCTAACGTTCGTATAACCGAGCGTTCGGATAAGCGGAGTCATGGTTCAGATAATTGAGGTTCTACTTGTTAAACACACGCGCGGTACACGCTAATCACGCGTGACGATTGTCGTAACCGAATCCCGTCGAAACGCGAGCATCTCTCCGAAAAGGGAATCGAGAAGGCAGTCGTGGATAGACGGGCAGAGAGAGTCGTCCCGAGACAATAGACGCGAGAGGTGCGTAGAGAGAGTGTGTGATAAGCACGATCGAGCGCGACGTGTGCGTAGAGCGATACCGAGCGATCGGGACGAACGCGAGCGAGCGTCCGAGTGAGAACGATAGCGTTGTCCGAGAACGAGTGTGAAGAGTGTGCGCGGCCGAGTGGCAAAACTATGTTCAAATACGGGACTAATAAATCTTTATTTTTCGTTCTACCGTAATTCCGAGACCGTTATCAGTAGAAACCCGGTGTTAACTTTCATCCGTTCCTGACTCCCGAGTCCGCCTGAAGATGCCCTAAACGTGTCGTCAGGACACGTTTAACATACTGTAAAAAACTTCCGGAATAAAAATAAAACTTTACCGGAATTAAAATAAAACTCTACCGGAATTAGAATAACACTCTACTGGAATTAAAATAAAACTCTAAAGGAATACAAGGTCTAGCCGCGTATTCCGGTAGAGTTTTGTTTCAATGCCGGTAGTTTTTTTTTTTTTTTTACTTTCTGGTAGAGATTTTGGTAGAGGTCTAATACGGTAGAGTTGTAACATGGTAGAGTTGTGACTGGTAGAGATGTAAATGTGCCCTAAATTGTCTCCTATGTGAACCTAAAACATTGTTAAAAAAGTCTGTAAATCATTTTTATAGCACGGTAAAGTTGCTGTTTCTTTCCCAAAAACACGTTTTTTTTTCAATCCTGAATAAAATTATGATTTTTCGATTTTTTGTTGCTTTTCGGAGGTTCACATAGAAGAAAAGTATGTAACAATTGATAATATATTTGATTTTTTGTTTCAGTCAAGAATCACGAGCTGCATCTTTCCCGCCAATTGAAAACTACAGTGTAGTAGTCTGCCAATAACTGTGCAGTAATTTTTTGTTGTGTGTAAAAAAAAAATTTTGTACAGTTCAAATATATGTTATACATTAAAACATACCTCTAAATTCACTGGGCTCACTTGTTTTTTCCCCTCCTAAAAACATTCCTGAAAAAACGCTTTTTTAGGCCTTGTACAGCAGGACCCCCCGCCCCCTTAATCCTTTTATCTATCGGCATACGACTAATCATTTGTTAGAACTATCCACCTCTGGGAAAATGAAATTGTACCTTCTTTGGTTAAAATAGTTTTACGACTTTATTAACTCCATCATATCACGAACATATAATGACTGATCGAAAACATCGATATAAATCGTTTAGAACAACACTTGTTTTTTTTTTCCTTTTCTTCTTCCCTTTTATCACCTTCTATAATCGGCATTGTGCTCTACGTGCGATACCGGTATGAGCCGATCAAGTCGGTCGAGATGTATCATTTTCGTGCGAAAAAAAACTCTCGGAACGCTTTTCAACATTGGTTCTACTATACGCTAATTGATAAATCGCCAAATTCTTCTCTATAAGATATATTGTATGTTCCATTGTGTTTTATTTATTTTTTGCTTTTTCATCGTTTCAAATCCGCTTCAATTATAGCTTTCTATTTCATAAGTATTACGCAGTTTTATTTTTTGCTTTAATTTTTTTTATTCAGCGTCCTCCTTTTAGGCTGGATTCGCGTTAGATAATTATTATTTTTTGCTTCATTAGTTACCAGTAAAACTCTGTGGCGGATTTGTTGGAATTTATCACTCGTTTCGCAGTTTCCTGTTTATTAAATTACAACTGATCGTTTTTTAAAAATTAAATCAGATTCTTTTTTCTCCTAATCGGTTAATCTTTTCTTTTTTTTCTCTACCGACCCGCGATCTCGATTACCTTTGCAAACCGTTGCTTGTTTTGTTAATTTTTTTTTTTTTAAATCTTCCGTCAGTCACAGCGGCATTTCCATCGAGCATTGTGTGCCCCTCTCGAACAGTCACTCGTGAGTCGGCCCTGCTTATCCGTCGATGCAATTAAACGCTATCATCTGTGGCCAAATAAAATAAGGTTTACTCAGATATGGGTAACACAAAGGGATACGAAAGGGAGAGATTTTAATAGAAATCCCTATCGTATTACTTACCGTGGTACCACCATTTTGTCTTCTTTGGATTTTTGTTACATGTCTTGACATAGAACGAGTTGTCGGGTGGCCTCTTCTGAAATGAAAAAAAAATACAAATTTAAATTATTATTATTACTGTTTATAGAAATTAAGAAGTTATTTATAATATCACATAAAAATGTATGTATCAATTTTGGTTTTAAATTGGTTCAACGTCTCTGCCTCTACTTTTAGATTTATTGTGGACTTTATTTAACAACATCAATGACAAAGCTTATTAATTGTAGGGATCCTTTACTATAATGGGGAATTTTGTTAAAAAGATTATTATTATTATTATTATTGTTACAAAACATTGCCTCGATGCAGAATAGTATTTTCGAGAATACGAAGACGGAACGTTTTCGGAACAAAACAGAAAATTAAACTGCCGTGATCTTTAATAGTAATATTACTTTTATTTTATTTTCATGTGTTTCTTTTTTTTTAGGATAGGTTGATTATAGGAGTGGAATAAGGATCGTGATCGAGAACAAGCCTATGATAGGGCTCATGCGACCCGCACATGGTGCTGGAAAGAAAATATATAGTGTATAGAGAAAAAGAACTATGGTCTCTGGGATTGGTGCTAGCCAATCAAAATTAATTATTATTTCAGATGTTAATTTATACCAATGTTTATCTACTGTCTTGCATCTATGCCTCCAAAAAAATATGATTATTATTATTATTATCAATATTTACAGAAATTAAGTTTTCATTATTATTAGTACGAACTTTTTCTTTGCAGCTGCTTAGCATGGAAACGATGCTGAGACAGACGCTCTGAACACTGAGCGCCGGTGACCAATCGTCCGTAAGGATCGACAGGCATATGTGACCGTTGCTGTAAACGTGAGGGTGAACGGGAATGTTTACACCTATGAAAGTCACTTCGGGCGAGTCGAACGGATATTTCGAACTGAATTTGAACTGTAGTTGGAATCTTTCGCCTTCATAGAGAGTGCCTTTAGCGCCTTCCATATGAACGATCCATTGCGTCAAATTCTGGCCGGCCAATTCGCCGTCCACCTGTACGCCCGGAGGTGGTTCACGCACAAGAGCCATCAGCTCCTTCTGTAAGCGACGCTGAAAAGACATACGAAAGAATAGTCAAAACTTAAACGATCGAATGACCGGGAAGCAAATATGACAATGTATACGGGTAACGATTTAAAAAAAGTAAATAAAAACTCTTTAAACAGATGAGACAACGCACTCGGAGTTTGTATCGAACGGATATTCTTCATAAATCCTTATAGATACACATTTTTTAATCACAAAGGTACAAAGTTTTTCTTCTATTATTTCTGCAATTTCAGTGCCCTACCAAAGCTGCCTTGTTTGTAGACTATATAAACTTGGTAGAACCGTCAAAATATGAAAAGAGAGAGAGAGAGAAAGAGAGAGAGAGAGAGAGAGAGAGAGAGAGAGAGAGAGAGAGAGAGAGAGAGATAAAGAGAAAAAAACGTAACTTGACACAACGAAGGTGAAAAAGATTCGCTCAAAAATTTTAAAGATACTCGCACAAGAGATGCTCGAACAATTTTAAGTGTGGACTGAAGAAAGAAAAAAAAAAATGTTAAGTCGAATATCAAAGACGCAAAAAAAGTTTCGGAAATTGTTTTAATCGATATTTTTCGAAATTTTCAAGAACACAAGAGACACTACTTTCGTACAAGCGAACGAAATATCGTAGAATCGCGTTAGTTGCGATGGTGAAAAGAAGGAGAAAAGAAAGAAAAAAAGAGGAAAAGATCATCGAAGACTCACCTTTGACGGGGACATTGCCGCCATTGTCGTTAGACCGTTGTCCATTGGAAAACATAACCGTCTTTCATCGCGGAAGACATTACGACGGGTTTTTGTGTCGTCTTTGCGCTATTATCGTTATTCTCTCGTTTTTCCTCGGTACAAAGACAATGAATGCTCTCGTTACGGCCCCGCGTCACAGAACACTCTGCATTCCGAAATTAAAATTTTATCCTAAATCGCAATACTTTCCAATACTCCGATTTGAGAGAATTTATTAACCAAGCGGAACTAACAGCGCTGTTATGATATGTTTTTTTTTTTTTTTTTTTTTTTTTTTTTTTTTGCCACTCCGTTCTGGTAGCCCGAACAACGACTGTGCTCTCGACGAATTTTCCTTCGTCCGCTTTGAGCCCCCCTCCCCCCCCCCCCCCACCCCCTCCAGATATCGCCACCGAAACTTGACAAACGTCATGTCACCCTTCGGCGATCGCGCGCGCAAGACTCATTTTGCTGAGGTCGACTGCCATTGGTTAAAAACTATCGCGACCAATGCGCGCGGGGGAAATTTGAATTCGTCTTTAGATAGGCAAATTTGATTTCATTCAACGATGGGTTTCAAACCAGATGATAAAGAGTAATAATAAAAGACAGATTGAAACTTTCGACACTATGAGATTAATCGTCAATAATATATCTTTGCAGAGTACGTACGGAATAATAAAAGAATTTTTTTTTCGTTGAACATCGTTGAATTTCATTGTGTCGGTTCGTTCGTAGTCCGCCAAGATGGCGGAACGATCGAAATTTCCTCTCCATCGACGATAACAAAAAACAATGCAACGACCGTTACAACCGGCGAGAGAGTTTCACACGAAAAGTATACATTGACGCTAGATAAGCGAGATAAGGAAAACATGGGGAAGAAAACCAAAAAGAAGGTGAAAAATATCCGAAAGCCGAAACCCGTGGTAAGATACGGTTTATTTTTGTCGTTAAATTGTTGTTGCGAAAAAAAGGTTTAACGTGTGGAAAAAAAATTAACCTATATGGACAATTTGGTGAAATTTTAGAATAATGGTGAGGACAACGATCATTATGGAGAGGATGTCGAGGTCGACTATCTCGACAGTCCGATAAAATCTGAGACTGACGATAATGAGTATAGGTAATTGTTGTAATTTTTTTTGTAATTCTTGTTAAGTTTCTTTATTGCTGATGCTGCATTCACACTTTTTTATATAGGGTCCTGAAACTGCCGAATGAGATGGTCGCGTTATTGGTGGCTTGTCCCAAAGGCGCTTTAGGTCAAACCGATATTTGGAAACGCAGTGCAGCCACAGCCGACAATAATGGTAAATTAACATAAATCATTGATAGCTTTTGTACAATGAATGTTTGTTCTAGAAGTGAGCAAGGATTTAACGACCAGAAGCAAGCTTCCTTGGATCCCTGCGGATATTTTTATGATAGTTTCAACTGTTTGTCATGTCGGTCATTCGTCTAACTAGGATAAAGTCCAAGTTCTAATATGTTAGATCTCTGAATCGCTACATTTTTTTATTTATTTATTTTATCAATATTTTTTCAACCGACGATTTCATTCAATCATTCGGTTACTTGCAGCTCTTCAGCAATGTTGATCGTAGAAAAAATGTTTATGCAAATTTTTCTTTTTTATTTGAAAATAAAAAAATGTTGCGTTTAGGGACCCTTTGATGATTTTACAAGGGTATAGACAAAACTTGTTGAGAATTGTTTCACGAGTGGTTATTTTAATGATTTGCAATTGTTTTTTTTTGTATTTAAAGTGACCAGTTAAGTCATACAATGCTGACCAGAACAATTCATGTACATACAATAATTTTTTTTTCTACTGGTGATTCTATTTAATCGTACGGTTACATAGAACTGTATTGCAATGTCGTTTGTAGGACAAACATTTATGCTATCAGCTTAATTTGTTTTTCAGTTCTAAAAACAAATTTCTCATATTCAGAAACACTGTGACAATCTTACACGATAAAATTTGTACAGTATCGGACTTGCAATAATTCTACCTTTTCACTGTTTTATTTGTATCCAAGCTGTTGCCTTTGAAACGGCAAATTACACGCCACAAGCGATTTATTTTAATGATTCGCAATTGTTTTTCAATATTTCTAACAAGCAGTTAAATCATATGCTGACCATAACGATAGATGCACGTGCTGTTCTCCCGGATGGTTCGATACAACGATGATGCAAGCTGAAACGGTATTTACTCACGTCTATCTTTTAGCCCATCCGCCCTCAAACATCGTTATCATTTTATTGATTTATTTTTCAGATTGCGCAAAGTGCATTTATCTATGTGACCGTCGGCGCTGGTCGCTTCAGCGATCCTCGTCAAATTCCCGGAGTTTCTCATTTGGTCAGTTCATGTATTCTGGGCAGGTCAAACAAATATCCGGACGAGGTACCACATCATTCGACAAAATTTAATTTCCAATTTAGATTCCAAATGAATGCATCTTTTTTCAGGACGATGACTGTAAACAATTCGTAGACGATTGTGGGGGTGAGCATCTTAACTTCGACTCAGCCGACACAACGACCTTTGCCGTTCGCGTGCCGCAAAACAAATTTCTCGAAGTTTTGGATCGTTTGTCAAGCTGCTTTATCAGTCCGCTCATCAATCGGGATGATATTAATCGTCTATTACACGAAATGTAAGTGTACCGATCACTTCGGCCAAGCGCTATTTTTAGTACAATGCGTAACTATCTCGTAATTTTTACTGATTAGCTACCGGGACTGAAAACGGATTGAAACGAGTCTGAACTAGTGGCAAAATTCTAGTTAATTCGGAACTTTCTAGTCAACAGCCAATCCTATAAGTGAATTTTGAGCTTACTAGAATTTTTCCATTAGTTCAGAGTAAATCTCGACCCGATCTCACTCACGGTGGAAACCCGGTAACTGTGTACTATCCGAACTGTTTAAATTTTACAGAAGCTTATTCAGCGGTCTTCTGAACCGTGTGTTTGTTGATGCATGGGGCAAAAGACAAGTTTTCGCTGGCTTCGCGTCGGCGAGACATCCAGTCAAAGCTCTCGTAACGGATTTTCACAAGGGTATGTGCGAAATGCCGGCCGATCAAGTTTCCAAAGAAGTTATGAAGTTCCGGGAACGTCATTACAGCTCTCACAGAATGACTGTGGTGCTCAAGGTAAACTAATTATTTTATCGTTGCTTCTTTGTCACATTTGTTTCATTGTATATTCCGCCGCGTTTATTGTGTCCGACTTATTTTACCATTGAGTTACGTTGGGTAACTCAATGGTAAAAAAAAAAAAACATTGCATATAGAATTTGAGAAAAACTTACGAAAAACGGATTTGAGGCCGAATGGGCCTCCCATTGTGTTCTAAAGGAAAAACATTAATAAACTTAAGCACTTGGTGGAGTTACCAAACAATTATTTTTTGCACCGTGAAAATTTCGCTATGTGAAAAGTTAGCGATACAAGGGCCTTGTTGTTTAGATAGAGATCGATTAACATTATAGACATTTGTTAATTTTAGGCAAAATTACCGCTGGAGACGCTGGAAGTATACGCGAAGAAATATTTCTCAAAGGTCCCGAACAATCGTATGCCGCCCCGTGACCTTAGCCAGTACAATTTCGCGAATTCTTTCGATACACCGAAATCCCGAAGGATCTATACAATGAAGCCAATAAAGGACGACTACAATTATGCGGTGAGTTTTTTTTTTCTTTTTCGTTAAAGAGAATAGTCAAGCCTTACTTCAACGCGCTTTACGATTGTTAGCTGGAATTGAATTGGACCCTTCCGCCATCGCACTGGTTGTACAGGAGCAAACCTCGAGACTATCTTGCGTGGTTGATAAAGCACGCGGGTGAAGGATCGCTCGTTAGCTACTTGAGAAAGAAACATTGGTGCAACGAAATAACGACCGGTGACAATGACAAGGATTTCACTGAAAACTCGATCTACTGTTTGTTCAGCATGAAAATTGTGCTCACACAAGAAGGCCATAAGAATCATAAGAAAATTCTCGATGCTGCATTCTCGTACATCAATCTGTTGCGTCGCACAGGTCCGCAGGAAAGAATATTTGATGAGCTTCGCAAAATCGAAGACGCCAAATTCAGGTATACAAATCATGGTTTTGATCTTGATACTTAAGGATGTTTCTATTGCCTACCCTTACTCGTGGATTTCATAAAAATGGAAACTCAGACAAAGGTTACGCAATCGAACTTCCTCTATCAACACCGATATTAACAATGATCTTGATCGATATTAAAAAAAAATCTATTTGTGCAGATTCAGTCGTAATTTTGAGCCGGTAGATCACGAAGATCTCTGCACAAATATGCATCTCTACCCGCCGATCGATTATCTGACCGGAAGTTCTCTGTATCTCGAATACGACCACGTTTCTCTGAAAACTTGTATAGATCTGTTGACACCGGAGAGAACTACTATCGTAGTGTACGATAAAGATTATAACAAGGGCAACAAGACGCAGGCACAGTTGATTGAAGAAGCCTTTTTCTACGGCTTCGGTTGTGGTTCGGACAACGAACCCTATCCCAAGTTCTATACGAGCACTGAGATACCCGAGGATTGGATAAATCATTGGAAAATAGTCGAACCGATGCAGAACTTTCATCTACCGAAACCGAATATTTTTCTGCCCGATGATTTTACGCTGATTCCGGCAATCAATGATCCCCCGAGATATCCGGTTAAAGTGTACTCGGACGCTTTGTCCGAAGTTTGGTACAAACCTGATTCGACGTTCCGGTTGCCGCACTGTTGTATGAATTTTCGTTACGTTACGCCGCTCGCCATGACAGAGCCGGAAAAGTAAGTTGAACTTAAAAAAAAAAAAAAAGTTTTTTTTATTTATTTATTTTCATTGATTTTACAGTGCGGCTATGCTGGACTTGTTTGTAGAGGCACTGAAGCACGTTATGCTCGAGGAATTGTATCCGACTGCCGGAGCTGCATTGAAGTACGAGATTAAAGCCTGCGAGAAAGGACTCATAGTTGAAGCAGATGGGTTCAATCAAAAGATGCCTGTAAGAAATAGTAATTCTTCTCTCTTGTATATGAATAAATATACGTAACACGCTTAAATTTCATGTTCCACATGTGACGCTTACATTTTAGTTTCTGATGAAAAAAATCAGTAAGTATATCGCTCATTGCCCGAAGCTCGTGACGGAAGATTTATTCAAGAAGATAAAACTCGAGCAGGAAGAAAAGTATCGCGAGTCATTGCACGAATCTGACGAACTTTGCGAGTGAGTATATTAACGTCGTTCTTCTTCCTCTTCCCCTTTGATTACATTTGACCAATTGTGTTGATAATTTTTCAGGCAACTGAGGCTGTCGATAGTCAGGCTTGTACATTGGACTTGTCTCGATAAAGAAACGGCACTGGCAGGCATTAAATTTAAACATTTTCAACACTTCCTCGATCGTTTTGCCGTTCACGTTTACCTGCAATGTCTTGTACAGGGAAACATATCAAAAGCTGCGGCTATCGAAAGTACACGGGAGTGCGTTAAATTATCGAATTTCAGACCATTATCGCCTAACACTATGCCGCAATTGAGAATCCACGAGATTCCACGAGGACAACGGTGCTGCCGGGTGAAAAATTTTGATTCAAACGCCAAAGTCAGCACCGCTAAAAATTACTATCAGATCGGCGACGCTACCTCGCACAGACTCTCCGTTATGATTGATTTGTTTATCGTAAGTATTGGATTTTTATAGTTTCGTTGTTATTATGAAGAACGGCCTTCAAATCTTTAAACTCTCCATTTAATCGTAGATGATGATGACGGATTCAATTTTCCGAGCGTTCAGAAATTCCGGGTATCTCGATGATGACATCGTCGTTGAGAAACACACTTTAGGCATGCTCGGTTATTCTCTCAGAGCAATCAACAAAAACCATAAAATTCAACATGATCCATTGCTGGATCATATACATGTTACCAACGTCGAGACGATCGAGGATATCGCTGCGAACATTGAGGATTTTCGAAAAAAGTTTAACGCGTCAGTTAAATCTTTGCCGGAGAGAGCATTGCTGGGTATCAAGAATATTCTGTTGGCTGATAAACAGCAACGGGACGAGAGTCTTCGGACCGAAGTTTCAAGAAATTGGCTCGAGATCACTTCGGGCAATTATTGTTTCAATAGACGAGAGCAAGAAGTTGCAGCTTTAAATGCCCTAGGAGTTGACGATACCAGAAAATGGTTGGCCCATCTAACTACCGATGCGTCCAAGTTGCGGATGCTTAGCATCCAAGTTTGTAGCAGTAAGGAAATCACGTGCGACTCGAAGGACCGCAAGATTAAACGAGATAAAGGAGATCCCGATCGAAATTACAAATACCATCGTAAGTAATAGAATGAACAAAAAATTCACCATCTTTTTTCTTTTACGTTTTTCTTTTTTATGAGACATGTATGAGTATTGGAACAGAATTTGATTTATCAAGTAACTAAATATTTGAAATCACAGCCAGACAAGTCAAAAATCTTATAGGGAAAAAAGTGTTTGGTCTTGCAGTGCTCGGAACGATTTTTTCGCTCTTCCGCAACTAGTAACCACTTGGACTTGGAAAGCGATAAAAATTGTTCTTGGTTTTCTTAATTTATTGTTATTATTGTTCTTGGTTTTCTTCATTTATCTTCAGTAATTCAATTGTTTACATACAAAAAAAAATGTCACATACAAAAAATAACTTTCGATTTACTGTCATTTGTTTGGGCAAAATTTGACACATGAGTGAATTCGATGCCACTTTTCTATATCTCTTTTTGTTTTTATCGTTTTTTTAGAACAACATAGACTCACGTATCTGACCAACTTGCCCAAAGGCAAAGAAGAAAACAGCGATTATTATATAACTGACATCGAGGATTTCAAGATTGGCCTCCAAGTATTACCGATAGTGAGAAAAGCGACTCTTCCCGTTGCCACGGCGGCTGCAGCGTCCAAGCCACCTGCTGCTACTACCAGACCTAGCAAGCCAAATCCGGTTGTCTGTTTTTAAACACACAAAATGTGCTAAAACTATTCCACTTAAGCTATGTACAATAATTTTTCTACGATGAACAGAAGTTGAATGAGTTGTACCGTAATTTTCAGATTTCATAATCGAGGTATTTCTTCGTTTTCTTTTTTTTTTCAAGTTTGTTTTTTCTTGTGTGAGCTTTTTTTTTTTTTGTTAATTCGACCTATGTTGATTTATTTTTCGTTAGTTGAATAGATTGTTAATAACTTTCTACGAGCTTTAAGCATGTGTAAACGCCGCCAAGTCAAAGTAAAAAATACCTATTTTTCCACCTATGTGCAACTAAGTATACACTACATGTTTTGTTATCATTGATCCTCACCTTTTCAACGGGTATATAATGAAAGAGCCGTTTTTGTGAATAGTGAATGAAAATGGTGCTAGAAAACATTATTCACATAAAAACCACAACAAGTAGCATTGTAATCAAAGAAGAATACAAATAGGAAGCTTTGTTACCGACTGAGGGTAATTATATACGCGCGCACTAAGATTTCGAAATTGTTCCGACAAGATATGAAAAAGTTTGAACGGGTACGATCTTGGTTGGTAGCAATAGTGGTTGTTTAATGGTTGTGAAATGAAAAGAAATATTCAAACGGCGAAGTTTGGGAATAATGACGGAAAGGTCTTTCCGACAACTTGGAAATTCGTGTAGACTACGAGCAGTCCACGAATATGCCGCAGTTGCTTAGAGCAATTATCGATGCATTGAACACAGACACACATTTTGTCTCACTGGCATCTCGGCCTCACCCAATACAACTTCCTCCCAGTGTGATTTAGCAGATCCCTGAGCAGAGAGAGTTAAAATTATTTGAAACTCAAATGTGCAAAGAAGAAATGAAATTGGAACAAGAACAGATCCGGTTTGTTGGAAGGAGAAAAGCTGCAAAGTAATTTGCACATGGCTCATTTCTTATTATTTTGGACAGTGTTCTCTATGAGAAAGTTCGGTGATCGTTTTTGGGATTCCTCATAGAGGAATAAGCTATGCACAAAATTGTAGGAAATGAGGAAGCCATGTCCAAATTACTTTGCAGCTTTTGTCGTAATATTACAGAATATCTACATCTCATAAAATTGAAACTGTCAAATGTTACCGAAAAATTTATTGTAGAATATCGCTAACTGAAATTTGTATAATTTATCGTTTTGAAACCACGTCTTATGCAAATTATTTGACTCCTAGGGCGACATTTAATGCATAAACTTGTGTATGATATAAACCCAGATAGACAAGCGCCATGTAAAGTAGCAAAATTAGCGCGATATTTGCTACATGTGCGGCACATGTCGCTTGTCTATCAGGGGAGATGTACTGTGACTGACGGTCACAAGTGATCACGCGCGTCTAGACAGTTGTACACGGACGGTCAAAAACGGTCACTGTACATCTCTAGTCGAATGTAAAATACAAATTTTGCGAAAAATTTCATGTCACAACTTTGAACGGTGATATGAGTTTTCGCCAAATTTAATATAAAACATTGTACAGTGTTAGTCCATTCTCATTCTCGAATCTGACCGTTTTTAAAAAAACGTTCTTAAAAAAAAAAAATCAAAATCTCATAAAATCTGACTGCTTGGATAAATTTTGACCAAAATCATTACCAAAGGTCTTTGATCAAAATATTATTTTTATATGCAGTTATAGGACGATACCTCAAAATTTACGCAAGTTGGAGCTACCACGACCTTTTCTCAAAAATTTCAAAATCGCGTAAAATCTCGAAACGAGCCTCAATCTTCATAAAAATTGCACCGAAGGAAAAGACGTGACCACTCTATTAGTGCATCAAATTTCAACTCGCTATCTGAAGCCGTTCCGAGTTACATTTTTTTTAAACTATGTAAGCTGTCACAGACACAGGCACGTACGCACATACGCACACACGCATACATGCATACATACATCTGGACGCCAACTAAAAATCGCATTTCTCGACGTTTTAGACTATAAGTACTCTGAAATTAAGGGGTTCCTGCTTTATAAGGCCTAAAAAAAGCGTGTTTTCAGGAATTTTTTTAGGAGGTAAAAACTAGCAAGCCTAGTGAATTTAGAGGAAAGTTTTAATGTATATTTTTGAACTGTAATAATTTTTTTTAAACACAAAACAAAAAAATGACTGCATAGTTGTTTGCCAATTTACTGCACTGTAGTTTTCAATTGGCGGGAAAGATGCAGCTCGCAATTCTTGCCTGAAACAAAAGAATCAAATATATTTTCAATTGTTACATATTTTTATTCTATGTCAACCTCGGAAAATCAAAAAAAAAATTGAAAAATCATCATTGTATTCAGGCTTAAAAAAAAGTGTTTTCGAGAAAGAAAAAACAACTTTAACGTGCTATAAAAATTGTTTAAAAAGTCTTTTTAAACAATGTTTTAGGTTCACATAGAAGAGAATTTAGTGCTGAAAAAAATGAGTTTTGGTTTAAGTCGATACGTCGTTTAGTTTTTTTTGTTATCTTTCCCGCCTATTTAGAAAAATAATAACCAGGAAACTATTTGGGGGGGGGGGGGGAGTAACTATGCAGTATTTTTTAGTTTTGTGTTAAAATAAATTTTTTCGTATAGTTCAAATATACATTACAACATACCTCTACATTTACTGAGTTCACTTGTTTTTTCCCTCCTAAAAGAATTCCTGAAAAAACGTATTTTGTAGGCCTTGTGAAGCAGGAACCCCCTTAAAATCCCGATGTTTTTTGTCGTGCGAAAACATAGCTTCCTCTACGAGTAAGCAAAAGAAAGCTTTGTTACCGACTGAGGTTACTTCAACACGCTCGCACAGAGATTTCAAGATGGTGCTGACAAGATATTAAAAAATTCCAGCGTGTACGATCTTGGTTGGTCGCGATATCGCTCTTATTTAATGGTTGTGAAATGAAACGAAATAGAGCCAACCCCCCTGCCGACGAATGAGCAGTCAATGGACGAAATTTGATAATAAGGAATAGACAGAAAGGTCTTCCCGACAACTTGGAAATTCGTGTGGACTACGAGCGGTCGACGAATTTGCCGCAATTGTCGAGGCTTGGACAGAGGACACTCATGCACACACAGCACGCATACATTTCGTTTCACTCGTATCTCGGCCGCACCCAATACAACTTCCTCCCAGTGTGATTCACCCCCGAGCTGAGAGAATCAAAATTATTTGAAACAGAAGTGCGCAAGGAAAAAAAAACAAAATAGCTCGACAGAAATGACGGAATCGTACAATTTTGGTCTCGACACTATCACCTGTCACGCTTGGAACAAGGACAGAACCGGTTTGTTTGTTTGGATTTGGATACGTTAACTTTTTTTTTTACATCTGTCAAAGTCACTGCTACCAAATTGAATTTATTGAAATTTGTTTTGTTTACTTTTTGATTTTTACAGAAGTCGCCGTTTGTCCAAAGAGCAGCGAGGTGCATGTATACAAACGATCGGGCTCGCAATGGAAGCCTGCGGATGTGTTGCAGGCGCACGACATGTCCGTCATGTGCCTGGACTGGGCGCCCAAGACCAATCGCATAGTTACCTGTGCCGCAGATAAAACCGCGTACGTTTGGAGTCTCGGAGAAGACGGAAAGTGGATGCCTGCTTGGGTAGTGCTGAGAACTAATCGTGCTGCCGTATGCGTCAAATGGGCTCCACAAGGTAAGATCCGAAAAAAAATTGCCCTACAATATTGCTGGCAGAAGTAATCGAAGCAGAATCTACAAATATATTCAAAAATAAAATCTATTTATATATTTTTACTTGAAGAGCATTATATAGAAGCAGATGTAAAAAGTGAATACTTATTTTCTGTAAATAAATTATTATTATTATTAATATTTACAGAAAGAAAGTTATCCTTATTATATCTGCTTCAGAATATTTGTACATTTGTACATCATTACATTATATGGACATGTGTCCAAATAATAATATTATAATAATAATAATAATAATAATAATAATAATAATAATAATAATAATAATAATAATAATAATAATAATAATATTTCTCTGTCCAGAATTATCTACTTTATTGAGAACGTGTTAATTTTCTTGCAGAAAACAAATTCGCCGTTGGTTCTGGTGACAAATTGATATCAGTAAGTTACTTTGTTTCGGAGAACAATTGGTGGCTCTCGAAACACATTAAGCGCCCGCTGAGATCGACAGTGACCGCGATTGATTGGCATCCGGACAACAAAGTTTTGGTAGCGGGCTCAACGGACTGGAAGGTTCGAGTGTTCGGCGCTTATGTTAAAGACGTGGAGGATGCTCCCGGCCCTGGCCCATGGGGTGCTACTTCGACGTTGGGTACATTACTTGCGGAATTTCCAAATTCCCCAAACGGCGGTGAGTGTACGGTCTTGTCTACCTGTATGATTCATTAAAGTAGACTCTGTGAACGAATACTTAGTCCTGAACTTCGCAGGCCTTTCATTTAATGTGTTCAAAGAGCAAGCAAATTTAGTCATTATGAGCTGCGAATGATTCGAGCTCAGCAGTTCACGTGAAATATGTTTTTGTATTTATAGTGATAACTTTATTCCTCTGAGCTCAAAACCTGTTATGATCTTCTAATTCTGACTTTTAATTATATTAGGAAACTGCAGTTTACTAGATGTCGGTTATTGTCATTTTGGGATATATGCAGATTGTTAAAAGCTCATGATTACAGTCACCATACTTGTCTCTATTGTATTTTTATTATTATATGAATGGAGAAAACTAAGAAAGTTAATTTAATTTAATTTAATTTATTTCATGGATTACTCCTTTTACATGACACGTAACATTGGTATAACCGACAACCGTGGCAACTGAAATCGTAAGCTCGTGTATATCACAATGGTTATATCAACTAAATAATCGAGACTTAACGAACAGAAGCTCTCGACATAATAAAAAGAATACCGGGCTGAAGGACTCAGGTCGATGGCCCTTTGCCAAAGTGTATTATAAACATAGGATTAAAACTAATATAAGGAAACACTTGTACAAAAATTGTTAAGCACTGGCAATAAATCTCTTTTACTACTACTACTACTAAAAAGAATACCATTTTTAAATTAACCATTTTACAGATTTTTAAATTCTATAAATAAAAAGAAATGGTTACAACTCTAAATAAAAATAAAGAGATTTAAAAGATAAAGAAAAGTAGACACGTTCCCTCGAATTTTCTGAACTCGAATCATTCGCAGCTAAGAATGGCTTTAATTAAATTAAATGAATTAGAATGTAATTAACGTAATCCGCTCGTTTGGACTACTCATTAATTTGACTTTTTGTTTTTTCGCAGGCGGCTGGGTACACGCAGTTTCGTTTAGTCCCTGCGGCAACAAGATATGTTGGGTCGCGCACAATTCCTCGATATGCGTCGCAGACGCGACCAAAGGAAATGCCGTAGTCAGACTTTACACAGAGCATTTACCATTTTTAAGTTGCGTATGGGTTGGGCCCAATTCGATAATCGCTGCGGTAAATATATTGCTTTTAACCGTCGTATTTTTATCGTCGATTCCTTTGTATTCAACAAATTCTTTCTAGGGTCACAGCTGCATGCCTATGCTCTACTCGATCGACAAAAATGGTCAATTGTACTTCGTATCGAAGCTGGATAATTCGCAGAAACGCGAAGCGGCCGGTATATCGGCGATGCGAAAATTTCAATCGCTCGATCGTCAAGCACGAACCGAAATAAACGACAGTTTTCTCGACAGTATACATCAGAACGCGATAACATGCGTCCGAAATATGTCGACGAACGAATTTAGTACCAGCGGCTTGGACGGCCAGCTAGTCCTCTGGGATACCAAGGTAAACAATAAAAAAACGATTGCTTTTTTTCCACATTGCACATAATTGATATTTTATAAAAAAAATTTACACAACTTTTTTTATTATTCAAGACGCTGGAAAATTCCATCGCCGGCCTGAAGATCGTCTGAGTCGTTAAGTTTATTGTTTTTTTTTTGTTTACAATAGCGTCAAAGAAAGATTGCAAAAAAGAAAGAGAACGAAAGAGAGAGGGAGAGAGAGAGAGAGAGAGAGAGAGAGAGAGAGAGAGAGAGAGAGAGAGAGAGAGAGAGAGAGAGAGAGAGAGAGAGAGAGAGAGAGAGAGAGAGAGAGAGAGAGAGAGAGAGAGAGAGATTGCGCTGACAGTGAAATCGAGCGCTACGATGTATAAACGTTGAGAATAAAAGTAACGAGGATTTTTCAATCCCAATTCCTGTAACGTGAGATAACGTTAACTTTTTGTACTTGTACTTTTTGATTTACGAGCCTTGGACGTTAATATTGCATAGGTGCTTGGTTTAAAGGGAATATACGAAATGGTTTTAAGAGGGATGACAGATAATCCGCGGAAGTTGTCTGCAATAATTCATCAGTGAGTTACGACCTCGGACATTTAGGATGGCATGGCTGACACGAGGGAATTCAAGCTCGATGATGCAGAATTCTCGCAGCTGGTTGCTCTAGAAATATTATTATGTTGCGCACATGACTACTAGAATCTACATGGATAAGTGCTGGCATACGTCGCACAGTTAAGCTCTCACTATACTACTACCTACCCACGTGAAAGCTTCACGGTAATAAGCCGAGTGCTGAGTTGTTCGATTTTTTTTCGCGTGAAGATTTAAATAAAATAAGCTAGATTTTATTTTCCGAAATAAGAAATATTGCATCACATTTTTCGTTTTTTTAATATATTTTTTACACTGCAAGCAGTTGAACCATCCTCCGAATATTAAAATCTCGCCTCGTACACCGACACCCTTTGCACGGGTCTCCCTAGAGATCTCAGCAGTATTTACAGAAAAACATACATGTAATGAAGAATTTAGCACAGTCTACCGGTTTCCTATCTATGTATTTGAGTTTTACTGTCCATGTATTTGAGTTTTACTATCCATGTATTTACCAATCCGTCCGCGTTTCCCCCACGTCGTCGCTTTCAGCTGGCAAGTTTGAGCCTCGGCGTGGGGGAGAAACAGTGGGTAAAGTCCTAAACGCTTAGACGAAGCGCAATATCGATTCAGTCGCGCTTAAACCACCCCCGTGCGCGTGCGGCTTTCGACCGATGTAAACAAAATATACACATAATCCCAAAGACCAAGAAAATAAAAGTAATAGAAAATCTATCTTTACCAAAATTCTCAAAGTTGCAATTTGTCTTACAACAATGAAAAAAATATCGATTTTGTGAGCGAAAAGAGAAAGTGTGACGAATCGAGAAACTGTAATAAAGGGGGTTGCAAGTAAAGTTAACATTTTTACCGCTACGAACGCTCGCGAGCTTTTCCCACGCGAAAGCAAATCATTTTACCTCCGAGATTTCGACCCTCTAAGATTTTCAGTGCTTAACGGTCCTTCACGGTGACTAGGATATTGTTTAAGAGATGGTCGAAGCTGAGTGACAAACGGAGAATATCGACAAACGGATATTTTTATTTGTCGTAAAAAAAAAACTGACGAGGTATCGGGGAAAGAGATCATTTGACTAAGTGGAGGTAATGCGAAGCAATGGAATGACGGAAAATCATCGAGGGGTAGCAGTGGCAGTGCTGACGGACTTCCACGAGCCACCCCCGTGCGGCCGGAACGCTCAGTCCAGTATTGATTCTCCTGGTGGACTCTCTCGCTGCGTGTGAGTGTTTTTTTTTTGCATCCTGGGAAGAAACGAGTTAAATTTTATTACGTTATTCGATGCAATCGTGAAACACGAGAGACAAACTGCGCGCAAAAAAAGATTGACATTATTGAAAAAGATAAAAGAAAAATTTAACAATTTATATGTCGGATTATCGAAAGAGATGAATCATGAAGACAACATTTTCATAGATATAATCGTCGCGACTCAATTACATTCGATCGAAATAAAACTGCCTTTCGCTGAGTTTTTTATTAACGTAATCGATGGCAATTGAGTGAGAGGCTCGCGCGACCGTTCGAGAGACATTGCACCGTAAATTCGGGCTCGTCCAATAAAAAAATCCACGAAGTCAACGGTTATAATAAAATCTGAGATCGAATGATAAAACAAAATAAAAACATTTCGCGGGTGAAAAACATTGCAAAAATGAAGAATTTCGAGGTGTCGAATTCGAGACCCTGACTACGATAAATACATTGTGGACATTTTTTGTTATTTTTTTGACAAATTAAAAATTAAAATCGAAATATATACATATGTATATAGGTATATATATATATGTATATATATATATATACATATAATTTTGAGGCGGTACGATTAATGGTGCCGTTGGGGAAAGGGGGTGATTTCGGGATTGCTGCGGTGATGCAGCAGAACGCCAGTGGCCGAAAGGGTTGAACAGGTCACGAGACTTAATCGCGGCCTCGTTCCGCCGCGTTCATCCCCCCCGTGCGCGCGAGCCACGAAAACCCTTTCGTGGCCCAGGAGAGCAGCAACCAGCTCGAGAGTTATATTATGTCTTCGATATCGGCCCAGGGCGTCGTCGAGAGAGCCAGCGCCGAATTGACCAAAAGAATCAATGGACTTGGACTTCGGGCGTCGAAACATCATGGTAAGAAATCATCGATAATGTTTACACAATAAATTTCTCGAAAACTCGCGATATTGATAACTATTTTTAGATCAGTTTTGTTACAATAGGTTGGATAATGTATTTTCTATTCCGATAGCTTATGCATCATTTTTATTTATTTTTCTTACGATATCAATGCCTACTTGGCAATTCAAACATCGTTTATTTTGATTTAGGAGTGTATCTTTGGAGCTATAAACGAACGTTTGCAATACTTAAAATGACTTGAAGAAAATATACAAGATAATGTAGTTGCAATAATAGGAAAAATATTTTTGTTTGTTTGTTTACGTCTTATTTCCTTAATGCACTCCCTCTACTTTTTTCTCGACTCCACTGTACATTATACCTTACAAAAAAGCCCGTCAATGGATTTCAATATTTATCCATCAAAGTCTCATCAGCCTTACTAAAGATTTTCGTGATTTTTTTTTTAAGTTTTCGTTTACAATATGGAAATTATCTTATATATAAAAAAACACAATGTCTTAAATCTATTTCCAGATGTACGTTCGGATATGACCGTTTTATGTTTGTTTATTTTGGCAATAGTTATTACAAAGTGTAGTAGTTTAGTAAATTTATATATGTAGTGTGTACGTACGTTGTTTTCTTTTCTTTCATGCAGCTCAATTTGGCTTGCGATCCCCGGTAACATAATCGATACACTGGGCTATCGCTTCTTCTCTGGGATCGACACGATCGTAATTTTATGAACATCCGAAACGAGCCGAATAGACTTGTTGGTTTTAGTTGCGATTTTTTTTTTGATCTTTTTATCGTTACATCGGACGACCTTGTGCGATTCGTCGGGTGACGATTTCAACGGGCGCTATTGTAACTGCAATGGAATCGATAGCAGCCAACGCTTAACCAGCTCTCATCGGACACTGATAGCGTAATCCTTTGATTCTGTAGAGCTCATTTATCAATGCTTTATCGCTTCCTATTTTCTTCGGCCAAAGCAAAGCAATTACAGGAAACGAAGCAAATTTACTTTTTAGTATATCGTGTATACATTTTTTTTTCTGTATCTCAGTCGCTTGCGCGCGCTACACTGTTGATGCCGCGCTCCTCTCTCAGGCATTCGTCTTACATGTCTATGAGGCATTGGGTCGTTGGCAGATTTTTTTCGTTAATCTTGGCGCACTCGATAATAATAAAATCGTTTCTGAATAATTTCGATCAAATCGATTTTTAATAAAATTATTTCAATAATTCATCCACCTAAAAATAATGTCAATAAATAAGCTATGGCAATTGTACAATTGAAAAAATTGATGCTATCGCGGTTATAGTTGTATTCATAGTACGGCATCAATAAGCAGCAAAAGGAATGGAATTTCAACTCCATTGGTATATATGACGCGCGTGGCTGGCTATTCACGAGTTCATTGTGTGAATTATAACTGCTGCCAACAGTTACGTTGTTTCCCTGCACACATTGTACATGCCCGTTATCGCATTTGCTTTCGTATATTCCACCGAGACCCGCGTGTTTTTCTTCGTTTCTCCGACAAATAAAACGTACATATGGAGAACTGAAGCACAACGTGCGTTGTCGCATTGTGCGAGAATTATTATAATTTATCGTTCTAGAACTATAGCAAATCATTGGCTTTTTATTTGTTTTAGCTTGCCTAATTGCCTTATTAAGTTAATTTTAAAGCCTTCAAGTTCATTGTTACCATCTTTACACCTAAAAAGACCAAACAACCATGTACACATAAAAAAAAAAAAAAAAAAAAAAAAAAAAAAAAAAAATTGCAAATATCGAGGAGTACTTTTGGTGCTTTATCCGTGCTGTTGATCGCTACTGCACGACGCTCAAGTTGATAGCTGTTTCCGTGGAACTTTGATTGCGACGTTACGAATAAAGAAAAAAAAAAAAGTTTTTTCCCGACTACACTAAAATGGCGATATTTCATGCCTGCAACGCAGGTGGAAAGATAGCGATTCTTGACGAGCGGCAGGAAAAGTACCTGAGCGGAAAGAAAAGTAGTGGGGGAGACCGGGGCAAAATGGGGAAGCGGGGCAAAACGGGGAAGACGAACGCGATACCGATACGGGGCAAAATGGGGTACCCCAAAATTATCGCTGTCAGGACTGTCTCACTATCATGACTGTCATGCTATCAGGACTTTTTGTATCTAGGTGACAAAAGTTGCCGCGAGTCAAATCGAAGGGTACCCCATTTTGCCCCACATGATTTTTTTAAAACATCCTTCTAAAACGGGTGCTAATACAATTTTTGTGTAACAAGTAATGGATCTATGGTATCAGTATCGTTGTAGCAGGTTTTATTTCTTAGCTCCCCTATTTTGCCCCGGTCCCCCCTACTTTCTTAGGGAAGAAAAGTAGCTGACAAGTCGGTGGTTCGTTGCAGGCATAAAAACATGCTCAATTTTAGCATAGTCAGGAAAAAAATATCGTATGCTACAAGGGAGGAAGTGCATTTTCACCTCGTGCGAATTTCAGCCCTCGCTTCGCTCGGGCATCAAACTTCACGCTCGGTGCAAAGATGCACCCTCCTTTGTGGCATTCCTCCCTTGTGGCATAATATACTATTCTGTTCGAAAAAGAGATTAAGAAGGTTGGAGCTCTTCACACTAGTCAAATGAGTACTACATTTTTAAAGTCGTTTGTAGAAACTTTTATGCATGTCATGATTAAAGTGGATGGTCACTTGTATTACAGCAGATGACCTTAACATAGAAAAACATTAATTGCAATGGATTTGCAAAAATATTAACCGGTTCGTGCTAATTTTCGAAAAGGTACATATTCGTTCAGTTTGTTCAAAGAATAATCCATCATTTTTGCTCGATTTTTATGTGTCACGGCTCATCATCTCATGTCATTCTCTTCCTTCAAAGATGCTCTAGGAACTCACCGTCTGGATAATGGATAGCATTTTCCGTTTAAAAATGACAGCTGTTTGTTTGGGAAGGAATTTCGTTGATGGATAAACAAAAGGCGGCCATTTTTAAACGGAAAATACTATCGAATATCTAGATGGTGAATTTGTAGAGCATCTTTCAAGGAAGAGAATGAGACGTAATACATCAAAATCGAGCAAAAATTATGGATTATTCTTTGAACAAACTGAACGTATATGTACGTTTTCGAAAATTAGCACAAACCAATTAATATTTTTGCAAATCTATTGCAATTCATGTTTTTCTCCCTAGCAAGTTGACGGACGCCTGCTTTTGGGGGAAAAAAACTAAAAAGACGGACCGAAAAAGGAACACGTTCGTTGGGGAACGAATCGGACCGCGAAACGGTAAAATGGACCGTATATTTTTGGATTGGTCCTTTTTTGGTTGCTGAAACCGAGGAAGGAATTTTGGCTAAGATAATTTTTTTTTTGTTTTGATTTTAATCCTGCTTTTAATGAAAGGACATAATAAAAATACGATCTTGATCCTTTTTCGGTTGCGGGAACCGAAAACGGAGCAAGGCAAATTTTTCGAAAAAAAATGTACAGTCCGTTTTGTCGTTTTTTACGGTCCGTTTGCGGTCCGTCAACTTGCTAGGACTACGTTAAGGACATCTGCTGCAATACAAATAACCATCATTATAATCAATAGATGAGTAAAACTTTGTATAATTCACTTTAAAAATATAGCACTCATTTGACTAGTGTGAAGCGCTCCAACCTCCTTAAGAATGTAGCTTATCGTCGAGGTACGAAATAAATAAAATTGCAGTTCCACGTTCAAATCACTTGAAGATAAAATTTAAATTTAGTATGCCAAAAACCTGTATCTTTTTGATAAAAATAATTCGTGAACATTTTTTTTTCGTTTACCACTATCGTAAACTAACCTCTAAAACGGAACCTCTCGGCGGCCATGACACCTACAATGGCTGCGCAGTACAGTACACGACCGCGTTTCTCCGTTCCTCGGGAGCCAATCCAATTAGGCACGACCGCGTATTTCCGATACCCCACTACCTGCCCAAGTACCTGCCCATCGTCCCTTTCCATACGCAAAAATTGTCGGAATTACAGCAGCGACGATTTCATTCGCAGGTAGCAAAAGGGAAGGAGTCGTTTGTTTCCCCACCAAGCCGGTAACGGACCTTGAGAAGGGGCCGAATTGGACTTACGCGGTCGTCATTTTTGGAAATACGCGGTCGTTCGGAATTATGCGGTTGGGAGAAATGCGGTCGTGTACTGTACCGATAATCGGTTGTCCCATTATTACAGTTGAATAAAAAAAGGCCGCCCTTCGTACATTATCATGTACTGAAAAAAAATCTTATACTCGACGCCCTTCGCAGCAGCCAAAAAAAAAAAATGTTTTGATACGTAAAGAATAAAAATTGATTTTTCTATTAATTGCAGGAGGTGGAAAAGCTAGCGTCATGGAGCGCGTCACGAATGTCTTTTGCGGTGGCGGAGGTGTGGCTTACACGAATCTTCAGAGCGCTAACGCGAATCCAACCCCCGAGAAGCCAAGCAGAAGCGTGCCAATGCCCGTTAATAATCCGGTTAACGTTGTGAATAACAAGGGCTTGAACAACAGTGCCGCGGCAGTTGCTGCAGCCGCTAGGGGAAGAATAGTCAGAAACCGAACGAAGAATGTTCCTCTCGCTAGTGGCGGCACTGGGGGATATCTACCGCCTGTTTCTTGGGAACAACTCATGCAGGACGATCACTTTCTCAGTCGTTTCTTCCTGTATTTCAATGCTAGCGAAAGAAGAATTCTCGCACAGGTGAAACACCTAATTCCGAACTTCTAGACGTATTTAATTCTGTATCTTTTCGGGCAATAAAATAATATCTGAGTCCTCGTATAGTAAACTAGTTATCACGTAATGTCCCACATAGCACGGAAATATTTCTGAAATATTTTTTAAACATTTTCAAAAAATAGCTTCCTCTATGAGGAAGCAAAATTTTGTCCGCTTGTAAATCTTACATTGAAATGTTATAGAAATATTGCGCTAAAATGTTTGTAAAACGTTTTATAAATTTTTTTAAATGTTGGTAAAATATTTATTGGATATCTTTCTGAAATATTCAAGAAATTATCAATATTTTAGTGCTGTAGATATTGTTCACTGTTTTTAACATATGTACTGCCTCGAATAGTTCATTTATGGGATTCCTGTGAATCTTGAAGGGTGCACTTTAAAAATCTTAAAAAATCGCAGAAGCATCGCTGAAGTAATACAACAAACTTGCAAATTTAAAAAAACATGTGAGCGATCGACCGTAAAAAATTGTCCAGTTGATAAAGAATACCTCATATTTCAGAATATTTGAAAGATTGAAAATATTTCTGCAATGTTTTGAAAATATTTCGGGCTATATGGGCTATTACAGTTAGATATTATGGATTTTTATAATAAATTATCTAGGATATATAACACGAAATAGTTCGTTGCAGTTTTCCATACAAATTATAAATAGTAGTAGTACAAGTAATTCATTAGCGAGATGTTACATTGGTTCTCGATCATTCAAGTATGTTACATATGCCTTGTTGATTACATGAATTTATGGTAACATTATCAGCTAACGAGCCATCGACCTGGGCCCTTCAGCTCGATTATCAATATGTGTGCTGAATTCTTACTTTGTACGGCATCGTTCAGACATGAATGGAAAACTAAAAGGAGTCAGCCTATGGTCCCTGTCAATATTTCGTTTCTTGGCTGAGGCTACACAATTTTTATTATAATGAGAGTATGATTTATCATCCATTTGTCTTGTGACTTTGATTAATTAACAAATGGTTCGTGTTTATTCGTCACATCTCACCACTAAAAAATTATCGTTGTTTAATATCTGCAGGTTTGTTTACGATGGAGAGACGTCCTGTACGCGAGACCGCGACTCTGGGCCGGTTTAGTGCCGGTCGTCAAGTGTCGAGAGGCCCGTGCGATGGCCGCAGTCTCAAGAACGAGGCTCTACGCTTCTCTCGTTAGACGAGGATTTCATTCTCTAGTGTTGGAAGGCGCCGCAGATGAGGATATTCCAGAACTCACTCATGGCTTTCCTCTAGCTCAGAGACATGTGCACTCCTTGTCTCTCAGAGGTTGCGTCGTTACCGACAGGGGGCTTGAGGCTCTTCTCGATCACCTCCAGGTATGTGTATATATTTATACATATATATATACAAGTGTTTCTGGTAGTTCGCGCGCTCGCATGAAGACTCTCCAAAAGACTTAAAATAATCAAAGCCTGGGCAGGAGCCAAGGCGACTTAGAATAATCCCGGCTTGGGCAGGGGCCCCAACGGGTCTTAAAATAATCAGCCCCCTCCTCGATTCACCCTCCTTTCTTCCAGGTCCCCCCTCCCTCCGGTCCCTATAGAACTTAGAATAGGTTGAGGGCCGCCCAAGGGAGTTTAGAATATTTCAACTTTTGGGAGGGGGGTGGAGTTTCATCGAACGGGGTGAGCAACCCTGCATAATGTAGCTGACCTTTTTACTTACGATAAGGAGGCAAAAGGATCGCCTTCATAAAAAAGGACCTTCCTCTCCGTATGATGAAGCTGACCGCCTCGATTCTTGTACACGGCGACTGTATTAATATTCTATAAAATAGAAAAATCTTGCCGCTGTCGCTGCCACCACCGCCGTCGTCTACAAAAATTGAGGGGGTTAGCTTCAATGTACGGAGAGGGTGAGTGAAAGTCCCTTTATATAAAGGTGACGCTTTTCCCCCTCATCGTAAGGGATGAAGGTCTGCTTCATTATACGGGGAATCTCTCCCCATATGGTGAAGCTGACCCCGGCAGAAAGTTTCCTTAAGGGCATGTGCAATACCGCGGTCGGTAATAAAAACTGTAAACAACTTTTCTCATTGATTCTGGCATATACGGTTAAAAGAAAAGTCTCATCGGAAGCGGATATAATTTCGGCTTCCCATGAGACTTTTCTTTTGTCCGTATATGCGAAATCCAGTGAGAAAAGTTGACTACAGTTTTTGATACCGACTGAGCCCGGGATGGACGGGGAGGGGGGTGTTTCATATGGTCTTAAGGGGGATCGAGGATAGGGGTGGCCCTGATTATTACAAGTCCCAGTGGGCTCCTGCCCAGGCTTTGATTATTTTTAGCCTTCTAGAGACTCCCCACACGAGCGAGCGGAGCGCGCGACCACCAGAAGCTCTGTTATATATATGTAAGATATATACACTAGCGGTTATATTGGCTTGCGCCCTCGAAGTATCTGTGTGAGTATCCGTGTGAGTATCCGTGTGAGTATCCGTGTGAGTATCCGTGTGAGTATCCGTGTGAGTATCCGTGTGAGTGTCCGTGTGAGTATCCGTGTGAGCACCTGTGTGAGTATCCGTGTGAGTACCTGTGTGAGTTATCTGTGAGTATCTGTGTGAGTTATCTGTGAGTATCTGTGTGACTATCCAATCGTCATGAACTTTATTACTATGTAGATATATATTTCATCTTGAAGGATATCAGATAATCTTTTCTTTTTTAAGGCTCTCTTCGAGCTGGAGCTGGCGAGCTGCAACGAAATTACGGAAGCCGGTCTCTGGGCTTGTTTAACGCCGAGGATAGTATCGCTTTCGCTCTCGGACTGCATTAACGTCGCGGACGAGGCAGTCGGTGCGGTGGCACAACTTTTGCCAAGTCTCTATGAATTTTCTCTACAAGCTTATCACGTGACCGATGCAGCACTCGGTTACTTCAGCGCGAAACAGAGCAGTTCTCTGAGCATCCTGAGGCTTCAATCTTGCTGGGAATTGACGAATCACGGTGTCGTTAATATAGGTGAGTCCGAGACCTTTAAGCATTTAGAACAGTGACAAAGCCTGGTACTTCGAAAAAAACTCTTCTTTTTAATTTATTCATGAAGCTTCTTCTTTTAACGCCTTGAAATGTCTTGAAAATACATTCGAATCTTTACCTGGGTGGTACCTAAGTGGTACGTGGGTGAGTGGGGAACATCAACTGGGGTTGATCCGTGAACGGTGTACGTAGCACACCTTGAATTAAATATAGAATAGTAATCGTAGAAGGCTTTATTTAGCTCGGATGAGCTGACAGCGTGGTACTTCCTCGTCGTCTCGAGTTCGTCTATGTTACTGTATAGCCAACGTATGTAGCTCTCGAGTTTCCATCGTTATTTATATCGGTCAGCAGAAACAAATCCAATAGCATTATTGAATATTAATTACTAACATTTCTATCCATTATTTTTCTTTTAAATTAATGTCGATGTTACTTCTTTGCAGTTCATTCCCTGCCCAATTTGACGGTCCTATCGCTGTCCGGTTGCAGCAAGGTGACCGATGACGGTGTCGAGCTTATAGCGGAAAATTTACCGAGACTTCGATCTCTCGATCTCAGCTGGTGCCCGAGGATAACCGATGCCGCCCTCGAATATATCGCCTGTGATCTCAATCACTTGGAAGAACTCACGTTGGACAGGTAAATAACACAACCAATCCTTTCCAATTGTATCTAATAAGATGTGATAAGAATAATCTTAAGAAAAAAAAATCCCAAACGGCCTTGTAGTAGTGCAGTTAGTTCGATGCCGTAAGGAAAAAAAAGCGTGAAAATTGAGATTTTCACAAAGCTTCCTCATCTAATGTATTTTTGTGTACAAAGCTTGTATGAAAAATCATGTTCCGTGATTATTTGACTTTATCATAGAGGAAGCTTTGATGGTAAAAACAAAAATGTTGTTATATTTTGCAAAATATCGCTTTGAAAAATTCATTTTTCACTACCCACTAATCATGAATCTGCCACGTATTTTACTCTTAACTCAATATTTGATACGGAAACTCGTATCAGAAAGATAATACAAATTTTTCATAATATTCATAAACTTCGATATCTCATAAAATTTTAACGATTTGATGGTCCTCGTCAAATTAAACAGGAATCATCTGTCGATAGTAATCTCTTTGTGTAAAACTTTTTAGCCTCATAGATAAAAAAAATGTAAGAGCTTGTGTGTGTGCAGACTTTTTTTTAGCGATGTTCAAAACCGCGTAAAATTTTAATGACTGAAACCTTTTTTTGGTAAAAATGTACCCAGCCATTGAGGATGCCTCTGTACCTTACAAATTTTTTGCTTGATAGCTTGGGCCGTTCTCAAGTTATAGTAAGAATTTCAATTATTCGGGATTCACACGCACACACACGCACGTACACACATCCAGACATTTTTCCCTGGTGAAGAGATTTCTCTGAATAGTTCTGAAAATATATCTGAAAGTCTCGGAAATGTCGTCTGAATTTCTCTCACTTTTCAGAGAAAATCAAAAAATTGTCAGAATCTAAATATTTCTAATTGTTCTGAAGATCTCTGATTTTCCCTGCCAACTTCTCTGAAAAACTATTAACTTTGTTGATATTTTAAGCCTGTTTTTTGCTATAATCAGAAACTATGTTCTGAAAAAGTAAAATTTTCGCAGAATTTCTCATACAAAGTATACATAAATGATTGTTTACTGTTTACTGTTCGTGCGAACACGAACACGAAAGTTTACTGTTCATATGAATACCAGTAAGCAGATCTTAGAGTGAACTCGTAAGTCATTTGAAATTTGCTAAACCCACCTTACCTGAAAAATCAGTGTTTTTCAGAAAATAAATTGCATTTTCTCTGAATAAGTCTACTGTTCGTCGCAGTAACAGAATGAGTAAATCTTAGAGACAACTCGCATTTTCTTTTAATGTACTTTATCCGAAAAAATCAGAGGTATCCAGAATTTTTCGGAAAATTCTGATACCTCTGATTTCTCTGATAACTCTGAATTTCTCTGATATATTGTGACTGCTGGAGGTTGTACGGTGAAAATGGCAGAGATATTTAACATATAGCAGAGAAAATCAGAGAAAAATTTCGGAAAATCCATGAAAATCACTGAAGCGGTTCGTTTAGAGTTTTTCAGACAAATTGTCAGAGAAATATTTTCAGCAGGGTCCTAAATATAATTTCCCGATGTTTTGAAACATTTGGAACACGTTTTCATTGAGACCTCCCAAAAATTTGGTATCATGAAAAGAAAGCTTCCTCTGTGAGGAATCAATAAGATTGCTCAACAACATTTATATCGTTTTTGTAGCTAAAAGACGCAGCGGTTGATACGCGAAAGGTATTTGTACAAAAGACGCAAATGCAAATCGTTTGCCAAACGGAAGTACTGAAATATTTGACTATCTCAATCTTGTCTCGATCTATATAAGCTTGACGTTAATGCGACAGCCCTTGCCACAACAGTCTCGTTCGATAAATCACTCCGTGATTAAAGTCATCGGAAAGTTTGCCAATTCGATCGCGCTCTCGGCGTGACCCTTTTAGATTTAACCAAAAGCTCACCGCTTCGAATCCGACATTTAATTTTTTTTTTTATCTGAACGTTTACTTTATCGTTCAAGTTGAAAAATAAAATCTTCCTTTCAATACGGACCGTTTGAGACCGTCTAAAGCTCGACGGCAACCAAGTTACACAACGGATAAATTAAACAACGTGAAATGTCAGAATCCGTAGTCGGATTTTGTCAGTCGAAAGTGTGTATAGAGCTCTTGCAGCAGAAGAAGAAGAGGAGGAAGTGCTTCGGTGCACAAAGACCGACGGGGCGAGGGTTCCTCGCCAATTGAAACTTTGCCACGAATGCTAATCGAGTGTCCACCTTCGTCTTGAGGAATTCAATTCAAGCGTGCAGTCTGGATGTTCGACACCGCGTTGGAACTCGTACAATATTATTCGAGCGTATGGACGTATATAAAACGTTTCGACAGTCGTTCCTCCCGCGTTTGTATTTCATTGTTATCAGCTCTATAAAATCTTGTTCTTTGTTTATTTTGCTTCCTCATATAGGAAACTGTTTTCGTTAAAAAAAAAAATGTGTTTTTAATGTCAGAGTACTTAAAATAGCCCAAAACATCGAGAAATGTGATCGTTAGCTGGCGTCCCGATGAATGTGTGAGTGTGTGATAAATTTGCATTGTTTAGAACGGCTGTATTACGGAATCGGTTTGAGATAGCGAGTTGAAATTTTGTACACTACTAGATTGGTCACGTCTCTTATTTCGGTGCGATTTTCGTGAAGATTGAGGCCCGGTTCGAGATTTTTCTCGATTAAAATTTTTTGAAAAATGGTTGTGGGAGCTATAACGTGCGTAAATTTTGCGCTACCATCCTAAAACTGCAAGTAAATACTATGTTCAACGCCGTTTGGTACTGAATTTGACCGAATGCTATCCAAGCAGATATGATGGAATTTTCACTTTTTTTAATCACTACAAATAGTCTAATACCAATAAACATGGAAGTATTGTGTTCAAATTTGGAATATTAGTAAACTAACACTGTACACTGCCCGTCATTGATGCCTGTCTGGTGTTAAATTTGTCGAAAATGGTACTGTTTAAATTTGATAAGGTTTCGAAATTTTTTAATCTTTCGGAAAATTTGTACTTTGCGCCCAACACGCGTTTCTGCATCAAATATCACTCTAGGAGTAAAATAAGTTAAATACTCGTAATCAGTTCAAAGAAAAATTGTGCAAAGTAATTTGCACATGGCTGCCTCGTGTTGCACTGTTTTGCGCATAACTTATTACATTCAGTTGGTACCAGGATGTGTGCGGGCGTATTTTTTGTGTACGTGTGAATATGATAAATTTGTAATTTTAAAAGTATATCATTTTCCGTTTTTATTGAGAAAATTGTGTCGTAATTATAGCTTCCTTTACGATGAAGCCAAAATAGAACAACGAAATTTCTCATAGACGAAGTTATGCGCACAACAGTAAAACATGTCGAAGTCATGTGCTAGTTACTTTGGACGATTTCTTTTTATTTCTATAATTTCTCAGATGCGTTCACGTGACGGATATTGGAGTCGGATATATCTCGACGATGGGCTCTTTGAGTGCCTTGTTTCTACGATGGTGCTCACAGCTACGAGATTTCGGCCTCCAGCATCTCTGCGGGATGAGATCTCTTCAAGTGCTATCGGTGGCCGGTAAGTCATTTCATTAATTGAAAATAATAATATTAATAATAATTTAATGATTTTTCTTTTCTTTTTAAGGCTGTCCCTTGCTGACGAGCAGCGGTCTGTCGAGTCTGATCCAGCTGCGTCACCTTCACGAGCTCGAGCTGACAAACTGCCCAGGAACGTCGCGCGAGTTATTCGATTATCTCAGGGAGCATCTGCCTCGTTGTCTTGTTATAGAGTGAGATAAAACTTCTCCGACATACATTCGCGAATAAATTCTCCCGTGCTCGAAGCGTGAAGTTCGAACATTCGTCAAAAGGCACGAAAAAATGCACGCGAAGCAATATACCTGAAAGAAAAAAAAAAAAACAAACCAAAAACCAAAGACCCTTCGATTCTCGAATTTTTGTGGTGTCCCCAAACTCTGTTTTTAAACTGCTTTTATCCCTTGATAATTAAAAACAAGTCCGTTTTCACACATTTCACATTTCAGCCTATTCGTTCGCATATAAAAGCAGCTTCGACGTAATAAAGATGAAGAAAAAATTTAAAACAACTCTAGCCAAAAAATATATACGTAGAGGTTCGAATTCGCGTGAGTGATGTCGAGCAGTGCATTTAAAAAAAACTTAAATAAAATTAAATCGATTGTAGTTATACCACGAAAAGTGCTCGTCGCGGTTCTATAACTGTATACGAATTTAAAAAAAAAAAACAATCTCGCGAAAGACATGCCGGTTAGGACTGTGATAAATTTATAATGTACCCGTGTTTCCATTCATTTAGGAAGTTGAATAAAAAAAATCCAGAACGGGATGCACTAAAATAAAAGATTTTAAGAAGCGTTCGCAGATATAAAATTTAAAAAAGCTGGCAAAATAATGCAGTTCCCAAAGCTAGTCACACATTGCTTTATAGATAAAACATGAAAGCTGAAAAAAACGAAGCTATATCTACCCTAGCGGGCCCGTGGAGGCTACTACTGAAACATAGAGAGAACAAGAGAGAAAAATAAAGGAAAAAAGAACATTCCAGTAGGTAAAAAAAAAACAGGAATGACGCACACAAAAGTCTCACCGCGCGTTTGGACATTTAGCGTATGTGTTTCATTGTTTGAGACTACAAAAAGTTTCGACATAAGAAAAAGAGTGCGAAAAAATGCTTATTTGGGAGAGGGTAATAATGCAATTTACTATTGCCGTTCGGATAGTATTAAATCGTCATTTTAAACCTACATAAATTATTGTAAATTCACACAAAGACAAAGAAATGTAGATAATTACATGCAAAGCATAATTGATACTATTTGTATTTCGGATGTTGAGGATATTCGACTCCAGTTATGATGAGTTTCAACATAAACAAAAGAAAAATAATAATAACAAAAAAATAGAATAAAAAATGGCATTCGATTCGGCTCGATCAAAATGATTTTTCGTGGTAGATTTGCTTTACTCGCTGCCGATTTCAATGAGAACGTCGAAAAAGTGACAGCTTAAGCTAAAGGTACGTTTTTATCCCGGAGACTGAGAAGAACACACATTTTTGCACTCTTGTGTTCATCGTTGTGTTACCCCGCCAGAAATTAATATTTTTGAGCTTGTTTATATTGAAATTGATACGACCAGGGTTTAAGCGATATATCAGTTATGGTACCTTGATGTATGTGGACAGTATAACAGTTACAAGGTCTAGAAGCAAAATTTGTCGAGTCAAATAAACTAATGTGTGGTCTTTAGGTGTGAACATCGAAAGACCGTATAAACGTGAGAAAATATCTCTCTAGTAGTTTCGAATCAGTGAACACATGGTGAAACTTTCCATAAATAAATTTCCGATTTTTCGAAATTCGCCAGTCTCGTCGAATCTCCTCAACACAAGAACCTCCTCGTAGCTCATTCTATCTTGATGTTATATTTGTAAAACTTGGAAAAAATTAGTTCCACATCGTGTTTAAGTTCCGCGAAACATTCTCACAAATTTCGTCATTGTTATTGAGATTATAATTAATTAATACACGAGAGAAAGAAGGCAAGAAAATGGCAAACGCTCGTATGATTGTCATTATAATAATTGTCGATATTATATATTATTGTATTACAAATTGTAAGTTTGTGTGCGTACGTGCGTGCGTGCGTGGGGGTGTGTGTGTGTACGCGCGCGCGCGTGTGTGTGGGTTCCGAGTCGCGAGAATAGTCGTTGATATTATTCGTGAGTGGTGAAATATTCCCCGTGGACGAGGCGGTAGAATCGTCGAAACGATTATTATTGCGTACATATTTAATATAGAAGCGAAAGACGAAGAAAAAAGCATTATAAATAGAAATACTGCATAAATTATGAAAAAAAACGATCATCTTTATTATGATAAACGATAAACAAAAACAACTAAAGACAGTCCGTACCGTTTTTTTGTAAGAATCACAGATATAGGAAAAAATAATCTATTCACTGTAATAGAATCACAGTGGACGCTGTATAATTTGTACGATAGGGAAAAAACAATAACAACGGACTAGTTGATTATTGTAATTTTTACGAAACGCTGAAAAAAATACTTGGCCGAATATTATCAACCCTTGTCCAATCGATGCCTCGTGAAAATTGAAGTACGAGACTATTATTTTCCCGCGTGTTATTTCCTCGCACTCTCCGTGAGCCCGCAGGGTCCTTTTTTTGTATATATTGTACAAACAATAATAACAATGATATATATATATATATATGTATATATATATATATATATATATATCCCTAGAATATATTATTCGACACATCAATTCAAATGATACACACATCTCCCTCATAAAGAGATTAAAAAAAAGTGCGCGGATAATTGGATAAAATTTCTGTCGTTGTTTTTGAGAAAACAAAAAGACGGAAAATAAAATAAATATGTTATCCATGAAAATAATGGTTTTTTTACGCCGAAACCCAATAAACATACAAAGAAGAACTGGTTGAGAAAACTAATCGATATTACAGCGTTTGGAATCTCCATATCAATCCCACCAAATGCGAGATAATTCTGTATCGTAACACAGTAAGGCGTGTCTAATCAGCAACAAACAGGTTGTCATAAATTCCAGGTCGAAACCACAAACCCGGACACGAAGTCAGGTCGAAACCACGAACCCGGACACATAGCAGCAATACCGTACAAAAGTCCGGTCAAAAATCTGGGCGTTGTAGAGATTTTAGTTCTCCGAGGTGTGACCACGACAAGGTGTGTTAACGCTCAGCGAACTCTTTCGCAAACTCGAGGGTTGAATACATGCACGCCTTACCGAAATTGAGGTGACTGCGGCAGACTTCAAATATTCAAAATTTTGATTTGCTTCTAGTCTCTTATATAACCTGTATTTTAACGTCGTCTTTCTTCTAATCTTGGCGACCATCGTTGTACAGCTTTATTTGACTTGTGCATGGGGATCGCTGGAGCCCATCAAATCGGAGTTTCGTAAAGAGGTGCGTAAAAAGTTTGCACAAAGGGGTCGGTCTCATTCCAGTATACCCGGAATCTCGTCATAGTTCGCGCAACTCGCAAAGGCATGTCTGGACAACCCTATCGCGACTGCCACTACGATGCAACTCTGAATTCGTGCGTGCACCAGTTACGCTAGGGAGAAGACAGTAGGCATAAAAAAATAAATACAGTCGCTTCACTTGCTTGCACATAAGTAACTTTTAACCCTTTTCAAATTTGAATTGTTAAACATCTCGACCTCGACCCGGATAGACAATCCTGTTGAAAAAATCCGATAGATACAGAATAAAAAAAAACCCTATCCGAAAGCAGTAGGTTTTTGTCCCTGGAAATGCATATACCTTCCAATCTATTGCACATATTTCGAATTGCACTGTCTATCAGGTTGTATCCGTATGTACGACATCCCCATAAATTCGGATAGAAATAAAGATGTAATATCCATGAGCTCACCTGCAATTACATATAAATTCCACAAATGATCGAACTTCAATCAGATTCTACTTGGGGATCCAAAAGGTAGGAACAGAAACTATCGTACATTCGGGAATCTATGAGCACTTGCGAACCATAATTCGTGTGGAATTTATCTGTACGTGTAAATAAGCAAACGCGATGTTCAAGTACTGGCTTTACAAGGAATTACAAATGAAACTTTTATCTGTTTCAATCGGATTATTCAATACAGCTGCAAATAGTTGGGTGTGATTAGTATTCGTATTATTTTCATGTTCCGAATAAAAACCATCGCACTTACGGGAACCTATCAGTAGTTGCAAAAGGCTGTCCTGTGGGCTCCTTTGGAATGTATCTGTACGATGTTTACGTGGGTTGACTACCCGCATCATTTGTATGTTCCAAATATATACTGCCGCACCTACGAGAATCTATTAGTACTTGCCAAAGGATAATCGTCGATTCCTTTGGAATTTATCTGTACATTTAATAACTAACGTCACGTTCATGTATTCATGGTTCAATCGGCTTTCACACTGCCGTTGCAAATAGTTATTTGTGATCGCTATCTGAAACTATTTGCATGTTCCAAATAAAAACTATCGCCCCTATGGGAACTACTACTACTACTATCAGTTGTTGCAAACGTATCTCCGTGGGTTTGTTTGGAATGTATCTGTACGATGTTCCTGTGCGTTGACTATCCGCATGGATTTGTATGTTCCGAATGTATGCTGCCGCACCTACGGGAATCTATCAGTACTTGCCAAAGGATTTCCGTGGGTTCCTTTGGAATTTATCTGTATGGTATTCACGTGCGTTGACTATTCACATTTATTTGCATGATCCGAGGATATGCTGACGCGCCTACGGGAATCTATCAGTAGTTGGAAAGGGATCGCCGTGGGTTGCTGTGGAAGTTATCTGTACGGTATTCCCGTGCGTTGACTATCCGTATCCCGTCTGCGTAACCTTTGTTTATTCATTAATACTCTGGAGCGTAAAGAACTAAATTTTATAAGGGATTAGAAATTAATTATCACCCGAAGACGTGAAACGACAGGCATTCCTAGGGTCCTATCCCAAGCAACTTTTCGAGAGGAAAATGGGCAGTCGCTACCGTAAGTAATATCGGGAGTGGTATAGATCGATATCTCATCGCTCTGACCAGCGTGCGTTATGAGAGGCAGTGCAACAGTTACGTGAAATTAATCGGAGATACGATTAACTTAATATACCTGTTTATTTTTTTAACACAATATTTTTAAATACGTTTAAAATAAAATGAAATTCAGTACTTCTTCCATATTAATAACAATGTGAACAAAAAAATATATAAACGAGGCCTTTAAACGTTTTCCGAATGGTCACTGCCATTGTCGTCGTCGTCGACTTTATCGTCTTTGCCTTTTTTGTCTTCACTATACTCGTTGCCGTCAGTCTCCTCGTCGCTCTCCTCCTCGCTTCCGTCCTCGTCGGTGGAACATCTTTCCTCCGCTGTGGCTTCATTTTTGTTTGCTCTTCGTCGATCGACGCCGGTGAATTTATTTGTGGGGCTGCTTTTCAAGTTCCGCCGAGTGATGCTGCAATTCGAAAATGGGGTTGAAGTTGGGGTGATGGTTTTTTAAACAATAACAATTGGAGATTTAACGTTTAAATAATTAAAAATTTTTTTTTGTAATCAACTCTAGAAATATCGAATTCATTTCTTACTATTGTGACGTTCACCCTAGGCTAGGCCCCTCGCTAGAGCCGAGCCTGGGCGCGAGAATAAATTAGGGCACCGAAAACCCCCCCTTTTTGACATACCGTTGACCGATACTTCTCGAACGTTCGAGAACGTTCGAGAACGTTGCCCCACGCACGCACTTTCGGCGCGCGACTCGAGTACAACGCCGGGGGGGCCGGGATAGTGGGAGCATGTGTGCCGTGTGCAAAGCCCGCAGACCGGGTATTTAAGGAGGTGCGCGACATAGGAGAATCACTTATTTCTCGACGGCGACGAAGTTCAAACCCCCTTTTCCTAGTGGTCCTGGTAACTTGTGGTGACATGAGCATATGCAGTGTACCATCCGAGAGACTAGGAGTTACCGGTGGCGACGTCGGCTATCCTAGTTTTCTCATCTCCGTAGCTCGGGAGTAGGGAGGTAACCCGACGGGATGGACCCGGAAGCGAGTAACGGTGAGGGTAGCGGTGACGCCACGGACTCACGCAGTTCTCGTGGAAGCAGAAATCTTGGCCGAGGACCTGACCTTGGGCATGTATGGAGGAGTAGGGAGAGGATTCTCCCTACGTATCTGTACATTTAACAACCAAACGCCACGTTCACACACTGTTTTTACGTGGAAATACGAAAGAACCATGGATCAGGTTCAATCGGCTTTCACACTGCCGTTGCAAATAGTTATTTGTGATCGCTATCTGCAACTATTTGCATGTTCCCAATAAAGGTTATGGCCTCTATGGGAACCTATCAGTAGTTCCAAAACCAGCTCCGAGGGTTTGTTTGGAATGTATCTGTACGATGTTCCTGTGCGTTGACTATCCGCATGTATTTGTATGTTCCGAATATATACTGCCGCACGTACGGGAATCTATCAGTACTTGCCAAAGGGATCGCCGTGGGTTAAAATTTATCTGTACGGTATTCCCGTGCGTTGACTATCTGCATCCCGTCCGCGTAACCTTTGTTTATTCATTAATATTCTGGAGCGTAAAGAACTAAATGGGCAGTCGCTATCGTAATTAAGGGATCATCTCAGTGTGAAATTTTCAAAAAATCGTTTTTTTATTTTTTATTATCGGATAGTATACACGGTTACAAACATGCTGTTAAATTTTTAAATCGAAATTCGAATTATTTTCGTCACTACAGCATTTCTTAGAGAAAGGGAACGGAGCATCACATCTGCCACGTCCGTCCGGTCGTTCAACCGTTATTCGTTTTGTTGTGCTCCTACCTGCGCGTGACCTTCTATCAGTATTCAGTTCTTTAAATTCGTTGAAGGTATAGAACTGGTTCGTTGGGAAGCTAAGCATTTCAGTTTATTTTCGGCATTCACTATGGATGGACCTCCGAGAGAAACACCGAAAAAACCACCGTCTCAAGATAGAAAAGGCTCAAAGAGCACACATCCGCGATACGAAAGAAAAAGAAAAAATTCCGGAAATGGAAATTGCTACACACGGAAAAAAGAAAATGGTTGAACGAACAAAAAAAATGGTTGCAGCCAACCACATGGTTGCACATGGTTAAATATGAGTTACATATTTTATTAGTTAAAATTACCAACTTCCAATGGTTACGGTAAGAGTAGTTGCGGTGACCAACTATAATGGTAGGAACAACCAATCTAATCTACCCGTATTGGAATTTAACTTGTCTGTCGTTGGAGCAGGTTACCAACAGTGTTGGTGGTACGCCCAATCAAGTTCATGTACCATACCCAATATATTAGTTGCTGTAATCAATTTATTGTTTCGAAAACCCAACATCGTGTTTTTATGCGTACTAATCGTAGAGCTGCTGGAACCAATAGTTTGCTTAGATTACCAATTCAAATATTACTCAATTTCGGAATTGCGCCACTCTAATTAGTTAGGCCACCAATCGATATAGATGATGCTACTAACGCGATTCGGTTGTTTCGACTACTCCATTTAATTTTAAAGCCATACAACCGTAAAAATTATTATAAATAAAATCGTGGATACTAAATACGAAAGAAACGACAATTTGTTACGATAATAGAAAACATGGTTTATTTTATAAATATTCAAGAAACTGTACAATATAGTGTAACATATACACTGGTGTATCCAATAGTTTCCTACACAGTAAATGCTATTATAAAGAATATTTCGTCGTCACAAATTCTTGTCCACTTCCTACGCGATGGCGGATACACGCGAATGGCGTAAACAACGAAGCCGGTTTCTGGAGCTCAACCTTATCGATTTTTTGTATTTCCCATGCGTGATATTTCTCGTCAAACCGAACAGTTGAGAATACATTGCACGCAAAGATTATGTTTCCGGTTTCGCTGCTAAGAATGGTCTCAATCACTCCAAAAACCGGAATGTCATCAGAATCTACAGTCAATACCAAGCAAGTGCCGACTCTATACACGATTCCCTTCAGATTAACCCACGACACTTCGATAAAATTAGTCGATGAATCTAAATGACTCAACGCAGTATAGTTTTCGTGCCCAGGTACGATTTTGAATACGTGCCCAGGACCGATATCGTACTTTGATACTAGCCCTTTTTGGCTCAAGTGCCGGTAGCATAGGTTGAACGCCTCTTTTGTCGCGAGAGTGTAGGTTATATTCCGTCGAGAGTACGTTGCGTTTGCGCTTTGTTTAAATTGCCTGTTTTTTGACTCATTTCTGATCGTTGTTAGAGCGTACATCGGTCCCGACATTCTCATGACCCTCCCGTAATGCAGCATGTTGTGATGTTTAGCTTTAAGTTTATCATTGAAGAGTCTTTTATACAGAGCATGATGTTCTCTAACATACTCGTCGATAAGTACGGAACATTCCGGTTGTATATTCCTCGCAGTGACAATGAAATAGATATTGCGTAGAGCTTTGAAAAAATCCCATACGTCATGTATCTCGATCGAGTCAGCAATGAGTAGCGGAAAGATGTAGAAAAAGTTGATCGTTTCGCTCGCAGACATCGAAAATCTTTTGTCTTTTACATCTTTCCATCGTATAAGCGGTGGTTTGTTTGTGATGTTGTTAATGGTATAATTGAACGTCCGTAGTCGATCGTTAATAAGCTCGAGAGGAATCTTTTTCTTTGACGTGAAAACGTAGTAATATAAGATTTGAGCCATTCCGTATTTCAACGCTCCTTCAGCTAAATCGTGGAGGGGGTCAACATAGAAGTTATCGTAAATATGAAAATAATGTACGTTATTCCAAATGGACCGTTTCTTTATTCCACTTTGACTGGGACCTGATTTTACATCGTTGTCGTACTCGTTAACGCATCTCAAAAGTTGCACATTTTCGGTACAATCGACATTGGCTTGTTTGCCTGGAATATTGCAAATCCGACAGAAGTGGGAGCTCGTGAAACTCTCTACGAGATCGAAAACGGAATTTACTCCTAAATTATCTCCAGTTATCAAGCCTAAAGCGAAGTAAATCGTCTTTTCCGTGTCGCCAAGTTTGAAAGTGATTCCAGTGTTTTGAAGAAAGTTCAATTCGTCTACTAAAATCTGAAAGATTCTCTCGTTTCCGAAACTCTTACGATCCGTCGCGTGAAAGAGTAGGACAAGGAAAATATTTTCAATTGTCGAGCAGAATTCCGGAGGTAAACACGGCACGGTACAATAAACGCCACCCAGTTTTTGAATCCCCGCATGACTACCGAGGGGGTTGTTCACCTCAAAATCGTCGAAATAGATGAAGAGTGGAATAACGGTTTTACCACTGAAATAACGATTCACTTTGCTTCGCCATAGCTGGCCTTGAATGAAGTTCGAAATTATACCGAAATCATTGGTGAGGTCAACCATATACTTCAAAACGGTGTCTAACACGCCCGGTAGACTGAAGAAACAATGAAGGGTTTCTCGCAGTGGAATAGATTGCGCGTATACGGGAGTGGTCTCTTTTACGATTCGGCCGTTCACGTATTTATCATCTATACACGTACCGACAATGTAGCGTTTCGGGGATATAAAACCAGCGTCTCTGAACTTTTGTACACGTCGATATTCGGAGGAAAAAGATTGAAATGGCGCAATCATAGTGTCTAACATTTTGTTAGCCTTATCTATTTGTCCATCAGTATTATCAAACACCGCGCGGAGCGCCGGTTTCAATATCGAAATCATTTCTTCGATCAATTCTCTCGTATTATCAATCGTATCTTGAACGTACGAACGCGACAAATTCGGCACCGCGTATAATTTACCACAAAACGATAGGATGGAATCATGTAATTTTTTCTCTATGAAACTTGAATGTGATTCGAGGAAGAGATTGTTCGAAATATCAGGGTCTTCGAGGGGAAGCTCATCGCGAATCGTTCTGTCAGAGAGCAGCTCGCTGGAAATCCGTTCGTTACTACTCGGCTCATTCGATTTCGGATTTCGCATGCGAGTGCGTAGACGGATTAGCGTCGAGTTTGTGTTCGTTGATCAAATGTATTTTAAATGATCTCCAAGATGAGAAATCTCTTGGGCAAACGTCTTCTGCGTCCTTGATAATTCCACCGATCTCTTTCGGTTCTTTACATCGAAATTGTTTTAGATTTTGCGTGGCATGACTAATTTTAAGATGTAGCTGCAGTGCACGCTCTGTCGGAAGGACCTCCGTACATTCTGTACAGTGAGGCATCGTGGATAATATTTAATAATTAGGGAAATAAAACATACGGTACGAAGTATTTCATACGGAGGTTCACTTCAAGCGGTGAAGTGTTTCTTCAGGTCGATGACCTGAGGTATATCGCTGTCCCATTTAGTATGAATGTCATACACCGCTTGTTGAAGCAGCAGCCAAGGCGCTTCGCTCTGCGCCGGGTATTGTGCATGAAGAGCGTGGTAACTCTTGAAAGTAACGTCGATCGCTCGTAGTGGACTCTCCACCTTGTACAGAACTTCTTCGATTACCACGTAAGACTCGGTGATACTATCTGCTGTTGGACCGATGCTCACCGGAAGCGGTTGAATCGTCTGCTTCAACGTGCGCGCCTTCTCTCGCATTCGAGCAATGATCGGATGAAGATCGTCGATAACCTAATGGGAATAAAACATGGGAGTATGAGAGAATTGGACTGTGAAGAAGTTTGACACAACAGTTCATGACAAATCTGTATGCCAGCAGTGGTCATCATTCCATGATTCATTTAAGAAGCAATCTGTTATTTATACTCGATACACTGCACTTGGCATAGGCAAAAAATCGTCAAGTCTTCGTATTTAAGGATGTATTACACCTACATTCCCAACCAAAAGTTTAATACGATGAACATTTCACTACTTCGCAACACGGTAAAAACCTGAAAAAAACCGTATTGAAGATATCAAGGGCATTAATTTTGCATAATAATGCCTAAAAGTTATTAACAAATAAATCAATTAATAATTTTTTCAAGAAATAGCCGGTCAGTTTTTTTCCTTCTTTCGAATGATTTTGTTTATTTTTTAAAAACCATATGCATGTTTTCAAAATTTCCTTACATTTCTGAAATATTTATAAAAAATTTGGAAAAGTGAACAAACTCATGCATTTTGGATATGTTTTAGCAACAACATTCCCTATTACATTCGCGATGTTTCGAAGCGATTGTACGAACAATTACGTAGCAATAGTGTTGAACAAATTAAAAAATCAAGAATTTTCAAAATGTAAGAAAATTCTGAAGAAATTTATATGGTTTGTAAAAAATAAACAAAATCATTTGAAAGAAGAAAAAAAAACTTCACCGACTATTTCTTGAAAAATGTATTTGTTTATTTATTAATAACTTTTTGGTATTATTATTATGCAAAATTAATGTCCTTATTATCTTCAATACGGTTGATTTTTTCCAGATTTGTACCATGTTGCAAATTAGTGAAATTTTCACCGTATTAAACTTTTGACTGGGAATGTAGGTGTAAAAACATCTTTAAAAACTACAACGAAAATTGAATCGGGAAAACTTTGTTTACCTTGATGTGCAGCAGAAACCCCTCGACGATTTCGATTTTCGTCGATCGCTTTTTACGCCCACCTTTTCCTTTCAGCGTAGCAGGGGTGAACAGATTTGCGAATGCATGAAAAATCACCGCTTGCGCCAAATCTATTTAAACGAGTAATTACTGATAAATAACCAGAAACATAATTATAAAAAAGAACCTTTAATTTTAAAAAAACGAGATATGTAATTCGTCTGATTTTTGTTTTGATATTTCTTCTCTACTTTGTTTCTAAATTTAGCTACTCGACAGAAACAACAGAGTCTCGTATACTGGGTAAATCGATCACGGCTTCGAAAGATGTTCGCAAAGATTTTTCGTTTACTTTCGATCTTTTTAAAATAATATTTGCAAACGTATCTATTTGGACACTAGGACTGTAACGGGAATATACTACAAAAAAAACCAATAACTTGCATTGAACAAAACGTAGCATACCTGCTGCATAATCGAGTCCACTAAGAGTGCAGACGCTCTTCGCAAACCTGTCCCATTGGGTGGCGAGTTTTAGATCACGGTCTGGATATAGGTGCGCGAAATCTAGTTCCAGCTGTGAACAACAATTTGTGGCGTTAACTATTCGAAATTCTGTTATGAGGGTAGTAATTAAAGCGATGCAGAAGAATATCTTTCATCTTACCAGCGTATACCCGTTCGGCTGCTGCAGAGCAAGATATTTCGAAATGTAGACGTGAATCCCGTCGGGCTCCGCGTCTTCTGTACCTTTCTTTTTCTTTTGATTTTTTTCAACGCTGTTTCGCAGCTGAAAAAGTCTTACAGTGGATGTAGCGCTCCATTTTTGTAAGACGGTTGGCCAATCCTGCGTTCGTGTAGACAACCACGTCAAATCGGCCTGTATCGTATCTGTTACTTCTTCAATCGGCTCCGGTTCTGAAATATCAAGTGATACAAGAAGAGTGTCATTAGTGTATCGCGTATACATAGAAACAAATATATTCCCCTCGATAGTCTACTCTTTGCATAGCAGTGAGCAAAGACATTTAATTATGATGACAAGTAGGGAAGATGCTCACCATCCGCCCGTTGTCGTGACAATCGAAGTCCGCTTCCTCTTAAGTCCTTCGCAATGTTCGTGTATGTATTGTAGAATTTACCTTTCGGCGCTACAGAAATACCGCGAACGACTCGGCGCGGAATGTAATAAAGCAACTGAAACAGAATAACATACATTTGGACATTACTTTAATTTGCAAATGCCACTTGTAAATGAGTAACAAATCTTACGTACGGGATCCTCCCCAACGAAGATTTCGCAAGTTTCCGTTGCCAGCTGCACGAAGCGTTCGGGTGCAATTCTAAGATAATGATTCAAACGATGGTTTGCATTTTTATTAGTGTTTACTTCGTACGACATCACGTCAAAAGTTGTTAATAAATTTTAAAAAATCACCTTTTTTTCGGATCGCCGGCCAGCTCCCCTATAACAACAATTTTGCTCAGCATTTGTCGTTCTTTGTTCCCGTAAGTCCTCGCGTCGTATTTAGCTTGTAGGCTCAGCCCATTCACATCATTCGTTAAATACTTAGAGACCGACTGAAATATAAATTTTTAACAGATAAGTATAAGCTGGATAGGAAGGGTTGCTGAAGTATAAAGGCTCAATGTAAGTTTTGTGTGAAGATATTGTTGGATTTGTAGAAAATAAACGAATAAAAATTACATCAATATATAAACAACTCACGTTAGAAATATCTTGGTTGCATTTGAAGACTGTTGCTGTAGCCAATTCGTCTCGAGCGCGTATAATCGACGCGTTAGCGAGCTGTTCGGTCTTTTCAATGCTCGTTGTCGGTTTGTCGATGCTCGTTGTCGGTTTGTCGATGCTCGGGCTACTCGGTTCTCTCTGCGTTTCAAAAGTCTGATCCACAGCTTTTTGTAGCACAGCAGAGTCTTGAGTCGTCTTTGGGATATTAGCTTCTAGGGCCATCCGAATCAGATCCTCTTCGGTCAGCTCCTGAGTTTTCGCAAAGTCAACGTTCAAAATGAACGGCAAAGTCAGGAATACATTTTTACTTAAAGTGGCGACATAATGTCTGAAGTTGGATTGTTAAGACAATATCAAACGGCAAAAATTACAGGTGGTTAGTAAGTCAAATAAATCTACAAAAACATAAAAATTCTATAAGTCAAAGTTCTCGACATAGCAACGAAACGAAACTGGACTCTGTTTGCAATTCGTTTTTGGGCGACTTATGAAACAACATAATAGTTCAAGCTATCACACTATAGGACATCATTATAATCACACAGGGACACTACTCCTTCACCATGTAACAGTATTTGTGGATATCGATAATTTTTTATACCCGTTCTTCAAGGTTCTTCAACGACTCTTTCCACAACCCCAACTGTTTCATAAAGATCTTTCGAGGACCCATTTTCGGTATAAGAGTCAGCAAGTCGATGACTTCTAACTGACTCAGAACTTCCAAATCAATTTGTTGATCTGCCAAGAATAATGTAAATGGTACGATGATAAGGACGACATTTCTCACAATGTCCGATTCTTTCATTTTCAAGGGGCCCATCCCGTATACGAAAACCGCGTCCTCGGTTAAGATCATACATGCATTCAATGGTCTTTTTTTTGTGAGATAAAACTTTCAAACTAGCACAAGATGATACATCTGTTATTCTCCATAAATAAGGCAAGATACGATGGAGATTAATATCTAGAACCCCGTTTACTTTATAATCCCGTATCGAATATAGGCGCATCTAAAAAGAATCCATGAGGCGTAAAAAGAGGATAAAAAAAGAAAATATTCAAGGCATAAAGCGTATAAAAAAGGAATAGGCGTATGAAGAATACAAAACACGATTATATGAGGCGCATGAATAATATTAAAAGGGTATGAAGGTGAATGCAAATCATACCTTTGAAAGTGGGGATCAAATCTTCGAAGCTCCAGGAAGTCAGCAGTTCGTCAATGGTAGCTATCGGAAGTTCGAACGAACCTTCCATTATGTGAAGAGGCAAACTTTCATCCATCTCGTGGAACCGGTTATCTCAATTTACTGAAGACAAAAACATGAATAATTGATATGCGCAACAAGGAAACGAGCAATTAGCAATAACGAAATGATTACTCCATTGCCGATATTCCAATTGTTCATTAACTGAATTTGCATTTCAATAACAGATTGTTATTTCCCGAATTGTTAGCTTCTCAGTGACTATCTTATTTTTCAACGTGCTAATATAAGCGTTTAAAGTAGCATTGTTCTAATCGTTTTTGTGTACTTTCAGATTTCAAATTCATTTTAGGATTTCTATTGATTATTTAGGCTTGTGATGGATTATTACGTAGGTACGGAAAGAATTCTATTTTATTGTTTCCATAGCTACACAGTTTTTATCAAATACAATAAAAACTATATGAATCGAGTAACTATGCAACTGATTAGGATGGAAACTACTTAATTGACTCAGATTTTTTTTTATTTATGCGTAACAATCCATTACAAGCTTAACCACCACTAGAAATACAAAAAATCTAAAACACTGAAAGTACAAAAAAAATTGAAATTCTGAAAATTATACTAAAAAATGTATCAGACCAAGGAGCTACGAAGTTGCCTCTAATAGAAAGTGATAGGTTTGTCAGCTACACAAATTCTATCAAATGCAATTAAATGGGGTGCTGTCAAACACCCACGCAGCGGCTTGGTTGTTTCGATTGAAGAGAAAAAAAATGAATCTTATCAGAGGCAGCCACGCAGTGCCTTTGTTTTTTTTTCTATTGAACAGGGAAAAACTGTGTTTTATTAGAGGCAGCCTTGCAGCAGCTTGGATGTTTCTATCGAAGAGAAAAAAACTGACTTCTATCAGAAGCAGCCACGCAGCAGCTTTGTTGTGTCTATCGCAGAGAAAAAACTGAATTAATCAGAGGCAGCCATGCAGCGTCTTTGTTTTTCCCTGTTCAATAGAAAAAACAAAGGCGCTGCGTGGCTGCCTCTGATTAATTCAGTTTTTTCTCTTCGATAGACACAGCAAAGCTGCTGCGTGGCTGCTTCTGATAGAAGTCAGTTTTTTTCTCTTCGATAGAAACATCCAAGCTGCTGCATGGTTGCATCTAATAAAACACAGTTTTTTCTCTTCGATAGACACAGCAAAGCTGCTGCGTGGCTGCTTCTGATAGAAGTCAGTTTTTTTCTCTTCGATAGAAACATCCAAGCTGCTAAATAAAAATATTCGACTATAAATGAGGTTCGGTTGCACGTGGCCGCAAGCGCACATTTTGTTGTACGTAGAGCACCGAGTGACACAGAAAATCGACAATTCTAAACTTATTCGAAAGGCCTAAACAATTAGAATTACTATGAACTACAATTAAATCGTAACACTTACCGTTTATCTGATGAAAAAGTCCTTTTTATGTTGTTGGAACAACGGCACTCGTGCGACGATCAATCACCGACAATCACCAACGTATTTCTTTGTTTCGAGAGATTAGTCGAGTTGGGTACGGGAACCAATAAATTGGTTGCGCGCGCTATCTCTTGTTTCTGCCGCAACTACTGCCATCGTTGCTTCACGGACGCAGCGGCCGCGGCTGCGTATAGCCGGCAGTTGGTCGCGGGAACCAAGCGATTGGTTCCGCGCACTACACGAATTGTTTGAGGCAACTAGTACCATTTAAAATTCGATAAATACATCGCGTGTGGCTCCACAAAACGGCGATTGGTTATTGGAACCAAGCGATCAGTTACAGACATAAATACAATCAGTTGGTGGAACTATCCGGATGCGTGGTAGACATACCGAACATAGAATATCATTCGGAATAATTACTCCAACCACAAAAATGTGCATGGGATCTATTTCGCGCCAACTAATTTTAAATGGTATTATGAACTGATGTAGTTGGATTAGATAAGCATTTTAAATTGTTCTTGGAATAAATTCGCTTTTACCAAAAATAAATTAGCTCGCTCAACCAATCTCTTTTCCCCGTGCATATTGTGCAGCTTGCACCTTTAATGAAGGATACGATGCTATTCTTAAAATCATGGAGGCAATGTGTTGCACCATAGGACCGATAGCGGCTGACTTCGCTGCGAAGTACAAGGCGGAGCGCATCGCAACCGCGGAACGGCGAAGCTCTTTGGACAGTAAAGAGGCAAGAACAACTCGTCGCCAAGAAATGTCCGCCGAAAATGAAGAGTTCGAAGAAGCCGAAGGGATATTGTATGGACCTGGCATCGCCGATTGATCGTAAGTGAATGATTTATCTGAAAATTCCTGATCTCAAAGTTTAAGCGCGTTTTTCTCGGAATGGTGTTTTTCAAAACGGTGTCCGCTGCCGAGAGAAGAGTTTTCAAGCTATCGATTTCAAATTTTTACAGAACATTCTTCTTGTCATTCTCTATCGTCCTATGGAAGCTTTTTTTTTAAACTTCCTATTTTTTTTCTCGAAAAACTGTCGAAAAAAAGGCCAAATTCACTACTTTTTGTTCAAATCGCCGCCATTTTGTAAAAAAAAATAAATCAAAAAAGCCTCCATAGGACGATAGCGGCTTTCCTACAGATTAATAATCTTTTTGAAATTTTTGTTTCAGATCAAAATTGAGCCCGGAAAAGTGGACACCGATTAGGACTCTTTTTTTTTTTACAACATTTTTGATAATTAATAACAATAATAAAAAACTAAAAAATCGCCGCAACAAAAATCATTTTGTATTCTTCATCGCTGCTTTAATTTATTTAAAAAAACCCAGATCGATTAGGATATCCTAACCATGAAAAAAAAATCGCGAAAATCAGTGATTTTTCGGGCGGTCACACTGAGATGATCCCTTAACATCGGGAGTGGTATAGATCGATATCTCATCGTTCCGACCAGCGTGCGTTATGAGAAGCAGTGCAACAGTTGCGTGAAATTAATCGAAGATACGATTAACTTAATATACCTGTTTATTTTTTTAACATAATATGTAGATATGTTTAAAATAAAAATAAATTCAATATTTTTTCAATGTGAAAAAAAAGAGGCCTTTAAATTTTTTGCGACGGGTCGGTGCCATAATCGTCGTCGCCGATTTTGCCGTCATCTCTTCGTTGCCGTCACTTTCCTTCGTCCTCGCTTCCGTCCTCGTCGGTGGAACGTTTTTCATTTTTTTTTGCCCTTCTTCGATCGACGCCATTGAATTTTTTTGAGGGGCTGCTGTTGAAGTTTTACCGAGTGATGCTGCAATTCGAAATTGGGGTTGAAGTTGGCGTGATGGTTTTTTAAACAATAAAAATTGGAGATTTAACGTTTAAATAACTTAAAATTTTTTGTTGTAATCAACTCTAGAAATATCGAACTGAATTCATTCAGGACTTTCGATATTTTCGATGAGTGATTTAATTGGAACTCTATAAATAAATATTTGCGATCGGCCGTCTCAGCCGGATACTATTCGTGATATGGTCACAGTCATAATGGTAATCAATTAGGCCTAGAGAAGTATCGGGATCGCAGAAAACATTTCTTACTATATTTTATGTTGTCTACATAAACTACAAAAAGACAATTACCTCCGTCAAATGTTTCAGATACCAAACTAAAAAGAAAATGGCTTTACTGGCTATATCACCCGGAAATTGCGGGGGATATTACCCATTTGCCAAGAAAAATAGCTACTACTCAAGTTTAGGGAAGACATAAAAAATAGATTTACTACCGCCAAGCTTTTCTTGAAAGATCGAACTATAGTGTGTGATGTTGATTTACCAGCAAAGTTCTAATTTGATATATCTCCAAAGGCCTACAAATATAGCTTAAAAATGTCTGGCTATTTCGAAATAGGGATTCAATCTTATCATTTTTGGTGCAATTACATTGTATCCACATATACTAAAAACTGTGCAATCGGCAGCGCCATTCGTTTGTTACGTTCATAGATATTACGGGTGGTCATTTCACCCGCCTGGCCAAATCAACCTCAGTTACCCTACATTGAAATTTTATTTACTCACGTGTAACTTTCGGCTTTGCAGCTTTCGACGGACGGTTCATGTCGCTGATTTTTCCCCGTATGTATGAGAGGTATTCCGCGACCTCTTGCCGGATTTGGCTTCTTCAAACATTTTCGATTGCCTCAAATAAAACTCGAAAATTTCTGAAAAAAAAGTGAACTAAAATCATTTTTGCCCGCCTACGCTAAAAAGTCCACATTTCATGCCTGCAACGGGGGCAGACAGTTGTCGATTCTTGACCAGCAGGCCAAAAAGAAACGCAGCGGGCCGAAAAGTAACGCAGCGGGCGGAAAAGTAGCTACAGCGGGCCGAAAGGTAGCTACAGCGGGCCGAAAAGTAGCAACAGCGGGCCGAAAAGTAGCAACAGCGGGCCGAAAAGTAGCAACAGCGGGCCGAAAAGTAGTCCCAGCGGGCCGAAAAGTAGCTACTGCGGTGGACAACTTTCCACCCCCATTGCAGGCATAGAAATGTGGCCATATTTTAGCATAGTCGGGCAAAATAGTATATTATGCCACAAGGGAGGAAAGTGCGTCTTTTCACCGAGCGCGAAGTTTGATGCCTGAGCAAAGCGAGGGCAGAAATTCGCACGAGGTGAAAAGGCACTTCCTCCCGAGACGGAGATGTTAACCAGCGCGCGCGAAAAATAAACTTTTGGATTTTTTTCTTAATAAACAAAGGCCGTCACCCGAATTAAACCTAGTCGATTGTCTTCGGGGTTCTGCAGAATGTGTGTGGACATTTTCAAGCTGCTAAGTCAATCCTGGTACCGGCACCACGGAGATGTTAACCTGTTACATCCCCGTAACGCCACCACATAGCACCCAGGCACGAGCAACTCCCTTCACACAAACACAGGGCACAACCATGGGGCCTTGAGGTATCAATAAGGGAAGGGGAGTGCTCGGGCCCGAAAAATACGTAAGAGATAAGAGCGGTCCTTCCTATCCTTCTGGAAAGATAGGAAGTGGGAGACGGGAAATTTCAGAACCAATGAGCTAAGGGAAAATTTGCCCTCTCCCGCACCTACGCATAGAAGAAGATAGAGTACACACTAGTATATAAGGACGAAATTTATGCTTAAAAATCAGTTGTTGTAAAATCTTCAAACTCTCTGGATCGAGCTAAGAATTGTACAGCTCTACCAGAAACACTCTTCTCAAGAATTCAAGTAAAAGTAAGTTCAACAAAATCTACGAAATCTTCTTTGAGCTGCGCGGACCACCGCGAGCTCCTCATCATATCCTTCGAACTCAGAGTTGCGCGGACCACCGCGAACTCTTCGCCAGATCCTTCAAACTCAGTGAGTTGCGCGGACCACCGCGAACTCACTCTTCCTTCTACAAATCCATCGGGCTGCGCGGACCACCGCGAGCTCACCGGATATTCTATTCCCAAATTCAAAACACAAGAGTTGCGCGGAACACCGCGAACTCTTATTCCTCCTGAAAACATAGTTTGCTGCGCGGACCACCGCGAGCTTGCTATTCCTTTAACTCTGGGGTTAGCGTAGTCTGAACGATTAAATTCATTTTTACTAAAAGTTACAATCAATCTTTAATGGGTAAACGTCGGTCAGGTGGACGCAAGAACTATCTACGGAAAATAACCGCCGAGTATAGTGGCTACTCCAGGAACCATAAACACGGCTACTTCACTGAGGAATTCATTCAAACTCTTTTTGGTCACAATATTGACCACATACAGTATCGTTTGCAGAAAATTGAATTTGTAATTAAATTCTTACATCCATCAAGGATTCCTGAAAACGATCCTCGACGGATTATCTATGAGAAAAGACTCGAGCAATGTAGTAAAAATCCTGATAAATAAACCAACTAATTTCAACATCCAGAATTCATCAAATTCATTTCTCGATAGTTTATTCAAACTCCGTAAGCCCGTTTCCCAGACTAATTAGCGTTGCTAAGGTCAAAAATAGGGCAATTCATTTATGTTACCCGGACGTAACAAACCTGCGCGCCCGAAAAATAAACTTTTGGATTTTTTTCATAATAAACAAAGGCCGTCACCCGTATTAAACCTTGTCTATTGACTTCGTGGGATTCTGAAGAACGTTTGTGTAAATTTTCAAGATGCTAAGTCGATCCTGGTACCTTTACCACGGAGATGTTAAACTGCGCGCGCGAAAAATAAATTTTTGGATTTTTTTCTTAATAAACAAAAGCCGTAACCCGAATTAAACCTAGTCTATTGACTTCGTGGGATTCTGAAGAACGTGTGTGTACATTTTCAAGCTGCTAAGTCGATCCTGGTACCTTTACCACGGAGATGTTAACCTGCGCGCGCAAAAAATAAACTTTTGGTTTTTTTTTCTCAATAAACAACGGCCGTCGCCCGAATTAAACCTAGTCTATTGTCTTCGTGGGATTCTGAAGAACGTGTGTGTACATTTTCAAGCTGCTAAGTCGATCCTGGTACCTTTACCACGGAGATGTTAACCTGGGCGCGCGAAAAATAAACTTTTGGATTTTTTTCTCAATAAACAAAGGCCGTCACCCGAATTAAACCTAGTCTATTGACTTCGTGGGATTCTGAAGAACGTGTGTGTAAATTTTCAAGCTGCTAAGTCAATCCTGATACCTTTACCACGGAGATGTTAACCTGCGCGCGCGAAAAATAAACTTTTGGATTTTTTTCTCAATAAACAAAGGCCGTCACCCGAATTAAACCTAGTCTATTGACTTCGTGGGATTCTGAAGAACGTGTGTGTAAATTTTCAAGCTGTTAAGTCGACCCTGGTACCTTTACAACGGAGATGTTAACCTGCGCGCGCGAAAAATAAACTTTTGGATTTTTTTCTCAATAAACAAAGGTCGTCACCCGGATTAAGCATAGTCCATTGGTTTCGTAATACTATGAAGAATATTAGTAAAAATTGTCAAATCGCCATGTCCCTCCGTTTACATATCCGATTCACGTTTTGACTGGATTAGATGGCGAAACTCTATAGTATGTGTTGCCCCGCTACCGCTGCTGTTACGTCCGGGCGAGCTCTCGACGAGTTCGCGCTGAGTGAACGTAACGGCGGTCTCACTTTCGAGTCAAGGCGTTGGCCCTTTACGTCGGGGACGGAGACCTCGCCTTCTACTGCCTAAGATTTACGATGCGCTGACAGGGTGCCTGAGACTATGTGTCTCGTAGCACGTGGTGGAGAGCATGCAGGAAAATACGAAGAGCTGTAGAACTGTTTTAAATACTCACAAAGTATATCTTTATTAAACGTCGATGCGTCGATACAGGTGTTGCGAGTACCTTGACTAGTTCGTACTCCGCTAGAGCGTTTAAACTCAGCCGCGCAGGGCTGCTCCGAAAGAGCGTCGAGACTTAGCCGCGCAGGGCTATCGGAAACTTCCGTCGAACAGAGCTTTGCGCGCTCCGTACAGGGTAAACGAAGTGTTGCAGCTTATGAGGCTGGTAGAATAACTGACTCTAGCCCGGAAAGGCTGGGCTTTTTATACTAATTCGTTCCCTATACTTCCTATGGTTAGAAGTGTAGCATGGTGGGGTTAATGCAGTTTTATAATAAAGTTATAAGCGTGACAAGGCGGTACATTTGTTCTGAGGGAAGTAGTGGGAGGTTTTCGGTAGCGGTACCCCTTTGGTCTAGTACAGAGGCGACAAGTGTCACATATAGTCTAGTGATTATGACCGTATTCGGAGAAAGAAGTAAGAGAGTATGCGTAGATGCACTCGGGCAGCACGTGATCTTAAAGAATTGGGATGCCATTGACCTTTTAGCTGCAGTGCCGCGGCTGAATGAGAGCGCTCCGGTTGACGCTACTGTGGCAAGTGTCGCGTGCCGTCGCGGCCTGGTAGTGGTTAGGCGCGTGGCTAGAAAAAGTGTGTATCCCCGTTTGGGGATAGCGTATGCTGCTTAGCATGAATGGCCTCTGCTCGGGAGGGCCTATGAGCTGCAGTGAGCGCATAGTGGCTGGGCGCGTGGAGGCGCGTACTGGCTTCATTCACAGATGTGCTAGTAACAGTTAGCGTATACTGCTTAGCATGAATGGCTTTTGCCCGGGAGGGCCTACGAGATTCGTTCGAACGCGTAGTTTTCGGGTGCGCGGGGCGCATACTATTTTCATTCATAGATGAAGGCTCGGGAGAGCCTACATATGTTTCTTCCGTAGGTGTATTCCTTGAGTGTGTTGAGGGTGAGTCTACCATATGGTTTGCGTGTGTGAGGTTACAGGTTCGTAACACCTCCCTCCTTAGGACGAGTGTTAGGGAATGTGAGTGACCTTAACACGAGGATAGAGATTATTGCTTTTTATTGGTTAAATAATGCACATGATTGTAGCACTTAAATGTTAAATTGCATGGATAAGTATGATCATATGTAGTTTTATTGCGTTTTTATTTGTTAATAAGGCACATGGATATGATTATTTTTTTTTTTGCATATGTTTATGGCACTTAAATGTTAAGTTATATAATTGCATTTTTATTTGTTAATAAGGCACATGGATATGATTATTTATTGCATATGTTTATGGCACTTAAATGTTAAGTTATATAATTATTTATTGCATTTTTATTTGTTAGTAAGGCACATGGTTATGGCATATAAATGTAAGGTTATACGATTGCTTGTGTGTATATATATATATGTATATGATTATATAGTGTTCATGTTTTTTTTTAATATTCTTAATATTGTCCCTTTTTTTTATTTTTTTTTTCACTTTCACACCGAGTCCATAAATGTTACCAACGGGTCTATATATTCCGCTAGGAACTCGCTGTCATCTACTTGATCCAGGACCGTGGTGAGCCATGAAGTGGTGTTGGTGATTGCGGCCTGGTCACTGTCGTCGTTGTTGAGTCCCCTGAAGAAGTCGGAAACCATTTCTCCAGATTGCGTAGCCGCCACGGCCCTGTCCGTGAGCGTGTTGTCTAGCTGAGTCCATTCTCGGGGACATGTGAAGATTTCTCGTTCCTCGTTGCCGGCCAGTTGCGGCATGGCCATGGCCTGATCGTCCCGGGTGTCCATGCCTCGGTAAGCCGGTGTTGCTGGGCGTTGCTCGTTGCGAGTTATTGGTACTATGTTCCAGGGCACACAGCTCGGTGTGCGTGGTGGCTCCATCGTTGACCCGGGAGAGTGGCCGTTGATGTGGCTTACTTCTTCGTCGCAAGAAGTAACTGACGAGCTGTCTGATGCGTCGTTGGTTGAGTTTATCAGGTTGCTAACGAGGGCCTGATACTCCGTTTCGACAAATACGCCGAGTCGTCGTTGCCATATCTCATTGATGTCTCCCCCGAAAATCCCGTGCTCCAGCTGGGTCACACCCCGGCATCTTCTCACCGTGTTTAAAAATTCCACGACTTGAGGTAAGTTTCTTGAGGCCCATTCCAGGGTGAAGAGTGGATTATCAATCTCAGTGGTGATGCTCGTTGAATCCATTTCTCTCTCCCTTTTTTTTTAAAGCTGTGGCTGGTGGTGCAAATCCACGTGAATTATTGCGCCGGCAATTAGGCGATCCTTAGTATCCAAGTATACTTCCGTGCACTTTGTACACAGAAATGCCTTCCGGATCCTAAAATGCCCCCTGTTGCAATGTTGGCAGGGTAGTGTCAGATGTCCTTGGTAGTAGATGATGGTGTGATGGTTGATTGCCCGGTATCCCTGTGGTCTGTTAAGTGGTCCGTTATAGCAGGACTCGCAAACCAATTTGTTGTCGGCGTCACTGATATAAGACACTCCAACGATGCAGTGGGAGTCTTGAAGGGCGTCGTAATATTCCGTCAGTGGAATTATTCCGTCGAGTTCCCTTTTCGGTTCTGATGGTGGCTTCATCTGAAGCAAAACTGTTGATGACGAGACGTTGACTGGTGTAAAACTTTTGAGAAAATGAGATGCGGTGTAGTTGTTCTTGGTCCTTATATACAAATTTTCCGACTCCTAGATTTTTACTTAGGTGGGGAGTAGTGTATCGTGGGACCGTCAAAAGTGATTTTTGGGGCCGTACCCAGCGTGGGGTACATGCTTGATGTAGTAGCACTGGTTGCAGCCAACGGTGGATTTTCATTTTTTTCTACATCAGGTTCTTTGGACGTGTCGGTCTCCTTACGTTTGATCCTCTCTCCGTTTTGACCGAGATGCATTAGCAGATGTGTGACTGAGCTCCACAGAGCGCCGAAGATATGCAGCGACCATCCATAAATTGAGTGGAGAGCATAACCATGTATGATAGTGTCAGCGACGAGTTTGACGCCTCGAACTATGATGATGAACCCCAATATTCCAGCACTAGCAGTTCCAAAAGTGAGGAAAGTGGTCCACATTCTATCCCATGCACTCCGTGAGATCCTCTCAAGTGCATCTTCGTCGAGCAAATTTATGAGGGACGTCCCTTGGTTCTGCGTAGGGTGTCCTGTGAGGCTCCGAGCGAGAGTGTTTAGTATAGCCGTCCGTTCGGCGGGGAACATGATGTGGTCTCTCATGTTGTCGAGATCTGCCTGGGTGTAGATCCCGCTAGTAGCTAGCTCTGCGGGGTTCGAGTACTTCCATGTGGGTTTCGTCATAGGTTTTATTTGGGGCGGTGTCGCTGAAGTCATCGGTGTGGGAGCTAGTGTATACCAGGATCCTTGTAGCTGGTACATTGCCGGTACCATTGGGTTGCACGTGATTTCTGTTCCTGCTCGGAACAGTATATGTGTGCGTGGTGATAGGAACAGACTTTCGTTGCCTCTTGACACTGGTAAGTGGTGGTAGCACTGCTTAGTAGGCCGTACCAAGACTTCGACGGGGATGCATTTTATCACATGCACGACTTCTCCCGCGACGACAGCCATGTATCCCGGCCCTTTCATGAGTTGGTAGGCGAATTCATCGGGTGCTTGAGTGGCCATCGTCAGAGTATTTTTTAACACTTGTCTTTCGAGGTTGCAGTTTTGTTCCAATACATCGTAATATAGTCTGCGCAACTCGTTGCGTATATGTTTTTCGAGGTACACAAACTTTGCATTTACGTATGTAAATAGATCCAAATTTTCTGTTTCGATTTTCCCTTTTTGTTTTTACAACCGCGTCTCTGTGCGTTTCGAAAATGAGAAGCTTCGGGTGTTCGGTACGAAAAACCGGAGATCCACATATCATTAACTCTCGTTTTTTCGTTAATGCAAATGTTACGTCCCCTTGAGTTACTGTATATACCGTGAGAGGGTGGACTCCTTGTGTATCCGTCAGCTTCTTGGCAAATCCCTGGTACAATACATCGTACTTATTATGACTGCAATCGTCTTCGGGAAGAGTGTTCCAGTACGTGTACTCTCCATCCAAGTCGATACATTCAGCTTCGGACAAGCTGCACGTGATTCCTGAACGCAGCATCAACTGGTTAGTGTTGAGATTCACAGTGGCGAGATAATCCTGTAGTGTTATGTAGACTACAGCTTGGACTATAACATCGTCCCATGTACCATAGGGGTCTGAGTATTGCGACCCCACGCATGTACCATCTTGCTTTATCTGTCCGGCTAGCGTGGTGCTGCGTATGTTCGTAGCGTTCAATTTTATTGCGACGAAAAATGAGTCAGTTGTGAGATGGAGTATTCCGTCCCGATGCATCTTTTTGCATGCTTCGTATCCTATATCGTTGATGTACTCCATGGCTCCTTGTGCAACTACCGAATTGTGTGAGTTCATGCCGCAGTGGTACATCGTGCGTTTTATTAGTACCTTGCACTGCATAACCCGAGTTTTCGTAAATTCTTTGACCTGTAGCAGTTGTATGAACGTGTCACTGACGGTTGGTTCGACTTTTGGTATATCGCAAGGTTCTACATCCAGTAATGAGAGGGTGGTAATATTCAGTCGACTGGATCCGCAATCGTAGCCAATTACAGCTTCCGTTTGATTTACCATAGCGAGAGTCAATAGCGCTATTATTGCACTTGAAATTTTACTACCCTTGTTTTTCCTCTTTCTTAGTTTTCTAGAGGTTCCGGTGCTGTTGGAAATCCCTGACTCGTCATGTGGTTCATTGTCTTGTCTGTTTTCCTCGTTTTCAGGCTCGCTCTGGGGTCGAGCGTTCGTATCTTCATTGTGACTGGGATCCTCCTCAGCCGTATCTGGTGAAGATGAGGTTTTGCCCTCGACCTTTAATAGGTCTAAGACATATTGTTTTAGTACCATGGCATTGTTAAGGGCACAGGCTCGCTTTTTGTTCATCGTTAAACCGTGATAGATGCAGTATTCTTTGCGTGGTATCATCTCTCCGAGCGGAGGAGAGATATCTACCAGGTTGACTACTCTGCAAGTCAAGAAGTCTTGCAAAAACTTTGCTATAAGTTCCCCATGGACGTAGAGCGTCCTGGTGTTCTCGGTGATGCGCTTCAGCCGCTCGAATAGCCAGGAGAATGGGACATCTCCGGCGTCCCAGCTCAATCCGTGCCTTAGTCCAAGATAGTCGTTCCCTTCTTGAGTCATTCTTCCTAGGCTGTGCCGGTAAAACGGAGCATCTACGATCCAATGATCCGAGCTTTTGTCAAAAAGCGAGACTACAGCAATTTCCTTGGGAATGAGTCGGCCTTCGTCGTTGCGGAATCCCTCTATATCGATGATAAGGGCGTCCTTGCCAATGCGGCGGTCTTCCATGATTGAGAATGTCTATAGGAAAGTTAGAGTTTCTCTTGTACACATTTCTCTAAATAATTTGTATGTATGCGATTCTGTATATGTGATATATATTTTTTTTATATATGTGTATAGTTATTTTTTTATAACATACAGGGTTTTAAATATATATATTTTCCCTTTTTTTCTATTATTATTTTTTTTATGGATTTAATCTTCCTCGCTACTATTCTCCAGATTAATGTGAGAGTAGCGTAGTCGATTGGGATGCACGATTCGGGTTTCACGCCCGATTTTAATTTTTATATTTCCATCTCTCATAATTTCTGTTATTTCGTGAGGACCAGTGTAATGGTCCCCGAATTTTCCCAGCTTTTTCCCTTGCTGCAAGTACACATGGTCGCCCAGATGGAAGTCGTAAGCGTGCACCTTGCGGTCATAATATTTTTTTGACCGTTCCTTGGAGGCTACTAAGTGGTTCTTAGCTATCCCCTGTATATCGTGGAGCTTGGTTGCTAGCTCGACGAGATAGTCAGCATATGTTCTTCCCTCTTCGTCTACGGCTGGTGCTTCGTAGGAGGGCTGGCGCGCTAGTCTTCCAAACACAAGTTCGAAAGGCGTATGTTTTGTACCCTCGTGTACGCTTGTGTTGTAGGAAAAAGTGGCGAGTTCTAGCCATTCGTCCCACTCTTCGTCGCTGCTCACATATTGCTTTAAGTATTCCACCAGAGAGTGGTGGGATCTCTCCAGTGACCCGTTAGATTGAGGGTGGAACGCTGTGGTGCGGCATTGCTTGATCTTAAATTTCTTGGCAACACTTTTCATTAGTGAGCTTAGAAAATTCGCACCTTGATCAGTGAGGATAATTTTCGGAGCGCCGAAGATACATATACAGTGCTTGATGAGTGCGTCCGCGATGTTGGCTGAAGTGGCTCTCGGGAGAGCTACTGCAAGTGAATACTTTGTGAGAAGATCTTGCATGGTGAGTACGTATTCATTGCCTTTCTCCGTACGCGGCAGGGGTCCGACTATGTCCATAGAGATTTTGTCGAACGCCGAATCCGGTGTATCCGTGATGATCATTGGCTGCCGAGTTTTTACGCGTACTAATTTTTTTAGATGGCAGGGAAGGCAGTGCTGAATGTATTCTTGAATATCGTCCTTCATATTCTCCCAGTAATATCGTTGGCGGATTCGGTTGTACGTCTTTGTTACACCCTTGTGTCCTCCTAGTGCTGAGGCGTGTGCCTCGCCCATAATTTCCTTCCGTTCTTCTGGCGCTGGGTATTTTATCGTCCCCAAGCAGATTATTAATTTCGTCGATATACCCACGAATGCTTTCTTTAATGTGACTAGTACCTGCTCCCACGGTATACCATTAATTTCCTTCGTCTTTGCTACACTAATCGAGCGCAAGTCGAGTCCCATGAGAGTCTTTTTTAATTCCTTATGCATTACGTGGAAGGAGTTGCGGTCGATGAGAGTTCCATTTTTCCCCTTCACGACCATAGCGATATGGTGCTTCGAATTATGTTTGGTAGTACTGATTCTACCGAGAACGAGACCGCGGAACTTTGGTACGGCGCGTCGTTCGGTTAGCATTCTGGAGCCTTCGTCACAGGGCTCTCCAGTTTCCGAGAGGAAATATAGATAATTATCCTTCCGCATAAAAAGTTGTTCATTATTTGTTATTTGGAGGCTGCTTTTGGTTTCTGCCGGCCTTTCTACAACTTCCTGTGGAAAATTATCAATTGAATCCGTATCTGATCGATCGAATATGTATTCTTCCGATTCTCCGGATATGCTGAAAGTTTCATCTTCGTCGAAATTTGCGAAGATTGAAGCTTGATTCTGAGTACCTCTTGGCATAAAGGGTTCACCTTCTATTCCAGGTAGGACCGGAGACTCTTGCCGTTTAGTTTTTCGTCGAGTCGCTCTGGCGATCGGTCTCTCTTGGGTCATACCTGAAATTTGTTTTTTCTCTCGACTTCGTAGTCGCGATGCCACGGGGGCATCGTCCGACATCTGTTCTTCGGGTTTCTTCTTATTACGAGATCCCGATGCAACTTCTTGAGGTTGCTTAGCTGTTCGTTTGGAGGCTGGCTCAGCAGGTGGCTTCGGGGCTGTCCCTTGAGGCCTTTTCCGAAGTCGTCGGGCTATAGGTTCGTCTTCTTCGTCTAATTCTTCCCCCTCGGTAGGAGCCTTCGCACGCTTCACTATCGGGAAAACATGCTGCACTGGCGGCTCGGACTCGCTCTCGCCCAAGGCGTCCTCGCAAGGGTTGCGAGACAGTGCATCAGCGTTCACATTCATTTTTCCTGCTTTATGGATGACTTCGTACTCATATTCCTCGAGTCGTAGACGCCAACGTGTCAAACGCGATGTTGGGTCTTTCGAAGTATGTATCCAAACCAAAGGCTTATGGTCAGTTACTAGTTTAAAAGGTCTACCGTAGAGATAGGGTCTGAACTGTGAGACCGAGTGTAATATTGCAACGGCCTCTTTTTCATAAGTGCTATATTTTTGTTCTGTGTCATTTAGCACTCTGGACGTGTATGCGATAGGACGATCCTTTCCCAAGGTTCCCTGGCTCAAAATGCCTCCGACTGCTGTCCCTGAAGCATCCGTTGTAACAATAAACGGTTTAGTAAAGTCAGGGTATTGCAGCACTGGCTCCTCGCATAGCTTGTCTCGCAGCGTCTCGAACGCGGCTTGCTGCTGCTGGGACCACTTGAACGCGGCGTCCTTTTTTAGCAGGACCGTCAAGGGTCTGGCTATTTGAGAAAAATTATCTATGAAGCGCCTGTAGTATCCCGCTAGTCCGAGGAATTGCCGAATATTTTTCACATTTTTCGGTCTTGGAAAATTTTTGACTGCGGATAGCTTGGCTGGATCGGGTCTGACCCCGTCCTTGCCTATTATGTGGCCTAGATACGCGACTTCCCGTCGCAAGAACTCACACTTGTCAGGCTGTAGCTTCAGATGCGCATTTCTCAATCGCTTCATGAGTCTCTCGATTTTTAACTCATGTTCTTCTAGCGTAGAAGCGTATATGACTATGTCATCTAGGTACACAAATGCATCGGAGCCTTGAACTCCGGTAAGTACCTGATTCATGAGTCGTTGGAACGTCGCTGGGGCGTTCTTTAGTCCAAACGGCATTCGAGCAAACTCGTAGTGGCCGTATGGTGTGGAGAAGGCTGTTTTATGCCTGTCCTCCGGGTGCATCTCGATCTGATGGAAACCAGATGCGAGATCGAATGTAGAGAAGTACACTGCTCCTCCTAGCTGGTCTAGTATTTCGTTTATAAGTGGTAGCGGATAAGCGTCGCTAATAGTTTTTTCGTTTAGTGCGCGGTAGTCAAGTACCATTCGCCACCTTTTGTTTCCCTGGGAGTCCGCTTTCTTCGGGACGATCCATACAGGTGAATTATACGGAGAGTTGGATGGCTGTATTATGCCTCCATTTAGTAGATCGTTCACTTGACGATTTATTTCTTCTTTTAGAGTCGGCGGGTATCTGTACTGCCGAAAATTAATTGGAATTTCATCCGTTGTAATTATGCGATGCTTTAGAACATTTGTGGACATTAATTTTTCTCCAGGTAAATAGTACCTGTCGTGAAATTCCTCGAGATGCATTTGTATGCTTTCTCGTTCTTCCGGATTCAGGTGATCCAGGCGCAATAGGCTTTTAATTTTTGAGACTCGTTCGTCTTTTTGCACGGTGCTTGCCGTTTCTGTTTTGCCTTTAATTAATTCGTCCGCGTTGCGGGATTCGTTTAGTGCTTCGGGTGAGCTTGTATCGTTTCCATTTTCTTTATCGTCTGGAATTGCATATAATTCCGACACCTTGTATGATTTGTATGTGGGCACGTCGTGCTCTCCGCACGGTGCATTTATTTTGTCCTTTTCTTGAGGCGTCTGTGTCCCGTTGCCTTCAGGCAATAGCTGGTTGGACCCGGCTGCTGCGTGAAGTAGGGCTGGCGTGGCCTCTGTTTCATTTTTTGTAACATCTGTTTCTTCTTGGAGATCGACGTCGATGAATTCTTCATATGGTTCTATGCTTAGAACCGGCACGGCTACTTCAATTTCCTCTTCCGTGCTATTAATGAGATATAGATGAGCTTTGCCATCGTTATTTGCGACAAGTGCGTCGCCGAGATAGACTCCTTCTGAGATAAATTGGCGAGGTATATAGCCAAACTTGACTTCCGGATTGGCTACTCGCACGTAGAAATGACCCTTAGTTCGGGCTGGAATTATTATTGTTTCGAGTTTCATGAACGGAATTGAGTTCATGCCCCATCTCAGGCATCGATCTGAGTACGATACGTCGGCGTGGTAAGTACGAAAGAAATCCGTGCCGATCAATCCATCGTCCTCGATAGGAAAATCGTCATTTACCAGGTGGAAGGTGACTCGGGAATCGAGTATATGTATTTCCGTTCTTCCCAGTGTGCTGACGTAATCCTTTGTAATACCGCTGATCTGAACAATATCGGTAATATCGACTTGCACGTGAGGTGCTATTTGTTTGCTTTTTATTAAATTCAAGGACGATCCAGTGTCAATCATTAGCAATGTGGGTTGCAGAAAGTCCTCAGATATTACCTTGATGACTGGTACATTGCTCGTGCGATTTAGCAGAGCTGTAGCTACCCTTGTCGCTGGGTTATTTCCTTCCTCCGGACGCGTGTACCTTACCGGGCGTTGTTGAGAATTTTCCGGTGGCTCATTCGTCCGATTGTATGCTGTTGAGCGAGAGGCGTTCTGCTGAGTTTTCTGGTTATTCCAAAATTGCAATTTGCGGCAATTATCGATTGTGTGTCCAGCAAATTTGCAAAAACGACAGGTTTGTCGTTGATTTGAGTTTGGAGTGTATCCCGAACCTTTCGTCCTTCTCGTATTTTGATAACGATGGTTATTATTATATTGTTGTTGTCCTGGACCGTTATTGCGTTCTGTGCGTGGTTCGCCATTGCCAGCTGTTTCCCGTGGTTGTGGATTTTTCGGACGGGATCGACATTCATCGGTCGCGTGTCCTTGTCTATTGCAGTATGTACAGTATTTATTTTCTTTGATATGGTGAATTTTATCTTTACGTGCATAACGGTCCGTCGAAGGCTGGTTCCAAACGTTGAATTTGGAAGAACGTGAATTTCGCAAGACATTTTTCGCTTGCTCCTTCCTCTCGATCTCGATTGCCTCCTTCATGGTATCGCTGAATGATTGGCCCCTTGTTATTTTATTTTCGATTTCTGGTCTGAGTCCTCTATTAAAGCATTCGACAAGATCGGTATCGAGGCCGCGTTTAAACGCGTCGTCTATCACACCGTCGTGATTCTGTTTATACGCGTCACTAATTCGATTTCCGATGTCCTTTACCCGATTTGAATATGTGAGAACTGCTTCGTTATCATATTGGAATATCCTTCCCAATTCTCCTTGTAATTGATACACCGATTTTGCGGGGAGGTAAAGTGTTTTCAGAAATTCCATAAAGGCAGGAACTGTATTCAGTGTCACTCCATGTACCGTTCGGCGTGCTTCCCCTCTCAGTTTATTCCTGAGTATTAGTGCGAGGTTTGCCTGTGCCTCTGCGGGCAACATCTGTTGAGCCTCCTCGCATCCTTCGATAAAGTGCGACAACGGAATGTTGTGTCCGTCGAAGATAGGAACTGCTTCGAGTGCGTATTTGACGGACACTGGCGGTACGGGTGCAGCCATATTAGCAGCTAAATTGTTGATACCTACTTGTAATTCTTGGATTTGTTGTATTGCTTGTTGACCAAGATTTCCTTGATTGTTCAGATCGTTTGGGTTGTTCAGATCGTTTATTATCGAATTATCCAAATCCAATAATGGTCGATCGTTTACCTGTTCTTGATTTGAGTTATTCCCTTCGTTACTCTCTGTACTCCTTGAATTATTTTCAAATGTTCGAGTCTCGTGAGCTGTGCTCATGCGTGGATTATTCGCTTCCGGTGTCTCTTCTCCAGTGCCTTTCTGTGGCGTTCTGTCAAGCGTCATTCTTCATTATCATGGCAGTAAGGGCGTTCAAATCCCACTTCTGACACCAAAAATTTATTTGTGTTACGTCCGGGCGAGCTCTCGACGAGTTCGCGCTGAGTGAACGTAACGGCGGTCTCACTTTCGAGTCAAGGCGTTGGCCCTTTACGTCGGGGACGGAGACCTCGCCTTCTACTGCCTAAGATTTACGATGCGCTGACAGGGTGCCTGAGACTATGTGTCTCGTAGCACGTGGTGGAGAGCATGCAGGAAAATACGAAGAGCTGTAGAACTGTTTTAAATACTCACAAAGTATATCTTTATTAAACGTCGATGCGTCGATACAGGTGTTGCGAGTACCTTGACTAGTTCGTACTCCGCTAGAGCGTTTAAACTCAGCCGCGCAGGGCTGCTCCGAAAGAGCGTCGAGACTTAGCCGCGCAGGGCTATCGGAAACTTCCGTCGAACAGAGCTTTGCGCGCTCCGTACAGGGTAAACGAAGTGTTGCAGCTTATGAGGCTGGTAGAATAACTGACTCTAGCCCGGAAAGGCTGGGCTTTTTATACTAATTCGTTCCCTATACTTCCTATGGTTAGAAGTGTAGCATGGTGGGGTTAATGCAGTTTTATAATAAAGTTATAAGCGTGACAAGGCGGTACATTTGTTCTGAGGGAAGTAGTGGGAGGTTTTCGGTAGCGGTACCCCTTTGGTCTAGTACAGAGGCGACAAGTGTCACATATAGTCTAGTGATTATGACCGTATTCGGAGAAAGAAGTAAGAGAGTATGCGTAGATGCACTCGGGCAGCACGTGATCTTAAAGAATTGGGATGCCATTGACCTTTTAGCTGCAGTGCCGCGGCTGAATGAGAGCGCTCCGGTTGACGCTACTGTGGCAAGTGTCGCGTGCCGTCGCGGCCTGGTAGTGGTTAGGCGCGTGGCTAGAAAAAGTGTGTATCCCCGTTTGGGGATAGCGTATGCTGCTTAGCATGAATGGCCTCTGCTCGGGAGGGCCTATGAGCTGCAGTGAGCGCATAGTGGCTGGGCGCGTGGAGGCGCGTACTGGCTTCATTCACAGATGTGCTAGTAACAGTTAGCGTATACTGCTTAGCATGAATGGCTTTTGCCCGGGAGGGCCTACGAGATTCGTTCGAACACGTAGTTTTCGGGTGCGCGGGGCGCATACTATTTTCATTCATAGATGAAGGCTCGGGAGAGCCTACATATGTTTCTTCCGTAGGTGTATTCCTTGAGTGTGTTGAGGGTGAGTCTACCATATGGTTTGCGTGTGTGAGGTTACAGGTTCGTAACACTGCCACACTCAGTAGCGAGGCTACCGCGCGCGCACCGTCACGTCTAAAAGCTACTGCGCACCGGCAGCATTCGGCCGCTAGATTCAGCGTCATGGGCTGCCTCCTGAGCACCTACAAATGCCATTATTTATAATCCGTTAATACGTTTTTGTATGCAACATTTCATTTGTTAGGTTTGAAAGCGAATTGCTCTAAATGTCTTAACAAAGTACACAGTGTGTCATTTGAAAATTAATACGAAGCTTTGCAGAAATCGTACAGTAGATGATTTTTTTTATATATATAATAAAATCATCGTTAACCCTTAAAAAATCATACCGCCCAAAACTGTACCGAATCAGTACTGTACTGTACCGGATACGGAGCGTGGGTTACGTATTGTTACGGTAGTGTCTAATAGTGGGGATGGAGGCGTGACTCATAAAGGGTTAATTCAGTCAATTTCAAGTTTCAAAAGTTTGAATACAAAAAAATGCACGATCGCTAAAACTGTCTCCATCTAACGAAAAGAATAATAGTAATTACTTTTCAATTGTCTCCAGTTGTCCTCAATAAAGTCAAGCTTTGTTTTAATTTTTTTTTATCCTCCACGACTTCCCCTATGGCGGAGACCAGACGGGACACCCCTTTTAAATCGCGACACAGCGCCTCGTAGACCTTCTGGCAGTGGCGGCCATTTTTCTTGTTCGTCGTTGATTTTTTCTACACAAATTGAATTTTACAATGGTAGTACACAGTACACAGTAAAAAAAAAGTGTACTTTTTACAACCGCTTATTGTCCACAAACGTCCACAATTTTTTATTTGTTAATTTTCTAGTTTTACAAACAAAATTAAAAACTAAAATTGTCAATGACACCGTAAATAACAGGACAGGTCCGTATATTCGAATAAGTGACAAACGGTTTGTCACTTATTTAACAAAATAATTTTTACGAAATCTCGCATTCCGATTTTACGAAATTATTTTTTACTGTGTACAGTAGAACCTCGATTATTCGAACCAATTGGGAGCTGAGCTCGTTCGGATTAATGCAAATTCGGATAACAGTGAAGCTGTGTTAAGCGATATGGCGCGGTACATATGGAAAAAATTACAGTAGCCATATATTTTGAATAATTGTTGGATATATTCAAAGAATAACGTGATACATGTATTTTTATGATATTCAACAGTAACTTCAAACTTTCATCGCAAAATCGACAATTTTTGTTTGGCGCAAGAGTTGTACGTTTCCGCAGCCAAATCTTTTTTAATATCAGAGATCCTTGACTTGCCAAACATCATAGGAGCGCTCTAACAATCTGTTGGTCTCTCCTTAATCGAGTTTCGATAGGGTTTCTAATTTTTTTCCACCGTAAGTACATTATGCTTACGCCTAGAAGTCGAAGGACTGAAAGTTGAATCCATAACGCACTGAACTACGAGACCAGTAGATTAACGAAAATAAATTTTGAACACGTGTCTATTTGCTCGGCCGATAAACTAATAAATACTGCGCATACGATGGACGTGCATTTACAGTAGTGCTGTGTAAGTCTACGCGAGCTCGAACGTTCTTGAATTGGCTTGTTGTTTGTAACGCGCAGCAGTTTAAGGATACGAGCATTTCGCGCAATAGTTCGGATAGTAAAAACTTTCTCCGAACCAGCGGCGGTTCGGATAACAGAGGTTTCGTATAATCGAGGTTCTACTGCAGTTGGAAATAAGTATCGGACAAATACAAATATAAAATATCTCATGGAAAAAAAAATCATAAACAGTTAAGCCTGCATAATGATCAGCGTCATTTTACCCGAATCACAGGAATTCAAGATTTGCCTTTTTTGTTAGCGGGAAACACCTCCAGGGGAGGGATAATCTTTCACATTACGTTGAATCAACATATACTTACAACTTTGCCATTGACCGTTTGTCCCCGCTCCAGCTTCTTGTGCCACTGGTGACGACGGCTCTCAGGAATTGGATCCGGGATAGGCTCGCGTCACCACGAGCTACCCGGACCGTAGAGGAAAGGAGCTTGTGAACTTACCTCTCTCCGTCACCGTCAAGAAATAAGTGCTGCTCTTGTGTCGCGTACGCCCTTTTATACCCGATCGCGAGTTTTGCACGCGGCGCCATTGCTCTCCCTATCTCACGCACAGCTCCACTATTTTGCCCCTCCCCCCCGGCGATGTACTCGCGGCGCGCGCCGATTGTGCGTGCGAGGGGTAACGTTTGAGATCGTTTAGCCTTCGGTATGCCATGAGGGGGGGGGGGGGGGATTTTCAGTGTCCCTTGCTAACCTATCGCCCAGGCTCGGGTCTAGCCGGGGGGCCGACCAGGGTGAACTTCTCAGTATCAATATCGATGTCACTCACTCATGAAGCACATATAAAAGGACTAATTATTTAATTAATCCTCCGACTAATTAAAATACACTGTCGTATTTAGCTTATTAGTTAATAATTAAAACTGCGCAGAAAACACCGAAGAACAACTTGTAGCCGACCTGCCCAAGGCTGGGGCGATACTACTAAACGCATTTCTCCCATCCAGCCCCTGACTACTTAGCGAACGTCTGGCTCGAGGTCCACCAGGTGGCCACCGCGACCAGTCGCACTCGTAAACGAGAGAACTACTGAACTGCTATAAGCTTGAGTAATTTCAAAATAAATCGAGCGACGATGATCTGCACGATCAATTTTTGAAAATCCGCAAAGGTACCTCCACCACAGCTAAGTGGCCAACAATGTCACTTCGCTTCTGAATGGATACAACCGAACCGTTCAGTCACTATTGTAAAGTAGCGAAATCTTTTAAATAATCGTTAAATAATATTAAATCTCTATAAGAAGAAAGTTCTTTCCGAATCCCGCTGAGAAACCGAGCTAACTGCAAATAAACGCATTGAGCCAACACCTTGTCATTATTCGATACACTATTAGGAACCCGATTTTTCTAATAGCGACGGGACCAGCGCCGGATCTCTGTTCCCCACCTCGAGGCTTGCGCTTGCCCCGCCCATGCGGTTTCTGCGCATCTGGCCGCCGTCGCGAACAGTGCCGAATCCTTAACTTTATAAGGTTACGTAGAATCGCCCGTGAGAGGCCACACGTTTAGCGCCTGCGCTGTGGGGCCTGACTCAGCGTTTCCCCTTCCACGCAGCCACGCGATCGATATGTGGCGTGTAGTGGGGGCAATTAGAAAAATCGGGGTCCGAGTGTAGTAAATATAATATAAATAAACTAAATATAATAAAAGATCTCGCTTTAGTAACTGCTCCGAAAAATCGTTTACTGTACTACATCGTTTATTTTTACCCCTTGACTCTTTCACCAACGAAGCCTTTGAGCCTGAAACGCCTCTCCACTTTGACCACCCCCACCTTCCATAGATCGGAGTTTTGTCAGCCAATTTCATCAATTCAAAAAATATGCAAAATATTGAAAACTATAGTTTGCTGTATTACTTGTTAAGGTAATGAATCGTAGTGGTGAGCGTGCTCCGTCGTCACGCTCGTGACTTCGCAAAGGATGGCGAATAAATGGTTGAGTCCACGCACAGGGTTGGGTGAAGAAAACTCTTTTATTAATGATTTAACAAAATAAGAACTTAATTCGCGTACAGGTCCCGACCCGACGATCGGCACCTGCCTCGTCTTCGACGGTGGCGCGTTTGGAACTCTCGGTCTCCGTAAACTTCAACAAAAAAGGGCGCGTTTCACAAAAATGGCCAGCTCGGGCCTCGTGGTCGTACTCGGAACGTAATCGTCCGTTTTCTCGCGTATCGTTCTTACGTTATCGTTCCCGTACCGAGACTAACTTTTCTTTTCCGTCGCTCGTCTCTCGATCGCCAAAACTCCTCCTTCCCTTCGCCTTCCGGTACTACCGGGGTCAGGGTCGACCCGCATTACCCGCACTACGTGAGTGTGGTGTATCCGGGATCGCTCGCGCGCGTTTTGAATTTCGTTCTTATCAAACTTTTCAATCAATCGACATGAGAGAAGGTCGGGAGATTTTTCACCAGGGTCTTTATCCCGAGTCGAAGCAAAGTCTGGACTATTCTTACGAGGTGCTTAAGAGAATCAAGAGACGCGGTAGCGTCTCGACGACAAGTACTTTAAAAAAAAAAATTTTAAGCGATTTCAAGACGCTGCCAAGTAGTTATACTCCAATATGCCGGATGTAAATATTGGCACTACGTTACCTCACAAATAAATCATCGGATCGAAATGATGATAAGATTTTTACTATAGAATGCCTATCCAAGCTTTCCGGTTCGCTTAATTGCGAACACATTCGTTTGGTGGTTTCTCGTGTATGATGATCGTGATCAGCGATCGATCCAAAATTTTTCGATTGTTGCGTGAATTCACGCGAAATTTTCGGTCGTCTCGATCTCGACAACGAAGCATAGCATCGAAAATTCAAGGACACTTTTACGATATAATTCGGACCCAAGCTATCCAATGGGCCTAATTACGAGAATAATCGTCCAGCGGTTCGCGAGAAATGATGAGGCGAACCTGAAATACGGGTGTAAGGTGAGTTCGCACGAAATTTCCGCATCTGTACGTGCTACGGAAAATCTTCGGGAATTTTCACGAGACCTGGTGAGATTTTTATATTATTTTTTACCCATATTTTTTTATATTCTTTTTATTTTTTTACCATTATCGATAAAGAGACGCGTCTCTTGATCCTGGATAGGTATAGGTAGGGACAACCTAACCTAAATTTTGTTTGTTCATATATTTTTTGTTATCAATTCTTGTTGTCTCTAACCTCAATTTGGTTTTCATTTGTTTCATTGAAGCAATTTCAAATCTTTAAATCTGTATGTCCATAATCTCAATTTTTTTATCACTTTCAGGAACTAACGAGGTGCTGCGGCAGGGGATGAGCAAGACGCTGGGGTGCTACGGCAGGGTGTTTGTGGACTGCGGACATGGATGTGTGGGAGATGAGCAGGACGCACTTGCGTTGGACTCGCATCATAAGGTTTTACGTGAAGCATGTCTCGAGGTTGGATCAATTAAAAAAATATCCGAAAGATCCAAAACTGTAAAAAAGTTACTCCATAGTTGATTTTTCAAGGGCCGGGACATAAAAACTACGTAGCCGAAGTCACACGTGTTAGAACCATTTCCCCTCGGTTCTCGTTCGCTCCAAAATGCGTACTAGCGAAATTCTCGCACGGGTAATAATGGCGTCGACACGTGGCGTAGAGAATGCAGGAACAGATTTATTAAACAGGAAAAGTCCGCCCTAACTTGGTGCGGAAAATGGAAACAAACAAAAGATAGAAATAAACAATAACGGTACTAAAACTAACTTTACACTAATCGACATATACGGACTATCGATCGAGTCGCGGATCCTCTTTCTTTCTCTCACTCTAACTCGCCTGTGGTCCCCTCGAACGGTCGCGTCGGGGTCACACCTCTCTCTCTCTCTATCTCGTAGGCACGTACTCTCAATCTCGCGGTAATCGTTCGACTGACCTAATTATAGGTACGCACACACACCCTCGCGCTCGGCGTTACCGGCGCGCGCATCAGTCTCGTGCCGCGTGGCACTCTCGCCTCGACGTCGTTTCCGCCTGCGATCGCGCGCGACGTTTAATATAACTTAACATTTAACACACGTTATAGAGAAATGGTTCAGTGAGACCTGGATACCCTTGATAATGACGAGGTTCGACGTAATGCCCGGCAACACTTTTTACCAGGTCCGAGAAGTAAAAAACTACGGAGCCATGTTCGACGGATGACAAAAAATTCTCTGGTGGAATCGGGGCACCGCGTGGATCTGCGCGGTTACAGGGGATGCACCGGTAGTCGTTATAGGACCAGCAAATTTTGATACCCAGACCTGTTTCGGCAAACGGTCGATCCCGCGATCGCTTGGGCTCTCACAGAGACTTCTCGCGAGTCTCAGCAGCTTGACCTCTCGCGTGCTCTCGGGGTGTTTACACCGCGGACGTCCAGCCAGTCTCATGACACACGTACGCACTCGCATCATCGACTCTACAGCTGGCCGCACGCACACTTCTATCCCGTCGGACTTCTGGCACTCTCGTCGCTGATCATCGCCAGTATTCAGTCGCCTGTTACCCTGTATCGATCGTCTCGTAACCTCCTTTGAACGAAGTTGATCTTTATTTACACTGAAGCGAGTCACAGTGTATCTTAATCGTCGCACATCACCCGTGTCATCTCCTCACCTCAAAACGCTTCCGCTCCTCGCATAGAGCCTCATAGAAACTACAACAGGACGGTAATTCGATTTCCAGGTGTACATTCGACCGTGCAGCGAATGTTCTATCACTGAATTGAGTTATTATACACTCTATATCGAAGTCCAGTTAAATTACCCTATGCTTGTGTGCTGTCGGTGTGACTACTCAAGTTGGGCTCTGATTGGCCAACTTCAAAACCTTATATCTCGCAATCTACTGATCGCACGGCACTCTACCAGCACTCATTTTCCTTGGGAGATCACCCCGTACCAGCCTGCACCTAGCATGTACGTTGATTAATTTACACCCTGTATATGTATATGGTTTGAGCGATAATAACCACCACTTTTTTACGGGAAACATCGATCCTTTGTCTGCAGAACAATAATGACCGAGCTTCGGGATAATCGGTTCATAGTTGGTGATTGTTCGTTCAAATAATATTTTGCAACCATTTTTACTGGCTATATTGTTCATTTGTCGAAATAACAATATCGATAAAATTTAAGGCCAATCGGTGAAGCACTCTCTTATTTCCGATGAGGTACGAAAATAGTTTCATTCACTGTATACATTTCGCATCACTGCAGTAGTCTTCTGCTGCAGAACATTTTTTTCAACGAGTATCTGCGTAAATTGGAGGTTTCACCGTTATTACAGTCTTTGCACGACTCATGACGCGAAGTTCGACATCCAACATCGACGCATGCGGAGAACAGGCTATAAACCTTCGCGTCGCTGTCGCTCAACTTTGACGTGTAGAAGAGTAATTTAAACGTCCGAGGTGCTGGACTAATATAATTATCTGAAAATTCATATCGAGGAAAAAGCAATGATACGCTTGAAATGTTAAGACCATGGCGCACTGTGTTGCGCAGAGGATGACAGTAGTAGTGCTAACACCGTCGTCGATGGTAGTCGAGGAGTCACGATGGACTTGTTTGAACACCGTTACTATAGATTAAATAAGATCTTGATGACGCTCATTGAACAATGGCCGTACCAGAGCAGCCGTACCCGGCGCATCTTGCTTGGTGTTATAGCTTTACTCAGCATTAGTCAAACTATACCTCTGACACTAGCAATTTTCAAATATCGTGACGACTGGAATGTCCTCTTCGACTGCGCTCTACCATGCTTTTTCGGGGCAGTTTACATTACGAATTATCTTGGATTTATATGGAACCCGCAGAAGGTTAGTTATCTTTTCGCAAATTATGATACCATTCATGATCGAACCGAGAGCGATCATGAATGATCGCATACCGAGAGCGATCATGAATGATCGCATACCGAGCGCGATAAATAATCAATACCTATCACTGATGAAATTAAAGACATTAAAGTTGCTAAGTCGTATTCGTACGGATTGGCAAGTATGGGCTCTGAATCGAGAAGTTAACATTCTTCACCAATACGCTGAGCAGGGACAAAAGATGATTGCTTATATAGGTTAATTAAGTATAGTAAGGGCCCGTTCAAAATTTTACATATGATCTATAGATTTATCGATAGTGCATATACAGCTATGAATATTACAAACCTTGTCGTCTTTATGAGCGAACCGGTCATTCGAAAGATCATCGACGTTATGCTGAAGAACGGTACCGAACCCGGAAAATTTCCATGGTTCGTCGACTATTATTGTCTCAACATGCAGTAATATTATTTTTTCATTACGATGCATATTTTCGTATGCGTATCTATGGTTGGGATGATCATAGCAACCAGTGATGTTATGTTAATTAGTTACGTGCAACACGTATGTGGTATTTTTGCCGCGATAGGGTGAGTTAATGATCGATTGTCGTAATAATAAGCACAATGAAGTCTCAACTGAAACTTTCAGGCAAAAATTAGAAAAAAATTGGAAATGATAACCCATCAGTAGAAATAGGAGAATCCCCGGATATGCTGGACAAAAGGGATATTGCACATCTAACTTCGTGTATAAAACTACATACTAATGCCATCGAGTGAGAGAGCTTAGAGAACATATCTCGTAAAACTAATCGACATTATTAATAAATTAACTCTTTTCAGATATGCCAATCTCAATGAGGCAACTTATAATTGGATTTTCTTTTTTATCATCGGGTTTGGCATGATTCTGATTAATGTATTAGGTCTTCAGGTAAAAGTTTCGACCAATTATAACATAATCTTTAGAATTAACAGATCAACTGCCAATGAATTCAGATTGTCATGACAACAACCGATCCCGAAGCAACTGCCAAATTCGTAGTTTTTGCATTGGCCGCAATGTTGCACTTCTACATAGAGTGCCACATCTCCCAAATTCTAGTGGATCACAGTAACAGCGTTCGTTTTCACATGTGAGTAAACAGTAAAGGAATGGTGGCATGGCCTTCTAAACAATCGTTTTTTCGCGCAGAAACAACAGCCAATGGTACAAACTATCACCTAAGGCTCAAAAACTTCTACAATTGATGATGATACGATGTCACATACGTTGTCAATTAACTTGCGGGAAATTGTTTATCATGTGCGTGAGAAGTTATGTTATATGCATGTAAAATTTTTTGTGTTCGATAAAATATCATCGAAATATAGTTATTACATATTCCAGGCGTTAAGAACAGCTATGTCATACTTTACGTTTGTACGTTCGACAGAGGGATTATAAATATTATATAGAAAGATACAAGACATATTTGTTATTATTGGAAGAAAATGGCACGATCCCAATGAATAGTAATATACATTAATTATCTAAATAGGGTGAGCGTGGCCGAGTGGTCTCGGCGCGCGCTTCACACGCAGTAGGCCCGGGTTCGATTCCCGGCAAGCACCAAGAATTTTCTGTGGTGTTTTTATCTGCGAAAAAGTGGTTCGGAACCCACTATAATAGTAGGTCCAGAGGAAAGGACCAGCGCCTCGGTATGGGAAACCGAAAGACTGGGAAAAGGTGTCGCGGGTTCGATTCCCGAGACTGAAGGCCCGTAGGTGAAAGGAAAACGGACGGGGACATAGCTCCGGAGATAGGACGTACGAACTACGACTATATCCGTATGTCCGGGACTACTGACACCTGACGGGGCGCGACGAAGCTCCGGGCCCAAGAATCGAACCGGCGACCGCGGATAAGGAAGGAGGAGGAAGAAAGTGAAGGAGCCCGTAACCCTTAGGGGATCGGTGTAACACACAATACCCATTAATTATCTAAATATTAATAAACTTACACAATTTCTCTCTTCTATATGTTCTACATTTTCCTGAGAACTAAAATAAGATAAAAGTATACTTGGTGCGTCCTTTCTTTTGCTGCAATGAACTCAGTTTATTCGTATTCTAAGGGCGTACCAAGTATATTTTTCTTGTTTTATTTTTCAATACAATATGTAGAAGAGATGTAAATTGGTTGTGTCTTCTATGAAAAAATTCTACATAATTACTGTACCAAATAGAACGCACATATATGAGACATTCCATACCAATTCAGCCAAACAAATTTTTTTAATTCCAAAATAAAAAAAAATTATGTGGTCCAGTAAAATCAAAGAATTATATAATCAAAAGAATGTACAAAGTAAAGTGCTTACTAATCTTACTTAAGTGCCACCTAATTGGCGAGATAATGCTGTTCCAAGTTTTTTTTCTTTCCGACGATATCTCGGCAACCTCAAAACGTATTTCGACTTTGTAAAAAGAAAATTTCAGTTTTGTTACGTACTTTGAGAATTTTTTTCTGATTTTTCATACAACGCTAAAAGGCATTTATTTTATTGTATAAGTGTGTTGTTACATCCTACGCAATTTTTAGTAAGCTACTGTGACTAAAATTTCCGGGCGAGGGCAAATTCGCCGGAACCCTCCTTACCGGTAAATTTCGCACAAAACGTCAACCCTCGATCGGTTTTTATTTTTAACAATAGTGGGCGTCAAGCATTCGGCTTGACGCCCAGCATTCGGCTTACCGAGAGCAACGCGTCTCTCCAACGAAAATGAACCAGCTGACCATAGAAAAAAAACGTAAAAGAAAAATAGTCTCGGGCGACGGACGATCGTCTATTCAAAATACTCCCGGCTTATAAACGGACAAGCCCTCCGCCGATCGCGGCAAGGGTAAAAAGACCTCAGTCTCGCGAAACACAACCGGTAAACCGGTAAAATATCGAGGCAGGCAACTCTGCACAAAATCCGAGTGCGGTACCCGGAGAAGCCGGGGCGATACGGACACCGGCCGTTCTCGCTTTCTTTTCTGCTCTTGTACCTGTCGGTCAGCTGCCGCTGCCGACCAATGTAACGGAGTTTTCCCGTCGCGAAAAACGGTACGGAGATCCGCACGTCGCACACCCGAAATGCCTCTAACTAATTATGAACGGAACGGTACAAAATAAAATGGAATTCTTCCGGCGTTTCCTAACCAATTCCGCTCACGGACTCAGTAACCGATACGCGAGTGTCCTTTCTTCGACACGTTCACAACGCAACACTAATACGGAAAAACACTATTTTATTCTCCACTCGACCACTGGACTGTCAAAACGCGATCGACGAGCCAACGATTTTCTCCCTAACCCGAGACGGTGCTCGACGCCTCGACCGAGAGTCAACCGCGTATAACGGCACCGGCACTGCCAGCGCACAAACAAAGAACGGGTAATATAAATTCTCGAGTTGCAAAGGGCTTACCGGTAAAAATCAAAATGGAGCGAAAGATCTTTTCCGGAGAAATTCGGGCAGCTGTTCCCGCTTCTCAGACCTCGTTCAAGCTCGACAGAATGTCCTTCCTTCCTTCTCAATTACGGTACCTCGTGCGGCAGCGAGAGAGAATTTGGCGTACACACCGTCGCGGTCACTGTTCCCCAGAAGAATTCCTGAATAATCATCGCGCTCGTCGAACGCGATCGCTCTATCCCCCTCCCCGCTCACCGCTCGAGTTCTCACGGCCTAACTTAGTGCTAAGTGGCGCCACGCAGGGCAGCCTCGCAATTATTGCCTTTTCGCACGGCACGCGCGCAAATCTTCGAAATCGCGGCCGTCGGCCAACGCATAAAGGCGATCACGGCGACGAAAAGGCGATGCGCTGGCAGGTGACAGCCGGCCCGATCGAACGTTAAGGAAGATGATGACAGGGTTGCCAGGTTTTCTACACATCAAGTCGGCACCAGAGGTCGTCGAAGTCGCCAAAAGTCGCCAACATTAATTTGAAAAGTCCAATGCCGATAAATACTTTATTTTCTCGATATGAACATTTATTAAAATAATATTATTTTCATATAAACATTTATCAACGTACATTAAAAATCCTGACTATTTAACGCTCCAATATATCCTATGGATCTCCGACTTTTAAAATACTTTTGCAATAATGTCAATTTCGTCGACACTGTCGGCATCATCTGTTGCGCTATTATCATCGGCTGCTGCTTTTGGTGCAGTTTCGTACATGTAGCTCGTTTTAAAACGGTCAATCATTTCCGAGGATGGCTGAAAAGTTTTGCAACAGATCTCGTGTGACTGAAAGAACATTCGGATTCTAAGGAGTGCCTGAAGCGTCGAAGTTCTCAGTTTGTTTCTAACGCGTGTCTTAATCAATGTCAAGGCTGAGAAAGCTCGTTCAATAACGGCATTACTCGTAGGAATTGTCAGCAATTTAAGTACAACTTCAGCCAGCTCTCGGAAAACAAACCGTCTGCATGCATCAGTGTACTTGTATACGTCACGCCAGAACGACACGATGTTGGTTGGTATATCGCAGGTGTAGTGAGCTGTCCAATCGACGAATCGAAGTTTTTCCAACTGGCTTTTGTAGATAGGGGGTCGAGGAAGTCCTGCAGAGGTAGATCCTCGAATCGAGCTTGGACTTGCGACGTACAGTTGGCCGGTCTCAACAGCTTAATTTTTTTGAATATTTCGAAGTTGGTCGGAAGTCTCTGTGCCATTTCGGTTAACAGTCTTTTCATAAAAGCGAAACACCTGTGCTTTATTTGTTCTTTCATCGCTGATGAAATTTGCCATTCACTGATATCTTTAGTGAAGTCGGGTCTGAAATCCGTTTCCGCACTAGGCAAGAAAGCTAGGGGGTTCCCGACTGCTTCGACAGCTTGTCGCACGAGAGACTTCCCTGTCGGATTCAGCAACCGTGGCGGCAACTGTGTTTCTACCGTAAAACTACCGGTTGCGTTTCGCCGCAAATTCATCGCTTCAACTGCCGTGAAACAACCAACATCAGCGCCATCTGGAGGCCGCGCGAAACCCAACAGGCCACGCCCCCAAATGGATTTCAACCGAAAGCAACTGAGAAGCAACCACGTTTCTACCATCGCTAATTTTTTCGAACAGGACTGCCGCAACCTAGAAGAACCGCGATTCTACCATCGGTGAATTTGTTTTTTAAAGATGAAACCACAAGACATCCGCAATTCTACCATCGCTGATTTTTTCGGTTGGGCCGGCTGCACCAGAGATTAACTGTTTTCACCATCGCTGGTTCTTCTTTTATGATGCAACCGCAAAGCACCTCAAATTCTACGTTCGTTGATTTTTTCGGATAGGAATGCAGCAACCTAAAACGACCGTGATGCAGCCATCGTTGATTTTTTTTTCACGATGCAACCGCAAAACAAGTGAAATTCTACCATCGCTGATTTTTTCGGTTGGGCCGGCTGCACCTGAGATCCACTGTGTTTCCACCATCGCTGGTTGCTTTTTTACGATGCAACCGCAAAGCACCTCAGATTCTACGTTCGTTGATTTTTTCGGATAGGAATGCAGCAACCTGAAACGACCGCGATGCAACCATCGGTGATTTTTTTTCACGATGCAACCGCAAAACAAGTGAAAGTCGCTAATAGGAAAGAACCGTACTGATGCAATGGTCGTTTCACGGTCGTTTCACGGTCGTTTCACGGTCGTTTCACGGTCGTTTCACGGTCGTTTCACGGTCGTTTCACGGTCGTTTCACGGTCGTTTCACGGTCGTTTCACGGTCGTTTCACGGTCGTTTCACGGTCGTTTCACGGTCGTTTCACGGTCGTTTCACGGTCGTTTCACGGTCGTTTCACGGTCGTTTCACGGTCGTTTCACGGTCGTTTCACGGTCGTTTCACGGTCGTTTCACGGTCGTTTCACGGTCGTTTCACGGTCGTTTCACGGTCGTTTCACGGTCGTTTCACGGTCGTTTCACGGTCGTTTCACGGTCGTTTCACGGTCGTTTCACGGTCGTTTCACGGTCGTTTCACGGTCGTTTCACGGTCGTTTCACGGTCGTTTCACGGTCGTTTCACGGTCGTTTCACGGTCGTTTCACGGTCGTTTCACGGTCGTTTCACGGTCGTTTCACGGTCGTTTCACGGTCGTTTCACGGTCGTTTCACGGTCGTTTCACGGTCGTTTCACGGTCGTTTCACGGTCGTTTCACGGTCGTTTCACGGTCGTTTCACGGTCGTTTCACGGTCGTTTCACGGTCGTTTCACGGTCGTTTCACGGTCGTTTCACGGTCGTTTCACGGTCGTTTCACGGTCGTTTCACGGTCGTTTCACGGTCGTTTCACGGTCGTTTCACGGTCGTTTCACGGTCGTTTCACGGTCGTTTCACGGTCGTTTCACGGTCGTTTCACGGTCGTTTCACGGTCGTTTCACGGTCGTTTCACGGTCGTTTCACGGTCGTTTCACGGTCGTTTCACGGTCGTTTCACGGTCGTTTCACGGTCGTTTCACGGTCGTTTCACGGTCGTTTCACGGTCGTTTCACGGTCGTTTCACGGTCGTTTCACGGTCGTTTCACGGTCGTTTCACGGTCGTTTCACGGTCGTTTCACGGTCGTTTCACGGTCGTTTCACGGTCGTTTCACGGTCGTTTCACGGTCGTTTCACGGTCGTTTCACGGTCGTTTCACGGTCGTTTCACGGTCGTTTCACGGTCGTTTCACGGTCGTTTCACGGTCGTTTCACGGTCGTTTCACGGTCGTTTCACGGTCGTTTCACGGTCGTTTCACGGTCGTTTCACGGTCGTTTCACGGTCGTTTCACGGTCGTTTCACGGTCGTTTCACGGTCGTTTCACGGTCGTTTCACGGTCGTTTCACGGTCGTTTCACGGTCGTTTCACGGTCGTTTCACGGTCGTTTCACGGTCGTTTCACGGTCGTTTCACGGTCGTTTCACGGTCGTTTCACGGTCGTTTCACGGTCGTTTCACGGTCGTTTCACGGTCGTTTCACGGTCGTTTCACGGTCGTTTCACGGTCGTTTCACGGTCGTTTCACGGTCGTTTCACGGTCGTTTCACGGTCGTTTCACGGTCGTTTCACGGTCGTTTCACGGTCGTTTCACGGTCGTTTCACGGTCGTTTCACGGTCGTTTCACGGTCGTTTCACGGTCGTTTCACGGTCGTTTCACGGTCGTTTCACGGTCGTTTCACGGTCGTTTCACGGTCGTTTCACGGTCGTTTCACGGTCGTTTCACGGTCGTTTCACGGTCGTTTCACGGTCGTTTCACGGTCGTTTCACGGTCGTTTCACGGTCGTTTCACGGTCGTTTCACGGTCGTTTCACGGTCGTTTCACGGTCGTTTCACGGTCGTTTCACGGTCGTTTCACGGTCGTTTCACGGTCGTTTCACGGTCGTTTCACGGTCGTTTCACGGTCGTTTCACGGTCGTTTCACGGTCGTTTCACGGTCGTTTCACGGTCGTTTCACGGTCGTTTCACGGTCGTTTCACGGTCGTTTCACGGTCGTTTCACGGTCGTTTCACGGTCGTTTCACGGTCGTTTCACGGTCGTTTCACGGTCGTTTCACGGTCGTTTCACGGTCGTTTCACGGTCGTTTCACGGTCGTTTCACGGTCGTTTCACGGTCGTTTCACGGTCGTTTCACGGTCGTTTCACGGTCGTTTCACGGTCGTTTCACGGTCGTTTCACGGTCGTTTCACGGTCGTTTCACGGTCGTTTCACGGTCGTTTCACGGTCGTTTCACGGTCGTTTCACGGTCGTTTCACGGTCGTTTCACGGTCGTTTCACGGTCGTTTCACGGTCGTTCCACGGTCGTTCCACGGTCGTTCCACGGTCGTTCCACGGTCGTTCCACGGTCGTTCCACGGTCGTTCCACGGTCGTTCCACGGTCGTTCCACGGTCGTTCCACGGTCGTTCCACGGTCGTTCCACGGTCGTTCCACGGTCGTTCCACGGTCGTTCCACGGTCGTTCCACGGTCGTTCCACGGTCGTTCCACGGTCGTTCCACGGTCGTTCCACGGTCGTTCCACGGTCGTTCCACGGTCGTTCCACGGTCGTTCCACGGTCGTTCCACGGTCGTTCCACGGTCGTTCCACGGTCGTTCCACGGTCGTTCCACGGTCGTTCCACGGTCGTTCCACGGTCGTTTCACGGTCGTTTCACGGTCGTTTCACGGTCGTTTCACGGTCGTTTCACGGTCGTTTCACGGTCGTTTCACGGTCGTTTCACGGTCGCTGATGTGAAAACAACCGTACTGCTGCGATGGTTTTTTTTTGTTGCTAATAGAAAAACGAACCCACTCTTAAAATTGTCGTTTCAAGGTCGTTTTTCGGTCGCTGGAGGGAAAAGAACCGTACTGCTACGATGGTTTTTTTTTGTTGTTAATAGAAAAACGAACCCACTCTTAAAATGGTCGTTTCACAGTCGTTTTTCGGTCGCTGGTGGGAAAACAACCGTACTGTTGCGATGGTTTTTTTTTGGTTACTAATAGGAAAATGACCGCACCCTCAAAATGGTCGTTTTCAGGTTGTTCGTCGATCACTCCCGGGAAAAACGAATCATGTATGATCTATATGGATCGTATATGATCAGACAAGAAAAATGGTTATATCAGAACATATCTGACCAGCCATGGTCTCATAATAACGGGGTATATCTGACCATATCTGATCATATCTGATCAGACATGGTTTTAGAATAAAGAGACATGTCTGACCATATCTGATGAAACTTTTTTCCATCGAAAATGTTGCTATGAATAGATTTAATTCGATTGGTTTTCGTTTATAATGACTTCTTGCTTATCCGTAGAGAGAAGTATATGAAAAAAGTTGTAAATTGAAATTTTCATATCGCCTCCTCATAAAGTTGAAAATTGAAATTTTCAAATCGCTTCCTCATAAAAGCTGAAAATTGAAATTTTCATATCGCTTCCTCATAAAAGCTGAAAATTGAAATTTTCATATCGCTTCTTCATAAAAGTTGAAAATTGAAATTCGCGAAGCTTTTTCTATGAGGAAGCATTGTCTGTATTTTTGGCTTCCTCATAGAGGAGGCGTGGCGAATTTCAATTTTCAACTTTTATGAAGAAGCGATATGAAAATTTCAATTTTCAGCTTTTATGAGGAAGCGATTTGAAAATTTCAATTTTCAACTTTATGAGGAAGCGATATGAAAATTTCAATTTTCAACTTTTTTCAACGTCAACGTCTTAGACTTTTATGCAAAACGGCTGACCGATTCAGGTTCAGTGCGTAAAAAAATATAACATCGTCACGTTTCACTTTGTCGAATCTGCGTTTGGCGCGAAAAAATACATGGAAGTATGCGCTACTGAATTTTTTTTTGCCCTTTCGATTTTTATTCCAGAATTCCTAGTGATACCTCTTTATCTAGCTTTTTAATCCCGTCATATCCATCGTCTTGTGTATGTCTTGCTGTAGATCACGATAGGCACCTGGGTTTTTCTGCGATGCCATGGGAAAGCAAAGAAATCGTTGTTTAAAAATACCTAAAATCATTAATTTTTGCAATTTTGGCTATAAAAATGCCTGGTACACTTTTTGGTTAGTTGTCGTTCCGGGACTGTAATTCCATGTATTTTTTCACGCTGATCACGAATCTGACACTTATTTTATTCGCAGATGAATGTTTGATCCGAAAAAAATGCGTCTAAAAAAAAAAATTGCATGAAATTCAAAAAATTCAAAATGACATAAAATTTAAACAGTTGGATCGATTTTTTTGAAATTTTAATGGGATCCTCGGGTGATCAGATTCTATCTGTTGTGACGGGGCTTTTCTGCCCCCGTCACAAAGAGAGCTATATCTCAGGCTCTCGCGTGGATCGGCACGGCACACGGCACTCTTTCTCCCGGGAAGAGTCCCTTCCAGGCACACAGACAGGGTCAATCGCGAGCGAACCGTTCCCACGATTAATTTTGAGCTTTATTTTGGTTTCCGGTCAATATTCTCTCAAGCGTACGGCGGTCGTAACTGCCGCAAGGACATCTCGACGCCTCCCAGCGACATACAGCGGGCTGCAGCCTTGCCACAGCCATCCACAATCAGCAAGCTGGAGCCTTGCTACCGACTCCGTCGCAGCTACACAAGACCAGCACCTCGACAAGTCACTCGCCGTTCAGTCGCGCCGCTACCGAGGTAGCACGCGACAATACCGACAACGGGTCCTCCACCCGCCGACCGATCACCAAGCCATCCTGACACGACGAGCCACCAGCTACCGAGATCTCCAGCGCCCGGCTCGTCGCTATTTCGTCGCCTTGCTCGTCTCACCGAAGTTCCCGTATCTGCGCGCCACGGCTCTCGTGGATTCACCTCCCACCACGAGCGTACCCGACACCTCGCGTTCACGATATCACGAACGCGAGGGAATTCAAAGAACCGCGCGAGATCTCCGTAATTCGGGGAACTCGGACAAATAGAGCAGAGGGCGAAACGAAGATAGGCATAGGGTGGGGGAAAAAGGACCCGCGATCGCGAGAACGTTACTTCTCTCGGGGACTCAATCGTAGGCTCCCGAGAAGGAAGGACGTCGTGACCGCTGCCGATCCGTGCTAAACGTTCCGCGAGAATACCGACATCTTGTCACGCGCGAAGTGGGACTTCTGGCCGAGAACAACTCGAGAAGCTCCCGCAACTGCAACGAAACCGGTGAGATCGTCGTACGTGTTCGGTTTGAGGCTAGAGTAAGAATAGAGCAAACTCGACTCGTTATCGTGGGGATTGCACGCCTTCGCGCGCGAAGCGCGGAATTTGTTCTCGGGGAGAAATTCAATAAAATCCATGTTTTTCAATTTCCCATAGTTTCCGTTAAATAATTGGCCTGGAAGGTTCTCGTTTACTCTTTCGTCTCATTCAATAGTTTGCGCCTCGTGCGAGTCCGTAATTCAATTTAATTTCCGTTTCTATACATTTTCTCGCAATTAATTCACAATTTCATCTTTCCGATTTCATATTTCATATTTCTTTTCCGAGCTTTTTCTTTTTTTCCGATTTCTTATTCTATATTCGTGTTTCCGATTTTATGAAATTCCGCGTACTCCCGCTGCGATCGGGCTGATTTGAGAAATATCTGTTGCGAGTGGTATCGTGGCTGCGACCCACGTTTGTCGTTTGTCCGCGAGCGTCGAGAAACCGAACATTGTCTGTCGCCAAGCATATATTACCGAATTTGTGTTACCGAATCACGTTGCGAATTGTTGTTATTATTTTACTATGAACATTTTGGGTTATTGAGGGAACGAGCGTGCAAGCTAGTCGCTTCTCTACCACGCTCTCGATATTCGATAAAATAAAATATGTTTTGGAGTTCCCGAATTTCGTCTCAATCTCTGTTTCCTCCGCGCGGAGGTGAACGAACCACCCCCTCTACCAATTCCCCAAGGCTGAGCGACACCGGGTCGCTATCGTCTCTCGTTCGGCTTTAAAATTAAAATTTTGTCGCGAGAGCTCTCGCTCTCGCGGCTGGCGCCCTTAAGGCCGAGTGAGACGGGTTTTGTAGCCGTTTCGATAGGGTACATTCTGGTGTTGGGAAAAGCGGTTACACTGTGTACGCATTTTTAGCCCGACAGCTAAAAAATTGCGAGCGCTACAGTGCGTACAGACATTTTCGAAGAAATTAAAAATGGCGTACAAAAAAAACAACTGCAAATTTTTGGACGAAATTTGGCAGAAACATTGACTATTAACCACACAAGCTGTATGCAAAATTTCAGCCTGATCGGTGGAGGCGTTCCCGAGATATAGCCATTTGAATTTTTTGCGTCTGATTCGCACGCACGCACGCACGCACGCACGCACGCACGCACGCACGCACGCACACACGCACGCACGCACACACGCATGCTCACACGCACATACACATCCGGACATTTTTTCTAAATATGATTTTTCGATGTTTTGGAACATTCTGAACACATTTTCATTAAAATCTCGAAATTTTTTTTTTCACCATCACAAAGCTTCCTCTATGAGGAAGCAAAAAAAATTATTAATAAAAAAGAATGCCTAACACGGGTCTTGAACTTAGAATTGCTGAGTGGCAATCTGACACCGTAACCATTCAGCCAAACTAACATTGATATCTAAACCATGAAGTTGATCACTATACATGGGTCGCTTGCTGTTATTTTAGAGCATTTTGCTCCAAAATTACACCGAGATGGGAGTTTCGGGACGATCCCAAAGTCTCGATGGCCCAAAGTCTCGAGACTGAAAGTTCAAACTGAAGTTCGAACTTAAGTTTGAACTTAAGTAGGAACTTTATTATCCGGCTTAAGTTCGAACTTAAGTAGTAATTGTAGTTTGAACTTAAGTAGTAATTTTAGTTTGAACTTAAGTTCGAACTTAAGTAGTAACTTTAGTTTGAACTTAAGTTCGAACTTAAGCTCGAACTTAAGTTCGAACTTAAGCTCGAACTTAAGTTGGAACATAAAGTTCGAACTTAAGTTCGAACTTAAGCCGGATAATAAAGTTCCTACTTAAGTTCAAACTTAAGTCGGAAAATAAAGTTCCACCTTAAGTTCGAACTTAAGTTGGAACTTTAACGGCTTTTTTTCTTGCATGAATGTCGATGACTAGGAAGGAGAAGGGCAAATTCGATTTTATATGGTTATTGGAAACGTGAAAGGCTCTTCTGTTCCTCAGCAGTTAATATGAACACGCAGTATTCGATAGTGGGGACTGCGGAATAACTGCCCCAACTCCCAATGGAACCAAGGAAATCTTATATTATCTTGTTGCCTTCTTTATCGTGTACTGTATATATAACTCTAAGGTTACCGTTTTCTTTTTGTTTCAAACAATTTTATTTCGAGCGTCTAAAACATAACCATTTTGGATGGTGCTGTCGTGTCGTTCGCTATCGTGATATTTAGTGCTATCGTTCGCGCATTCAGAAGATATATAAACGCTCTTTATTAAAAGTAGTCTGATTTCCTTATTAATTTTTGTAGTATTCGATTAATCACTGCTATTGAGTTTTGTTGTTTTAAACCACTTTTATGGCCGAGCACGGGCCGCGACGTGGACCTCGTGTGAAGAGACTGGAGCAGCATATTTACGATGGATATCGGTACGTCTATAATGGACAAAACCGAGATGGAACAACGACGTAAGTAAATATGCGAATTTAAGAACCTCTATTTTATACGTTCATAATTCACGAGCACAAGCCAACCATCCATATAACTCGCTGAACGAGTGAACGTGGAATAAAAAAATGCTCCATCCATCCAACCCGTCCGGCCTGACCGTACAACCGTGATATGGAGAAAACCATAAGCATTTTGTATTTTAAACGTACTTAAGGTAGCTCTATTGCTTCGCGCTCATTACGCATAAGTTCGAGAAAAATAAGTGAAAATTGCAAGTACTTCTCGATGGTATAAAAATCTGAAAAAATGCATGCATATTAAAGGTACTGAAAAGATTAATTTGGCATAATAATAATTTCAAAATGTTATTAACAAATTAATCAAAAAATTAATTGTTTAACAAATTATCCGGCAAACCAACTTTTTTTTAATGAAAATGATTCGTTCATTTTTCTGAATACGTATGAATTTTTTCAGATTTTTCAATGAATTTTGATTTTTGTGTTTTTCACACATTTTTTTCCATATTAAAAAAAAATCAAAGCTGATTGAAAAATCTGAAAAAATTCATACGTATTCAGAAAAATGAACAAATCATTTCCATAAAAAAAGTTTGATTGCCGGATAATTTGTTAAACAATTCATTTTTTTTATTAATTTGTTAATAACATTTTGAAATTATTATTATGCAAAATTAATCCTTTCAGTACCTTTAGTATGCATGAATTTTTTGAGATTTTTATACCATCGAGAAGTATTTGTAATTATCTCTTATTTTTCTCGAACTTATGCGAAATGAGCCGGAAGCAATATAGCTACCTTAAAATACCAGAAAAGTATTTGAGTACTTAAAATACGTATTGAAATAAAATACATGAGGTATTTAAAATACTGCCCAGCTCTGCTTGGAGATCATCGACAGGACACTCCTGTTTCGTGACCGTGTGTAAAACTTTTGGGTTGCTAATAGTAACATTTTGTTCAACAATAAATATTATTTTTATTAAAGAAAAAGAAACATTATTAACAAATTCATTGATATAACAACAACATTAATATTCTAAATATACTTTTACCTAGATATGGTGATTACAGAGTTTACTAAATCTCTATTTAGATTTACATGTGCAAAGATCAAAATAAAGATAAAAATCTGAAAAAATTCATACGTATTCCGAAAAATGAACGAATCATTTTCATAAAAAAAGTTGAGTTACCGCATATTTTTATGAACACTTTTTTTTTTCAACAATTTGGTAATAACAATTTGAAATTATTATTATGCAAAATTAGTCTGTGCCTATAATAAGTATGAATTTTTTCACATTTTAATAATATCGGGAAGTGTTTGCAATTCTTGCCCGAATTTCTCGAATTTAGGCGAAATGAACGCCACTCGTCTGAGCTACCTTAAAAAAGTACTTATAAATGTATTTAAAATATAAAAAGTATTTTGAATTTTAAGTATTTTAAATATTTTCGAGTATTTTGCCCAGCTCTGTCTCCAAGTGCTTGCCGACGACTTGGGCGATATCAATATCACTGCTATCGCGCTCAATGATTTCGATGCAGGCCATTATGGCACGTTGCCAGTTGATCAACAGCTCTCGGACGTGGTTGCGACGCTTGCAACCTGGGTCCTCCTCACTCAGAGTCTGCAAAAGTCAAAGCGTATAATATAGTAAATTGAAATAAATTGAAGGCATCGTTAGAGAACTGTGCGAGCAAGCTTACTCACGGAAGTCGATGATGATGACACGGTTTGGTCTTACACCGAAATATTGTTTTCACCGTTCGTATCTGTCGAATACAATAAATATGATATTATGGAAAAAATAGCTATTTTTTTGTTCTCACTTCGATTGAAAATGTGAAGTCACGAAATTTCTCTGTCAGTTGGTTTATGAGTCCATACCAAATGCTGGATTAAACTTTTCATATTTCGGACTTATAGTCCAACTAACAGAGGAACTTCGTGACTTCACGCATTCAATAAAAGTAAGAACAAAAAAATCGCGATTTTTTCCCATAATATCATACTTATTGTATATTATTCAACAGATACGAACAGTGAAAACAATATTTCGGTGCAAGACCAAACCGTCTTATTATCATCGACTTTCGTAAGTACAGCTGGCTCATATAGTTGCCAAACGCTACCTTAAATTTTGTTGAATTTACTATATTGTATGCTGTGACTTTTGCAGAATCCAAGTGCGAAGAACCCAGCTTGCGAGCGATTCAAACGCATCCGAGAGAAATTGAACAACTCGAAACATTAATAATGACGTTCAGCGCCGAAATCATTAAGCGCGATAGCAGTGATGTTGATACCATCGAAGGCGATGGCGATCACTTGAAAATCATCGACATGAAACGCATATTTCAACACACTACGTATCTGAAATATGTGTTTGAGTATCTCATTGATATAATTGTGATTTATATTATTTAGGTATGTCGTATGCGCACAGAATCGAATCCGTCTTTGTAAAGGACGAGGAACTATTAAGAACGGAGTTTTTAAAGCTTCTCCGACCCCGCACAATTGTCAAGACACGGATTCGGTAGCTAGACTAGTCGAAATATTTCGGAACGTCCTCAAAACGGTCATTCAGAAAGGAAAACGACGTGCCCGAGAGGTGTACGACGAAGTGTCGAAAGAGTGAGTAAAAGCCGTCACAGAACCCGTTCTGAGACAAGCTCTCGCTCGCACGATTCTGCTAACGAGATGGTAAAATTAATAATATTTTTTATCATAAAGAATGCGAATGCAACGAACGGAAACGTAAAACGAACGTGACTGACAAAGTCAAAGAAACGTAAAATCGGGTTCGTGGCACATGCGAGAAAAATCGATCTCTCTCACACTCTTTGAGAAAGACCAATTTTTCTCGCCCTTGCTACGAAAATAAGTATTTCCTAACGTATACACGTAAAACCCCGCTTTCCGTTCCCGTGAAGTGTGCGCAGATAGGCACCTTGTCGCATCGCGTGCCGAAAAAATACTGCGCATGCATATAAATCCAATATGGTCTTTTTCCCGCACTAGTGCGGAAAAGTGCCTTTCATCGCATTTCGTAAAAACGAAAGGCGTGATTTTCGTGAATTTGTTAGGAAAAATTGTGTGAAAGACGTAGGCGTAGAAAAGGGAGTTCTGACTCGGGTGAATGCCGCACTCGACTTCGGCTCGTGCTGCATTCTCATAACTCGTGTTGTGAATTGACCGGTTAATAACGTTCGTAACCATTTTTACCGGTTAATTTACCGGTAAAACAACCGGTTGTTTAAGTAACGACAGTGCTACCATCAAGCACACTCCAACTTCCAATTTAAATTTGATAAGATGTCAACGTCATTACGAATCATTTAATCAACGTTTTAATTCGTCAATAATATATTCCTGGTGACTATTAAACAATCCTTATTGCTTAGAAGGTATTAGGGATTGGTTAATTTATTACACAAACGCACTTCAAATTTCAAGTTAATTTTTTAAGATCGTCGGTGATGTAAGACAAACCTAAAAAAAAATTGGCAATGAGGAATTAGACGTATTTTCCGATAAAATAGATATTAATATATTAATATTATATTATTATTTTCTTTTGCTTGGCAACTATGTCGAGTTCCACTTTGCCAATTTTTTTTATAGGTTCTTCATGCATCGCCGAATATTCTGAAAAATTGGCAGCGAAATCGAAGGTGTCGCATCGGACGAAACAATATAATCTTCATTCCTTTCTGTTAAAAATAGCTTTTGCAATACGAACAAAAATATAACACATATTGCATTAAACAGTTAATGAATAAAGAGAACTTTTTTGTCGTTAGACTTTTTGCCGGACTTATCCCTTTCAAGACATATGAATTTGAAAGAAAAACGTATCTCCCTAAATGGATGTATTAAAAAATCCGAACAAATTCACAAAGACTACTGTCAATTGATATAAAAATATGGCAAATTATGAGATAGATCTGAGAGGATTAAAAAAAAGTGCTTGAGTTGACAGAGAAAATACCTCATATATAACTATTTAGGAGAAAGCGTCTCTATACCTTTCGTCAGTAGACGCAAGTATATGAGATCCTCGCGTATATTGTACGTATATACATTTATTTATTTTATGTATTGCACAGTGCTGTATTTATTTGTTTTATTCGTAATCAAAGCGTCATATTTGTCATATCTTAATCTCGTTATTTCATTTAAAAAAATAGAGTGTGAATTGTTTCACAATCTCTTGGATTTTAGAGTTGAGTTTCAATGCGCTACCGTTATATTCCTATTCCTGATTTCATTAAGTTACGTGAAATAATGAACTCTAATTTAATGTGAACCTAGTGATGTGCGTCGGTAAACAAGGGGTTAAATACCCCGGTAAATAACTGGTTAATTAACCGCGGCTACCAACGTATTTTATCGACGGTAACTTCAAGCACTTAGAGTATTTGCTCGGCTCTGTTCTGTGGTTGACACTAACGAACTCGGCGAAAATTGTCTGTGCTAAATTCTTTCGTGCGCTGTAACCCGCTTTAATCAAGCGCCCTTACTCTATACCCTGTAAATGTATCTTGATTGAAATCATTCGTTCCCCGTAACGTTGTTATTGTAAACAGTGCAAACGCAGTGTTCAACATTTGATCATATTACATTCTTGTTGGTGAACAACAAATGATCCAATCCTTAATAGCTTTCAAGAAATAAATGTTGTTTAAATTCACCAAGAATCTTTTGTTGAAAAAATAAAACGTTGATTAAATGATCCGCTATAACGTGGACATTTTATCAAATTGAAATTGAAAGTCCGAGTTCTGGGTGGTAGCACTGTCGTTACTTAAATAACCGGCTGTATTACCGGTAACTTTACCTGTAAAAATAGTTACGAACGTGTTATTAACCGGTAAATTCACAACACTATGTGAACCTACCGAACTTCAAACTTAGTCATGCCTTTTACCTTTCCACAGTCACCCAGAAGCTGCAATTGCTTATCCTTTTAGGAAAGCTAAAAAATGCCTGAATCGGTGGAAAGCGGAATATACAAATCCAGTTCCGAGCTCCAAATCGATCGCATCACTGACAGATTTGCACGAATATCTCTCGTCTGATGCCGTAAAACCGCTCTTAACGTATAAAATCGCCACAGACGGGGAAGACGAGGTTGTATCGACCGAGCTAATCGAGACAAATGAGAATATCAGAAGACCCATCGGGCTTCTGATATGGAACAGGTGTTTTGTGCTGCTATGTGTACATGCAAAAATGCTTCACTTCGATGGGACATTCAAGGTCGTTCCTCGAATAGAGACAAAACGCGCGGCGAAGAAACGATACCAACTGTTAACAGTATTGGCTCAAACCTACAACTGCGTTAGTTACAATGAAATATCAATATAGTTAACTAGTAACCAAAACTTCCCTTGTGCTTCTTTTTCTCCGCGGATCCATATTGCTGAGCTATTTTCTTAATTTGGTAATAGGTATTTCCAATAGCCTGGGTCTTAATGAACAGCAAAACGACAGAGGCCTATAATGCCGTCATGCAGGTTGTATTGGAGCCATTCCAAGGTTTTGCAGGCTCAATAATGTCGGATTTCGAGCTGGCCCTACGAAACAGTATACGAGCGGCCTTGCCACATGCAGAAGTGCATGGGTGCCTCTTCCACCTTAGCCAGGTATGATAATACTTACAGAAATTGTAAATGTGCCTGTTCGCACGTATGCACGCACGCACACACAATGCATTGTTGCATTATTTTGCTGAAAACCATGCTTGCTCTATGAGGCAGTAACACGATAGCGTTACACAATGCAGTGTTACATAAGAACACAATTTTGCAACAAATTGAAATTTTGATATCGCTTCCTCATAAAAGTTAAAAATTGAAAGCTGAAAGTTAAAAGCTGAGAGCTGAGAGCTGAGAGCTGAGAGCTGAGAGCTGAGAGCTGAGGGCTGAGGGCTGAGGGCTGAGGGCTGAGGGCTGAGGGCTGATGGCTGATGGCTGATGGCTGATGGCTGATGGCTGATGGCTGATGGCTGATGGCTGATGGCTGATGGCTGATGGCTGATGGCTGATGGCTTATGGCTGATGGCTGATGGCTGATGGCTGATGGCTGATGGCTGATGGCTGATGGCTGATGGCTGATGGCTGATGGCTGATGGCTGATGGCTGATGGCTGATGGCTGATGGCTGATGGCTGATGGCTGATGGCTGATGGCTGATGGCTGATGGCTGATGGCTGATGGCTGATGGCTGATGGCTGATGGCTGATGGCTGATGGCTGATGGCTGATGGCTGATGGCTGATGGCTGATGGCTGATGGCTGATGGCTGATGGCTGATGGCTGATGGCTGATGGCTGATGGCTGATGGCTGATGGCTGATGGCTGATGGCTGATGGCTGATGGCTGATGGCTGATGGCTGATGGCTGATGGCTGATGGCTGATGGCTGATGGCTGATGGCTGATGGCTGATGGCTGATGGCTGATGGCTGATGGCTGATGGCTGATGGCTGATGGCTGATGGCTGATGGCTGATGGCTGATGGCTGATGGCTGATGGCTGATGGCTGATGGCTGATGGCTGATGGCTGATGGCTGAAAGCTGATAGCTGATAGCTGATAGCTGAAATTCTTATATCTCTTTCTCATAATGTCCCTTTATTCACAAAGCTTCTTCTATGAGGAAGCATTTATTATATTTTGAAGCTTTGCGATTGAACGGACATTATGAGAAAGTGATGTAAAAATTTCAACTTTCAGCTTTCAACTTTCAGCTTTCAACTTTCAGCTTTCAGCTTTCAACTTTCAGCTTTCAACTTTCAGCTTTCAGCTTTCAGCTTTCAACTTTCAACTTTCAATTTTCAACTTTCAACTTTCAATTTTCAACTTTTATGAGGAAGCGATATGAAAATTTCAATTTTCAACTTTTACAACAACAAGGTCGTATTTAACTTTTAGGCAAAACTGCTGGCCGACTCAGGTTTAGCACGAAGAAATACACCAACCTTGCGCTTTTGGTCAAAACGGATGTCGGATCTGTGCTCGGCGCGAATAAATACATAGAATTATTTGTTCCAAGTTTTTTTTCTTTCTTTCAATTTTTGTCGAGAAGTCCAAATGACACCGCTTTATCTAATTCTTTTAACTCCATCATACCCATCATCGTGTGTATTTCTTACCGTAGAACATGATAGGCTATTTCCGCGATGCCATCGGGAAGCAACGAAATCACTGTTTGAAAATACCTAAAATATCACATTTTTGTAGTCAATATTGCAAAAATGTGATATTTTAGGTATTTTGAAACAGTGATTTCGTTACTTCCCGATGGCATCGCGGAAATAGCCTATCATGTTCTACGACTACTGTCGCTTCGGGACTCTAATGTATTTTTTCACAATGATCACCAATCTGACATTTTTTAGTCATAGATGAATATTTAATACAGAAAAATGCATTTGAAACAAAAAATTCAAAATGTCATAAAATTTGAACGGTTAGATCGATTCTCTTGAAATTTTAATGGGATCATCAGTTGATCATATTCCAGTTGTGAGCGCGTTTTTAGGCCGTTAGTTAAAAAATTGGGAGCGCTAAAGTGCGCACAGACATTTTCAAAGAAATAAAAAATGACGTACAAAAAACAAATGAACATTTTGGATCAAATTCTGCAGAAACATTGACTATTAACCACACATGCTGTGTGCAAAATTTCAGCTTGATCAGTCCAGGCATTCTCGAGTTATAGCGGTTCACGCACGCACGCACGCACGCACGCACGCACGCACGCACGCACGCACGCACACACGCACCCACACATACTTGCGGACGTTTTTTATAAATTTGTTTTTTCGATGTTTTGGAAAATTCTAAACACATTTTCATGAAAATCTCGAGAAAAAAAATGTTTAACATTACAAAGCTTCCTCTATGAGGAAGCAAAAATTATGAAAAATTTGGGTGGGTGGGATGGGTGGTACATTTGACGTGTTTTGACTCATGTTCAAATAATTTTATAATCAAGTAAGCTCTCAATTAAATACATTATAGGCGCTACATAAGACATCAAGAAAATTGGGTATCCTCCAGCGGCTTCGAAACGACTCCGTGGGTAAAGAAGTATTAAGAAAGATTTTAGCCCTCGCGCTGCTGCCCCCGACATCATTCGAGTGTCCTTCGAAAATTTACGAAAAAATCTTTGCCGGCGCTACTTGGAATTGTACTCGGGTTTTCTTGTCTATTATGAAAGATACTGGCTGAATATTCGAGGGCCGGAGGATTTCAGCGTATATAGGCAACACGTAAGAACAAACAACGCGGCAGAGTCAAACAACGCGCTTTTGTCGCAGAAATTGCCTCGACGACCGAGTTGCCTAACGTTTGTCAGTAAGGGCAACTTTCTACTGATTACACTGCACGTCAATCAATGCAGAAGTCTGTAAAACTGAGCTTTTTTATTGTTTTTAGAAGAAATAGTAGAAATCCAACGGGTGACTCACCTGGAATTCATCTCTGCTAAAGGCGGACATAAAGTCAAGGCTTCGCTCATTCGGTACATGGTGAAAAACATGGAATTGTCGAGTTTGTGGAATGAATTGGACATCGGGGTTATCGACACCGATTATTTTTTGACACGAGCGGCCAAGCTAATTCAAAAATACCCCAAACCTACTATCCGGGATTCTGATACGTCGTCCAGCAGTGACGCAGACGATACCGACGGCGTCATTGATAACGATGACGGCATACACACTGACATAGAAATACCAAGGGCCGGACAGGGTGTGTTTTTTTTCATTTAGAAAATAATTACTTGATTTTCGACAGTAATTCCCGTTTTTCGTAATCGATACGATTATGAATTTGTAAATACAGAAACTGCAACTTCTCAACTGTCCGTTACTGATGTCAACATTGCCTCGAACTCGATACCGACTCCGATTCCGAGCCCGATACCGACTCCGATTCCGAGCCCGATACCGACTCCGATTCCGAGCCCGATACCGACTCCGATTCCGAGCCCGATACCGTCTCCGATTCCGAGCCCTATACCGACCGTGAAACCGATCCCGATCCCGAGTCGGAACTCAAACCTGATCCGGAGCCCGAGCCCGAACCCGAGTCGGAACTCAAACCTGATCCGGAGCCCGAGTCCGAACCCGAACCTGATCCCGAGCCCGAACCCGAGCCCGAACCCGAGCCCGAACCCGAACCCGAACCCGAACCCGAACCCGAACTCAAACCCGAACCTGAGTCCGATCCCGATCCAGATCCAGATCCCGAGCCCGACCCCGAGCCCGAACCCGAGCCTGATCCCGATCCCGAGCCGGAATCCGAGCCCGAACGCGAGCCCGAACCCGAACCCGAACCCGAACCCGAACCCGAACCCGAGCCCGAACTCGAACTCGAACTCGAACCCGAACCTGAGTCTGATCCCGATCCAGATCCAGATCCCGATCCCGAGCCCGAGCTCGACCCCGAACCCGAGCCTGATCCCGATCCCGAGCCCGAACGCGAGCCCGAACCCGAACCCGAACCCGAGCCCGAACCCGAACTCGAACTCGAACTCGAACCCGAACCTGAGTCCGATCCCGATCCAGATCCAGATCCCGATCCCGACCCCGAGCCCGAACCCGAGCCTGATCCCGATCCCGAGCCGCAATCCGAGCCCGAATGCGAACCCGAACCCGAACCCGAACCCGAACCCGAACCCGAACCCGAACCCGAACCCGAACCCGAACCCGAACTCGAACTCGAACCCGAACCTGAGTCCGATTCCGATCCAGATCCCGATCCCGAGCCCGAGCCCGAGCCCGAGCCCCATCCTGAGCCCAAGGCCGAGCCCGAACCCGAACCCGAACCCGAGACCGAGCCCGAGCCCAAACCCGAGCCCGAACCCGATCCCGATGCCGAGCCCGCGCCCGAATCCGTTCTCAAGTCCGCCCGTCATTATCAATATTGAAGAGCCAATTTATATACAGGGTGAGTTTTCTTTTACATTCAAAGAATAATTATTTACTTTACTTTATAAGAATGTCGTGTTTTTCCATATATGTTTATTTTATACATATAAGGAATAATTACTTGCCTTTCGGCAACAATGCCGCGTTTTTCGAGATTGATATGATTATCCAACTGCGAAATGAGGCTGAAGCTGGCGTCCGAGCTAGTGGCCGGCGTACGCGCACCGCTAGCGGGCCACCGCGTGCGCGGCACTCTAATAGGTACAACAAAAAAATCGATTGGCATAAAACTCTTGTACATAAAATTCTGAAAAAAATCACACATATTATTAAAGATATTTACTACACATTAACGTAAAGATTACTCTTTGACTATGTTTTCAAGGGGTCCAAGGGAACAAATAAGTATAGAGACGTCCTGTCAGCAGTAGTAATCCGATAAAAATCCGAAATAATTTATAGATACTATTTAAGGTATATACTATGCATTACCGAAGAGTTTTTTCGGGAGCAGAGCCTTTAAGTGCATTTTTAAGAGCTCCGAAGTCTCTGAACGAGTTCGGTCGCTCCTATGGAGATGGACGCTGGCCGGTAGTAATCCACAAAAAATATGAAATAATTTATAAATACTACTTAAGGTATGTACTATGCATTGCCAAAGAGTTTTTTCGGAAGCAGAGCCTTTAAGTGCACTTTGAAGGGATCTCCCGTCTCGATGGAAGGGACCGAACTCCTTCGGAGACTTGAGAACCCTTAAAAATGCACTTGAAGGCTCTGCTCCTGAAAAAACTCTTTGGTAATGCATAGTACATACCTTAAGTAGTATCTATGAATTAATGCGGATTTTTCTCGGTTTGCTACCGGCTGGCGCCTGTCTTTATGCGAGCGACCGAACTTGTTTGGAGACTTTAGACCCCTTAAAAATGTACTTATAGGGTCTGCTCCCGAAAAAACTCTTTGGCAATGCATACCTTAAGTAGTATCTATGAATTATTTCGGATTTTTCTGAGATTGCTACCGCTGACAGGACGTCTCTATACTTATTTGTTCCTACGGACCCCTTGAAAACATAGTCGAAGGGTCATATTTACCTTAATGTGTAGTAAATATCTTTAATAACATGTGCGATTTTTTTCAGAATTTTACGTACAACAGTTTTATACTAATCGATTTTTTTGTTGTAACTTTCAGAATGCCGCGCGCGGTGGCCACTAGCTCGGCCGCCAGCTTTAGCCTCATCCGTGTCTGAGCCCGAGTATGATTCCAAACTTGATATTGAGTTCGGACCTGCTTGCAAAATCGTTCTTACCCGATCCCATTAGTCCAGACGTCAGCCCTGGTTCTGTATGCGATTCGAGGTCGCCGAAATAACTTTGGTGGATTCAATAGATTTTGTCTCCGCGGTCACGAATATATAAGGTGTTTTGCGGAAATACCGGTCATTTAATTGTTAATCGCAATTGTTTATTAACTAAATAAGTTATTGTTTTTTTCACTTCGGATATTTTTTTTTCGTATACACCCAGAGAAAAATATGGTACTGGAAACTATAAAAGGACAACTATATTCATAGTTGACGTAACTGTGAATTAGTAGTTCGGACAACTATAAAATAGTTGGTCGTACTAATTTATAGTTGATTGAACTACTAATTCAGTTACGTCAATTATAAATATAGTTGTCCCTTATAGTTATCCCTTTATAGTTTCCAGCACCATATTTTTCTCTGGGTATACTTTGTTCGATTTTGAGTCGAAAATTTTCTATGTAATTTTACTCTATGACCTATGGATTCGGAGCAATAAATTGTTGAAAGTTGCAAATCGGCCAAAACTGCTCCACTTAATAATTTTTAGCACCGAAAATATAGGTCGTAGACGAAAATTATAAAGGACTTTTATTCGCCACATGAACCGACGAAAATGGTAAAAATATGCGATATTCTGCGAGACCGAAAATGATTATTTTCAATCAATCGCGCAACCGCAGTTTTTTCGGTCATATATACGGTCATATATGACCGAAAAAACTGCGGTTGCGCGACTGATTGAAAATCATAATTTTCTGTCTCGCACAATATCGCATTTTTTTCTCCATATTCCTTGGTTCATGTGGCGAATAAAAGTCCTTTATAATTTTCGTCTACGACCTATATTTTCGGCGCTAAAAATTTGTTAAGTGGAGCAGTTTTGGCCTATTTGCAACTTTCAATAATTTATTGCTCCGAATCCATAGGTTATAGAGTAAAATTGCATACAAAATTTTCGACTCAAAAACGACCAAAGTATACGAAAAAAAATATCCCAAGTGAAAAAACAATAACTTATTTAGTTAATAAACAATAGCGATTAACAATTAAACGACCGGGATTTCCGCAAAACACCTTATATATTCGTGATCGGGAGGTCAAAATCTATTGAATCCAACAAAGTTATTTCGGCGACTTCGAATTGCATACAGAACGAGGTGTGGCGTCTGGACTATATTGATGTCGAAGAGTCACGTTAAGGATGCTTGACACGTACATTCCCAGCTGAAAGTGAGATTTAGTGAGAATTTAAACTCTTCCTAATAGTATAAAAATCTGAAAAAATCAACTGTATTAAAGGTGCCAACAACATCTCAATTTTGCATAATAATAATGTGAAAAAGTTATCAACAAATTGCTAAAAAAAATTATTCAACAAATAATCAGTAAACCTTTTCTTTTCTCTTTTCAAATGAATTCGTTGATTTTCTAGAAGCCACATGCTTTTTTTCAGAATTTTTTATCATTTTTCAATTTTCCGTTTTTGAGTTTTTTTAAAGGCCATAACTCCGAAACTGTTGGCGCAATCACTTCGAAACTTTTTGTGTGTACTGCGGAATCGTGGTACGGGAACATATCTGAAATTGGTGTCTCTACATCGATTTTTCAAATCTTCAAAATTTTTTTGTTGGTAATGATAGAAAATTTTGAAAAAATTTATATGAATTCTCAAAAATCAAGGAATTAATTTAAAATGAGAAAATAAAAAGTTGTCTTATTTTTTTAAAACAATTTATTTTTCTAATAAATTGTTAATAACTTTTTGGCATTATTATTATGCAAAATCAAAGGTCTTGTCATAATTAATAGGGCTGATTTTTTTCGGATTTTTAGCGCGTCGCAAAGTACTGAAATTTTGATCGTATTAAACTTTTGGGTAGGAATATATGTGTGAAGCATCCTTAAGGGTGTGCTTATATATATATTTTTATCAACATCTACCATTTGCTTTTTTAACAGCGATTCCACATTATTTATCTAAGACTTGCTTATAAATTTCCGAATGCAGAATCGCCTACCTGTCAACATTCTATTCGCGATAGCGTCGCGGGATTAATGCCGTACAGAAATCGGGTGTTCAATCCAATCCGACGGAGACAGCTCTGCGAAGGGAAGTTGAAAGATTGCAAGAGGCGAAAATTCGAGACCGATCCGAATAATCGAATGAAACCATACATTCCAGCGCGAATGGACAGAAATTAAAAAACGAATCCACGAAAGAGGTCATTTAAAGTTCTAATGAGTCTTATAACGTTACATTATATAATTAGTCCTGACGCCAGACCTGGTTCTGTATGCAATTCGAGGTCGCCGAAATAACTTTGTTGGATTCAATAGATTTTGACCTCCCGATCACGAATATATAAGGTGTTTTACGGAAATCCCGATCGTTTAATTGTTAACCGCAATTGTTTATTAACTAAATAAGTTATTGTTTTTTTCACTTTGGATTTTTTTTTCGTATACTTTGGTTGATTTTGAGTCGAAAAGGTTCTATGTAATTTTCGTCGATAACCTATAGTTCGGAGCAATAAATTGTTGAAAGTTGCAAATAGGCGAAAACTAGTCTACTTAACAAATTTTTAGCGCCGGAAATATAGGTCGTAAACGAAAATTGTAAAGGACTTGTATTCGCCAAATGAACCGAGGAATATGGAGAAAACAATGCGATATTGTGCGAGACAGAAAATTATGATTTTCAATCAGTCGCGCAGCTGCAGTTTTTTCGGTCATATATGACCGTATATATGACCGAAAAAACTGCGGTTGGGCGACTGATTGAAAATCATAATTTTCGGTCTCGCACAATATCGCATATATTGTTCCATATTTCTCGGTTCACGTGGCGAATAAAAGTCCTTTACAATTTTCGTCCACGGCCTATATTTTCGGCGCTAAAAATTTGTTAAGCACAGCAGTTTTGCCCTATTTGCAACTTTCAACAATTTATTGCCCCGAATCTATAGGTTATAGAGTAAAATTACATAGAACCTTTTCGGCTGAAAATCGATCAAAGTATACAAAAAAAATATTCGAAGTGAAAAAAACAATAACTTATTTCGTTAATGAACAATTGCGATCAACAATTAACGACCGGGATTTCCGCAAAACACCTTATATATTCGTAATCGGGAGGTCAAAATCTATTGAATCCAACAAAGTTATTTCGGCGTCCTCGAGTTGCATACAGAACACGATCTGGCGTCTGGACTAAATATATACATTTAAAATATCAACCAGTATTTGTTTTGGAGCGAGTGTTAACAATGAGCGCAATATTTTTTATAGATCGCATGGAGAAGTGTTCGCATCATTGCGCAGAACATCGAAGTTTATTCAACACAAGCACACTGCAGACAAGCTTTTAAAATTTATGCGAAGCGAGGTGGATGAGAAGGTATCAATCACGAGCCGATCGGGACGGAGTTCTCTGCACGAAATCCAAGGCCGTTAACATCAGTGACATAATTTGACAATTGGGATCAAATAATTCCGCAACTGAGATATAATAATTCGCGCTTTGATGACATATTTTACTTTTTTCTTGTAAAATAATTTGGCAATAGGACTCTAACTGACTGGCTAACAGTAAATCTAATTTATGAACTTTGCGATTGGCAGCTAGAAGTATTCTGTAATGTATAATCATTTTCTGTTATGTGTGTTCTTATTATATAAAGTTCCTTATTTATTATGCTATGGGCACGAAATCGACTGTGTACCTATGTTGAGGCGCCTTGAATCTTACACTTGTTCATTCTTATGGAAATAAAGCGTACACCGCAAAAAATGTTACATAAGTTCACAACTCCGTTCAAATGTACACCATAAATACCTTACACGTGCCCAACCCTCGAATAAAAAACTGTATACCGCAATTTCCTTACGCCACAAAAAGTGTACGACTTCAATATGTTACACATTAGTAAGCTTACACTATTTCATTCTTACACTTGGCAAACCTTACAACATTAAAACTGTACACATTCAATATACTTTACATGCGTAAGCTTACGCCCGTGCAACCTTACACCGACGGGGAGGAAAGACGGCCTTCGAGAGGGGTGTTGGATGAGTGATACTGTTATTCTGCAGGTAAGATGAACCACAAGGCGGGTTACCATGTGGCAGCAGTCAACAGAATAACAGTGGCGCTCATCCAACGCCCCTCTCGAAGGCCGTCTTTCCTTCCCGTCGGTGTAAGGTTGCACGCTTGTAAGCTTACGCATGTGAAGTATATTGAATGTGTAAAGTGTTAAAGTTGTAAGGTTTGCCAAGTGTAAAAATGAAATAGTGTAAACTTACTAGTGTGTAACATTTTGAATACGTCAACTTTCTGTGGTGTAAGGAAATGGCGGTGTACAGTTTTTGTTCCGAGGGTTGGGCGCGTGTAAGGTATTCGCGGTGTACATTTGAACGAAGTTGTGAAGTTATGTAACATTTTTTGCGGTGTACGCTTTTTCGCCAAATAATGTTTTCTCGATCAACGAGAATCTTATAGATCGATTTCCCGACATCGGATACATTTTTCAAACAGCAATGCTCTTGTCACTGTCGAGTGAACGTGGCGACTGATGGTTTGTTTAGGGAGTCAGATATCATACACGAATGGTATTGCTTCCGCGTGAAGTTTTGAATAGGACGTATAGTATAAATAACAAAATCGAAGTCGCGAAATGTGTTGAAAAAATGGTAGGGTGAAATAGGAAAAACAAATGATCAAGATAATTTGTTATTGATAATAAATCAATGAACTTTTTTTTTAATCTTCCGGTCATTAGTTAAAATAAACTTATGATCAAGGATCTGTCCAAATTTCAACCCAAGCCGACGAATAGATTTTTAGATACGATGTCCGTTGTTAATTGTTAATAAGTCGGTTGTTAATTGATATTTTCCATTAAAAGAACTTACATTTCATAACAACTTGTACTAACCGTGTGTAAAAATCCGAAAATGTTGATAATCGACCTGTTTTTTCGACCAAATCCTTATGCTAGTAATATAATAGCATAAGAATTTGGTCGAAAAAACAGGTTGATTTTCAACATTTTCGGGTTTTTACACACGGTGAGTACAAGTTGTTATGAAATGTAAGTTTTTTTAAATTGAAAAATATCAATTAAGAACCGAATTATTAACAATTAATAACGGACATCGTATCTAAAAATCTATTCGTCGGCTTGAGTTGAAATTTGGACAGATACTTGATTATAAGTTTTTTTTATCTAATGACTGGAAGATTTAAAAAAATCATTAATTTATTATTAATAACAAATTATCTTGATCGTTTGTTTTTCCTATTTCACCCTACCATTTTTTCAACACATTTCGCGACTTCGATTTTTTTATTTAGACTATACGTCCTATTCAAAACATCACGCGGAAGCAATACCATTCGTCTTTTGTTTGTCTCTATGATATCTGACTCCCTAAACAAACCCTCAGTCGCTACGTTCACTCGACAGTGACAAGAGCGTTGACAAATTCATCCGATGTCGGTAAATCGATCAACTAGATTCTCTTTGATCGAGAAAAGATTATTTGCTAAAATTTATCATCGATATAAAGGGCAGTTGGAAGTCGGGCAAACGAATAAAATTGCACGCGAGACAAATGATCGAGTCTGGGTGCTGATCACCGAAGAATATAATACGAACAAAACGGATATCACGATCCAGGTTCGTATACATCTGTGTACGGCATACAGCACATCCTTCTGTGTTGTATGCCTGTATGTGTATATTGTCCACGACATATTTAAATTGTATATTTGCAGCGAAATACCGCACAATTAAAAAAAATGTTGGCGAACAACAAACAATTCGTCGATGAATATGGTCCGAGTGACAAGATGATTGGGAAAAGTAACGGTGACGAGACAAATAGAGAAGAAGATGAAGAGCAGCTTTGTAAGTTAAACACATGCACATGCTTACACATACTTTTTCTGTACTACCTGCGTCCAAAGTTCGACGTTACATACGTCTAACCTATGCGCAGAAAGTCACTTTTTGTGCCTGTGTGCCTAAAAACCGAGACCCGTGCGCCCAATATTTGTAACGTTTTACGCACTAGAGCTTAAAAAGTAGTTTGCGCATACGCAGATCCCAATATCTGTGACTTTTTACGCACTGCTACGGATAGGTTATCGTCATTAATGAACGTCGAACTTTTGACTGGAAGCAGTACAGAAAATTGTGTGTAGGGCATCGGCGTAAGATAAGGGAAGTCGTGACTCGTGTGAAGTGCGGCACTCGCCTTCGGCTCGCGTGGCTCTTCATACTCGTCAATAATTCTCTTTTTTTACGCCCTTGCTATACAAATAATAGTACATTCTGCGAAAAAATTGCGAAAAAACTTTTATTACACTCGGTGCGAAAATGGCCGTTTTGAGCATGCTTCGCGTGTGAAAACTCCCATTTTCACACCTCCTGAAATAAAAGATTGTTCGATACTCATCCGAAAAAATTTTTCGCACGAGTATATGACGAAATTTTATTTCACGAGGTGTGAAAATGGGGGTTTCCGCACGCGAAGCGTGCGTAAACTGCCGTTTTCGCACCGAGTGTAATAATAGTATATTATGCCACAAGGTAGGAAAGTGCGTTTTTTCACCGAGTGTCAAATTTGATGCCCGAGTGAAGCGAGGCCAGAAATTCACACGAGGTGAAAATGCACTTCCTCCCGAGATGCATACGCTATTTTTTTTCCTCGACTATGCTATAAAGTGACCATATTTGTATGCCTGCCACGGCACAATCTTCAGCTGTACAGCCGCAGTTTTTTTTGCAATTTTAATTGTTTTGCAGTTTTAATTTTTTTGCAATTTTTAATTTTTTTGCAATTTTTAATTTTTTTGCAATTTTTAATGTTTTTGCAACTTTTAATTTTTTTACAATTTTTAATTTTTTTGCAATTTTTAATTTTTAGCAATGTTTAATTTTGTGTAATTTTTAATTCGTTTTTGCATTTTTTTAATTTATTTCCATCCGCTAAATGACTTTTTTGCCAGCTAACATCACTTTTTTGCCCGCTGAAATCACTTTTTTGTCCGCAAAAATTACTTTTTTGCTCGCTCGTCAAGAATTGGCCACTTTCTACCCCCGTTGCAGGCACCAAATAGTACGTCCGCGAAACCTCAGTCTCAATCAATTTTGAGCCACCAAAATAAACTCCTATGTGATTTAACAGCGACATCGAAAGGAAATATAGAGGAATTTGAAGGAGATGAGGTCACTCGTCCAAAATCCACCAACTCCACCAATAGAAACTGCCAAATTCCGAATCCGACTCCGAATCCGAATCCGAATCCGAATCCGAATCCGAATCCGACTCCGACTCCGACTCCGACTTCGACTCCGAACTCCAAAACTCTCAACTGCCGGGTTGGAAACTCTTTAAAAGAACGAAGTGTCCTTCTCCAAGAGCATCATCGACAAAAGCTATTTGTCGATGACGCAGAAAAACGTCTCGACGGGGATCTTCCTTACGACGACGAGAAAATATTCCCAACGCCTACAAAAAAAATAAAGCTCGATGAGCCCACTTGTGAGGGATCGAAGAGTATTTCGGCTGGTACGAATGATTGTGCCACCTATTTGTGTGTGTACACACATCGCCGACTCGCCCGCAATATCCGGGTGGTATGGCGACATGGCCATCTCGCCCGCAATATCTGGGTGGTATGGCCAGTGAAACCATTTTCTTTTTAGTTTGATACCTGAAACATTTGACGGAGGCAACTACTATCTTTCTGTAATTTATTTAGATAACACAAAATATAGTAAGACATGTTTTGTGCGATCGCGATGCTTCTTGAGGCCTAATTGACTACCATATTACTGTGGCCTTGTCACCCGGGTGAGGCAGACGATCGCAAATATTTATGTATAGAGCTGCAATTAAATCATGCATCGAAAATATCGAAAGTTCCGAGTGAATTACGTTAGTTTGAAGTTTCTAGAGTTGATTACAACAAAAATGTTTAAGTTTTAAAATTGTTAAAACTCGAATTTTCGTTGTTTAAAAAACCATGGCCATATCACCCCGACTTACCCTGTCGTGTGATTCACGTGTGTTGGCTCGAACTGCAAACTCATATTCGTCAGAAAAAGTTTTATCGCACTAGTATCGTAAATTACGATTATTAAACTCGGTGCGAACATGGCCGTTTTGCGCACGCTTCGCGTGCGAAAACTTCCATTTTCACACCTCGTGAAATAAAATATTGTTCGATACTCGTGCGAAAAACGTTTTCTGAACTCGTGTGAACACTGGCTTTCGACTCGTGCTGCGAAGTCACACTCGTCAGAAATAGTATATTGTGCTACAAGGGAAGAAAGTGCATCTTTTCACCGAATATGAAGTTTGATGCCCGAGCGAAGCTCGGACAGAAATTCATCCGACGTGAAAAGCTACTTCCTCCCGAGTGGCATACGCTATTTTTTCCCGACTGTGCTAAAAATTAGCCATATTTATATGCCTGCAACGGGGAAGGAAATTGGCCGAGTCTTGACGCTCGGGAGGAAAAGTAATTTAGTGGGAGGAAAAGTGATTTACTGGGAGGAAAAGTTTACTTTTCGGCCGAGTCTTAGCATAGTCGGGGAAAAAATTGGTTCACACTTGTATCGAAATATACTGTTATAGATTGCTCAATGATTTCGGGGGTGAATAGTAACCATTCAATTAATTGTATGATCCTCTTAGTTGACGAAGACATCAAGACTCTATCTAAAGATCAGATAAACGTTGCAAGTCTAGGACAATGCATGAAACATAAAGCAGATCAAGCCCAAGCAGGCCTCAGCAGATCGCGTGCACAGTGTGAAAACGAGATCCTGTTTGTCAGGCTGCAGCACGAACAAAAAAAAAATGAATTAGAGCTTCGCCATCTCAACGAAATTCATGCAATCGAACGCAAAACTGCATTGGCTAAACTAAAATATCAAAAAATATTAATTCGACACTTGCAAAATTAATGAGGATGCTGTTAGATCCAAAGTTCACGAAGTCAGATTTCATTCAATTGTAAAAACAAATAAAAACATTTGTTAATGACATTTTGGAATTATTGTTATGCAAAATTAATCTTTTCAGCAGATTTTTATACAATCGAGAAGTGGTCGCAGTTCCCTCTCATTTCTATGAAACTTGTGCGAAGTAAACACTATTCGCTAGGACTACCTTAAGTAACGCGCATTTTCTTTTTCAAGCTCTGGATTTTTCTAATAAAAAAATATAACTATGGGTAGAGGCAAAGAGGAAGGTCGCAAGTTGAGGCCGCGCGATCCTACCAAAGTCCCCTCAAGCAACGAGAATTTTTTTTTTAATCTCCTTCACGCGGGTGTGTAACCCCATAGTTGTCGTCGTGTTGAACGGAGTATCCCCGAGCGACAGCGAAGTATATAGAGCCGAGTCATGAGCCCAACTTTGCACGCCGGTCTCTCATTACCATCCGTATCTGCGTCGCTCTATCCGTACTGCGTCGCTCTATCCGTATCTGCGTCGCTCTATCCGTATCTGCGTCGCTCTATCCGTATCTGCGTCGCTCTATCCGTATCTGCGTCGCTCTATCCGTAGCTGCGTCGCTCTATCCGTATCTGCGTCGCTCTATCCGTATCTGCGTCGCTCTATCCGTATCTGCGTCGCTCTATCCGTATCTGCGTCGCTCTCCATTGCACCCGAGAGTTGCACAACCTAGTTCCTATTTCCCATCGCGCGTCAACCGGTATGTATAGATCTATGTACTGCACTTTTGTCGCACCATGAAATTTACCACCTCGGCTCAACCTCTGACTGAGTAGCCGTATTATAAATCGGTCAATTTCAACTAACTGTCCAAAGCACTCGGATATTTTTTTAGATTTAAAAAAATTGTTTATAGTTTCTTGTGATTTAAAAAAGTTGAAAATTAAAATTTCATATGGCTTCCTCATAAAAGTAAAAAATAAAAATTGTCAAATAGCTTTCTCGTAATGTTTCTTTATTCGCAAAACTTCTTCTATGAGAAAGCCTTTCCTATATTTTTATTTGGTTTCCGCATAGAGAAAGCTTGGCGAATAAAGAAGCATTATGAGAAAGCGATTTGACAATTTCAATTTTCAACTTTTATAAGGAAGCTATATGAAAATTTCACATTTCAAAGTTTTAATTTTCAACTTTTGTGAGGAAGCGATATGAAAATTACAATTTTCAACGTTAAAAAAGATTATTATCATGTTTCAAAAACGTCGCGCTTTACTATGTCGGATCTGTGCTCGGCGCGAAAAAATACATGGAATTATGCGTTCTTGATTCTTACTCAAGGAATCCAAATGATATCTCTTTATCTAGCTTTTTAAACTCTGCCTTATACTTCCTCTAGTGTATTTCTTGTCATAGAACATGATAGGCACCTGAGTTTTTCCACGATTCGATAGAGAAGCAAAGAAATCGTTTAAAAAAACGTAAAATCACTAATTTTTGCAATATTAGTTATAAAAATTCCCGAAAAAGTGTTTTTTCAATCGTCGTTCAGGGACAAATATTTAGTCTGTTTTTGACACTGATCACGAATCTGCCACTTAGTTTCTTCCTCAATATTTGAAACGGAAACGGGCGTCTATTGTGAGGTACCAATTTTTCGTTATTTTCAACAAAATTTGAAACAGGGTTGTACTCCCCGCCCAAAGCTGGGCGGGGAGTATCGTTCGGCGCACCAAAAGCGCTACCTTGCGTGCTTAACCAGAAGCTCTTTCCTCTGACCTTTGAACGAGGACATGGGGGCACGTTCTGAGTTTCACTATAGCACACCCTGTAGTGGGAGTTTTCAAATAAGCAAAAGTGAACGCCACCGAAACGCATAGAGAGCCCGCCGTAGTCATTAACATATGCATTCCCGAAAAAAAAGCGGTTAAAGTTCCAACTTAAGTTCGAACTTAAGTCGGAACTTTATTTTTCGGCATAAGTTCGAACTTAAGTAGGAACTTTATTATCCGGCTTAAGTTCGAACTTAAGTTCGAACTTTATGTTCCAGCTTAAGTTCGAGCTTAAGTTCGAACTTAAGTTCAAACTAAAGTTACTACTTAAGTTCGAACTTAAGTTCAAACTAAAATTACTACTTAAGTTCGAACTTAAGTTCAAACTAAAATTACTACTTAAGTTCGAACTTAAGCCGAAAATAAAGTTCCAACTTAAGTTCAAACTTAAGTTCGAACTTCAGTTTGAACTTTCAGTCTCGAGACTTTGGGCCATCGAGACTTTGGGATCGTCCCGAGTTTCTCTCCTGCTCTATTTGGATAGCAGATGCGAACGTGTTCATTCTGATTGAAAAATCAACTGAAAAATGTATTTTTCACGAAGACCAATTTTTCACATTTATCATCATCCGTTCCGACACACTAATAGAAGAACGATCCTACTATAAAAATGGTCGTTTCACGATCGTTGTTCGGTCGCTGATAGGAAAACAACGGTTAGCCCGCATCGAAAAACGGTTCAATATTATTGAAAAATGTTCGCTTGAACTTATCCCGTGATAAATTCCATTGTTTTAGGATACATTGATAAATGACGCATTTCGATAAAAAAAAGTATCGCCCTGAGTAGGGTTCGAACCCGGGATCTCACGAACGTGAGTTTTGAGCTTAAACATCTACGCAAACACCGTCAATATCGTATTTCGCGATTTAGAACATTTGAAGGTATAAAAAGAGGTCTTATTTAAAGATGATGATCAACCCACAAAAAACATCATGATTGGAGTCAAAGACTTGAGTCAAGCATATTTGCGAGCAGTTAACATATCTCAAAAAAACTGTCCCAAAACATCGTCTCAGAAACAACATAAAAAAAAAACTTAATAAAATTCGAAAACCCAAAAACGAAAATCAAAGAACCGAAAAATTGCACGAATCGGATTATAAAAATTACTTGTCTCAACAATTTAACGTATAAACTGAAAGTCATATTCGTTCAATGAACGTCCCCCTCGAATTATTCCATCCACTTGGATTCTGATACCTAGTCGGTATTTTACGGCCTGACGAGTAATTTTTTGTCATTTGTGCAATTTTTGGTTCTTTGATATTCGTTTTTGGGTTTAATATATTTTTTTTTTAATTTACTGACTTGGCAACACGCGCGAAAAAGATGTAACTATTTTTCAATTTTTTTGCAAAGTTGGTTATCTAACATTAATAACCATTGATGTTTATTCCGGAGTTATTTTTTTTAGATTTTTTTCCCCGGATATGTTAACTGCTCGCAAATATACGTTTGGTCAAAATCTATTTATCTTTTAAAAAGTATTGTTTATACAATATTTTTCGACAATTTCCCAGTGTCAATATTGTTCTTTTGTCAAAGTAATAATATTCATCAACTTTCGTAAGAATCGGTGGATATTTGAAAATATATTGTTTAGACAATATATAACAACAATTTCCTAGGAGCGATATTGTTCTTTTTCTCAAATAACAATAATCACAAAGTTTTGTAAGGATTGGTTGATATTTAAAAATGTTTTGCTTAAACAATATCTACATCGCCGATTTCTTAGTGAGAACATTGTGCTCTTATTCAAATAACAATTTTAACTAAGTTTGGTAAGATTCGGTTAATATTTGAAAATTGACTGTTTAATCAATTAATATCGCCAATTTCTTAGGGTCAATATTGTTATTTTATCTGCATAATAACAACAATGACCAAGTTTGGTAAACATCGATTCAATTTTGGAATTCGATTGTTTGAACAATATATATATCGATAATTTCTAAACAGCCATATCTTTTTTTAATAAAAAAACAGTATTGACCGAGTTTGGTGAATAAACAAAATAACAATAACAATATTGACCGAATTTAGTAGAAAACGTAGTCATTTACCATTCAGCTCAAGTCAGACAACTCTTGTTACGTTCAAATGCCCTCGGAAATGGATACGATTTTAATTATAGGCGGTAGCATAGCGGTAAAGTACTATAGGTTAGCATGCGTAGAGTCCCGGGTTCGAGCCCAACTTTAGGTCGTTAGGTTTTTTCTTCATCAAATTGCGTGATATTAAAAATGTATCGTGATTCTATGTAATTCATAATGACAGAAATGAAAATTAATGATTAAATAATCATCAAACTTTCTTTTGGTCCGTGTTAGACGCAACCAATTTTTGTTGGGGATCGAGACTTATAACACCGTTACCGTGGTTGTTCCCGGTTGACGCGTTCATGAGAGAAAAAAATGAGCGACCGTAGAAACGCGGAGGCCCATGGTTGCTGCAGTCGTAAGGAAAAAAAAATCAGCCATGGTAGAATGACGGTTGTTCTCGGTTGTCGCAGTCGTAAGGAGCAAAATCAGCAATGGTAGAACAACGGTTGTTGTCGGTTGTCACAGTCGTAATAGAAAAATTCAGCGATGGTAGAATGACGGTTGTTCTAGGTTGCTGCAGTCCTATCCGAAAAAATGCGCGATGGTAGAAATTCGGTTGATTTGAGGTTGCAATAGCCAATAAGCAACCATTCGCAATACGCTTCAACCACGGGCACTACCGAAGTCTAGCGGAATGGTAAAAACGCGGTTGCTAAGTGGTAGATTTTATGGCGAATGGCAACCGTCGTTTTACGGTTGTTTTGGGGTAACGATAAACCGATAGGGTTTCCTTCCGTCACTCTCATAAAAGCGGGCTTTAATATACGTCCAGCTAATGACAGGAAAACTAGGGACATTTGAACGTACAAACTTCCAACGTCGACTTTTTCACTTTGGAATGAAATGTTCAGGTGTTGCACTTCAACCAAAATGGGCTTCAAAAAGACGAGATACAACCTATTCGAGTCGTCTTCGAGCATGTCACGAATCGTCCGTGCCGTGAAGCACCTTTCAGCGTCACAAGCAATGCGGAAGTGAGTTTGTAACTCCGTCCATTGCTCTAACAATCGCTTCACCACGTCGTAAAAAGCTAACCATCTCGTGCGTGAAAGCTGGATCATTTGACGGAATTTTTGGCCGTCAGTACCCCCGTTGATCAAATCAAATGTTTTTTTATAATTGATTCTGCGTGAGGCACTGACGCTAATTATATACTTCTCGTGCGAGGAAATCTAAGGAACTGGGGAGTTCTTCACTCGCTTTTGATGCACAAAGATGTAGCGAATGGCACGTACACTTCATTAGCTGCAAATTGGGAACATCTTCTTTGAGAAGAGTGTACACAGAGTGGTTACGGCCACACAAATTGCTTGATGTATATATAAGAAATTTGTTCGTGCGATATATATTTTTGCATCTTCTCAATTCGGCAGGTTCGGCGCCGCCCGGATGAAAAAAAAGTTAACTAGGTACTGAAAAGTCGCCAAATATCGCCAAAAATTCCCATGAAATTTGAAGTCGCCATTAAGTCGCCAAGTCGCCAATCATAATTTTTCGGCGCCAAATGACTCTTCCAAGTCGCCAATTTGGCGATAAGTCGCCAAAACTGGCAACCCTGGATGGTGAGCCAGTTATTTTCCTTCGGTGGACAGAGACGGAGAATCATCCTCCTGACGTGTCCAGAGAAATTCGATGTTTGGCCCATCCAGAGTCCCGTCTACCGGTAAGAGACGGCCTTGAGCCTCGTCCAGTCCTCGATGGTCATTGATGGCGAAGGTTACATGTAAAATTATTCGAGAAAAATTACTAAACTATTTCCTTAACGTTACTGAGCCCTTGCGAATTTACCTAGGAAGGTGAACGGTGGACCGTAAGGGCGTGTGTCGACTCTCTCTCGCCGACTTTTGGAAAGCGGAAAAAATACCGCGTTACACTACATACTCATGTTTGCTTTAGAAATAAGATAACTTAGTTACGCTGCTAATGACAATCACGGGTTAGTTGCAACGCCAGCTGTTCTCGCATAGCCCTACTCTATCGCTATCTCATTTTCCGAAACTCCTTTTCTATTCGAATGCTCCCGGTCTAGGCACGCATCCCTTTCCTACCACCATAGTCTGCAGCCTTTCCGGACGCATTCCCCTGCAACGCTACCACTGCGTGCACTGGGTTACGTTATTTTTTTTTACGTAACATCACGAACCGGACACCTCGATTGAAACCCCTCTGAAGTACCGACGCGAGCTCCATCGGAAGGTCTGTGAACAGCAGGCAACAATAGTCAAGGTCCGGAAGAACCAAGAAGGTCACCAAAGTTCTTCGCACCGATGCCGGAAACCGACTGCGGCACAGCTTAGGCTGATAAACTATCGAGTGCGCCTTCCTTGCAACGCGGCAAACGTGCTCCCGCCACACCAAAGACCGATGTAGCCGAACCCCGAGGTACGTCACAGACTTCGAGAAGGGCACGGCCTCGCGCAATCAGCCGGCTCACAATCCGCGCCGACCCGAAGACCATTGCCCTCGTCTTCTCAGGATTGAGGAGCAAGCCGCAGGGCACACTCCACCGACCCACAGCAGCAATGGCGCAATTTATACGGCCGACGCACTCCGGCAGCTCGAACGGGAAACACCAGCAGTAGATCTGCAGGTCGTCCGCGTAAAAGCTGTAGCTGCAGCCTGGCACGCCGTCCCCGAGACCCTGAACGAAGACGGAGAACAGCAAAGGCCAGAGGTCTGAGCCTTGAGGGAGGCCCGAGTGGAGAGCCCCCCAAGCAGAGCAAGCCCCCTCCCGCCCACACACAGCCTGAAAACGCCCGCCCAAGTAGCTCTCGAACCAAGCCACAGCAGACGGCGCAAAATCAGCCTCACGAGCTTCCCAGCAGGATACCATGGTCTACACAGTCGAATGCCTTCGCGAAGTCGAATAAGATCATTGGCATCACAAGTCGCTGGTGTACAGCCTCACGCGCGTCCTTGACAACCCGCAGCAACGCCGAGCAGAAGGTCGCGCCAGAACCTTACGAAGAGCGGCCGCCTCAACCGGAGCGAAGGCAAACTCCGAGCCAGGAAGAAAAGCCCCTGTTACGTCCCGATCAGCAATTTTCACTCCATCTCGGTCAAGGAGAGTTTACACCCTCCCTTTACACGTTATTCGGAGATGACGCTTTATCGAGGTTTTGGCCCTGTTTTGAACCTATCCTTTCGGAAAATAATTCGGGATAGGGCCTAGAGTGTATATATATGTTATTGACGATATTTTATTCGCGGTTAAAAATTCGAATTTACGAGATTTTAAGTGACGATTTTAAACTGGACAAGAAAATTCTGGATGCTATCTCTTTCTATCGTTTGGAATTCAATACGCGGCTATCTCTCTCGCGCGTCACCCTCGACGCACGGCTTGCGACAGCTCACTATCACGCTCACTCACTATTTTCTCCCGACCTATCCCAATACTCTTAACGCGCACTGGTATAGCTGAAATGAAATTGACCGACACGAATATCAATTGACCAAGGAATATTTTAAACTTTGATGACGGTAAATAAATGTTGATAAATAACGATTGAGAGAAAATGTATTTTTCAGATGTGGATGATAACGTTCCAAATTTAGGGTATTATTTAAATGGGTTTACCTTAGAATGAATGATCGAATGAATCGATTGATGGATGAAATTAAACGATCGAATTGAAACGTCCTTCCCAAATTCTGGATGAATATTCGAGTCAGAATCGAATGATGATCGACTTCCGAAAATAACGTCCTTCCAAAATGCCGAATTTTCGAATCAGAATCGAATGATGATGATCGATTTCCGGACACGAACGTCCTTCCCAGATAATGTAGATTAATGATTTCGATGATTAAATGATTTTCCGGAAGAATGTACTTGATCTCGATGGAATGATTCAGAAAAATATGAATTGTTTATTGAAGTTGGTTAAAATGAATACCGGCTCGAAAATTTTACAAGTTGTTTTACAAGTTCTTTGTCAATGACTCTGAATACAATACGAGATTGAGGTCAGTGCCTCGGTCGCAAAGAAGTTAGAAGTCCGGAACAGGAGAGAGTGCCGAAGGAGTGAGTGCCGAATGGTCGGTGGGCGCGCGAATAAATAACCTCGGTGCCGGACACCCCCGCGTCACCGCTGTCACACCGGCGCCTCGTCGCCCCACTCTCATCACCTGATTCCTTTCTTTGATTGAATAATTAAATATTTCTAATTTCGTAGTTTTACAGTAATTTTGACATTTTAACTTGTTATTACTTAAATTCTATCGCGAATTTTATGAACATACAAATTTGAATGAAAGCTGTACGAGCTTTCGTTGCGAAGTTAACAATAGTTGACATAAATTTTTATCTTAATATTTATCTGATTATTTTCCTGAATTTCTGTGTTAATGGTTTTGCGTTTCTTTCCTTTTTCGTAATTTTCCATATTTTTCCCTGTTATTTCCTATTTGATTATTTATCGATTATTTATTATTTTTATATTTATTCCCTTCTTAATATTTTATTTAACTTCTTTATTGAATGTTATCATGACGATATGACTTAATTTTCTTTGCTTACTTCTTGACTCTATTTTATTTCCCGAATCTGTTAATAATTTCCAAAAATACTATGTCAATCCCGTGCATTCGTCCCTTAAACTTGATTTCCATTTATTTCTTCATTTATTATTTCAACTATGATCCTCCTGGACTATAACGATGATCTAGCATTCATCGATATTCACCGTCCAGGAGGTGCTGCACTCATTATGCCCAACGGCCGCTCTCGGCATCGTGCCCATCGTGACACGCGCCGTACAAGCAGGCCCTATGTTCGACAACTGTGAGGAGCGATCTGCCGATATCCTTATCTGTATTTTTACGCCTCAGGTTACCGAGCTACATACAGTTGATTTGCTTCGTACAGTCGCTTCTGTACATCAACCTAACTCACCTGAAGGCTAATTATTTTTAAAAAATTGATGATTCTTTCATTAAGTATTTTATTTATTTATTGAAACTTTGAATTCGACCAATTAAGCAATGGCAATTTTTCCCATGTTTATTTTTAACGAACTAATATATTTCAAATATTTGGTTAATTCTGTTTGAAATATTTTGGAGAAAATTCTCAGGACGGAACACCCCACTCGAGCCGCCACAACATCCCACAGCACGCCCACCGAGCCGGCCGATAAGAACTGCGGGTTAAGCTCCTCCAAGGAGACGACAGGGTCCGCCGCTACCTTCCTGCCATGCAGAATTCCAAGCTGTCTCATCAGGCTCCATACATCGCATCGCTCGCCGTCCACAGATCCCTCTTCAGCTCGTCGCGATACTGTCTGAACGCTATCTCCAAGCGCTGAGTCTTGACCTTGCGAAACGCCCGAGCAGCTCTCCCGTAAGCCATGGCGGCACTCGACGCCGCAGAGTGACCCTCTCCTCCGGTACATGTACATCCAAGACCCGGGTAACAGTCTCTCTTACAAGGAACGTCAGTTTGGTGTCCCCCTCCGATTTTAATGAAACTCACGTATGTTGTAGAGCATCGAAAAGTAAAAGACACGTATTTTTTTATCGGCGGAAAAACATGTCTAAGGGGTGAAATCGCCCTTCGAAGTTAGGCATGTCGAGGGGTGATTATGCAGTTTCACCCAGAAGGCGTCACCCGATTTTAATGAAACAAACATCAAAATACTCGTCTTTGAAGATAATGAAAATTCCACGTGAAGTTGAAGAAAAAAATTCATTTGCAGGGGTGAACCACCCCCTGATTCTTCAATTTTCCACCCTACACAAAAAACTATCCAACCAAATTGAACGGAACATGTATCATTTGGAAGGGCAAATGAAAATGAAGTTGACGTGTTTTTGCACATTCGCAGGGAGAAGAGTTTAGGGGGGTAAACTACCCCTTATCCATTAGTACGTATATTTATGCATACATTTTCGTTTCTCGTTATTTCAATCTTAAAGAGTTGCTGGCGTTCACTCTTTGTGCTGATTTTGTGCTTATCAATAATTTACCGTCATGTTTATTATGTCAATATGATAAAAATACTTTCGACGCAATAAGAGGTTGTAACGGTTGCTAAGCTACCTACAATATTTCTCGTATTCGTGCGCCTCCTGTATAGGATCGGGCACTTAAACGAAGGATTTCTGGGACTCGAGTGTTTAGGAATTGTGGATGGTGTGTCAGGAAGTAATTTATTGTGAATTCTTGGTTTCTTTATTTGGTCTTCCGTTCTCGCCTCAAGGTTTTTACACTTTTCTTTTTCTTGCTGTCTTCGGGGTGCGTTTTACTTTGTTCCGTAACTATCCGGTTATTTTACCGCCGCTGCATGTGAGTTCGCCTCCCATGCGCGTCCGGGCTTCAGGCCCGGGCCTCGGTAAGATGGCCGCCGCGCACTACCCCGCTTGCGGTGACGTCACGGCGCTCGGTGCGTCAGTGACCGCTCGGTCGCTTCGATTTTTAATCGTCGGATTTCTCGGCAAATTTCGCTTCTTCTTCGTCGCGATTTCCCGTGTGACGTCCTGAGATGGGAACCTCGCGGTTTATCTGTCGCGTTCCGAGTTGTTCTGTCTTTTTAGTCACCTCATAACTTCTTCGGTCACATTTGGTAATTTTACCGGCGCGCTTCGGTATTTTACTCCGCGGTTTGAATAAAATTTTTTTTCTGATCGCTGACTCGTTGCCGCGATTATACCGTATATCCACCGTTTTTTTTTTAGTTCTTCTCCGCGGACTTGGGGGTTTTTTTCTATGTTTTTTTTTTTTATTTTAAGTATCTTTCTCATCCCGCGTACTGTTTTATAAGTTTTTTTTTCTCGGGCACACAGGATTTTTATAAGTGATTATTCGGGTACACGGAATAATTTACAAGGTTTTATTCGAGTACGCAGAATCATTTACAAGTCTTTCTAAACATACCTGAGGATTTTTATCAGTTCTTTACAAGCGAGCGGCAGATCTACAAGTCCAATTTAAGCACTCCACGAATCCCTTTAAGTTATTTTACAAGCGGGCCGATTATTTCACAAGTTCCAGGTTTCGCACAAATGAAAATTTTACAAGTTCTTTTCCAAAGCAGGCAGAATAAGTTACACGTTCACGATTTAGTACACGTGAGAATTTTATAAGTTTTTTTTTTTATAAGCAGGCAGAATATTTTACAAGTTCGAGATTTTAGCACAATTGAACATTTTACAAGTTCTTTTTAAAAGCAGGCACAATAATTTACAAGTTCGAGATTTTAACACAATTGAACATTTTACAAGTTCTTTTTAAAAGCAGGCACAATATTTTACAAGTTCACGTTTTAAACACTTTTTAGATTCTTTTCACTTGCCCGTTTACTGCTGCTGGTCTTCCTGGTGTCCTTCCGGTGGTTGTTCTTATCGTTGACTGATAATTAATGGGCAATTTCCGCCCTTTTTATATGCAAATGTACACCTCCCACTTGGTGGAATTTGCATATTTTTGGCGGATCTGTGCCTGCGCTTTCTATTTTCGGGAATCCGATTTTTCGATTGGTTGTGCGGGGGGCTCTCCCCTCGTCGTCCAATCCTTGGTTGTTTACGCTGTGACGTTTTCGTCCTTTTTCCGGTTTGCGAATAGGACGTGGGTTGTGCTTTGTGTGTCGTCATTTTCGGCCAATCGGTTGCCGTGCTTTTCCCTCGTTTTTCTCGCGTGCTATCCTTGGTGTTGCTTCTTCTTTTTGTCGTTGGGCGTCGCTGGTCGTCTTCTTGCTCTCGGCGCTGTTCGGTCGTGTGCGCATGCGCGCTGCGGGTATCGATTCGGTTGCTTGGCGATCCCGTCGGATGGCGCTGCTGGTACCTCTGGCGGCCCTTGCGCTGCCGCGGTTCGTGTCGTCGCGCGCTCGGCGCGTGCTTACGTGCCGTGAGGTGCGGGGAGGAGGGGTGGGGGGAACTTACAAGGTGTTTTCTACATAGGCGGCTATCTGGAGCAGCGTATTATCTGCTGATATCGCAGCTGGTTGAACAACAAGTCTTTCAAATATAATAACCGCGATACATACAGCGATCCTCAGTTGCTCATTTGAACTCGGAGTGTCAGTGCGTCAGTCATAATTTTTGATAAAAAAAGTCAATTCACCATGAAAGTGAATAAAATCAACGTCATTAAACTTCTCTTGGCTACATTTGAAGCCATGAATATTCCCGAAACTCCGATTAACAATGCAGAAATCGAGGTGAAAGAGAATTTCGAAAAAGTTCTGATCGACTGCATAGACGATTATAACGGAGTTGAAATTATCGAGGAACAATCGCTAGATTTTCAAGAGCCTTTCAAGCAAAGCGTGCAAAGTGATTTGCACAATTACTTCCTCATGTTTTACGGTTTTCCTCATAACTTCCTCTATGATAATTCCGTCGTGCCATTTTGGCTTCTTCATAGAGGAAGCTATAATTAAAACACAAAAAAAAAGTTTTAAGGCAATTTTTAATCTAATCTTCAGCGCTGATTACGAAACTATAACTCATTCTACTCTTTGCGCGATGTTTGATTCAGAAACTTCTGACAAAAAAAAATTGAATAATTCAAAATTTTCAAAATCCCATAAAATTCAAACGGTTAGATCAATTTTTGCCAAATTTAATACGAAACATTGTACAGTGTCAGTCCATTCCTGTGGCAAATTTAAGCTCGATACCTCCATGTTTACTCGAATTAGACGATTTTTACTAATTTTTCAAAAAAATCAAAATTCCATCAAATTTGATCCCTTCGGTCGATTTTGGCCAAATTCAATACCAAAGGTCTTTGTTCATAGTATTGTATTTATATGCATTTTTAGGACGATAGCTCAAAATTTACGAAAGTTAGAGCTACCACAGACTTTTTCCAAAAATTTCGAATTCCCGTAAAATTCCGAAACGGGTGGCAATCTTCATGAAAATTAGATCGAAGGAGGAGACGTGACTACTCTACTAGTGTACAAAATTTGAACCCGCTATCCCAAGCCGTTTCCGAGTTATAGTCGTTCTAAGCGATGCACGCTGTCACACACATACACACACACATACACACACACACACACACACATACATCCGGACGCCAGCTAAAAATCACTTTTCTCGACGTTTTCGACCATTTCTAGTACGCTGACATTAAAATCTCGAAATTTTTTTTTTTCACGAAAACATAGCTTCCTCTATGAGGAAGCAAAAATGATATCAACGCTATCGAAGACACACTTTGGCAACATGATGAAGGTCCAGTGTATTCTGATACTTGTTCTGAAGACGAAGAAGACTTAAGCTACGATTATAAACGGAAAGCAGTCGAATACTGGAGGTCCGGTAAAAAGAAAAATTACAGTGTCGATGTCGTCAACCAGAAATTCAAAAAAGTCAAATCTATACGACAATTAAGACGCTGGGCAAATCAAATAAACAAAGGTGGGACCTACAAAGAGAAATTAGCTCGAATCTCTGAATATACTTTGAAAAACATGCAAGCCGCTGTCGATGCTGGTTTCATTGTTCATGATATCGACCTTCAAAAGTGGGCTCTTCAAGCTAAAAAAGAGATAGGTCACGAAGACATTCGTTTTAAAGCTTCTCGTGATTGGCTTTGGAAGTTCAAGAAATCACATCGTATTGTGTCAAGGAAAATTAATAAATTGGTAACACGAAAAACTATAGAAGACGAACAAGTTTTAAGGATTAATGCAGAAAACTTCGTGAATGAAATTAAACCATATATTAAAAAATATGGAGTGAAAAACATATATAATTCAGATCAGAGCGGCTTTCAACTGGAAATCCACTCTGGCAGGACTCTGACGATTGAAGGAACTAAACAAGTGGAATGTGTAGTACAATCCGTATCTTCTACAACTCATAGCTACACGATCCAGCCAACCATAAATGCAGATGGAAAAATACTTTCACCCCTTTTTATCGTTCTAAAAGATGGAAAGGGTGAGTTCGAACCAATCGTGGAAAAAAATTTATTCAGGCCAGAAAACGTATTTTTAACAGCATCGAAATCCGGGAAAATTACTTCAGGTATGAACAAAAATGATAGCCAGAAAATATTGAACATAGGTTCATTTATACTATATCGATAACCAATATCTTCCTATGTACAGAGCACTTCAAAGTTTGGTTGGAAAAAGTATTCTTCCCCAACACCGGCCGTGACAGCGTATTGTTGATAGACTCATGGAGTGGACACTGCCCAGAAGTTGTTCGAAAAGCAACGCCTCGGGGTAAAAAAATTATCACAAAGATAATACCTAAAGGCACAACAGGGAAAATCCAACCCCTCGACGTTTTTTGTTTCCGAATATGGAAAAATTTTGTACGACATTTTTCCGACAGTGTATTATTACTTAATTTTGATATTAATTTACACTTGAGAAACAATATAATCAAACTGCAATCGCTCGCACACAATCAAATTTCATCACCCAGATATATAAATCTTTTCAAATATGCATGGTTCAAAAGTAATTATATAACCGATAAGCCAGACAAGTTCGACAATCCAGTGAGTTTTGGTTTCGGTCAATCGTCTCAAGCACACTGTGAAGTACCAGGTTGTAATAATGTGGCTATCATCAGATGCTCATGGTGCAAGAAATCTTTGTGCTTGCAACATTTTTTTGAAGAGTATCATTTATGTACGACTTACGAACCATGATTGCTGCAAATTATGACAGTAATGCGCACGTCGACGAATTGTAAAAGTAATTATAAATTATATTATATACTGTGGTGTATGTGTATGTGAGATATGAGCGAGGCGGTAAGAATGTATGTGAGAGAATGGAGAGTGGGAAGAGCGATAACACGAGACGTGAAAAGGATAATAGTGGAATAAACGCGTTTGCCGAAACCCGGTGTTTGTTATTTATTACCTATGTCCGCAGCTTATTCCCGCTGTTCCGGTATACAGGGCATATACAACAACTCAACCCCAGCAATATTCCCAGTATTCTGTATTTTAGCAAGCTATTTTTTATCAGTAAATAACGCGAAATTCGTGAATGGGCCATTCTAGGTGACGGCCGGTCACCCCCTTAATTATAAATAAAACATCATGCGAAGCGCCCGACATTGACTTCGGCTAACAGGAATATTTTGAATTGATTCGGACATTTAAATAACGAGAAACGAGAATGTATGCATAAATATACGTATTAATGGATAAGGGGTAGTTTACCCCCTTAAACTCTTTTCCCTGCAAATGTGCAAAAACACGTCAACTTCATTTTCACTTGCCCTTCCAAATGGTACATGTTCCGTTCAATTTGGTTGCATAGTTTTTTGTGTAGGGTGGAAAATTGAAGAATCAGGGGGTGGTTCACCCCTGCAAATGAATTTTTTTCTTCACGTGGAATTTTCATTGTCTTCAATGAGGAGTATTTTGATGTTTGTTTCATTAAAATCGAGTGACGCCTTCTGGGTGAAACTGCATAATCACCCCTCGACATGCCTAACTTCGAAGGGCAATTTCACCCCTTAGAAATGTTTTTCCGCTGATAAAAAAATACGTGTCTTTTACTTTTCGATGCTCTACAACATACGTGAGTTTCATTAAAATCGGAGGGGACACCAAACTGACGTTCCTTGTTAGGACAATTCCATAACTGCATAAATTTAAACAAATTATCGTTGATGCGACTTTAATGCATACTGCGCTAACTTAATGACAATGTAAGAATGTACTTACTCCAAGTTCGCCGGCTGCTCGCGGCTGCGGAACGCCATTAACAAGACGAGATTTGAAGAGTGCGTAACCTTATCAGTAGAGGTCAGTACCTATACGGATTTTCAAGATGGCGGCTTTTGCGGAGTGGGGATGGCGGTCCGCATGGTGTAGCGGGGCCCGGCGGCCCGATGCGAGGGTGGTTGCCCCCTCCCCCTTTCCCCCCGCGTCTCCCCCGCGTCTCCCCTGGGGGTGGAGAGGGTGGCCAGGGTGCGGAGCTGGAGGAGATGTTGCTTCTTCGGCTGCCAAGTCCCGACCACCCGCCCCTGGTCGATCACTTGGCTAGCTCGACTTGAGCTGCGGCCGGAGGGGATGATGGAGAGAGGGTAGTGAAGGGAGGGAGTGAGCGTGTAGTGGCGGGGGTGAGTTGGCTGGAGCGCGCGCGGGGCCAGCTGGTGACGGCGTAGCTACGAGTCGCGCCATGTTGGATTTTTGGGGGTACGCTGGCGGCCGAGCGGCGGCGGGCCCATCGCATCCCCTTTCTCTCTCTCTCTCTCTCTTGCGCGGAGAGCGTGTTGAGTGATGCAGCGCGCACACTATGCAGCGGCGGATGGCTGAAGTATACGGAGTGCACAGGGAGAGCTCGTGACGACGTAGCAACGAGTCGCGCCATCTTGGATTCTCCACGCGCTGGCTTGCTGCGGGTGGCAGCGCTCACGCTCTCGCGCGTAGGGTGCTTCTCGAGGGTAGCTGAAGGCTTTGGGTAAGCTAGCTTGGTCGACCGGCCTAAAGCGTCGAATTCAAGCACCGTTTTTCTTGGGAGCGTGAGTTCGATTCCCGCATGGAAAAATGTTTTTTTTTCAGCTTATGTTAAAAAAAGTTATATGAAACGGATGAGGGAAAGGTAAGTAAAAAATAATTTTGTTTAAAATTTTTACAAATATAGTTTGCATTTTTTTTATTCTTAAATCTAGTTGTACAGTTTTAATGTATACAAATTTTCATTCTTATATCTACATATAAATTTTTCTTTGTGCGTATATTTTTATGTATATGTGAATCTTCGGTAATTGTTCTCTAAGGCAGTTCTTTTATACGAGCCACCACTGCACGGAAAATGTATTCACGATGAATGCACAATAATTCTTTGGCGATCAACTGTCGTTTGTCGCTCGTCTCTTCATCTCGTCGGTTTTTCAGGGCTAAAGTTATGCGTTCATCCATCATATATTTGAACGCGATTGAGGAGACTTTTTCTCTTGTAGCATAATGCCAGTCCTGTACCGTACCCTCAAAACTAATTTCCTCAATAATAATATCTCTGATCTCTCTCACGAGCTCGAGTTCGTCTTTAAGTAAACGAATTCTATGATATATGCATTTACTCAGCATAACAAGTCCCTCGTACGTTGTTCTTTGGAAGAGAATACCAACGGGGTACGTATTCTTGGGTCTTTTGTTCCTCTGATACTGTGTTTCTTCGGCACCAAAGTTTTTCTTCGCTGAGTCTTTTATTTCCAACAAAATAGCTTTTTCGTTGTAAGCCGTCGTAAAACTTATTTTCTGGCGGCCAAGCGGGTTCATATTCGGAGTTCGATCGTTGGCAGAGTCTTTTTCTGCATTGAACCACGGGGTGATAATTGCCATCCGCTCACAGAGGTGATGCCACTCGACGACGTTGAGGGAAATCCCTGCCGCATGACGGCCGGAGAATTTTATTGCCACCTCGAAGTCGTGTCCGTTTACTAGCTCAAGTCCCACCGTGACCATTTTACTATCCGAGGTATTCAGGCTGTATGTTGTGGATAATAACATTGCCTTACTCAAGGGTTGCCAGCCAACTATAGGGTCAAGCGTATTGTAATCTCCGCGAACTCGTTTCGACTCGGACTTCGTTGTAGTATTTACAGTGGAAGACGGAGAAAGTATTCCCGACGCGAATAATTTTTTCGGGGCTTCCTTCACAACGTCGGTAAAATTTTCCATTTTTTCTCACTATGTTTGGAGGGTTTTTCAGAGAGAGAGAGAGACTGCACTGTCCAAGTCGTTGAGATGTAATGATTCGGGGTGAAGCCCGGTGCGCAAACCACCCCCGCGACGTGGTAATTTTGTGACATGTAAATTTCCAAGCGTTAAGAGACAAGGACAAGCCTACACAACGAGGATATTAAAATAAAATGTAGAAATAAAAATGAGTGAAAAATTCAATCCCAATGCAGCTATAGACTTTACAACAGCTAGGATGGCGCAGCGGTTTACAATATTATGACGCGCACCTATAATAAACCGATAAAGCGTACTAGCGACGGTGGGGGCTGTTCGGGTGTAGGCTACCTAGAACAATAGTAATTTTATAGCTTTTACTCGAAGAATGTCTCCTTTAGTCACCGGGTTTTTTAGGCTTGCTAGAAGACCCTGGTGGGCGTTATTTTTAAAATTTGTAAAAATCAGGCAAATATTTGACCAGCCAATGACCATCCAGAACTTGTACATTGGAAGGGGTTGGAGGTCGAGAGAAAAACTATAAGTGTAAGTGTTTCCTCGGAAAACTATTCTGTTTCGCTCAACTGTGTAAACGCCACGTTTCATCAGCATTCGTTCTGTCGGTGTAGCGTTCTTGTGCAGTTTTTATTCGTGTCGAGTGAGCAAAATAATCAATATGTCTGATTCCGTCGTACGAGCGATAATCGGGGAGATCGTGAAAGTGTTGTCGGTTAATCCGACGCTGATAGTGGGAAAGCTGCTGACGAAATCGAGCGAGCGATTATTGAAGGGTATTCGTGGTCCGGCACTGATAAGGCGGTTCAGATGCCTGATGGACAACCTGACGATACAGCAAATAATTAAAATATATAGAGCCGGTAAATTTAGTGGAAGTTGCGAAGTGTTGAAGATGGTGTGCCGCGTTGTTAATGAATCCTCGTACAAAAATTCGAGGGATGCTGCAGCGCTCCGCAACGAAGTTGCACAATTAGGTAAGTGTAATTTTTGTAAAATGGAGTATTTTAATGCTTATACGTATTTTGATATGTATCCTGTTAATTACAGAGGCCCTTCAAAACGACGAAGCAGCGCGAAGAGCAGCAGATGTGCGGGATGCTGAACGAGCGCTGGCGGAGGCGACTGCGCGGCTGAACAAAGCTAGGGCCGTGGCAGAGGTTCACGATATCGCGTGGGAAAACGAAGGTAAGTTGTAAAGCGAAAATTAAATTTTTTAAACTAATATTGAAAAAAAAAATGTAATCTAAAAACTAAAAAAATTAATTAGAAAATTAGAAAATTAAATTAATTTTGTTTTTCCAGTTTCTATGACTCTGGATGATGCTGACAACGACGACGACGCCGACGACGACGACGACGAGCTTGCCAACATCACGGCCAACTTGTCGATATTGGAGGCCAGCGTCGTCGAGGAGGAGGAAGCTGAGGGTCTCGAGCGGAATCCTCACAATTCGATCATCCTCGGATATGGCGGTCAGCTGGAGAACGCGACAGCTGAGCTGTCCGACGGGGATGAGGAGATCGCTAATCCGCGAGCGAACTCCACACAAATCGGGGGAGGTCAAGGACTCCTCGACGCGTCTACTGCCGACATTTCCGCGGATTCGGAACCTTCGCGGTCGCAACAGCCACCGCCACGAACTCCGGTGTTTGAGCCGTTCGCAGGACCTTCGCGACAAAGGACGCCATCACCGCTTCCTCGTCATGATGTCGCCGAGTGTATGGGAGAGTCCATACACTTCGGGGCCGGCTTGATGGACGATACTATCGCCGAGATCCAGGGTGCTTCTGAAGCTGCAGAAGCACCACCTCGAGCTCTCGTCGTTGACCCCGTCGCAGGACCAGCACCAGAGGAGCACGACGCCGACGAACCTATCGCCGGGCCTTCGCGACAGCTCACACCACCACCAGTATCTCCAGCACCTTCCGGTGAGTCAAAAATTATTCACCGCGTGGAAGCCAGGCGTTGGTTTCATAGGTTTAAGTCTTCAGGTACGGTTATGACCGTTAAGATTCGCGGACCGCCTCCAGAGGCAAATCCGGTAAAGTGGCTAGAGGACGCCATACGCGAGCTTCACACACTTCTTGTGAGTGGCAGTGAACCAACTGATATGGTTGGTGTAGAATTTAGGTCGAACGCGTTCACGCGAGGTCCCACCGGTATGTCATACAGACCCGTCGGGGATTTTGAATTCGAAAATTTATTCGCGCTCATTAATAGCGTATCCCAGAGCGCCGCGGGGTTCTGTATCGACGACTCGTTTGTAATTACGAGCAATATAGTGTCGATGCCCATCGGTTCGGGAAGACCGAAGAAAGCAAACGGGGTAGAGTTTTGGAGTAAAAAATCGGTGATTAGATTTCAAAACACCGATAATTTATGTCTCCCGCGGAGTATTGTGGCCGGTAAAGTGTACGCGGAACGGGGGAATATACGCGAAGGAGCATTACAAAAAAGATGGGACAATATCCATAGACAGCGATCGCAGCTTCAGAAAGTCTTAGCCACTGAACTGGTTGAGGCTGCGGGTATACAGATCCCTGCTGCGGGGTGCGGTATCCCTGAGCTTCAAGCATTTCAGGAGGTGCTAGCGGAAGAAGACATTGCTCTGGTCATGTTTGATTTAGAATCCTTTGGTAGTAGCGAGCCGGCTTTATTTAACGGTACACCCACTGTACTGCGCCACACTCCGCAGGTTCGACATAATATTTATTTATTGTACGACCATCGAGATAGGCACTACGGTCTAATCTTAAATTTAGCGCAGGCTGCCGGGGCTGCTTTTTTCTGCGCGCCATGCGGTGTAGCGTATGATCGCATAACTGGTCATCGATGCGGCCAAAAATGTCCATATTGTATGGCTAGTCCCCCGTGCGATTCTAACGCTCTGAAGATTCGTTGTGACGACTGTCGTCGTTTCTTTCGAGGTAACGCATGCTTTGCAAATCATAAAGCGATCGGCTCGCATGGAGCTCAAACGCGCTTGTGTGATATGCTTCACACGTGTCAAACGTGCTTGAAGCAGGTCTACAAGAAAGATAATGCAAAGCATGTGTGCGGATGGTTCTTCTGCAAAACCTGTAAAGAAAAGCGACCAGAAAATCACCAATGTTTCATGGCACCGCTGGGGCCGGCGAAAAAAAGCGAAAAACCGGATATATTTATTTTTTACGACTTCGAAACTCGACAGGAGAGCGAAGTCGACGGAGTAGCCGGGGTGTACATGCACGAGCCGAACTTGTGCGTTAGTCAGCAGCGCTGTTCTAACTGCATAAATCTAGATGAGGATGTGTGGGAGTGCAATCTGTGCGTCGAGGCCAGCGAAAAAGTGTTCGAGAAAAATCCTGTCGCGGAGTTCATAGATTATGTATTGCCTGAGAAGGCTAATACCGGTCGAGTAATATGTATAGCTCATAACGCGAAAGGTTTCGATGCGCAGTTCATTCTGCGATACCTCGTCGAGGAGAAGCGCGAAACTCCGGCTTTAATTACAAACGGTACAAGCATAATGGAGATGAAAATCCGTAACGTAAAATTCATTGACAGCTTAAATTATTTTCATATGTCACTAAGCAAGCTCCCAAAAGCCTTCGGCTTAGGAGAAGATGTTTTTAATGGAACTTTCCCACATCTTTTTAATAAAGTAGCTAATCAGCAGTACAAGGGACCTCTACCTCCTCTCGCAGATTACTCTCCCGATACAATGTCACCATCAGATCGTGCGGCGCTGTTAGAATGGTACGAAAAAACGCGACAATCGGGGTACGAGTTTGATTTTAAAAAAGAGATCGTGGCATATTGCAAGACGGATGTAACGATTCTTCGGAAAGCCTGTGCTGCATTCCGAAAAATATTTATAGAGTCCGGAGATGTATGCCCTTTTAGCGAGGCTGTTACAATAGCATCCGCATGCAACAAAGTTTTCCGGCGAAACTTTTTAGATAAAAATAAGATCTCGGTCGTGCCACGGAATGGATATCGACGAGCGGATAGACAGTCGGCCGTGGCTATCGAATGGCTACTGTGGTGCGAACAGCTTTGGGGCAAAGAAATAGAGCACGCCGGTCGCGGACGCGAGTATAAATTAATCGACGGCACACGCGTGGATGGCTACGTACAAACACCCGATGGTGCAGAACACGTGTTTCAGTTTCATGGATGCTTTTTCCATGGTTGCGACAGGTGTTACACCGATAAGAGTAAGCGAGACGAGGAGTGGGGTGGCAGTACGTTTAATGATAGATTCACGCGAACGTTAATAACGTCAGAACGCATAAAATCTCTCGGGTACACGCTCCACGAGATTTGGCAGTGTGAATGGGCTCGCGTTAAGAATCGGAACCCAGCCATTAACGCTCACGTACAGGGACATCCGATTTTGACTGACAAGCCTCTCGACCCCCGCGACGCGTTTTTTGGCGGGCGTACAGGAAATACACGAAGCTACTGCGAGGCTAGAGGTAACGAGAGAATACACTATGTTGACGTGTGCTCGTTGTACCCCTATATTTGCAAGTACGGTCGATTTGCTGTCGGTCATCCGAAAGTATACACGGCAGATACGTGTCGCGAAATAATCGGTCCCGATAATGACTTGACGAGTGTAGAAGGACTCGTACGATGCACTGTGCTACCTCCTCGTGACCTCTACCACCCTGTACTTCCTGTGCGTATGCATAATCGGCTGATGTTTGCATTATGCCGAAAATGCTGCGAGGAGATGGAACAGGGTGCGTGCCCTCACGAGAATGAAGATGATCGAACCTTCGAGGGAACCTGGGTGTCATGCGAGATCCAGAAAGCTGTCGCGAAAGGGTACAAGATTCTTGCTGTACATGAGATTTGGCAGTATGAGATCGAGCAATACGACCGAAACGGTCAGACTGCCGGTCTCTTCGGTGGGTACATCAACCTCTGGTTAAAAATAAAGCAAGAAGCTAGCGGGTGGCCTCGCGAGTGTATAACCGAGGAGGCTAAAGACGCGTACCTGACTAGTTTCCTTGCTGCGGAGGGTGTACAGTTAGATAGAAATCGTATCGAGAAAAATCCAGGTTTAAGGTCTGTCGCAAAACTTTGTCTGAATTCTTTTTGGGGAAAGTTTGGACAACGTGAGAACCTCCCGAAATCCGAAGTCGTAACTACGCGAAAAAGGCTGTTGGAACTTTTGACAGATCAGACCTGCGAAGTTACCAAGATCATCCACGTCAATGCCGAGATGATGTATGTTTGCTGGGAAAAAACAACCGAAACCGCGGATGCGAATCCTCATGTGAACGTCGTGATTGCCGCGTACACGACAGCGCAAGCTAGGTTAAAGTTGTATTCGTATCTAGAACCATTAGACAGACGCGTCCTCTACTACGATACGGATTCGTGTATATACGTAAGTAGTGGTATCGCCGAGGAATACAATCCGCCTCTCGGAAACCTCCTCGGTGATATGACTGACGAATTAAAAGACTATGGCGAAGGTAGTTATATAAGACGGTTCGTTTCTGGAGGACCTAAATTTTACGGCTACATAGTACAGAAGCCGGATGGTAGTGAGATTGGTACCTGCAAGGTAAAAGGTATCGGTCTAAACTATAAGAACGGGAAAAAAATTAACTTCGACTCGATATGCCGATTAATTAGAGAATCCGGTACAAGCATAGCCGTAAAATATAGTGCTATCAGGCGTGATGCTTACCATAGGGTAGTCACACGGCAGGAGGTAAAAACGTGCAAGCCTGTTCTCGTGAAGAGACGACCGTGGGGCGAGCACAACTCGTTGCCGTATGGTTACATAGAATAAGTTAGTATCTCATAATTAGTAAATAAGTAAAAAAATGTATTTTCTTTAATTTTAGGTGCAATGTGTATGTACGAGTTGTACCCCGACTTGTGGTGGTGAGTGAGTGAGTGTGTGTGTTTAGTTAAAATGTATTATGTATTTATTCTAATTTATAGAATAAAATTACTGTTTTTGTCCGTGAAACTTATTTTTGTACCATCATCCTTTCCCTATTAGTTCTAGAAAATCATCTCCGATGCATGCATGCATAACTCCGATTAGATTATTAACAGTATAGACCGACCATCTTATTCTGCATGTAGCTTCATGAGCACTGTATCGAGACTGTAGTTGGAGGAGGCTGTGGCAGGGTACATGATGCGGTATTATGAACCTAGCTTATAATATAATGTATTTTAATAAAAAATATAGATATATATATATAATTTTCATTTGTTCCAGATCTTTCCCTGGTCCATCTCCGGAGCATTGATTTAGAGTTTTTGGACGTCGGACCAGAGTCGGGATATGTTACGGATCCCTGGTAAAAATAAAAATAAAAAGATAAATTAAAAATAAAATAAAATTAATTTGTATAAATGGTGTATTTTTCATATGTATAAAATAAAAAAACTGTAATAGTATTAAATTTGTATACTTAATACCTTCATTCTCATCATTCCTCTCATTAATCGACATGGACCCGCGCTGGAAGCACCCCTGGACGTCTATTATCGCCGGTCCTACAGGCTGCGGTAAAACATGCTTCGTAAAGAAGTTTTTAAAATATATTTCGAGTATGGCCGATGTTGAATTTGCGCGCATTCTTTTTTATTATTCCGAGTGGCAAGACGGGTATACCGATTATGGTAAAATATCGAATTTTTAGAAGGCTTACCGCAAAGTTCTGACATTGCCGGTGATCGTAGACCAAAGCTTCTAATTATTGACGACCTAATGCGCGAGTCTTCAAACGGCGAGATAGTAGATTTATTTACAAAGGGGAGTCATCATAAGAATATTAGCGTTATTTTTATAACGCAAAACATTTTTCATCAGGGTCGAGGTCAGCGCGATATTTCTTTAAACACGAATTATATCGTAGCATTTAAAAATCCTCGCGATCGAGCGCAGATCTCGCATCTTGCGCGACAGATCTATCCTGAAGACCCGAAATTTTTACAAGAAGCTTACCATGATGCGACGTCAAAACCACACGGTTATTTGCTTCTAGATTTGAAACAGTCTACTCCCGATAATTGTCGATTCCGCACCTGCATTTTTCCGGATGATGCTCATAATTTTGTATATGTGCCAAAACGAGGATCCGGTTCTCGGTGATTTGTACAGTATAAATAGGCCGTAACGAATGTACGAACATCATTCGAGTCTCTGCTATGGCTCCAACAACAACGGCTAAAACTTCGCTTGGGAAGAAGAATATAATCTTACTGCATGCTCTATGCCATCTGGAGAAACATCAGCGCGATTCATTATTGCATAAGATAGATCGAAACGGCGTTCGATGTATTTGTGAGTGCGCGTTAAATACATTAAACGGTGCAGTCCCGCTGAAAAAGAGTGAACGAATAAAACTGTCCAAATATAAAAAAATTTTACGCCGTCTCGTAAATAAAACTGGTAGTTGGAAGACGAAAAAACGTGTAATTGTGCAAAAAGGAGGTGGATTCTTACTACCTCTTCTTCTTCCAATCATAGGCACTGTGCTGTCTAATATTTTCACGCGTAATTGACAAGATGCAGCACGCAAAGAAAATGGTTTTAGTACCTCAAGATGCTGTCATGCCATCGCGCGAGCAGATAGAGCAGACGCGCTCCGTTCAAACACCCGGCACGACACTCAGTAGACTCGATGCGGAAATGGACGATATACTTCGCGCAGTGACTCCTGCGAACGAACGAGAGAAATGGAAACTTTACCAGCAAGTTTTACAACGTCACCAATTTTTTGTCGACGAGGAGAGGCGACCTAAAATTAACACAACCTCTTCGGTAAGTGCCAAACCTGCCGAGCAAGCATCTGAGGAAACGGTCCAGACAACTACTGAAGCTGAGAAAATATCTGACGAAGTTATCCTGGCTAGTGTACCAAAAACATATAGAAGACAAGCAGAGCAGTTATTGAATCATTTGCATGTCAACTCCAACACCACTCTAACGTGGGATAAATCGGGAGTGGTCCATATCAACGGTGAACCAATAAAAGAATCGAATATTATAGATCTTGTAAATGATACTATGCGCCATAGAAAAACTGTGCGTGCCATTGGTCGTGAACAATTTGGAAATGAACTCAGGCATTTAGGGATCCCTCGTGAATTTATCGGTAATACAAGCCTATTGTACGAGAGTCTATCGCTCAACACACCTGTAAACTCTAGACGAAACCTGGCAAAGTCAAATCCCAATACACCGGATACAAGTCAGAATAGCTTAAATTTATCAGGTAATAGACGTCGAACTCCTACTAGTGACTCAGTACGATCGTGGAAAACATTAAAACTGTAATAAAAATATATATAATGGATTTATTAAAGAAGTTTTATTATGATCCTACGCATCACGCTGGATACGCCGGCGCCCCAAATCTAATTCATGCGGCTGATAACGAGAAAATTCCTCGTGAAGACATCACTAACTGGTTAAGAACGCAGGATGCTTACACACTACACAGACCTATACGACGACGATTTCCGCGACGACACTACACCGTCGATAATATCGATGACGTGTGGGAAGCTGATCTCGTTGATCTACGCTCTCTTAAAGATGAAAATGACGGCTCTGTTTATCTTTTAGTGGTTATCGATGTTCTCAGCAAGTATGCATGGGTTGAGACGCTGCGTGATAAAACTTGTACAGAAACTACAGAAGGGTTCAAACGGATACTCTCGCGAAGCAGTGGTCGAGCACCTGTATGGCTACAGACAGATCGAGGCAAAGAATTTGTCGGTAGCGTTTTGCAGCGATTTTTGAAGAGTCGTGGAATAAATTTTCGTGTTTCCCGAAACCCTGATATCAAAGCCGCTATTGTAGAACGTTTCAACAGAACATTAAAGGAGCGGATGTGGCGATATTTTACACATAAAAATACACGACGTTATATCGATGTATTACAATCTATAGTCCAAGCTTACAATGATACAAAACACTCTACTATCAAGATGCAACCGGCGGCCGTGACGCTGTACAATGCGGCTATCGCACGCGCAAATATGGTAAAACGATACAAGCTGTGTCACAAAGTGCCTAAATACAAGGTCGGTGAGTTTGTACGCATCAGTAAAGCAAAGTCTGCGTTCGAGAAAGGTTACTAAGCTCGCTGGAGCGAAGAAATATTCAAGATTCACAAGATTATTACAAATAGACAACCGCCCATATATGAACTGGTTGATTTGAACGACGAGGAAATTGACGGTTTTTTCTATGAAGAAGAATTAAGCGTTGTAGGGAAAGAAATTGAAACGGAATAATTTTTAATTGAAAAAATTCTCAAGACTAAAGGGAAAGGCCGTAATAAACAATACTTTGTTAGCTGGCGAGGATACCCCGAAAAATTTAATTCCTGGATACCTGCAGCAAATATAGTGAATAAATAGTAGCAAAATTAAAAAAATGAGAGATCAATTTTACCTGGTGCTACCGAGCAACAGTAGTATGAAGTACTACCCCGATAATACGGTGGCACACTATATAACACAGCTTCCAAAGCAATTGAAGATGTCTGGAGAATGGGCTGTAGCCTTAACAGAAATTCAATTTTCCCGTACGTTTCTGCATGTAGATGAGATAAATAAAGTTGATGGTGGGACGCCTCCAATAACAGCTCTTAGTAACCAATATCAGTGGGTTAAGATTAACAATAACCGTAACCCAAACAAGACTATCATATCACTGAGTCCTTCTACACTTCCGCTAGGCACAGAATCTACTTTAGATTCTATACCACAACACGCTGTGAAAAAGCTAGCTACCTCACAGACGACTACCCCGCAAGATGATACTACCGATACCGTCACGCGAAAATATACTAAGCATCCGAAGACTCACAAAGTTATAATTCCTGCTGGGCTCTACGCCAGTGTGAAAGCACTAATCGACACCATTAATAAAACGGATGTATTCAAAGATCATATCTACCTTGAATATAATGAGAATATTGGCGGGATTGTAAGCTTGAAACGAGTACCTGATAGCTGCGTTGTAGATAAGTGTATACTTCCACATCTAATATGTCTTGATGATAAACTTTCTAAAGCTTTGGGTTTCGAACCCAGAAAAATTATGGACATTCATAAACAATCGGTATTTATCGCAAATTATCCTGCTAATTTATCGCTATCGCTTCCTGATAAACTATTCGTATATACAGATATATGTGAAAATTATATAACCGGCGATGCTCAGACACCTCTGTTACGTATCGTACCTGTAGATAATACAAATTATATTTATGGGTCTACGCAAACTAAATCATTCTCCCCGCCAATTTACATACCTTTATTACGGACTGAATTCGGCACGATCGAGATAGATATAAGGACCGACACTGGTAAACCTGTACCATTCCAGAGCGGAACGTTGACCGCTACATTACATTTTAAGCGTATACGATAAAATATATCGCTATGGATCGATATATAGATCATTACGAGAGCCAAGTCGGCGGCGGTGTTGATCGTGTTTTCATTGGGGCTCCCTATCAACGAGGCCATGGTCTAGGAAGCTTTCTCAGTGGTTTATTTCGACGTGCATTACCATTGCTCACTCGTGGCGCTCGCGCTGTCGGAAAAGAAGCGCTACATGCTGGTATGAATATATTGGGTGATGTTGCGCACAACACTCCCTTCAAAGATTCATTCAGAGCCCGTATGACCGAGAGTGGGAGAAATTTGAAGCGCAAGGCCGATGAAACATTTGAGAGTCTCATGCAGGGTTCAGGATATAAAATACAGAACCGCTCGCCACAGCATCATTCGTTGTTTGGTCACGCTAGTCCTCACATCGGTACTCCTACACTTAGAGCTCTAAAATATACTAAAACTCGTAAGCCTAGAAAAGCTACAAAGAAAAAGAAAAAAGTTTCAACCGATAAACGTAGTAAGAAAAAGGGGCGTAAATCAGCAAAGTCTAAGAAAAAACCTACCAGAAAAACTAAAAAAACTAAAATTGTTAAGCGTAAAAAACGCACCGTTGCAGATATATTTGGCTAATTAACTAAATAAAATGTCTTTCTTACACGCGCACTCTTGCGAGTGCTTGAAATCAGAGCTGGATTTATTCACTCTCCCACCAACGCAGACAAGTATAGAAGGTTCTCAAGGAATTCATTATAAGCCCATTTCTTCACTGACAGATGAGGCTCCCATTGAATTTGTTGTCCCTGGTCATGGTGATGAATACATTGATCTAGCCCATACAATGCTAAACTTACGTATTAAGTTACAACCCAGGAACGGCGCCGTTGACGCTCATGATAAAGTAGCACCTGTTAACAATCTACTGCATTCATTATTCAATCAACTAGATGTATCATTCAACCAGAAACTTGTATCACCCTCGAATAATGCCTATGCGTACCGAGCATACATTGAATCACTACTGACTTACAAGGCTTCAACAAAAGCCTGTCAACTCGGTGCCAGTATGTGGATAGATGATACACCGTTATTTTTCAACTCTCAACCAGTTTCGACGGCTCCGCCGGCTGAGGGTAGACAAGCCCCCGTGCAAGCGAACAAAGGTTTAGCTGCGAGGCAGGCTATAATGGCGAATGGTAAAACGGTAGATCTTACCGGATATCTACATTCTGATATCTTCAATCAGGAAAAGTTTTTACTCAACGGTGTTGAACTACGCCTTCGTCTTATACGGTCGCGAGATGCTTTTTGTCTTATGGACACGTCTGGGAAGGATTATACGGTGCATGTAGTCGATGCTAGTCTCATTGTCCGACGTGTTAAAATTAGTCCGGGTGTTTTACTAGCACATGCTAAGGCTTTGAGTAGAGGAACGGCTAAATATCCGTTTACTCGAGTTGAAGTGAAACCATTTACTATTCATGCATTCGTGTTCACGGTGAAACACTTGATAATGTTGTACTTGGTCAGCTTCCGAGACGGATAGTACTGGGCTTGGTCGATAATCGAGCCTTCAATGGAGATAGAACTATGAATCCATTTAATTTTCACCACTACTCATTAAATTTCTTATCCCTCTACGTAGACGGTGTACAGGTACCTAGTAAACCTCTGCAACCTGATTATGATGAAGGCCTTTACACCGAGTCGTATCATACTCTAGTTTCTGGTACGGGAATACTTTGGGATGACGATAGTTGTGGTGTAACAAAAGATGCGTATCCGTTTGGTAACTGTCTATACTGCTTCGATTTAACGCCCGATCTTTCTGCTGGACGAGCCGGCCACTGGAATCTTGTGCGACACGGTAGCGTGCGTGTAGAAATACGTTTCAAGACTGCTTTAACGAGTACTATAAATTGTATTGTGTACTCGGAATTCGATAATGTCGTCGAGATCGACGCGTCCCGACAAGTCATGGTAGACTTTTCGGGGTAAGCCTGCGTGCTTCAATAATTATCTAAGATTAGTAAAATATTATTATTATATTATAAGGTTGTAAGGTTTTATAAATAAATAATATGTTAACCCAGAATTAAGCGGATTTATGTTTTTATTCGATTTTTAATCTCTCGAAAACCTCCACCAACTCCCGCATTTCATCATCATCATCATCATTTTTAACAATATTAAATCCTCCCGTCGCTTTCGACTCTTCTCCTTTTTTCTTCTTCTTCATCTCCTCTGCTTCTTCTGGCCTTTTTCGCTTCTCAACTCCGACCTTTTCGCTGCACTGTGTGTGTGGATGGTCCTCACGGATGCATTCACAGGGCTGCTGCTGCTGCTGCTGCTGTAATAAACGAATGTATATATTATATTTAAAGAAACAGTTTTTATCACTGCGTGTTTTAATTATTAAGCTGAGTGTTCCTCACCGATGCGCGCAATTGTCGACGCCTTTCACGAGCGAAATATTGACGTCTCCGAATAAACCATATTTTCGGAGGCTGTTTCGGATACTGCGTCCGGTTGTTCCGTCGGGGTGTAGACTTCGTCCTCGGCTGCTGCACCCACCCGTGCCTAGTCCGTTCTTCCACACGCATTCCTCTCTGTTGGGTCGCGTGGTTACGTCTCGTGAATACTTCCACAGGTTTTGCTCTTCGGTGGACCATTTTTAGATGTATACCGTACGAGAATTATTTTGCAACTGAACACTCACTATCTCCCGTTGAAACAGCAGGACTCGTGTAAGGTGTAGTAAAAGCGTGGGGGCGACAGAAGAGGCTGTTTACGTCACTTTTCTTCTCAGCTATTTGTAGGCAGGCGTCTCAAGGGGTTGGGCCATTACAGGACCAAAAAAAAAAGTCAAACTGACGAATTAGAGACACACCCCCGCTCATCCCCTCCATCGCCAAAATCTCTCAGATGCATCCGCAGTGCTCATCGGTAGTACATAGCGATCCTTCGACAGTAGCGGTTGTACTTACTGGACCATAACATTTTTCACCAAAATGGACTACGTCATCGATATACAAGGGTTTTACGACAAGGATGACTGCTTCATTGCTAAAGAAGTAGCTGTCGTTACGCTAGACAAAGAGTACGTCGGCCATTGGATCACCGCTCCAGCATACGTTTTCACGGATCTCCCGAGATCAGTGCGCGCGAAGAATAATTGGACGACTCGCCATCATCACGGCCTGGAGTGGTTCGAAGGAGACGTAGGAATCAGAACACTACACGCAAATCTCCGACAGATCACGCGGGCGGCTGGAACCATTTATACTCGCGGACATGAAAAGGCGAAATACCTCCAAAATGTTACGGCACGTGAGATAAAAAACCTTGAGGAAAGCGACTGTCCATCATTCAACGATCTACCCTCCTCGGCGCAAGTCTGTCTGCATCACGGGCTCTTAAACAGGCCAGAGCTATCTTGTGCTTTAAACAACGCTGTCAAATTAAAGGAGTGGATTCTTCGCGACGTACCTCCTACAGCCACGCGGATACAACAGTTTGACTTCTCACCTGAACCTATGAATCTGAAGAAGCCACGCGACTGTTACTCTCCAGTCGTAACAAGTGATGAATACGATCCAGATTGGCCAGGCATTGCAGGGCTTACACTCTAAAGTCTCGCGAAGTGTTCATGCAGCGGATCAAATTCCAACTCTGTTAACGAGACCGACAGCCCTTGTTGTGAACACTGACGACCACACGCGGCCTGGAACACACTGGGTCGCAATCTACATCGATGGCCGAGGACGTGGATCGTACTTCGACAGCTACGGCATTCCGCCGCTTATACCAAGTCATATCCACCGCCTACGCAAGAACTGCACCCTCTATCGATGGAATACCAAGCAGATTCAAAGCCTCTCTTCAAATGTGTGTGGCCAGTTTTGTATTATGTTCCTTTATCATATGTGTGGTGGGGGATCTCTACTACAATTCCGGAATCTTTTCACCACCGATCTCAAACAAAACGATCGAATCGCCGCAAGATTTCATAAACGTATAATGAGTAAGCTGGCGACTGATACGAAAAACATTAATAAATACTCTGGAAACTCGTTAACGGGTCGCGGAGTCTGTGTTAAAAAATTTGTTCAACATTGCTGTGCTAGACTGAATAATTTTTAAGTTTGTATACATAAAAAACTGTACAACTAGATTTAAGAATAAAAAAAATGCAAACTATATTTGTAAAAATTTTAAACAAAATTATTTTTTACTTACCTTTCCCTCATCCGTTTCATATAACTTTTTTTAACATAAGCTGAAAAAAAAACATGTTTCCATGCGGGAATCGAACTCACGCTCCCAAGAAAAACGGTGCTTGAATTCGACGCTTTAGGCCGGTCGACGAAGCTAGCTTACCCAAAGCCTTCAGCTACCCTCGAGAAGCACCCTACGCGCGAGAGCGTGAGCGCTGCCACCCGCAGCAAGCCAGCGCGTGGAGAATCCAAGATGGCGCGACTCGTTGCTACGTCGTCACGAGCTCTCCCTGTGCACTCCGTATACTTCAGCCATCCGCCGCTGCATAGTGTGCGCGCTGCATCACTCAACACGCTCTCCGCGCAAGAGAGAGAGAGAAAGGGGATGCGATGGGCCCGCCGCCGCTCGGCCGCCAGCGTACCCCAAAAATCCAACATGGCGCGACTCGTAGCTACGCCGTCACCAGCTGGCCCCGCGCGCGATCCAGCCAACTCACCCCCGCCACTACACGCTCACTCCCTCCCTTCACTACCCTCTCTCCATCATCCCCTCCGGCCGCAGCTCAAGTCGAGCTAGCCAAGTGATCGACCAGGGGCGGGTGGTCGGGACTTGGCAGCCGAAGAAGCAACATCTCCTCCAGCTCCGCACCCTGGCCACCCTCTCCTCCCCAGGGGAGACGCGGGGGAGACGCGGGGGGAAAGGGGGGAGAGGGGGAGGGGGCAACCACCCTCGCATCGGGCCGCCGGGCCCCGCTCCACCACGCGGACCGCCATCCCCACTCCGCAAAAGCCGCCATCTTGAAAATCCGTATAGGTACTGACCTCTACTCTTATCCACATAACAACTCGGAATTTTGTCTTTGGTGGTTGTGATTATGATAGCTACACATTTCTCCACCATCGGGTTCTCGATCTTGAAGGGTCGGTTTTTTTTATAATGTTTTATTTTCACTGCAGCATACGGAACCGGATCGAGTAGTTTTGCCTGAAAGTAAAATCCGTATAAATGCCAAAGATATAATGCGCATATAATATTATTTAATTTTTAGACATTTACTACGATAAAACGGGACAAACATTTCGTCTACGCGTAGCGGTTCATGCATCTCGAAGGAAAGTATGTGTATATACTGTGACGTATTTTTCGGGAGCTGAATGCGAAACGGTAGCTGAAACTAAAACTCAAAAAAATACACGGAACCAAGACCTCAAAAACGTCACCTTCGGCCGCCATCTCCGCGAATGCGTCGGCATCCCGGTGAGCGCCAGTTAATTTTTGTTTCGCCGATATTAAGAATCGGACTAATCTGGAGGTCGGTGGAACGGCCGACCTCCTCAGGGCTGATTTTTGTATCGCTGGAATCACCAAACCGGACTAAACTGGAGGTCGGGTGAGCAAGTCGACCTCCGCAAGGACGAACAAAACGGTACAAACGAAACGGAAACGGTATCGGGATCCAAGAGCGGGAGCTCGAGCAACGATAACGCCGATAACACTCGCGAAAGCAATGGTGACGGAAATGCACGGTCGCTCAGGATGCATGCCGCTAAAGTTCGCAACGTTGCAGCAACGAAATGACCTCAACTGTCAATGTTACGAGCTGTAGATAACCTCCATATTGCTTGAAATTTTTATTTGAATGCCTTGATGTTTTTACGAGGTGAATTTATTGTGATAATTTTCCTTAGACTTCATAAAAAATGCTCACCAAGTTTTAGGAGAATCTTTCGTGCGGACAACTTTCTACAGGCTTACAACGGCGAGCTGGAAAATAGTTTGACCTTGAGAGGCCCGTAATTTATTTTTTGGGACAGACTTCCGAGCCCAATTTGTCCTGATAATTTTGCTCAGGCTTCAACGAAAATGCTCACCAAGTTTTAGGAGAATCTTTCGTGCGGACAACTTTCTACAGGCTTACGACGGCGAGGTGGAAAATAGTTTGACCTTGAGTGGCCCGTAAATTGTTTTTTGGGATAGACTTCCGAGCCCAATTTGTTCTGATAATTATCCTTAGGCTTCATAAAAAATTCTCACCAAGTTTTAAGAGAATCTTTCGTGCGGACAACTTTCTACAGGCTTACAACGCCGAGCTGAGAAATAGCTTGACCTTGAGAGGCCCGTAATTTGGTTTTTGGGACAGACTTCCGAGCCCAATTTGTGCTGATAATTTTCCTCAGGCTTCAACGAAAATTCTCACCAAGTTTTAGGAGAATCTTTCGTGCGGACAACTTTCTACAGGCTTACGACGGCGAGGTGGAAAATAGTTTGACCTTGAGAGGCCCGTAAATTGTTTTTTGGGATAGACTTCCGAGCCCAATTTGTTCTGATAATTATCCTTAGGCTTCATAAAAAATTCTCACCAAGTTTTAAGAGAATCTTTCGTGCGGACAACTTTCTACAGGCTTACAACGCCGAGCTGAGAAATAGCTTGACCTTGAGAGGCCCGTAATTTGGTTTTTGGGACAGACTTCCGAGCCCAATTTGTCCTGATAATTTTCCTCAGGCTTCAACGAAAATTCTCACCAAGTTTTAGGAGAATCTTTCGTGCGGACAACTTTCTACAGGCTTACAACGGCGAGTTGGAAAATAATTTGACCTTGAGAGGCTCGTAATTTGGTTTTTGGGACAGACTTCCGAGCCCCATTTGTACTTAGAATACATTTGTAAGTATTTTGTATCATGTCTCCGCATGACAGAATCTCTTAAAACTTAGTGAGATTTTTTTATGAAGTGTAGAGAAAATTGTGAAATCAAATTTGACTCGGAAGTCGGTCCCAAAAAAAATGATGGACCTTACAAGACCGTTCAATTTTTGACTTCGTCCTTCGAAAGATTCTCTTAAAACTTGGTGAGAATTTTTTATGAAGCCTAAGGAAAATTATCAGAACAAATTGGGCTCGTAAGTCTGTCCCAAAAACCAAATTACGGGCCCCTCAAAGTCAAGCTATTTCTCAGCTCGCTGTTGTAAGCCTGTAGAAAGTTGTCCGCACGAAAGATTCTCCTAAAACTTGGTGAGAATTTTCGTTGAAGCCTGAGGAAAATTATCAGGAGAAATTGGGCTCGGAAGTCTGTCCGAAACCAAATTACGGGCCTCTCAAGGTCAAGCTATTTCTCAGCTCGGCGTTGTAAGCCTGTAGAAAGTTGTCCGCACGAAAGATTCTCTTAAAACTTGGTGAGAATTTTTTATGAAGCCTAAGGATAATTATCAGAACAAATTGGACTCGGAAGTCTGCCCCAAAAAACAAATTACGGGCCTCTCAAGGTCAAATTATTTTCCAGCTCGCCGTTGTAAGCCTGTAGAAAGTTGTCCGCACGAAAGATTCTCCTAAAACTTGGTGAGAATTTTCGTTGAAGCCTGAGGAAAATTACCAGGACAAATTGGTCTCGGAAGTCTGTCCCAAAAACCAAATTACGGGCCTCTCAAGGTCAAGCTATTTCTCAGCTCGGCGTTGTAAGCCTGTAGAAAGTTGTCCGCACGAAAGAGTCTCTTAAAAATTGGTGAGAATTTTTTATGAAGCCTAAGGATAATTATCAGAACAAATTGGGCTAGGAAGTCTGTCCGAAAAAACAAATTACGGGCCTCTCAAGGTCAAGCTATTTCTCAGCTCGGCGTTGGAAGGCTGTAGAAAGTTGTCCGCACGAAAGATTCTCTTAAAACTTGGTGAGAATTTTTTATGAAGCCTAAGGATAATTATCAGAACAAATTGGGCTCGGAAGTCTGTCCCAAAAAACAAATTACGGACCTTTCAAGGTCAAATTATTTTCCAGCTCGCCGTTGTAAGCCTGTAGAAAGTTGTCCGCACGAAATATTCTCCTAAAACTTGGTGAGAATTTTCGTTGAAGCCTGAGGAAAATTATCAGGACAAATTGGGCTCGGAAGTCTGTCCCAAAAACCAAATTACGAGCCTGTTAAGGTCAAGCTATTTCTCAGCTCGGCGTTGTAAGCCTGTAGAAAGTTGTCCGCACGAAAGATTCTCTCAAAAATTGGTGAGAATTTTTTATGCAGCCTAAGGATAATTATCAGAACAAATTGGGCTAGGAAGTCTGTCCCAAAAAAACAAATGACGGGCCTCTTAAGGTCAAGCTATTTCTCCGCTCGGCGTTGTAAGCCTGTAGAAAGTTGTCCGCACGAAAGATTCTCCTAAAACTTGGTGAGAATTTTCGTTGAAGCCTGAGGAAAATTATCAGGACAAATTGGGCTCGGAAGTCTATCCCAAAAAACAAATTACGGGCCTCTCAAGGTCAAACTATTTTCCAGCTCGACGTTGTAAGCCTGTAGAAACTTGTCCGCACGAAAGATTCTCTTAAAACTTGGTGAGAATTTTTTATGAAGCCTAAGGATAATTATCAGAACAAATTGGGCTCGGAAGTCTGACCCAAAAAACAAATCACGAGCCTGTCAAGGTCAAGCTATTTCTCAGCTCGGCGTTGTAAGCCTGTAGAAAGTTGTCCGCACGAAAGATTCTCTTAAAAATTGGTGAGAATTTTTTGTGAAGCCTAAGGATAATTATCAAAACAAATTGGGCTCGTAAGTCTGTCCCAAAAACCAAATTACGGGCCCCTCAAAGTCAAGCTATTTCTCAGCTCGCTGTTGTAAGCCTGTAGAAAGTTGTCCGCACGAAAGATTCTCCTAAAACTTGGTGAGAATTTTCGTTGAAGCCTGAGGAAAATTATCAGGAGAAATTGGGCTCGGAAGTCTGTCCGAAACCAAATTACGGGCCTCTCAAGGTCAAGCTATTTCTCAGCTCGGCGTTGTAAGCCTGTAGAAAGTTGTCCGCACGAAAGATTCTCTTAAAACTTGGTGAGAATTTTTTATGAAGCCTAAGGATAATTATCAGAACAAATTGGGCTCGGAAGTCTGCCCCAAAAAACAAATTACGGGCCTCTCAAGGTCAAATTATTTTCCAGCTCGCCGTTGTAAGCCTGTAGAAAGTTGTCCGCACGAAAGATTCTCCTAAAACTTGGTGAGAATTTTCGTTGAAGCCTGAGGAAAATTACCAGGACAAATTGGTCTCGGAAGTCTGTCCCAAAAACCAAATTACGGGCCTCTCAAGGTCAAGCTATTTCTCAGCTCGGCGTTGTAAGCCTGTAGAAAGTTGTCCGCACGAAAGAGTCTCTTAAAAATTGGTGAGAATTTTTTATGAAGCCTAAGGATAATTATCAGAACAAATTGGGCTAGGAAGTCTGTCCGAAAAAACAAATTACGGGCCTCTCAAGGTCAAGCTACTTCTCAGCTCGGCGTTGGAAGGCTGTAGAAAGTTGTCCGCACGAAAGATTCTCTTAAAACTTGGTGAGAATTTTTTATGAAGCCTAAGGATAATTATCAGAACAAATTGGGCTCGTAAAAACATCAAGGCATTCAAATAAAAATTTCAAGCAATATGGAGGTTATCTACAGCTCGTAACATTGACAGTTGGGTCATTTCGTTGCTGCAACGTTGCGAACTTTAGCGGCATCAGGATGCGGGTTATGGTAGAGGGGTCGCGATCCGAGGCCCATAGAATAGCGAACTGAATCCAAAATCGGGATCGAAAATTTATCTGGCGGTAAAACTCACCGAAACAGTCAAGTTTAATCCCATAATGGGCGGGAACCGCATCTTCCGATGCCTTGAGACCTTAAGCACAATCACTGCACCCCAAGAGCATTATTTCCAACACACCTTGATCACAGAAAAATCGGCAACGAATCCATACCGGAATCCACGCGAAACACACAGCACACGAGTCCACTAGCGAACGCGCAAGCGACAGATAGCGAGCGAGACGCGAACACGAGCGAGAGCGATAGCGGGAGTCTACAGCGGCGCGAGCGAGACACGCAACGCCAGCGCGAGACAATACCCGAAAAACCGCAAACACGGGAGCGCGAGAGAGGTCCGAGCTGCCTCGAGGACGACCCTCGGCAAACTGATTAGCCTGCGACAGTACTTCCAACGGGAGATTATGATTATTGCGGGATCTTTAGCCGATAACTACTGCCCTCTCAAACTATTACAGCGCGTCAAATTCAAACGGGAACTGTACTAAACGCGGTAACTTTGAGATTCGTCGCGATCGTTACTCTCAATTCACGGCGTGAAAACAACTTCTCTTCTAACTAAACTCAGCACTAGGTGTTCCACCCTTGCCTGGACAAAACCGTAACTCCGCCTGTTCTCTAACGCCGCGCATTATCACCTAAACAGAGTGCCGGGTTTGCACCGGACCTTTACGTATTCGCAACGAAATCTCATCGGGCTCTCCTCTATTCGTGCTTCGCAGTACTTCGAGATTCCCTCCACCGAATAGATTTGAGATCCCGACCTTAACCAAAACTCTAAACAAATCTCTAAGCTTATTCTTAAGCTCGTTTCAATACTAGACTCGACAGGATCGGAAAACTCACGAGCCTTATCGTAACGAGAGCTGGACGGTATCGTAAACAGCGAAAGAGCAGTGAATCGGGAACTATATTCTCTAAATCGGTAGCGATAAGCGAAAAAGTGCTATTTATTTGTATTTTTGTGACGGTGATCGAAAAATCACGTCACAATACTCACATTTACGTAAATGTTGCCCAGCAGAGCATACGTTATAGAGGCTTTTCCTTTTTTTGAAGTGCTTTTCACCGCCAGGGCCTCTACCCCCGAAAATGACGGTCTTTGTATTTTTGTGTTTTTATTATAGTAGTAATCCACTTTGTGTCTGAAATAAAAAAGAAACACTGGTTAGCTACAGGAATTTCAAACATTATACTATCAAGTTCCGGATGACGGAGTAGATTTGCTCGCAGTCTACTAATTGTAAGGTCTCAGGTGTTGTACCCCGGGTATCTCAATACTTGGATTATTGAGGCAAGGTCATTGCACCGTAATCGAGGTAGGCAGCAACATGCGACGACCGCGGGTCGTTGCGAAATAATAACATGACGTGACGTACCAAAAAAGGGGATTTTTTTTCAGTGAACCCTCTAGTCTAACACCCAAGTATACGATAAGCCCGGATAGAAGCTCCGGACTAGCGTCCGTAAGGGCGTTCCACTTTTTTTTCTCAAGACACTCGATTTTTCTAAATTAAATCGTACGGGGGTGTGTTACGTCCAGACCGGCGAATATTGAGTTCGCTCCGAAAGAACCATAAATGAGTGGTCTCTCTTTCGGGTCAAGGCGTTAGCCCTTTACCCAGGGACGGAGACCTCGCCGTACTGCCGTGGATATTTATAAAGGGAAGACGTGCAGAGGTAGTGAGCCTCTGAGAGAACTTACAGGCGAACACAGGTTGCATGCAGAAATAAATGTTTAAGTCGGAGATTTTAAAATGATACTCACAAAATATATATATTGAATGAAGAAAAGTTCGATGGTACACTGGTTTATAAACTTAGAGCCAAATTGCTCGTTTTACTGGTTATGCTGGACTCTGCCTCGCAGGGCTAGAGATTCGTCGTAACAGAGCCTTGCTCGCTCTGTGCAGCGGTGTTCGTAGTCGCAGGTTCGATGCCGGTGAAGTAACTAACGTTATTTGAAAATCGTGGTCCTTATATACTTGTTATGCCGCAGAACTCAGGTAGCTAGTCTGGCTTCTGTGCGCGAGCCGTTAGCTCGGTAGGTTTGGGATGTGCTCAGCGAAGGGTTGGAACCCTCGTGAAGTACAACTGTAGATTTATTTAATTAACAATGTTTCTTTATACAATATTTATTATAACAATATTATTTATTCAACAATGTATTTTTACACAACAAGATATTTAGATATTTAATATGTTTAGCAAGGCTAAGGTTCGGAGTTTTAACAGGTTTGCATTGTTATATTCACTGTATAACAATGCTTACCAGAAACCTTTGGTTAAGGCTTTCTTTTTGCCCGAACAGGGACGAATCAACGCTCAACATGACGTCGATTTACTCCTTAGTTGAAGCTCATTCGAAGCTTTGTTACTTTATCTATTAATGCTCTTTTACGTCTTTCGATGCTTTGTCTTTACTGCTTGATTAATTCCTCGATTTATGCTTGATTAGTTTCTCTATTAATGCTTGATTAATTCTGCTGGTTTGATATTGCTCTATTTATATGTTATCCCTTGATGCTTCAGTTTCTTTATTAAAGTTCTTTTTATGCTCACGTTCGTCCTTTTGAATTACCAATCGCTGATACGCTCCGCACGCTTGATACACCTTCTAAATTAACGACACTCCGGCGTTAATCTTTCACGATAGGGGTGTACAATTACCCGTCCCACTTATCGTGTTTGAGCTGTGCTCGAGGTGTATTCCTATAGTCAACCGTAAGAATCAGGAGTTCCGAAGAGACTGATGAGTGTCTGCTCTCGATCCCTTATATACGAATAAGAGAGCAGGCACGTCAGCTTAATATTGTTTAGATGTTTGTGGTTTACTTTATTTCTGTAAACAATTACCTTTCCAAATCCTCGCTTCTTCGAGAACGGGATTTGTAGCATGTTTTTATTTCGACATAAGTGACTCGGGTAATCCTCGAGTCGATGCTCTAATTACCGAGTCGCCCGTGATTGCTTAACGGCTGACTCAGATTTTTGGTGGTCTTCGTTGCAGCGACGCGCGCTCGTCGCGTGCCGCTGCATACCTCGAACTTGTGCAACCGGAGTTGCTCCACTTTTCGGACACCGCTGTGCGAACTGGAATGTACGCTACAATACTTTAATATACTACGATATATTATTACGATTATTTTATACTAATATACTATTATACGAATATGGTATAATATTATATTGTTGCCCGAAAATGTTTAATGATGTTTAATATTACAATATCATATTAATTAATGTTACTGTTGTGGTACTGTGACGCGGTATTTTTCGGTCGCGTCCCAGATCCTCGTTAACTACGAGTTTTGGCGAGCACACGGGGCCTATCGTGTCGCTGGGAGTCTCAGGCGATCTCTAGGGCGAAAAATTATTGTAGAAACAAAATATTAATTCCCCAGGATTTTATTTTTATTGTTTTTCGGGACCCTCTGGAGCGGAGCTGACCACTGTCGACGGCATGGCTTAACCCTTTTACACGCTTGTACGCTTACGCTTTGGATCTCTGTCTACGCTGCACTGTCTTGGGCGCAGGATTTCCGTGAGTCGCAGCCTGATGGATGCAGCCAATGGGCACCAGCGGTACCGCCGATCCGACGGAAGACACCGAGCTTCAATGCGTGACCCATATAGCCGATAAGCAGCGAATTCGAATATAGGTCGCGCGCGTCGAATTAGTTACGCGAGGTAGGCATTGTCGGGAGAGGCGCCAGGTACCGGACGCCTGACAGAAATCGGGAAAAGTGGGGAGCGGGAGAGAACACGAGCGAGGCGGCGAGCACGGCTCCGAAAATTAGGTCGGGACTCTCTTCTGTGAAGCGACGAGGATAAGACGCGTGTGCTCGCCGTGCTATCGGGTGAAATTACCGACTTTGTGGGAAATATCGAGGCGGAGAATCAATCGGGCCGAGCCGTTGACGGACCATTTCTTGTCCCGGTTACCTTGGAAGGACGGGGGAATAATCGGTACCGGCAAGGAGTTTTCCGGATCTGTTGCTGTCCATCTTTTGCGGTAAGACTTTTGATTCTGGTGAGAGTTGTCGGACACGCGGACTGTCATCGGTTTGCGCGCATTATATCGAGCGTGCCCGCGACTCGATCGCGGCGTGGAGTTCCGTCCCGGGCGAAATTTAGCTTATGTTTCCGACGAACTTTTATTTTCGCGTATTATTTTTCTCGGGGAATTTTCTGTCTTTTCTTTCTATCGTATTTCGCGGATCATAAGTGCCGGGCATTGGACGGCCTCTCGCCGTACCGGCACCGTAAAATCGGAGAGATCGCCTGCGCGAAATTTGTGTAAAGCGGAGGAGAGTGCGTGTGTGTGTGTTTCGCGGCGTGTGGGTTTCGAGCTCGCGCGGGTCATTAAACGTAGGCTTTTCTTCGCGGCCGAGGACGTCGAAGAAGCATCGCGATAAAAAGAGACACGGGTCTCGAAGCCGCCGCCGGCGTTTATTCATTGTTTGTGGTTTGTTTCGTTGTGTCTTCGAATTTTCACCCGGTACCGCTCCAAAATCGTTCGCGAGGTGCAGCCTGCACGCCGGGATTGTGTGTGCAAGTGTGCGCGGCGGAAGATCGCCTCTCGTGCGACGACGACGAGCGTTCGGCGGTACAGTCCGGCCGATAACGACAATTAGTAGGGGAGTTAGGCCTGGCCCGTTATCTTTCTTGCAAACTTTTTCTTGGTATTGTTTTATAATTTATTTTCTCATTATTTTTTTTTGTTTGTTCATCTGATTTCCTTTATTTTATTATTTAACCTTGTATTATTTTTTTCCTCTTTTGTCGGGCCAGTTTCTTTTTCTGTCACGCGTATCAATTCAAGCCGGTGAACTGAGTAGCCGGGGCGAATTTAGTAGGGACGATCTTGTACGCGGGTTTGTTCTTGTGGTGTTTATAATAAATCGAGTGGCTTCGGCCGGATAATTTTCGTTCGTTATTTTCTGTGTACCGTTTTGTGCGGAATTGAGCAAATTTTCACCGCCCTCACCCCTCTACCCTCGCCTAGCTGCAGCTGCCGGAGCAGTGAGAGCGCGTGTTTTCCCAAGGACATCGGTACCGACCGTGCCGATTCAGCAGGTAATCGGCTGGCGCCCAATTAATTAAATAAAACGGTCGAGGAGCACGCCGTTGGTGGCCGAAACTCAATCTTCGGAGGTTCGGGAAAAGTTGGCGGTCACAAGTGGCGCCCAACGTGGGGCTCGAGGTGAAGATTTTGCAATAGTTTTTTTGTTTGAATTATTTTTTCCGTTCGTTTATTTATTCTGTTCTCTTGACTTTTTTAAAGTAATTTAATTGTTTGTAATTTCTTGACTTTTCGATTTAATTAACTTATTTTATTTTTCTTGACTCTTTAATCTGATTGGTTTGTTTTATCCCCTTGACTTTGTAATTTAATTTCTTTATTTTATTCTATTGACTTTTTAATTTAATTTAGTTATTTTATTTTTCTTGACTTTTCGATTTAATTCATTTACTTTATTTTTCCTGACTTTGCTATTTGTTCGTGTTTTAGTAGTTGACTATTTGCGATTAGCTTTTAATTTATTTATTGGAATTTTAATTTTCAACGAATTGTTTATTGAATTTTTGATGGCGTAATTTATTTATTTACTGGTATTATTCATTGTGGATTTTGCGCTCCGGTACCGTTTGCCGCGAGGAGTTAGGCCGTGCGTGGAATTTTGGCACGGACTGTACCGCTTCGCGTCTTCGCTCGCCGGGCGGGTGTTTACATTTTTTGCGTATTTGCGCTGATCGGTTGCTCGGCTGGGGCTCGGATTTTGGACACTTTGCGCGAGTTCCAGCATCGTTCCGATTTAGCATTGTCGCGTGAATATTATATTTGAATATTTCGGGTGGTCAAGGCCGTGGGCAATTGGGGTCAGCGGACTTGGCGCTCGGAAGCTTACGCGGTTCGCGCACGGCGTGTCGGGCGCGTGGACTGATTGGAAGTTTTTTTTATTATTTATTGTTTTTTCCCTTGCGCTTTTGATTTTTACTCAGTTTTATATTTGCTGTTATTTTCGGTTTTTCGCTCATTTTTTTTTTTTTTTTTTTTTTCCTTTTTTTTCCCCCCTTTTTTATTATTATCTGGGTTTTTTCCCCTTTTGCTTCCTCTTTGGTCGACGCTGTCCGCGAATCGATGCGTGCCCCGGTGGGCTAATTGTTTTGTTTCCGATTTCGATTTTGGGTACCGTGGGGTTCGCCGCTGCCGAGTTCATCCCAGCCGAGCGGCTCTGCGGCTTCTGATAGCCCGTAAGATTTGTTTGCGGAAATTGTTATGCGTGTTTTATGATTATCTTTGTTTTGTGAATTATTTTGTGAATTTTGCTTGGTTCGTCCGAAGCTCGATTTTTTTTTTTTCCCCTCCCGTGGCGCGGACCACGCTGCCTGGGGAAAGTCGAGATTTTCGGCGGATTTTCGCCTTTATATTTGTTCCAGGTGCGCTGACACATCCTGCTCGGACATCCACCGGTAGGTGTTAGCTTAAGCCGTGACCTCGGTGTTTCCGTGTCAATTGGGCGGTCAGCGCAGTGTTTTGTTTGGGGTTTTATTTCTATTTTGTAGTTATTTATTTGTCTCTGAATTTTCTTGGTCGTCTACTGACATTTTAGCTTATTTTATCGATTCCCTTTTATCTTTGATTTTTATCTTTTATCTTTTGATTTTTAAAAAAATTATTGACCACTAAGGTTATTTTATTTACTGACTCCCTAGATTAGATTTATTCATTGATTACTATTTTTACTTTTATTTATTGACTAATTATCTCTACTTTTATTTACTGACTGAGCATTTCTAGTTTTATTTAGTGACCAATTCTTTTATTTTTATTTGCTGACTGATTATTGACGTTCGGATTTATTGTTTTTTTTACTCGTTAACTTATTTTTTTAAATTGGGTTTTGGTTTTATTTTAAAAATCATCATTACAATTATTTTATCATTACAATTATTTTACTCCTAATTGACGATATTGCCGTGGATTTCCTTCCGATACTGCGCTGATCCGCTGCTCTTCTACCACCGGTAATAAGCTATCGTTTCGCTTTGCTATTGCTTAATTTATTTTTGCACTTACGCTTCGTGGCTTTCTCTCACTCTCGCTTTCGCTTTTGCCACGCTTAATTTTCTACGGCATGGAGACTTATCGGCATGGAGCTCGGCTTTTACGAGAATTGGAGCGACTTTCGGACGATCATCTGCGATTTGAGCTCGAGACCCGCGGATTGTCCCTAGAGGGGACGCGACAGTTGCTGGTCGCACGCCTGTATGAGGCTATGCTCCCCATAGCTCACATGGACGTCAATCAAACGATGTTCGGCAACGGACGGTCGCAAGGGACATCAGGGATCGGTACCGGAAATGGGAGCGTGGCCATCTCGATTTCCCCGGAACGCGAGAGGCCCAGTGGCCAGAGGACTGCCCGTTCCGAGGCCGCTCGCAGCCTCGAATTAGGATCTTCTCGTGATCGCCCGGAGGATGGCTCAGCGGAAGGACGTCCGACGGTAGGGCATGCGTCTTGCCGCCGCCCGTCATCAGCAAACCCAATAGACAACCGTGGGGAGGTAGCTTCCGCGAACAATCACGCCGGTGTGAACGCGTCGAATCACCGCGCTTCGAGTCACGAGACCAACGGACGACCTCACATCGATGATATGGAGGCACCGCGACGTTTCGAAAATTTTAACCGTCCGGTACCGGGTTATACGACGGGTCGACCGCCGATTAACGTCGCTCATTTTAATCGAACCGTACCGGTATTCACACAGCCTTCGGGTCGGTTTGTAAATCCATCTCCACCCGAGCCGATGTACCCGGTGGAGTATCAGTTCCCGAGTCCGGGACCGGAAGTATCGCCATTTCGGCCTCCGCACTTTACAAGCGGCGCTCCGCGCTTCCCCGGAGGTGCTCGCCCGGATCGCGTACCGTCGGGAGGGCGAACCGTGAGTTTCGCCGCCGAATCAAGGATGCCACACCGATCTTCGCCGATCCCGCGAGAGGCATCGGATGCCTGGAGACACGGCCGTCCTGATCCGAGGGGAAATCATTCGGGTTACGGTCGCGACATCGACGACTCTCGGTACGGTTTAGCGGGAAGCAATCGCGATTTCGATGAATCTCGACAGAATCCCTCGGGTTACAGCCGCTTTTCCGCCGATTCACGATCGGGATCCTCGGGTTATGTCCGCAGCGGTCAAGACTCCTTGAATACCGGGATGAACGCTTAGAATACCATGCGTAAATGGGACTTGAAATTTTCGGGAGCACGCGGCGAAGACGTTGAGGAATTTCTGTCTCGTATCGAGGAAGGGCGTCGTTTGGTACCGGTTTCCGACGCCGATTTACTAAGCTGCATTCCATTCTTTTTGTCGGGCATCGCACGTATATGGTTCCGGAGCGGGAGGATACGCTATCCCACCTGGGCGGAGTGCGAGGCGGCTTTTCGCACGAGATTCTGCGACCCGACCCTGCAGTTCTCGCTACGCGAAGAAATTTTACGACGCACGCAGGGTGCTGAAGAGCCCGTATCCGATTTTCTCACGTGCTTAAGGGCAATGTTTGAACGTGTGGTACCGCCGATGCGAGAGTCAGAGCAGCTCGACTATGCCCATCGTAACATGTTGCCTCGGCTGCAGATAGCCATAATGCGAGCGGACGTCAACACCTTTGAGTCGCTGGAGAGGATGGCGACCATGGCGGAGAGGAGTTATCGGGCCGGACAATATTACCACGCTCCCCCCACGCCGGAGAGCTCTCTGTATCCCGATCTGGCTTACCATCCGCCGACACAGAAGCCGAGGGCGAGAGCGGTTGGGTTTACGATTGCAGACGCGGATTCGGGAAAGTCAAGGCACGGCGAATGCCTTTGCCATGAGTGTGAGCAGCCTGCGCGCGAGGACAATTACCCCCGCGTTCAGAGCTCGCACCCCTGCTATTACGTGCAGCCTGCCGCAGGTACCAGAGTCAACTCGGTACCGACGACTCCACCACGATCTGCATTGGCCTCGAGACCAGCCACACCCGCGCGTGCTCGAACTCCGACAAGGACTCAGGAGGCTACTCGCACGGCTGCCCGGTCACCTGGTGCGCAGGCCACGGCGTCGGCCACGGCTCTTCCCTTTACACCTGTACCTGGAGGGGCGATTGGACCATCGGATGCGTCGACGACGCGACCGCCGATTATTTGTTTTAATTGCCGCCAACAGGGACATTTGTCGCGAGGATGTACGGCACCGAGGCGTCTTCGCTGCTATAATTGTGGCAAGGAGGGAGAGACGACCCGCACCCCTCATGAGTGTAAGGGAAACGCCGACGGGGATCGTCGTTAGAGGCCGCTACGATTCCTTCGACCTTGGGAGAGGCCCCTGCCGCGGTACCGATAATTTCTCCGAGCCTTTGGAACGACTTATGCCACGCTGTGAGGGACCCCGACGCACCGCGAACTGTGCTCGTGGTTTTACTCGACTTTTTCGGGGAAGTGCTACCCGCCGTTGTCGACAGTGGCGCAACAAGCACCTATATTGGTCCCGAAGGTCTCGTGTTAACCGCGCGGAAGGGATTTCTACGGACGAGAACACCGGACCGTCCGTGTATCATCGCGAACGGTACAGAAATAATTTGCAACGAATCGGTCGAGTTTCCGGTTAAGCTTCAAGAGCGCGAGCAAACCCTTGTGGCTCGGGTTAGTGAAGTCTTGCCGGTACCGTTAATACTTGGTTTAGATTCACTCGCACGTTTGCAAATTGTCGTAGACCACGTCCGCCGCGTATGGTACTTCAGCGGAGAGACAAAGAACCAATTTCAGTTCGCGACGGTAGACGGTCCCGATCGCGTCGATTTTTGCGCTCCCATCTCGGATTTGACGGCTGACGAGGCGAAGAGGCTCGAGAGCTTTCTTCAGGAACACATCCCGCGACTTCGAAAAGCACCTGGAGTAACCGCGCTCATCGAGCATCGATTGGAGGTGGGGAATCATGCTCCCATTAAACAACGTTATTATCCGGTCACGCCGATTATCATGCGAGCTATGTACGACGAGGTGGACCGAATGCTGGCCGCTGGCGTGATCGAGCCTTCCCAGAGTGATTGGAGCAGCCCCGTCCTCATGGTAAAACAGGGAGAGAAATACCGATTTTGTTTAGACCTCCGGAAGGTGAATGATGTGACGAAAAAGGACGCATATCCTTTACCCCGGATGGACTATATCCTGGATCGACTTCGCACCGCACGGTATATTTCGACGATCGATCTAAGCAAGGCTTTTCATCAGATTCCGCTGGCCGAAGACTCTCGCGAAATTACTGCTTTCACGGTACCAGGGAAAGGACTATTTCAGTTCCGGCGCATGCCGTTCGGGCTCACGAATGCGCCGGCGACATTTCAGCGTTTGCTGGACCGACTCATCGGTCCCGCAATGGAGCCACACGCCTTCGCCTACCTGGACGATGTAATCGTTATTTCGGAAACCTTCGCCGACCATCTGAAAATCTTAGCCGACGTTTTCGATCGCATTCTGTCGGCAGGATTATTAATTAACCCGGAGAAATGCGATTTCTGCTGTCGCGAGGTGAAATATCTGGGCTTCGTGGTGAACCGCGAGGGATTGCGTGTCGACGCCGAAAAGACTGTCGCGATAAAAGAATATCCCGCGCCGAAGAGCATCGCACAGATTCGACGGTTTCTGGGAATGACATCATGGTACCGGAGATTTATACCAAATTTTGCGACTGTCGCTGAGCCACTGACACGATTGACCCGGAAGAAACAGGCATGGGTCTGGGGCGAGGAGCAACAGACGAGTTTTGGTGCCCTGAAGGAGGCGTTGACATCTCCACCGACCCTTGCAAGACCCGATTTTTCGAGGCAGTTTACGCTGCAGACCGACGCCAGCAGCATAGGGCTCGGGGCTGTCTTAACGCAAGAAACCGACGGCGTCGAGCATCCGATCGCCTTTGCCAGTCGGACCTTGTCGAGCGCCGAGAGGAATTATACCGTGACTGAGCAGGAGTGCTTGGCGATTCTATGGGCGGTCGATAAATTTCGAATGTATTTGGACGGGTACCGATTTCGAGTCATTACTGACCACGCTAGCCTGCAGTGGCTTCGGAATTTAAAAGATCCCACGGGTCGACTCTCGAGATGGGCGCTTAGCATGATGCGGTACGATTTTGAAGTCGTTCACCGTAAGGGTGCTCTGAATCATGTACCTGACGCGCTTTCGCGGATGTTCGAGTCGACATCGTCCGAGGAACCGGAGGCCATTGCCGAGCCGCGAGTCTGCGAGGAAATCTGGGTGATGATGGACGAGACGGTACCGGAATTAACGCAAGAAGAGCTGGAGGATCCCTGGTTCGTCCGACGACATCGGGAGATCACGGAAAATCCAGAACGATTTCCGGATTGGAGGATCGACGGGACGAGGATGTACGTGCGCCGTCGTACCGAGCGCCGACTTCCGGCGGGGTTGGAAGACTCGGAGTGGAAGCTAGTGGTTCCCAAAGCGGCACGAGAGCGAGTGCTGCGAGAGAGTCACGATGCGCCGCAAGCGGGCCATCTCGGTACCGATAAAACTTTTCGTCGGGTCGTTTATTCATATTATTGGCCGCGATTATACGCCGAGGTCGCGCGTTATGTACAGCGTTGCGAGGCGTGTCAGCGCACGAAATCCGTGCAGCCTCCGCCTTTGGGTATGATGGGCCGACGAGTTGTTGAGGGGCCGTGGACAGTCGTGGCCGCGGACATTATGGGACCTTTTCCCCCTAGCAGCTCGGGCTACGCATATGTGCTAGTTATACAAGACCTATTTAGCAAATGGGTGGAGTGCTGTCCCCTCAGGAAGGCTACAGGGGTAAAAATTAAAGAGGCGCTCGAGGAGCTCGTTTTTTCGCGTTGGGGAACACCGGAAGTCCTTCTGACTGATAACGGTACCGAATTTGTTAATCGGAGTTTGTGGGCTCTAGCCGAGGAGTATGGCATTTGTCACGCCACGACCCCTCCCTATCACCCGCAAGCGAACCTAGTCGAGCGAGTAAATCGGGTGTTAAAGACCATGATAGTAGCTTTTATTAAAAACGATCATCGAACCTGGGACGCACATCTATCTGAATTTCGGTTTGCTTTTAACACCGCGCATCACTCCTCTATCGATAATAGTCCGGCTTATTTAAATTTGGGTAGAATGCCTCGCCCTCATCATTTTTACCGGCGCGAGGGAGGGGATAGAGTCTTGGTTCCGTTGTCTCGCGATGAGTGGTCCGTTCACATGCGTGAATTGGAAGCGTTACGCGAGAAGGTACGTTACGACCTCGAGGAGGCCTATCAGAGGCAATCCGCTCAATATAACAAACATCGCTCGGTACCGAATTTTGCGCTCGGCGATAAAGTATGGCGACGTCAGCGTGTACTGTCCTCGGCCGCTCAACACATCGCCGCGAAGCTCGCGAGTAAATATTTCGGACCGTTTATTGTATCCCGGATAATATCTCCCGTGGTTCTCGAGCTTTCGGACGAAACAGGTAAAATCATCGGTAAGACGTCCGTCGAGGATCTAAAGGTTTACCATGCCCCGCTCTATAGACATGACACCGGAGGAGGCGGCGCGGCTGATTGCCCTACTGGGGCCGATGCTCCATCGAGCCCTGTCGGCGAGGAGGGCGACACCGGAGAGAGCTCTCGCGGCGGAGATCCACCGACTTCTCGCCGACGCCTACGACGACGCGGATTTTTCGCAGCTCATTCGGGGCGTGCGTAATGCCGGCCCCATTGTGCGGGGAATCTTGGAACGATGGGAAGAAGAGGTCGACGAACCGGAGTCGGAGGAGACCTCGGGCGAGTTCTGCGAGCCGGATGAGACTTCGAGCGGGCGGGAGGAATCTGAGGAAACCGTGTCCGGGGGACCTGGTGCGGACGGAGCGATCGGCGGTGCCGAGGGTGGAATTGTGGCCATCTCCAGGGTTTCCTGTACGGCGCCAGAAGCGGTTTTGCCACCCCTGCTGCCGTTCTTCGGGCATCTTTGGAGCCCGTACGGGCCGGACGAGCCTCGTGGACGGTCCCGGTTGTCTCCGGGTGAACGGACCCAGCTGCATCCGGCTGGACGGGGAAGGGGACGCTCGGTGAGACGCGTCCAGGAAAGTCCCCAGCCAACTCCCCCGGGGCGAGCAGGAGCTCTCCCGATCGGCCGAGGGGCCGTTCGACGACCTGGACCACCCGTCAATCAAGAAGTGGCACGTCCACCGGCGGGAGTCATCCCTCGACCGCGTTCCGGGACCACATCGGTCCGCTGTTTCAATTGCGGCGAGATCGGGCACCGTCGCCGTAAATGCAAAACTCCCCTCCGGGAAGATCTGTTTTGTTTTAATTGCGGACGGGACGGGTATACGATGACCGATTGCCCGAGATGCAGCCCCTGGTGGCATTCCGCGGGCGGAACCTTTAACGCAGCGACGCGGGATCCGAGGCTGCTGGAACAACAGCGACGAGAGGCGGAGAATCAATCGGGCCGAGCCGTTGACGGACCATTTCTTGTCCCGGTTACCTTGGAAGGACGGGGGAATAATCGGTACCGGCAAGGAGTTTTCCGGATCTGTTGCTGTCCATCTTTTGCGGTAAGACTTTTGATTCTGGTGAGAGTTGTCGGACACGCGGACTGTCATCGGTTTGCGCGCATTATATCGAGCGTGCCCGCGACTCGATCGCGGCGTGGAGTTCCGTCCCGGGCGAAATTTAGCTTATGTTTCCGACGAACTTTTATTTTCGCGTATTATTTTTCTCGGGGAATTTTCTGTCTTTTCTTTCTATCGTATTTCGCGGATCATAAGTGCCGGGCATTGGACGGCCTCTCGCCGTACCGGCACCGTAAAATCGGAGAGATCGCCTGCGCGAAATTTGTGTAAAGCGGAGGAGAGTGCGTGTGTGTGTGTTTCGCGGCGTGTGGGTTTCGAGCTCGCGCGGGTCATTAAACGTAGGCTTTTCTTCGCGGCCGAGGACGTCGAAGAAGCATCGCGATAAAAAGAGACACGGGTCTCGAAGCCGCCGCCGGCGTTTATTCATTGTTTGTGGTTTGTTTCGTTGTGTCTTCGAATTTTCACCCGGTACCGCTCCAAAATCGTTCGCGAGGTGCAGCCTGCACGCCGGGATTGTGTGTGCGAGTGTGCGCGGCGGAAGATCGCCTCTCGTGCGACGACGACGAGCGTTCGGCGGTACAGTCCGGCCGATAACGACAATTAGTAGGGGAGTTAGGCCTGGCCCGTTATCTTTCTTGCAAACTTTTTCTTGGTATTGTTTTATAATTTATTTTCTCATTATTTTTTTTTGTTTGTTCATCTGATTTCCTTTATTTTATTATTTAACCTTGTATTATTTTTTTCCTCTTTTGTCGCGCCAGTTTCTTTTTCTGTCACGCGTATCAATTCAAGCCGGTGAACTGAGTAGCCGGGGCGAATTTAGTAGGGACGATCTTGTACGCGGGTTTGTTCTTGTGGTGTTTATAATAAATCGAGTGGCTTCGGCCGGATAATTTTCGTTCGTTATTTTCTGTGTACCGTTTTGTGCGGAATTGAGCAAATTTTCACCGCCCTCACCCCTCTACCCTCGCCTAGCTGCAGCTGCCGGAGCAGTGAGAGCGCGTGTTTTCCCAAGGACATCGGTACCGACCGTGCCGATTCAGCAGGTAATCGGCTGGCGCCCAATTAATTAAATAAAACGGTCGAGGAGCACGCCGTTGGTGGCCGAAACTTAATCTTCGGAGGTTCGGGAAAAGTTGGCGGTCACAGTACATACCGAAATGTATGTACCGTGTATGTAACCGTGTATGTTGTAACCGTTTTTCGCCCACACCAGAATCTACCCAATCGAGACGGCTACAAAACCCGTCTCACTCGGCCTTAAGGGCGCCAGCCGCGAGAGCGAGAGCTTTCGCGACAAAATTTTAATTTTAAGAGCCGAACGAGAGACGAGAGCGACCCGGTGTCGCTCAGCCTTGGGGAATTGGTAGAGGGGGTGGTTCGGTTGCCTCCGCGAGGAGGAAACAGAGACTGAGACGAAAGTCGGGAACTCCAAAAGATATTTTATTTGAGCGAATATCGAGAGCGTGGTCGAGAAGCGACTAGCGTGCACGCTCGTTCCCTCAATAACCCAAAATATTCACAATACAAGAGCAACAATAATTCGTAACTTAATTCGGCAACAGAAATGCGGTAACAGGTAATCGACGATGGACAATGTTCGGAATCTCGACGCTCGCTTATCAACGACAAACGTGGATCGCAGCCACGGTACCTTTCGCTACGGATATTTCGTAAGTCAGCCCGATCGCAGCGGGAGTACGCGGAATCTCATGAACAGCGGAAAAATGGTTATGTAATACGAAAGCGGAAAAGAAATAAATCGGGAAAAGAGATAACTCAAAAAAAAAAGAAATATAGAAAATAAGAAATCGGAAAGAGTAAATTATGAATTAATTGCGCGAAAGTTGATAGAGACGGAAATTAAATTAAGTTATGGACTCGCACGAGGCGCAAAATATTGCATGAAGTAAAAGGTTAAACGAGAACCTTCCAGGCCATTATTATAACGGAAACTATACGAGATTACAAAGCATGGATTTTACTGAATTTTTCCCCGAGAACAAATTCCGCGTTTCGCGCGCGAAGGCGTGCCGTCCCCACGATAACGAGTCGAGCTTGCTCTATTCTAACTCTAGCCTCAAACCGAACACGTACGACGATCTCACCGGTTTCGTTGCAGTTGCGGGAGCTTCTCGAGTTGCCCTCGGCCAGAAGTCCCACTTCGCGTATGACAAGATGTCGGTATTCTCGCGGAACGTTTTGCACGGATCGGCAGCGGTCACGACGTCCTTCCTTCTCGGGAGCCTACGATTGAGTCCCCGAGAGAAGTAACGCTCTCGCGATCGCGGGTCCTTTTTCCCCCACCCTATGCCTAATTTCGTTTCGCCCTCTGCTCTTATTTGTCCGAGTTCCCCGAATTACGGAGATCTCGCGCGGTTCTTTGAATTTCCTCGCGTTCGGGATATCGAGAACGCGAGGTGTCGAGTACGCTCGTGGTGGGAGGTTAATCCACGGGCGCCGGTGCGCGTAGACACGGGAACCTCGGTAGGACGAGCGAGGTGACGGCCTAGCGACGAGCCGGACGCTGTAGATCTCGGTAGCTGGTGGCTCGTCGCGTCGAGGCGGCTTCGGAGGGTGGAGGGCCCGTTGTCGGTAATGTCGTGCGCTCCCTCGGTAGCGGCGCGGCTGAACGGCGGGCGACGTGTCGAGGTATTGGCCGTGTATGACTGCGACGGAATCGGTAACGAGGCTCCAGCCTGCTGACGGTGGATGTCTGTAGCAAGGCTCCAGCCCGCTGTACGTGGTTGGGAGGTGTCGAGATGTCCTGGCGGCGGTTATGACCGCCGTACGCTCGAGAGAATGGATCGGAAAACAAAATAAAACTCGAAATTAGTCGCGGGAACTGTTCGCTCGCGATTGACCCTGTCTGTATGCCTGGAAGGGACTCTTCCCGGGAGAAAGAGTGCCGTGTGCCGTGCCGATACGCGCGAGAGCCTGAGATCTGGCTCTCTTTGTGACGGGAGCAGAAAAGCCCCGTCACAACTCCTCCCCCCCTACGGTAAGGCCGTCCTCGGCCGTATGAGACCGTGGTACAGCTCGGGAGGCAATATTTATGGCTCGAAATTTCGCGGGACGGCACGTCCTCGCACGGGCAATCAGACAAGGTCACCATGGCGTACGGTGACAGAGAAGAACAATATGGCATGCGGTATCTTAGCGAATAGTGACCCGCAAGCGGATCCAAAGCGTGGCATGCATGGACAATACAAAAGTACGATCACAATTACCTGTTCTACCCCTGAGTCTCCACGATTCCAGGAATGGGAGTGGGGGGGTGGTGCTGAGTGATTCGGTAGCCCTTATGGTTCGTTAGATGTTACTTTTATTTCCCGCCTCTCTACGGCGGGGTCGATCGGAAAACGCGATACATGGCCCCTACGCCGAGTTTCGTTTTAATAACGGAAAGGATAGCAAGAGTCCGAAAAAAAATAAAATAAAACACACAAAAAAAATATATATAATGAACGGTGGGTAGAGAGAGCGGAAAGTAGTGGAACAAAAAAAAAAGGAGAGGTGGAGGAAAATATAAAAGCTGAGTTCTACTACGATTAAAAAAAAATAAAAAAAAATCTTTCGGCGGCCTCCCACGGCGGTGGGTCCTCTAGCTGCTCTTGGAGTCGGTGGGGGCGCTTTGGCGGGCCTGTCGGGACCGACGGAGGCCTTCGGCGGCTCGCTGCTCCTGGACGGTGAGGCAGCCCAGAGTCCGCCAGTAGTCCATGCAGCGAGGACACTTGTTGACACGGACGCCGACGGTTCCGCAGGTATAGCAGACGTCGACGTCCGGGCGTTTCGGGAGTCCACACTGGCCTCGCTCGTGACCCTCCTCTCCGCAATTCCAGCAATTTCTGCTGGGCCGTACTGGGCGAGGACGCGGCAAGACCGGTGGAGGAGGTCTGGCCGCGCGGGCCGGTGTCCACTGGCGTGTTGGCGGGGCCTTCCTGACCTTGGCGGTTTCGGTTGGGTCCGGGTCCGGGATCGGCTCGTACACGACCCGGGGAGGGGCTCCTCCACCCGGGTAAACCGTGACCGGACGCATCCGCGGGTCGACCTGACTCGGCTGGAGGGTGGCCGAGGGTCCTGCTTCGGGGTCTGTGGTAGCCTGCGGCGGATCGGCTGGCGTAGTGGCTACCTCCCGGCTCCCCACTGGAGTCGTTTCGGGGCTGCCGTACGTGCTAATCTTTGTCCACACGGCCCAGAGGTCGATCGGGCGCCTGGCGACGGGAGCGGGTGACTCGTCGGGCGGTGTCGGCGGTATCGGGTGATCGGCTGTCGTCGGCGGGGTTCCCGGGCCGATGTAACGGCGTCCTCGCCAAGCTCCTCGTCCGGTCTGACTCATCGTCGCTGTCTTCCTCGGGGACGGTATCCTGTAGTGGAGGAAAATAAACACGTAAGTCTTTGGCAGCTACAATGTGAATTGTCCTCGACTGAGGGTCCTCGATCTCGTAGACCCCCGGCGAGAGAACGGTACGGACTCTGAAGGGTCCTTCAAATCGTTTAAATAACTTGGCGGCTTGATTTTGGGCCGCCAAGGACAGAATCCGTTGTCTTCGGAGTACGAGATCTCCTGCCTCGAAAGTTTGCTCGCGATGATGTTTGTTGTATTGCGCCGCTTGTCGTTGATACGCTTCCTCAAGGTCGTGTGAGACTTTGACCCGAACGTTCTCGGGATCTCGCATACGTTCGGACCATTCGTCGAGCGGTAACGGGAGGATTTCGACGTCTCCTTCTTCGCGACGACGGTAGAAATTATGCGGCTTGGGTTCACGACCGAAATTCAGGTACGCAGGCGTGTTGTTTATCGACGAGTGGAAGGCGGTATTAAAGGCGAATCGGAACTCGGACAGGTGTTCGTCCCACGCACGGTGGTCGTTCTCGATGAACGACACGATCATTGTTTTTAATACGCGATTGACTCGTTCGACCGGATTGGCCTGCGGGTGATACGGTGGCGTTCGCGAGATGTGAATTCCCCGGTCGGTAACTAACGCGTTCAGATGGTTATTCGCGAACTCGGTACCGTTGTCGGTTAACAAAACCTGCGGGGTTCCCCATCGAGAGAAAATTAACTCCTCGAGAGCCTCGCCGATTTTCTTTCCATTGGCTTTACGTAGCGGACAACACTCTACCTACTTCGTGAACAGATCTCGGATCACGAGAACGTACGCGCAACCCGAATGGCTTTTCGGTAGCGGGCCCATAATATCCGCGGCTACGACAGTCCACGGTTCATCAACGATTCTTCGACCCATTAAACCGATGGGCGGTAGCTGTTCCGCCTTCGTGCGTTGACACACGCCGCAGTGCCGTACGTGGCGAATCACGTCGCGAATCATCCCGGGCCAAAAATACGAATTAAAAATTCGGGCGTAAGTTTTGTCAACGCCTAGATGTCCGGCCTGCGGAGCGTCGTGATTTTCCCGGAGGACTTCCGAACGGGAGGCCTGGGGAACGACGAGTTTCCACTCCGAGTAATCACCTTTTGGTAACACTCGGCGTTTCGTACGGCGATGAACGTAAAGCCGATTCTCGATTATCTTCCAGTTCGGAAATCGGGTGGGCGCGGTCGCGACAGCGTGGAGTTTCCTCGAGTACCAACGATCGGCGAGATCGTTGATCGGTTCGCGTTCTACTAATTCTCCCCCCGTAATGCCTGATACGAGAGCGAGTGACGCGAGATCGACGGTATCGGGAACGTTTTCGGCCGAGGGTGGTTGTCCTTCGAACATCCGCGAGAGGGCATCGGGTACGTGATTTAGCGCACCCTTTCGATGCACCACCTCGAAATCGTATTGGGCGAGCTGTAAGGCCCAACGTGCTAATCTCCCGGCGGGATCTTTCAGGGTCTGGAGCCATCGAAGACTGTGATGGTCCGTAATTACCGTGAAACGGTAACCCTCGAGGTACGCACGGAATTTTCTAATCGACCAGAGGATGGCCAAACACTCCTGTTCGGTGGTGGAATAATTCCGTTTGGCCGCGGAAAGAGCTCGGCTCGCGTACGCGATCGGGTGTTCGACGCCATCGATAGCTTGGGTGAGTACGGCGCCTAAGCCGCTCATACTCGCGTCCGTCTGAAGCGTGAACTTCGCGTTGAAATCGGGACACGAAAGAGTTGGAGGGTTCACGAGAGCTTCGCGTAATTTTTCGAACGCCCTTTGGTGCTCGGGTCCCCACATCCACCGCTGGCTCTTCTTCGTGAGCTTCGTGAGCGGTGCCGCGATCTCCGCGAAATGGGGAACAAACCGGCGATACCACGAGGCCATACCGAGAAATCGTCTCAATGGCTTTATGCTCGTGGGCGCGGGAAAGCTTCGTATCGGTGCGGTCTTTTCAGGATCGACTTGTAGACCGTGGCGGTTTACGCGGAAGCCGAGATATCGCACTTCCGGACAGCAAAACTCGCATTTGTCAGGGTTAATAAGCAGGCCCGCTCCCGTGATCGTATCGAAAACGCGTTTAAGCCACGCGAGATGTTCCTCGAAGGTCCCAGTTACGATAATAATATCGTCGAGGTACGCGAACGCGTGTGGCTCCATCTCCGGCCCGATCAAGCGGTCTAAAAGGCGTTGGAAGGTCGCGGGAGCATTCGTTAAACCGTATGGCATACGCGTGAATTGAAAGAGACCGCGCTGTGGTACGGTAAACGCCGTGATCTCTCGCGATTCCGGGCTTAGCGGGATCTGGTGGTAAGCCTGGCTTAAGTCGAGCGTAGAAATATATTTTGCCGAACGCAACCGATCGAGAATTTGGTTCATATACGGGAGCGGATAGGCGTCTTTTTTCGTGACCCCGTTAACCTTACGAAAATCGAGGCAAAACCGGTAGGTGTTGTTCAGTTTTTTCACCATCACGATCGGTGTAGACCAGTTACTACTCGAGGGTTCGATAACTCCGGCCTCGAGCATCCGGTCGACTTCCGCATTCATCGCGTCGCGAATTATCGGGGTTACGGGATAATACCGTTGTTTAATCGGCGCGCTATCCTCGACGTCGATGTGATGGACGATTAAATCGGTGCGTCCCGGCGCAGCGCGAAGCTTCGGGAGCTCGTGGCTCAGAAAAGTCGAGAGCCGCTCGCTCTCACTACGCTCGAGATCGGAAATGCCGAGGAGAATATTCGCGTGTGCGGCCGAGTCGCTGCCCATAAATTTAAATTCGCGAGAGCTATCGCCGCTGAAACTCCATACGCGCCGAGCGTGATCGACGACAATCTCGAAAATACTAAGTGTGTCTAAGCCGAGTAGTAAAGGTACCGGTAAGGACGGGAATACGCGAGCTACGATGGGCCGCTCGCGTTCCTCGAGTGTCACGGTAAGGTCGATTTCCTCGTCGCACGTAATTTGACCTCCATCGGCGATCGTCGCGGAGGCTGGAGGTACGCTTCGAGCGAGGCAGCCAAGCTCGGTAGCTATCGCGAGTCCCCCTCTGCCGATGTACGTGCTCGTCGACCCGCTGTCTACGATAGCTGGCACGAGGTGTTCCCCTAATTTTACTACGACGAGTAAAACCATTTTATTACGTGAGCTATGAAGCGGACTACAGAAATATTCCGTTAATAATTTTGGAAAATCCGGGAAATCGTTTAAAGTCGGGAACGCGTTCGAGGAAGTCTTTATCGGTTTTTCGGGAGCCACCGTCGCGTTCACGGGTGGCTCCGAGACGCGTTTCCCGAACACGCGTGGTCGTCCGTTGTTCGCGCATCTTTCTTCCCGCATCGATAACAAAAAACGGTTTTCGGAGCGAGGCATCCGATCGATCGATGTCCTTCTTTCCCGCAATTCCAGCAGGTCAATTCTTTATTCGCGCCGGCGTCGCGCGTCTCGGTTCGTCCCGGCGTGGGTGAACGGTGAGCTACCGAACGGTGTTCCCCCGGAGGCGTTTTCGCTCGCATCGCGGGAGATCTAGCCCGATTCTTCTCGTCGGTGTAATGGACGTGTCGCGTCGCCGAGTCGGAGCGCGAAGATGGTTGACGCCCGTTATATTGCGGGGCTGGCGACCGGTATTGGGATCGTTCATCCCTCCTTTCGTCCCGTTTTTCCGGCGTACGCGCGCGATCATTTCCCCGATCGGTTGTCTTTTCCGGAGTACGGCCGCGGTAACCTTGGCGGTCGGCGGAGGGCGATCGTTCCCCCCTACGCGCGTCGCGAGAGTCCGGACGCCGTGAGCGCTCGGAGCTGGGTGCGCGCGCCTCTCCGAAAACCGCGTAATTCGCGTCGCTTCGTCGCTGGTAAGATCGTGACGGCCGGTACGCGAGATCGGGGAAGGCCGAGCGTTCCGGTGGTGGGGGCGGTTGATAATACCGATCGGCTTGATAACTTCGCTCTACCCTCACGGCGATTCGTTCGAGATCGGTGAACGAATGAAAATCGTTACGCCGAATTGCGATTTGTAGCCGCGGTAACATATTCCGATGCGCGTAATCGAGTTGTTCGCGTAACGAGAACGGAGGTACGACTCGATCTAATAACGCTCGCAGACACGTCAAAAAGTCGACCGTATCTTCCCCCTCTCCCTGGGTACGGCGCAATAATTCCTTGCGAAGCGTGAATTGTAGATCGGGATCGCCAAACCGAGCCAGAAAAACGTCCTCGAATTCCCGATAGCTGCGTATGCGCGCTCGCTCCCCGCGGTACCACGTGAGCGCGATCCCTGTCAAAACGAGTGGTATACAGGGGAGCAGATCGGCGTCCGAGATTGGCACGATCTCGCGCGCTTCCTCGATGCGCGTGAGGAAGCCCATGGCGTCCTCCCCCCTTCGACCCGAAAACCGCAGGTCCCATTTCCGTTGCATATCGGCGACCGAACGCGAATTATTCAGTCCCGAGTAATTTTGCGTATATTCGCGTGTCCGTACGGGAGATGAATGGCCTTGAGGCGGAGGAAATTCCCGGTCGAAATTATTATGGGACGGAGGATCGCGCGGTAGATCGAGGTCGCGGTGTCGTTGCGCGAGAGCGTTCGAGTTCGCTCCTTGCCCCCCCCCCCCTCGGGAGGGGCAGTCGGTCGCGGCGGCGGGGGTAGTCCCTCGTACGCCGGTATCGCATTCACAGGCGGAGGCGCCTGGTCGTTTCGGGGCACGGTATTCGCGAGAGGTGGCCCGTTGTTATTCGGTGGAGCGCGAGTATTGTTACCGACATTCGCGGCTGCTCCTGCCGGATCGAGCGAAATTAAAAGGCTCGACAAGAGTCGATCCCGCAACTCATTCGCCTCCCCAACGATCGAGAGCCCACGCTGTTGTAGCTCGTGACGGAGGCGATCAGCTGACAGGTCGAGCTCTTGGACCGTCTCCATCGTTCCCGTGTTATTCGAGCCGGTTGCCATCGGAATATCCGTGACCGACGGATTTCGTGTGGCCTCGGCGCGACCCGAAATTACCCGAACGCGCGACTGTCGTAGCCCACGCGGGAGCTCGAAATCGGTTCCGTCGACCCTTACCCCCACTCACACTCGCGGACACTTGCACTCGCGAGCACTGTAACGCGAACGCGGCACTTCCGATGACAGGTCGCGGTACTTTACGCGCAATGATCGCGAGATGATTTTATTGGCGGCTTTCCCTTGCCTCTGTAAGGTTCTGTCCGGGGAGGATGGAGGGGAAGAAAAAAATAGAAATAACGAAAGGAAGCAGAAGATAACGGGAATTAGCGGAAAAGGGAGAAAAAAAAATAAATAAAAAAAAATAAAAAAAATAAAAAAAATAAAGGGTAAAAGGAAAGAGAAAAGAAAGAAATAGAAATATTACGGAAAAAAAGATTAATAAAAAAAATATGTAAAATAATTAAACGAAATTAACTAATTCAAAAAAGGAAAAAAAACGAAAAAAATGTTTCCGGAAATAAAGGGATAACGAAGATAAACACAACTAAAGAGAAAATAATTAACAAAGGAAAATTAATAAAGAGGGGGGGGGGGGGGGAAAGGAAAAAAAAATTAAATGGGCAGACAGTCGAAGGAAAAGAAAGAAAAAGGGAAGGGAAAAAAAAGAGAAAGGAAAAAAGAAAAGAGAATAAATAGATCAATTTAAGAAGTGAAAGAAAATTGAGGAAAGAAATTACCGAGGGGCGAAACAAAATTCGACGAGAACAGAAGGAAAGAAAAATGATCACATGAATTGTAAGTTACCGACCAGATGGGAGTCGGTAAGGTAGAACACGACGGCTGCTCGCTGTCCCGGGAACACGTGCTCACGGTGCCCCGAGAGCTATCGCAAGTCAGCGGCCCACAAGAAAATATAATAATGATAATAATTCCGAATAATTCGGCTTCCTGAGATTTTACTTCTCGAGGAATATTTCTCACAGGCAAGGCAATTCCGAAACGATATTATAATCGACAAGGCCGCTGCTACCGAGTCGAAAATGTAAACACGGGAGCACCGAGCCGGTACGGCTGACCTCTTGTTTGGAGAGAGACAGCGATAGCGGCCCGACGGTACCCGGGCGTACGGTGTGCCGGCGATCGTCGCGAGAACGGACGATCGCACACGAAACTTTATTTTGCCTTGCGCGCGTACGGAAAATATTTCTCGGGATCGTACTGATTTACAGGGTATATTCGGATGGTATATGGTAGGAGGAATACTTACCTGTTATTACGATAATCCAAAATCCTCCTTGCGTTCGTCCTGCGAGAGCGTAGCACATTGCGGTTTGTCGTAGCACGTGCTCACGTTAACACACACAGCAGCGTACTGAGCGTCTAACGACGACTCGAGTCGCGCTCGTGCGGCTTCGGCTACGCTCGGGAACGCTGCTCGCCTCGCCGGTTTCGGCGACGACGGTCAAAACAAAGTATACAAACGGACACTGACCAAAATCATGCAAACAACTATCCAGCACCCAAATACTCAAATTCTTTCACACACAGGTAGCGAGAGCTTCGACTCGAACAAAGTCGTTCGCCTGTTACCGATATTTTTCTTATTTCGCTCTGGATCTTATCTCTGTTTCCCCGGGGCCGATTTCTCGCGGATGTTTAATTAAATAAATTTAACGCCGTCGAGCCCCACGTTGGGCGCCAAATTTGTAACCGTTTTTCGCCCACACCAGAATCTACCCAATCGAGACGGCTACAAAACCCGTCTCACTCGGCCTTAAGGGCGCCAGCCGCGAGAGCGAGAGCTTTCGCGACAAAATTTTAATTTTAAGAGCCGAACGAGAGACGAGAGCGACCCTGTGTCGCTCAGCCTTGGGGAATTGGTAGAGGGGGTGGTTCGGTTGCCTCCGCGAGGAGGAAACAGAGACTGAGACGAAAGTCGGGAACTCCAAAAGATATTTTATTTGAGCGAATATCGAGAGCGTGGTCGAGAAGCGACTAGCGTGCACGCTCGTTCCCTCAATAACCCAAAATATTCACAATACAAGAGCAACAATAATTCGTAACTTAATTCGGCAACAGAAATGCGGTAACAGGTAATCGACGATGGACAATGTTCGGAATCTCGACGTTCGCTTATCAACGACAAACGTGGATCGCAGCCACGGTACCTTTCGCTACGGATATTTCGTAAGTCAGCCCGATCGCAGCGGGAGTACGCGGAATCTCATGAACAGCGGAAAAATGGTTATGTAATACGAAAGCGGAAAAGAAATAAATCGGGAAAAGAGATAACTCAAAAAAAAAAGAAATATAGAAAATAAGAAATCGGAAAGAGTAAATTATGAATTAATTGCGCGAAAGTTGATAGAGACGGAAATTAAATTAAGTTATGGACTCGCACGAGGCGCAAAATATTGCATGAAGTAAAAGGTTAAACGAGAACCTTCCAGGCCATTATTATAACGGAAACTATACGAGATTACAAAGCATGGATTTTACTGAATTTTTCCCCGAGAACAAATTCCGCGTTTCGCGCGCGAAGGCGTGCCGTCCCCACGATAACGAGTCGAGCTTGCTCTATTCTAACTCTAGCCTCAAACCGAACACGTACGACGATCTCACCGGTTTCGTTGCAGTTGCGGGAGCTTCTCGAGTTGCCCTCGGCCAGAAGTCCCACTTCGCGTATGACAAGATGTCGGTATTCTCGCGGAACGTTTTGCACGGATCGGCAGCGGTCACGACGTCCTTCCTTCTCGGGAGCCTACGATTGAGTCCCCGAGAGAAGTAACGCTCTCGCGATCGCGGGTCCTTTTTCCCCCACCCTATGCCTAATTTCGTTTCGCCCTCTGCTCTTATTTGTCCGAGTTCCCCGAATTACGGAGATCTCGCGCGGTTCTTTGAATTTCCTCGCGTTCGGGATATCGAGAACGCGAGGTGTCGAGTACGCTCGTGGTGGGAGGTTAATCCACGGGCGCCGGTGCGCGTAGACACGGGAACCTCGGTAGGACGAGCGAGGTGACGGCCTAGCGACGAGCCGGACGCTGTAGATCTCGGTAGCTGGTGGCTCGTCGCGTCGAGGCGGCTTCGGAGGGTGGAGGGCCCGTTGTCGGTAATGTCGTGCGCTCCCTCGGTAGCGGCGCGGCTGAACGGCGGGCGACGTGTCGAGGTGTTGGCCGTGTATGACTGCGACGGAATCGGTAACGAGGCTCCAGCCTGCTGACGGTGGATGACTGTAGCAAGGCTCCAGCCCGCTGTACGTGGTTGGGAGGTGTCGAGATGTCCTGGCGGCGGTTATGACCGCCGTACGCTCGAGAGAATGGATCGGAAAACAAAATAAAACTCGAAATTAGTCGCGGGAACTGTTCGCTCGCGATTGACCCTGTCTGTATGCCTGGAAGGGACTCTTCCCGGGAGAAAGAGTGCCGTGTGCCGTGCCGATACGCGCGAGAGCCTGAGATCTGGCTCTCTTTGTGACGGGAGCAGAAAAGCCCCGTCACAATGTATAGGGGTAACTATACCCCTATATACCTGTATATGTATGTAACCATATGTACGTATAGGGGTAACTATACCCCTATGTACCCGTACATGTATGTATATGTGTAGTGACTATACAGCCGTGTACGTATAGTCACTACAGCATCTACCTTCCCTATCCGGGGTACAACATACTAGTTCTAGACGATTTTATGACTAAATTGTGTGCCGTTGGTGCATTGTCCCTTAATTTTGAGAAGGGGCGAGAATGGGTGTGAGTGAATAGGAATATAGTTTGAACGGAGGAATATAGTGTGAGTGAAAGATGCGTTTAGGTAGGGATTTTATAGACGTGGGGTTTAGAGTGGGGCAGACTTTGCGTGTGCTTTAAAGATTTAGAATAATGAGAATGCATTAACTAGGAATAAATGGTAGGGCTTTTATGCGTGTGTAATTTGAAAAGAGAGAGAAGATTTTATGAGCGCGTATGATAGAGAGAGAAAGTTTACGAGCGCGAGGGATTTAGAGACTGCGAATGCATTAAATGAGTAGGGATTTTTATGCGTGTGTAATTTAGAAAAGAGAGAAGATTTTACGGGCGCGCGAGAGTTAGATAATGAGAATACGTGAGTAAGATTAATGTAGTGTGTGTGTAAGGGTTTTGTGCGTGTGCGTGGTTTAGAAAAGAGAGAGAGAAACGCGAGGGTTAGAGCGAGAGTTTTACGACTGTGAGGGATTAGAGTGAGAGAGCGAATGGGTAGAGGGAATGAACCTTGGAGCGTGCGTCAGTGGCACGTGCGGCTGGTCAACCTAATACAGTGGTTGATAATTTTTGTCTACAATTAGGTTTTTTTGAAAAAAATATAGGTGAGATGTTGCGTGGGACGTAACAGGTGACGTACCAAAAAAAGGGATGTTTTTTTCAGTGAACCCTCCAGTCTAACACCCAAGTATACAATAATCCCGGATAGAAGCTCCGGACTCGCATTCGAAACTGCATTCCATCAAAAATCCTCCGAACTATCCGAACCCTCTTCGCACACGAACTTCAATTACCGTGTTCTCGAGTTGATAAACCATTCCTCTCGGTAAATTCGAATGTACCCGTAGTGAAGGCGGGTCCAACCCTTAAGGACGCGAGTCCGGAGCTTCTATCTGGGCTTATTGTATACTTGGGTGTTAGTTTAGAGGGTTCACTGAAAAAAACATCCCTTTTTTTGGTACGTCACCCGCGTACGATTTAATTTAGAAAAATCAACGGTTTCGAGAAAAAAAATGTGGAACGCCCTTAAGGACGTGCGTCCAGAGCTTAATAATTTTTTATATCATGTTGGATACCAAACAGAAAATGTTTGTAAAGTTACAAACAATGTACACCTCTAGAAGCCGAGATATTAATTGTTTATTGCAACTTTCAACGTATCGGCTATATGTCTGGACGTGCAGTTTCAATTCTCGGGGTGTGCATTGGCTGATTATTTTTTATATCATGTTAGATACCCAATAGAAGATATTTGTAAAGTTACAAACAATTTACACCTGTAGAAGCCAAGATATCAATTGTTTATTGCAATTTTCAATACATCCGCTATATCTCTCTAGAAGCTGAGATATTAATGGTTTATTGCAATTTTCAACGTATCGGCTATATGTCTGGACGTGCGTTTTCAATTCTCGAGGTGTACATTGGCTGATTATTTTTATATCATGTTGGATACCCAATAGAAGATATTTGTAAAGTTACAAATAATGTACACCTCTAGAAGCTGAGATATTAATTGTTCATTGCAATTTTCAACGTATTGACTATATGTCTGGACGTGCGGTTTCAATTCTTGGGGTGTACATTGGCTGATTATTATTTATATCGTGTTGGATACCCGATAGAAGATATTTGTAAAGTTACAAACAATGTACACCTCCAGAAGCCAAGATATTAATTGTTTATTGCAATTTTTAAGACATCCGCTATATGTCCGGACGTGCGGTTTAAATTGTCGGGGTGTACATTGGCTGATTATTTTTTATATTGGGTATCCAAATTGCAATAAACAATTAATATCACAGCTTCTAGAGGTGTACATTGTTTGTAACTTTACAAATATCTTCTATCGGGTATCCAACATGATATAAAAAATAATCAGCCAATGTACACCCCGAGAATTGAAACCGCACGTCCTGATATATTGCTGATATATTGGCAATGGCAATAAACAATTAATATCTCGGCTTCTAGAGGTGTACATTGTTTGTAACTTTACAAGTATCTTCTGTTGGGTGGACAATACGATATAAAAAATTATCAGCCAATGTACACCCCGACAATTGAAACCGCACGTCCGGACATATAGCGGATGTATTGAAAATTGCAATAAACAATTAATATCTTGGCTTCTGGAGGTTTACATTGTTTGTAACTTTACAAATATCTTCTATCGGGTATCCAACATAATATAAAAAATAATCAGCCAATGTACACCCCAAGAATTGAAACCGCACGTCCAGACATATAGTCGATACGTTGAAAATTGCAATAAACAATTAATATCTCGACTTCTAGAGGTGTACATTATTTGTAACTTTACAAATATCTTCTGTTGGGTATCCAACATGATACAAAAAATAATCAGCCAATGTACACCTCGAGAATTGAAAACGCACGTCCAGACATATAGCCGATACGTTGAAAATTGTAATAAACCATTAATATCTCAGCTTCGAGAGGTGTACATTGTTTGTAATTTTACAAATATCTTCTGTTGGGTGGCCAACACGATATATAAAATAATTAGCCAATGTACACCCCAACAATTGAAACCGCACGTCCGGACATATACCGGATGTATTGAAAATTGCAATAAACAATTAATATCTTGGCTTCTGGAGGTGTACATTGTTTGTAACTTTACAAATATCTTCTATTGGGTATCTAACATGATATAAAAAATAATCAGCGAATGTACACCTCGAGAATTGAAACCGCACGTCCGGACATATAGCGGATGTATTGAAAATTGCAATAAACAATTGATATCTTGGCTTCTAGAGGTGTACATTGTTTGTAACTTTACAAATATCTTCTATTGGGTACCCAACATGATATAAAAAATAATCAGCTAATGTACACCCCGAGAATTGAAACTGCACGTCCAGACATATAGCCGATACGTTGAAAGTTGCAATAAAAAATTAATATCTCAGTTTCTAGAGGTGTACATTGTTTGTAACTTTACAAATATATTCTATTGGGTATCCAACACGATATAAAAAATAATCAGCCAATGTACACCTCGAGAACCCAATATTTATAATACAACGCCCAAACAGATATAGTTTCTTAAAGAATATTCGTAATTTATGTTTTTTTTTATTGTTCGCATATCAAACATAGCGAAGGATACTCGTAAATATATATTTGAATGGCTATTCACAGTCTAGAACTCTGTAAGTGCTGACAAATGAATTTTGAGTCGACCGAATCGAGAATACGGAAGGGTACGGGAGCGCGTGAGAACCCCTGCGCGCGCGGCGAACTGCCGGATGAACTACCCGCTAGCTTCAGCTTCATTGTGTAAATTTGTAAATTTTGTAATTTTTTGTTGTTTGTAAATACATCTTCGCTTTGATTTCATGTGGCGGGTATATGTGGGAAATATACCCGGACTTGTTGGAAATATATCCCCAGCCCTAGAGGTATTGTAGTATACTTACGGTTTCTTCGTGGTGAAGTGCGTCACTTTCGGTGTTCATTTTTCTAAAAAGTCATCCCAATATCTCGGTGATTGGTCGTCTTGGAAAAGTTTGATCGTCAAAACTGTCCCCGGTTTAACCATTTTCGTCGCATATGTGATGGCTTGCATATGGTGGGCATGACATTTGACTGCGAATATAAGAAAAATAACAACAAGTGAGTGAAACAAGTACTCTCAGAAATATAATCGCAAACTCAAACCCACACGTTAGTTATATCACAGAGTGACTGTCAAAAATGTGTAAATAGTATCGATGTGCGGATAGGAATTGACTTGAATATTGATATTCTCAGCTCAGCATATATCTCAACTCAAAATAGTGAAGTCGCTTACTTCACCATTCTGAGCTGAGATATATAATTTTTTTGGAGGATAGCATTTTTTTACGTCTTAAATATATGGAAATCATAAAACCTCTTTTCGTGATCTCTAAAAATTTAGTTACAGCGGTGGCCTTAAACGAGGACTTTTCTCAAATCAAAAACTGAATGGTGGGAGCGAAAAAATAAAAACAAAGTTTATTTTCGACACACCCTAATATATATGTAAAGGAAATATATTCCTTTAAATGGTTCCGCGCTCTCGAGTACTGAGTGTCGGTACAGTAGGCCGCGATAGAGGAATGTAGAAGTAGATGTACAACCAAAGTCGACGCACGTGTCAGTTGAGCTTTAGTAGAGATTTATTATTAATCACCTGTGATTAACAATAGACACTCGGGTTTACGAACATTAAATGTCGTTTCGTTTATTACAGGTGAGAACTTTGTAAATAATAGTTTTGAACCCATAAGATAATAAATTCCGTTTATTACAGAAACACAATTATGTTCTAACCTTCGATGTCAAGAATCCTGGAACCACAACAAATAACTCATAAAACGACATTTCTCGTAAAATCTACCGAGGACACCTTCGATGATGGACAAACTAAGGTTCGAGTTCATCATGGGAGCAAGAAGAGGTGACGAAAAATCAAACAGCCTCTTCCTAACCTCAATCAGCACCCTCGACGGTGAGATTTTTGACGTGCCACGCGAGTATCAGGATATAAGCCTACACACAGAATTAACTAAAACAGACACCTTCAAAAAAGTGAAGAATGCGATCACAAAAAGACACCAGAAGAGGAACGTTTGGATTATACTGAACGATGCCTTGAAAGCGATCTACATTGATGACGGCGGAAATATACAATTCGCTGATTACATATTAGAAGAAAGATATGAAGAACCACAAGCTACAGGACAAACAGGCAACACCGGTGGTATCTCAAGAGAGGAATTGACGATGATTCTAGAAAGATTCGCTAAAACAGAAACGGAGTCAAGAAAAAACCTCAATAAACTAGCAGAGAAATTTGTGCTAGAAAAATTCAACAACAAAAACAGTAATGTAACGCAATGGATGGAGCTATTCGAAAGCGAATGTGAGCGTTTGAGTTTACAAAAAAACGAGGAAAAGATAGAGGTTTTACGACTATTCTTGGAAGGCTCTTGTACAGATTGGTACAGCTCAATGCTAATAAAACTTACGATTAATTCAGAGTGGACAGACTGGAAGGAAAACTTGTGCGAAACCTATGCAGATAAGGGATGGACGCCGGCAAAATACGCGATCGGCTTCAAATATATCAGTGGATCTCTATTAGATTACGCTCTGAAAAAAGAAAAACTACTACTAGAGATGAATAAGTCCATGAGTCCAGACATACTGATAAACTTGATCGCAGCCGGATTACCAGACTCTGTGACAAACCGGATCAATAAATCAACGGTAAAAGAAACAAAAGATATGTTCAACGAAATCAGGAGTCTGGAACACCTGGTGAAAAACAACACATCTGATAAAAAGAAAAACGCAGCAACGACTCCGAAAGAAAAACAAGATAACAAAAAACCATGCAAAACATGCGAAAAATTAGGGAAAAAGAATAGATACCACCCTGAAGATTCGTGCTGGTTCAAAAACAAATCTAGCCTCACCGAAGGGAAAAACCAAATAAGACTCGTCAACAACTCACAACTAGAATGCGAGTTACAAGAAGATGATCAAAAAAACTAATTGTGCCGCCATTAATTAAAATAAATTTGGTACTGGATGGAAAGCTTGAAGTATCTGGGATTTATGACTCCGGATCAAATGTCTCACTGATAAATTCGAGACTACTAAAAATCAACAATGAAGAAGCAGGAAGTTCAAACAATACTAATTTGAAAACGATTAATGGCGTGAAAAAAACAAGTGGTACAATAAAAATAGACACAAGAATCTTCAATATTGAGAAGAAAATTACAGTCTTTGTGATCGACGGAAGAAACTTCGATTACGATTTCCTAGTAGGACTAGACTGCATAAAGGAATTTCAACTAACGCAGGATGAAAACCTTAACATCATTCAAAAAGGTCCAGGAAAAGAAAAAATAATCATTGAGGATACAATTGACAGTGATTTAGAAACCAACAACAGTCACAAGATGGGGAAAAGTCAAGCAGCAAAGGACCCCAGATATTTGGTAAACTTTAACGAAAATTTCGAAGAGGAAAACTTCAGCATCTCGATAAATCACTTGAACTATGAGAAACAATCTAAAATAAACGAATTAATAAACGAAAATGCGACCATTTTCGCAAAAGATAAATACGACATCGGGATAGTGTCTGACTATGAAGCTCACATCGACCTGTTAGTGGAAAGATATTGTAGTAAAAGACCGTACCGATGCTCAGTCGAAGATAGAAAAGAAATAGAGTCACAAATCGCGAAGCTACTGGAAAAAAAACTAATCGAAGAGTCGTACAGCTCGTTCGCTGCCCCAGTAACTTTGGCGTTCAAGAAGGAAGAAAACAGGAAATCGAGATTGTGCATAGATTTTCGGGACCTAAACAAAATTGTCGTGCCTCAGTCACATCCTTTCCCACTTATTGAGGATCTCATGGTAAAAACAAGGGATTGTAAATTTTTCTCCAAGCTGGACATAAACTCGACGTTTTGGTCAATACCCCTGAAGATCGCAGACAGACATAAAACAGCATTTGTCACGCAAGAAGGACACTTTCAGTGGACCTGCCTACCGTTCGGCCTAAGGACCGCACCGGCCATATTTCAAAGGATAATGAGCAACATAATAAGAAAACACAAATTGACAAACTTCACGGTTAGTTACATAGACGATATACTAATATTTTCGAAAACATTTGAAGATCATATTAAACATTTAACAAAGCTATTCGAAGCTATAAAAAGAGAAGGTTTCAGGCTCAAGTTCTCAAAATGCAGCTTTGCTGAGAACTCAGCAAAATATTTAGGTCATGTCATACAAAATAATTCGGTAAAACCACTAAAAGATAACTTGGTTTCGATAAAAAATTTCCCGATACCGAAATCACAAAAAAACGTGAGACAATTTTTGGGGAAAATCAATTTCTACCATAAATACGTGCCTAAAATAGCTATAAAACTGGAGCCGTTACACAACCTACTAAGAAAAGGCCAAGAATTCAACTGGACTGAAGAGTGCCAAAGATCTTTCGAGGAGATGAAACAAATACTATGCACTCAGCCGGTGCTGACAATTTACGACCCAAATCGACCAATACATATCTACGCAGACGCCAGCCTTCTAGGAGTGGGGGCCGTACTGAAACAACCACAGGAATACAAAACTGAAAAACCAGTGGCATACTTCTCAAAAAAATTGAACGAAACTCAAAAAAGGAAAAAAGCCACATATTTAGAATGCCTGGCGGTGAAAGAATGTGTACGATACTGGCAACATCGATTAATAGGAAGGAAATTTACAGTCTTCTCAGATCACAAACCGTTGGAGAATCTAAACATCAAATCAAGAACCGACGAGGAACTTGGGGACTTGATGTATTATCTGTCTCAATACGATCTTGAGATTAAATACGAACCAGGTAAATACAATATCGAGGCTGACTGCCTCAGCAGAAATCCTGTCCTGGATCCAGATGAAAACATAGATGAACAACTGAAAATTATAAACATCATAACACTGGAAGACATTCTGGAAGACCAAGAAAAGAACGAACAAATAGCAGTGACAAAAGATAAACTAATATCAAGAGAAAATATTTTATTTAAAAAAATAAGGAAAACAGAAAAAATAATATTAACAGAAGAGTTTAGCATCAAGTTCCTGAAGAAGACTCATGAACACCTGTGTCACATCGGCATTAAACAGATGCAGAAAACCATATGTCCGTACTATACAGCGAGAAATCTAATCAAGAACATCGAAAAAACATGCAAAAGTTGCACGACTTGCATAAAAAATAAAACAAGAGGGCAGCCAAAATACGGTTTACTGTCACACTTAGGCCCAGCCACGAGGCCCTTCGAAATCGTCTCGGTAGACACTGTGGGAGGTTTCGGTGGTTCAAGATCAACAAAGAAATACCTTCACTTGCTGGTAGATCATTTTACAAGGTACGCCTACATTCTAACGTCTAAGACGCAAAATGCAACAGACTTTATTAGACTAGTGGACGGCGTCGCAGAAACGGGACCGATCGGTATGATTCTCTCGGACCAATACCCAGGTATCAATTCAAAAGAATTTAAGAGCTTCCTGAACAAGATAAACACTAAAATAATATTCACGGCAGCAGACTGTCCTTTCTCAAACGGCTTAAACGAACGATTAAATCAAACACTAATTAATAGAATAAGATGTAAAATCAACGAAAACAAAAAGAAGGTGGCCTGGACAACGATAGCGCACGAATGTATACAGAAATATAACGACACAAATCACAGTGTCACGGGATTTGCACCATCATACTTAATGAACGGCACGGATGCTTCAATATTGCCGAAGGAACTACAAAGGAAGAGGACAACAGATCAAGATTGGACCAAAGACAAAGAAAGTGCTCTGGAAAATTCAATAAAGTCACATGACTATAATAAAAAAATCTACGACAAACATCGGAAGGATATAAACTTCAACGTAGGTGACAAAGTCTTCGTAGAAAACGGAAACAAATTAAATAGGAAAAAACTCGACGAGCTGAGAATTGGACCATATGTAATCATCGGAAAAATCTCGAATTCGATTTTCGAGATCAACACGGGTCATAAGAAATTAGAGTCGAACCTTTTCCATGTGTCCAAGCTAATTCCACTTCCAACATCTGAAGAAGACAACACCGACGAAGAAAGAAGTGACAGTGATTGAATGATTAGTACATATTACAAAAAAAAAAAAAAAGTAAACATTTTTCTCCCGCGGGAGGGGTGATGTAAAGGAAATATATTCCTTTAAATGGTTCCGCGCTCTCGAGTACTGAGTGTCGGTACAGTAGGCCGCGATAGAGGAATGTAGAAGTAGATGTACAACCAAAGTCGACGCACGTGTCAGTTGAGCTTTAGTAGAGATTTATTATTAATCACCTGTGATTAACAATAGACACTCGGGTTTACGAACATTAAATGTCGTTTCGTTTATTACAGGTGAGAACTTTGTAAATAATAGTTTTGAACCCATAAGATAATAAATTCCGTTTATTACAGAAACACAATTATGTTCTAACCTTCGATGTCAAGAATCCTGGAACCACAACAAATAACTTATATATACTTATACACATATACATATATATTGTTACGAAAGTGCGTTGCGAGATATCAGCATTTGACAGTATTGCAAGCACGCGGTTATGGAAACCGATCCGCTCGCTGCTTTGACTGATTTGACAGACGAATAAAATATAGCTTACCAACGATCGTGCTTTGACAAACAGTCTTGACCGTGACTTCTATACGAACGGACGTGTCTCTACGGTTAATAATCCTTGAAATACAACATCTGCCCTTTCAATTCGTAATCTTTGGTGTTATTTATTTGCTCGTTCGTAACATTGGTGTCAGGAGTGGTGCTTTTTCGAATTCGCGTAAAAAAAATAAGTGTAAAGGATTACAGTGAGAAAAAAGTTAATAGTGAAGAGGAATAAGAAAAGAAGAGCTTCGGCAGTCGTTTGAGGAAAACATTCAACAAGAATTCGAGATGATATTCGGGAAGTGATTGGTAGAGCCACGCAGATCGCAGCAAAGGAAACAGCAAATATTCTTCACCAAATCGCAACGGAACAGAGAGATAATGTTTCATTTCTTTCTTCCACTTTTTACCCTTAATTGCTTAAATTAATATTTCGTAAAAAGGAATTTTATTTTTCAATAAGGAAATAATTTAATTCTATCAGGTCGTCAATTATTTATCAAAATATAAAAATTTGCGATTGAAATTCAATTCTTTTTATGGATCTGGATTTTGGGATTAATATTTTTTTTTAAAGATTAAAGTAGTATTTGAATCCAATTTTAATTTTCAACGAAATAGTTACATTGTCAAAGAATGATCTTAACGAATCTCCTTGACGCGATAATTAAAGAAAATTTAAAGGAAATATTAAATTTGACTTTGAAAAAGTTTTTTTTTATTTGAAGAAAATGTTCAAAGTTACGCGGAGATTGGGTAGGTTATATATAGTAAAATCAAACTTAATAATGTGAAAAGAGAAATTCAGAAATTTATTTGTGAATTTTTTATGATTATCCTCATAGAAAAATGTATTCTTTTCGAAAATTAAGAATTAATGGTGCCAGTTCCGAGACGTAATAATGGAAAGTAGATTCTTGGCTGGACGCTGGGATGTTGTAGGAGTGGTTCCGAAAAACAACATCCTGTGAAGGGTTTCCGGGAGGATCTGGTATTAAGTGGAAATTCAACGTTTAACTGGGCTTGGTTATTCGTTGGTGTCACTTGCTCGGGATTTTCCTGCCTGAGGATCAAGAAATAACTTTCCTTCAACTAACTTGAATCTCTGATTATAATTCTTGATAATGGAGTATTTCTTGGATTCCCGAAGAATAATCTGTCTGCTATTTTTTGGTCGGATTCACTAAGGCAACTCAGCGGCATGCACTTTATTGTTCAGAAAATAGTGACCGATGTGTGTGAGTGCTCCTGTGTAATAAAAATCTTTCCTGTTAACTGTTACGTCGGACTACTCCGGGATGTCATTTCATACTAGAAAGCATTGATATTACATCGATAGTTGAATCTTTTGTGCAGAGAAGTTTATTTCTGTACAAGGGGAAGTAATGATTCTAGATGAACTTATTGTACAGAAAAGTTTATTTCTGTACAAAGGGAAGTAATGATTCTGGAAGAATTTTTTTGTGCAGAGAAGCTTATTTCTGTACAGAAAGTAATGATTCTGTTTGTAAAAAGATCTTTAAACTCAAGATGAGTTCAAGAAAATTTTATTTGTTCCGAACTCCTCGATTTATGTTACATCAGTCAGCGCAGCTTACGGTTTCTTACAACAATATTCTAGAAAAGTGAAAAGTTGACTTACCAACTAAAGTCCCGCTGTCCCTTTTTTTGGAAACGACAACATCTGTAAACAGAAAACCATGTTTCAGTTGAGGAAGGTGATTGGGGATATTCATGGAGATCAATGAGACTTGTCTCAAACAGTCTCGTCACGGTAATGATTGCGTAAACAGCTCTCCGAAATAAACGAGATATATTAATCACAACATGTAACTAAAGTTCGCAACGTTGCAGCAACGAAATGACCTCAACTGTCAATCGTGTATTGAATGTAGATAACCTAAAAATTGACCTCATATTTTAATATGAATAAAAATGGATCTACGTACAAGCCCTGCATGCTGTGCATGCTTCAAATAATTACGAAGCATCCTAGACAATTTACAGCTGGTTCCATACAAACGGTTATGGTTCCATACAGATGTAACGATGGACTTGCGGATCCCATCGGGTATTCAAAGGCGAATAATTTTTTTTCAGCAAACATTTATGAGCTAGATTCGACTCGATAATTATTGTTAAACATTCTCGAAAATATTTGCCAAGTTTTATGCGAGTCTTTCATGCGGAAAATTGTCCAGGAGCGAATAACGACGAGACTAAAAATTAGCTGATTTTCGAAGCCCCTTAACTTTTTTTCGGCATTCATTTATGAGCTAGATTCAACTCGACAATTATTGTTAAACATTCCCGAAAATATTTGACAAGTTTTATGCGAGTCTTTTATGCGGAAGACTGTCCACGAGCCAATAACGACGAAACTAAAAATCAGCTGTTAGGCCAGTCGGCTGTCCCGCATTTCCATTTTTTAGTTGTTTCTTCCTGAGTGTAGAAGGAATCTGGGATTTCGATGGTATTCGGGAAATGGTCGCTATCGTGGAGGTCGTCGTCTACGTACCACTCCACAGTCGGGGCCAGTTCAGCCCTACTCATTGATAGATCGATTATACTTGAATTCCCTGATGCTATATTGTAGTGTGTTGCTTGTCCATCGTTGTGAAGAACAAGTCCTAGCACGTCTATCCATTCTTCTACTTTGTGTCCTCTACTGTCGGTTATTGAAAACGGCGTAAATGTTAGGCCCTTTTCGTAAACATCACAGACATCGAAAACGACAAAACCGCTAAGGCTCGGTGAAATGCATAACTCCCGTCTTTTTGCCGTAGCGGGCAGTCGGAAGTAAAAAAGACAGTTTTCCATGATAAAGCTACGACTATATTTCTCTTCAGACAGTTCGAACTGTTATATCTCACAATTATAATACGTCCGGGTAGTTAGCCCCCCATTTTGGAAAAATTCCACATTCTGGGGGTTGTTTTGAGTTGTTCTAAACATTGTTCCAAATTCGCAATATTGATAAACGAAACGTGAACAAATGGGAGCAAAAAAGGTTTTTTTTAGCGATATAATCGTATTCAAATCAATATCAAGTGCAATTCATCGATCTACAACCAATTTACAACTAAAAAATCATTCTACTGATCTGGAAAGATCGTCGACAGATCGAGAACATCCTTTTACATCGCCAGAAAATAATCTCGACCGACATTTGTCGTCGTTTCGCGTTTATTCAACTTTGTGCGTACGATACACAGAAATCATTAACGGAACCTAGACGAACCGGAAAATGCCACGAACAATCCTTAAACAATCCAATTGTTTATCCTGGTGATATGAATAGACAATCGCTTACTTGCAAGTCGGTCAAAGGTAAAAAAAAAACGTCGACTAAAAAACAAATCCGGTCGAGAATTTTTGTTCTGGCGATAATGAAAGTTATTCTGGTATGTTCTCGGTTCGATTTATGGCCGATTGTGGCCAGAACAAACATTCTCGACCGAGTTTATTTTTCAATTCATGTTTTCTTTTTTACTTTTGACTGACATGCAAGTGAGCGATCGCTCTACAAATTTAGAACAATCATGAGTAGACCTAGAACCTGGAACAATTGGAACAAATTTTCTTATGGCCAGAAAAAAATTATCGACCGAATTTGTTTTTTAGTCAACATTTTTTTTTAGGTTTGACCGACATGCAAGTGAGCGATCGCTCTACAAATTTCGAACAATCACTAGTAGACCTAGAACAACCCGAAATAATTTACAACAAACTGTTTTATACCCAGAACAAAAATTATCGACCGAGTTTCTTTTTCACTTAACTTTTTGTTAATTTTTGACCTACTTGCAAGTGAGCGATCGCTTTAGAAATGTAGAACAATTATTAGTAGACCTAGAACAATCTGGAACAATCTGGAACAAACTTTCTTATGGCCAGAAAAAAATTATCTACCGAATTTGTTTTTCAGTCAACGTTTTTTTTAGGTTTGACCGACATGTAAGTGCGCGATCGCTCTACAAAATTAGTACAATCATTCGTAGACCTAGAACAACCCAGAACAATCGGGAACAAACTTTCCAGTACACAGAACAAAAATTATCGACCGAGTTGTTTTTCAGTTCGTTTTTTTTAGTTTTTACCGACTTATAAGTGAGCGATCGCTCTACAAATTTAGAACAGCCCTGGTACACCTAGAACAACCCGGAACAATATTAAACAAACTTTTTTTATATCCAGAACAAAAATTATCTACCGACATGTTTTTCACTTCAAGTATTTTTTGTTTGTTTTTATGTTCCAGATTGTTCCGGGTTGTTCTAGGTCTACTAATGATTGTTCTAAATTTGTAGAGCGTTCGCTCACTTGCAAGTCGGTAAAAACTACAAAAAAACTTGAACTGAAAAAAATTCGGTCGATAATTTTTGTTCTGTGTATTGGAAAGTTTGTTCCCGATTGTTCAAGGTTGTTTTAGGTCAACTAATGATCGTTCTAAATTTGTAGAGCGATTGCGCACTTACATGTCGGTCAAATCTAAAAAAAACGTTGACTGAAAAACAAATTCGGTCGATAATTTTTTTCTGGCCATAAGAAAGTTTGTTCCAAATTGTTTCAGGTTGTTCTAGGTCTGCTAATGATTGTTCTACATTTGTAGAGCGATCGCTCTCTTGCAAGTCGGTCAAAAATTAACAAAATGTTAACTGAAAAAGAAACTCGGTCGACAATTTTTGTTCTGGGTATAAAAAAGTTTGTTCCAAATTATTCCGGGTTGTTCTAGGTCTACTAATGATTGTTCTAAATTTGTAGAGCGTTCGCTCACTTGCAAGTCGGTAAAAACTAAAAAAAAACTTGAACTGAAAAAAATTCGGTCGATAATTTTTGTTCTGTGTATAGGAAAGTTTGTTCCCGATTGTTCAAGGTTGTTTTAGGTCAACTAATGATCGTTCTAAATTTGTAGAGCGATTGCGCACTTACATGTCGGTCAAAACTAAAAAAAACGTTGACTGAAAAACAAATTCGGTCGATAATTTTTTTCTGGCCATAAGAAAGTTTGTTCCAAATTGTTTCAGGTTGTTCTAGGTCTGCTAATGATTGTTCTACATTTGTAGAGCGATCGCTCTCTTGCAAGTCGGTCAAAAATTAACAAAAAGTTAACTGAAAAAGAAACTCGGTCGACAATTTTTGTTCTGGGTATAAAAAAGTTTGTTCCAAATTATTCCGGGTTGTTTTAGGTCTACTAATGATTTTTCTAAATTTGTAGAGCGCTCGCTCATTTGCAAGTCGGTAAAAACAAAAAAAAATTGAACTTAATAACAACTCGTTCGATAATTTTTGTTCTGTGTATAGGAAAGTTTGTTCCCGATTGTTCCGGGTTGTTTTAGGTCTACTAATGATTGTTCTAAATTTGCAGAGCGATCGTGCACTTACATGTCGGTCAATCCTAAAAAAAAAAAAAACGTTGACTGAAAAACAAATTCCGTCGATAATTTTTTTCTGTGTATAGTAACCCAAATAGACAAACGTGGTGCTCGGCAAATGAATGTCGGTAAGAAGTCGGCAAGTGTGCGGCACGTAAGGTCACGTATGTATCACATAACACAGCATGTACTACTGCATAAAGCTGTAAGGTGACGGCAGGACGAGGCATCACACCGCGATGACACGATGGCGTCAAATAAGCGGCACATTTGAACATTAGATTTGGGTGCCTATTAATACAGGCTTTGAAATTATGTTGACGCCAAAATGACTGTTTGCGGTGCCCCCTTTTTAAATTCAAATTGGCTGAACATTGTGGCGAAACGCTGGCTGCAAAAGTACAGCTTGCAGTTCCAGCCATGTACAACGCAATTTGTTCAATATGGTAACGGCGCCTTGACGGCAGAAGGCTTGTTTGATGTGCCACTTTTTTTAATCCAAGTTCGCTGAACACAGTGGCGGCACGCTGGCTGCAAAAGCAGAACCCGCGGTGCCGGCCGCGTATAACGTAATTTGTTCATATGGAAACGGCGCATCGACGACAAAATTACTGAACGCGATGCTACTCACGATTGTAAACAATTTGGAACGTCGTGGCAGAACGAATGGTTTAGAAAACAGAAACGTAGTGGCGACAAATATGTGGCAAAATCACGGCATTTGAAGAGAGCGGTATGACGGCATGTTTACAGTAAAATCAGCAACTGCTGTAAGAACAAGATGACTGAAAATTTACTGATGCCAAAAATTATTTTTAAAAAATTGTGCTCCTAGAGTGATTGTCATTTAAGGTCTATTAAGCTAGCACCCCCACTACGTCCAAAAAATGTTTGAATACCTCGAAATAATAGGCTTTTTATAGGCTCTCGAATGACACTAAAAAAAATTTTTAGGCTCATCCCAGTTTCGTGAAAATCGAAATTCAAAAGTGGGGGCGCCAGCTAACATTAAGCCAGCGCCGGTTTTTTTCGTGTAACACTTGGAAAATTTTTATTGGTCTCAGATTTATGGGCTTTTTATGGGCTCTTCAGATATGCAACATTCTACTTCCCCGAATCAACCCTTATGAAAGTAGCAACCCTTAAAATGTTTTTTAAGATTTCGAAAATTTTCAAGGGTGGCTCATTACAGAGGGGTTAATTCTGGGTAGGTGGGACGGACATATCTTAAGAGCCCATAAAAAGCCCATAATTTTAAGATCAAAGAAATGCTTCTAAGTATTGCAAGAGAAAAGGTAGTGCTAGCTTAACGTTACGCTAACGCTTTAAATTTTTAATTTATAAATTCTCTTAAATGAAATAAGCCATAATATTTTTTTTTCTGCCCGAATTCGAATAGCTCGTGAACAGCTTGTAATTCCGTTGTAAGTTCATATTTCAAAAAAACGGTCTCGATATTTGAAATCATTTTTGATCGAAATAGGTCTAAGTTTAAAAAAAAAAATCGAAGCAATTTTGTTTAGATTTTAAATTATTTTGGAATTACAGGCTTTTTATGGGCTCCCGAATGTCACAAAAAAAAAAAAAAATTCGACCCATGACTGTTTCGAGAAATGCGAAATTGAAAAGTGGGTTTGCCAGCTTGACATTAAGCCATCGCCAACTTTTTTCGTATGTTACTTAGAAATCGCGGTGAAGTTTGGAACGTTGCAAGTTTGCAACACTTTTCCAGCTCTCGCGCCCCGCATATGACGGGTGCGCGAAGAGGTTATGGCACCACAGCATCGCAATTTATTCATTTCCCATCGCATGTAAGCTTTGCTATATTACAATAAAGGTAATTTTTGTGATACAATCCCTAACAAGTTGAACCAACTTTATATCCATCCCATTTTACGGAGTGTTTACCCAGTTTCCTACCGAGTAGGATTTAGTCACTTGTCCTACCAAACGTTCTCACCCAGTATCCTACGGTGGTGCAAGCACAGACGTGGTGCTTAATCACAGTAGGACAAAGTGCGATCTCACTCACCGGTCTTGCCCAGTGTCCTACCCACGAGCGCTTCCAGATTCGGTCGGATCATTACTTTATCTAACCGCACCCTATTACCCACCGTTCTCTTCCGTAGTCGGTTGGATCGTGTTCTATCTAGCCAAATATCCTACCTAGTGTACTACTCACCTGACGTTTCCATATTCGGTTAAATTGTGCTCTATCCAACCGAATATCCCACCCAGTCTACTACTCGCTCAGCGCTGGCGTATTTGGTTGGATCGTGATCAATCCAACCGAATATCCTACCCAGTTTATTACGTACCTCGCGCTTTTATATTCAGTTGGATCGTGTTCAATCCAGCCCGATATATGCTACCCAATGTACAGTGTACCCACCTTCGCTTCCATAGTCCGTTGGATCGTGTTCCATCCAACCGAATATCCTCCCCAGTGTCTCATTCGCCTAGCGCTTCCGTATTGGATTTGACCGTATTAATCGAAACGGACCATAATCTGAATCGCGGTTCGGTTGAAGGTAACCCATTTAGATCACTTCTTCATACCTGATGTTTTTTCACTACCTGGGTGTTGTTCGCTGCGGCAAAAGACGCGCCCTTGTTCAAACGTGTTGAAGCGCCCTTCACATTCCAACGTTAATGCGTTCGCATACTGGCATTCCCAAACAATGTCACTCACCCCAGCAGAGTCGGATAGCGTGCATCGAGGACTAGTTCCTATACTAAATCGTTTGAGTCGCCTTTCACACCTAGTTCACACTGAGGCGGCTTCGAAATCTCGCTGCTGAAAAGCGCGTAGATAGAATTTGACAAAAAATGGACGACTTTATTTCACAGAATCCTTGCAATAAGATTTCATGTTGAAAATATGGTTTGAAGTTTAATATATACTATTATTTCATTTACATATCTTATTTATAGACGTGTCATAAGCTCGTAAAAATGTACGTTTTGATTATGTGAACTAGATCCGGTCCCGACGGTTTCGGATAATCGAGGTTCTACTGTAATTTGAATTGGTGATTGTTGTTATTATCCTGTTGTGCCCAGTTGACTCCTTGTTTATAATCGTTGACGGTTACATCAGTGTAGTTCACTAGTGTATCCGATTTTTCGGTGAGTATCTTTGTAACAAATATTACCTGTAACACAAATAATTAATATACACATTATTTTAACTTGTACAGAGGGAACGTGGAGTATGGTTGTGACGAGAAGATTACTACGACCATCCCTTGTTTCTAATAAAAATGAACAATGTCGAAGAGTTATTCTTCGAAATAATTGAGTTGGAATACCTGAAACATGCATCCAGATTCGTTGTTGCATGCAATGAAAGTGTGCTATTTTCGTAAAATAAATTAGTCATATAAATTCCTGGAGAAGAGATCAGCATCGATGTGTGTTCGCCAGTAGCTGCGCGTGTGTGTGTATCAGTGATCCACAATAGGTTGTCTCGATTGCACAGCCGTTGCGGAGAGTGTGATATTCGTGGTTTTTTGTCTAATGCCTTCAATGCCCAGCAAATTTGGAATGAGAAGAGGAGTAGGTAGATGGCGAAGCCACCACTGTTTTTGCGGCGTCGATTACGACGGTAGTGCGACGGTGATGACAATCTTCAAAGATAAAGAATGATTAGAATATTTAAAAAAATAAATATGCAATTTTAAATATTCATTGTAATTATATAAAGCTTGTATTCTCACTTGGCAACTCTAATCCGTTTCCCACATATTCTACAGTCTCGAAATGATGAGTGTATTGTCATTTAGTGTTCTAATCACAATCGCTGGTGTTATCATCGCTAGTAAATTTTTTTCGTTAATTGCAAGAAATAAAGTTTGATCCGATTTTTTTACATATTGAATACGGTCGGTATGAAAGGCATTTCCGGAAGTTGGCAATTGGTTAACGAACATTCCATTAACCATCGTCGAGGAGTCATTGTCGTCGTCGTCGTCATTGGCGTACAGAATTTGGACGATTTCTGTGATCTCACCGTATCCTCCAATAGTGTCGCAATAGATGAATCTGTCACAATGTCGCGTTTCTTCATCCTTGTTTTCCTGTGCAGCGTACTTTATCGTACCATTTATAGTGACACGCTGATAACGATTTATTTCTTTTGGAGTTTTGTATCCAGCACGGGACAAAGCATGTATTTCGCTATCATTCGTTTCTTGTCTGTTTCTACGTTTGAGGAATTTGAACTGCAATGATACTGACTGATTCGAATTAGCTGGGTAGGTTTTTTTAGTTTTCAACCCGTCTGTCAAAGTCGAGTGTACCAGTGTCTTGACTTCTTGCGGTATATCGTCATTATTGAACGAGTTTTCGATAAAACGTTCCAACAAAAAACGTGTCGCTATCTGCAAGGGTCGGGCGTTGGCGCTCGTTACGTTGTCCACAATTTTTTTATTGTACGATTCATACGGGAAGGCGCTGTGGGTCCAAAATGGGCCCCAGTGTTCTACAAAGTCTGCCAAGTGGGTCAACAAGTGTACATTGTACCTCATCATATCTTTGCCATACAACTTTTCAAACTTCATGACATACTCTCGTAACCAAGTTCGTGCCTGTGCGATTTCTCCCATACTAATGCTACTTTTGTTCAAGGTATATACCGCGCGACACAGTAACCTTAGATGTTTGTGGTGCTTTACGGAGATTATCCCGTCTAGTAAAACTAATGCGTACCATTCTATCCAGTTCCTCCACTGTGAGGCTTTCCACTGCGTCCATTCTTCCAACAGCTGCGGTTTTCGTGAGATTTTGCTCATTAGCATTTCATTCAGTGTGTATTTATTGTTCGGAGTTCCGACGTTCCAGTCACTTGCTACTTGTAAACAATACTCGAAATGGAATTTTACGACACCTAAGTACACATTATGCATGCTGTCCACCGGCACGCCGCAGCTCAAATCGAAATTTTCCAAGCATGCTATAGTAGTGATGCCTTTGACGCCGCGGACTTTTTCTGCGACTTGTCAGCTTTTTCCATATCTTTCCTCATCTCTTCGTCCGTTCTACAATCGGATGGCACCGTTTCGTTTGCATACACCATGGAACCTCTTCCTTCTTCCCCCAAATGTTCTCCTTTGTTATAACAAAACGTGCAGCCATAGTATCCGTTATACTTAGTCATGTTTAAAATATCGGGTCTCGCAGCCGAGTCGAGGATACAAATGACCGTCAAAAATCTGCTTGTAATTTTTCGTTGTTCAAGTGGATGGTACCATGTCATTCCGGTTTCGTACAATGAATTCAATTCATCTATGATTGGTAACAGAATCGTTGTAAATCTGGATGTTTCTTGTCAACCCAAATTCCCGCTAGTATGATGTATTTTTTTCTCGCATGCGGCGAAAACTCATTTATGGTGAGCATTATCGGCCATGCGCTTACATTAGACAAATTCGAGACTTTACATCCATCTGTGAACAGTCCGAACGTAAAGTTGTATTTGCTGCTCAAGAACCCATCGGGCTGCGACATCTGTCTATACTTCGTACCATCGTTAATGTCCTCTATGCTATCTTCTTTTTGTTTTTTACGCGTGAACCTGTACTCGAGACAACTTGTTACTGCTGCATTCGAAAACAGTTGTTCAAGCTGGGACTTTCTATTTAAATGAATGAAATACGACACTTTCATTTTTTTTGCTCTTTTGCGATGGACAGTTTGTTTTCTTGCACTTCTTCGGAGGTTTGTCACATGTATTATAGTATGTGTAACAGTATTGGCAATAATAATGACGCGCAGTCGCTACATCGTCGTCCCTCGTCAATACGGCCCACAAACTTTTTATTGTTGTCGGTAAGTTTTTAACTTCGCACATGGCGTTTAGGACTTTGAATATTAGTATAATCGTTGTGTATGTTAATTTTGATCGAATCGACAGTGCAAGGACTAGCAAAATCATTGCCAAGGTCGTAATACTTTTCTTCAATTTCATGACGCGGGACATTTTGTCATTTAATGCGTCTATGCAAAAAGCGACATTACGACTTTCTTCGTTGTTACCGTCGCAGCCCTCGCTGTCGTCCTCGTCGTGGTCCTTATCGTCCTCCTCGTCGTTATTCCCGTCGTTGACCTCGTTCAGCGTATCGCTTGATTCGTCAGTTATATCAACGTTTGATTTGTCAGTTATATCAACGTTTGATTCGTCACTTTCACTATTCACGTCGTCTCGATAGTCATTGCTAATATTTTGATGATTTTTGCTGACGTCGCGGCCGTTACTCGATTGTGGAACATTACGTTCGTTGTTTTTATCATTTGTTTCCGCGTCCACGCGGAATTCGTAATCATCATTATCGACTCTTGAAATACACGCTTCACTAACATGATTATTATGGAGTTCCGATTTCGGAAAGTTTTCTTTGTTGTTCTCGCAATTGCTCGTTATCTCCATTTGTTTGACATTGTTAGATTCGTTTGATAACCGTTGACTATCGATGGCCGGGTCGATAGTCAACCCGGTTTGTTCTATAAAAAAAAAATCAACGATTAATTAAAAATCTGAAAAAATTCATACGTATTCAGAAAAATAAACGAATCATTTTCATAAAAAAAAGTTTTGGTGCCGGGTAATTTGTTAACCAATTAATTTTTTGATGAATTTGTTAATAACATTTTGCAATTATTATTATGCAAAATTAATCTTCTCAGTACCTTTAGTATACATGATTTTTTTCAGATTTTTACACCATCAATAAATACTTGCAATTTTCTCTTATTGTTGTCGAATTTATGCGAAGTCAGCGCGCAGCGAGACGCCCTCCTTAAGTTGGATTAAATAACTTCTCCGTACGAATTACCACGTCGATGATATGATGCCACGGGAGTCCAAACATAACTACCAGGGGTTGCGACAAATTGTTTGCTGGTGGGACACCTGTGTTGTAACCATCGAGTAGATGCTTTGTCAACCTCCGCTCGTTACAAGAACCTGAAAAATACAATTTATAAATAAAAATGGCTAACTTTCCACAACCTTCAGTCAGAGTATTTTTAGTACCCTACGGTAGAGTCTCGGTCGTTGTAAATGTACTGAAGGATTTAATTTCCATTTATATCAGTCGCTGGTAAAATGGCAGTTTTGCGCACGCTTTGCGTGCGTAAAAAAGTCCCATTTTCACACTTGGCGAATAAAATTTTGTACGATAATCGTGTGAAAAAACGTTTTCTTAACTCGTGTGATAGCAATACTCGAATTCAGCGCGTGTTGCAAACTCACACACATCAGAAAAAGTTTCTTCGCGCACGAATCGTAATGCACTATTTTTGTAACGTAAATTATTATTTTTTTTTATTGATAAAAAAACTTTTCTATCCATCTTACCTTTGAATGAAAAAAGACGCAAATCCATGAACGAGGATCGTAAGGACTCTAACGAGAGTCATGGAGTCCAATATGGCTGATATGTAATTACGTAACAGGCGAATTCCCGCGTGGAAATAATACACCGATATAAAGCCAAATAGATCGATAAATAATTATAGGCAACGTTCTTCACTCAGTTCCCGTATATTAATGTTTATATTAAGGATTGGGCGGCTGTCATATACCGACGAGGGCCGTGCGCCATTAGCTTCGAAGCTCGAACTGATCGTACCAAGACGCCATACGTACCGTTCAACACGCATCAGCCTTTCTCAAGACAAAGCTCGGTTAGACTTCCTTGTTCGGTATGGTAGGACATTGCAGTATCTTACGATACCGAACAAGGAAGTATAAAAGTACTTACCACCGAAGGGAAATTCCATGGTGCCGGCGACACACTTGTTGCACAACAACAATACGCGATTACGGCAAACGTCGAAAAACGTCACGCACAGACTCTATATTTAAAAAATGTCTAATTTTATTACGAACACTTGCACCGACTCACTTTAATTTTCACACGTTTTAATTTTATGCAAAATGTATATTTGCAAAATGTAAACACCGAGACGAGGTTATGGCGCACCGGTGCCCATGCTCGCTCGGAACGCCGCGACTTCGCGAAAATACCGAACGCTCCCGGACTTAGCCGAGCGTCGCGATTAATATAATTCTGTGCGAGAATGAACTGACACTAACCAATTTTTGGCTTATCATTTGGCGTAATTCGTACATGCCTTACTAATATTCTACGGTCAATCAAAATGATTCCTTTAGGAGGATGCTAAAATTGGTCAACCGGTTTTCGCATATAGAAATAAGCTATTTTATGGACTGTAAAAATTGGGAAATAATTGGCAAATTAAGTTTGTAATTAAAAAAAAAATTGGTTTGTTATCATTTCCTACATGAACTCATGTAATGTTTATAGCAAAAAGGTTAAAAATTGAAATTTTCATATCGCTTTCTTATAATGTTTCTTTATTCGCGAAGCTTCTTCTATGAGGAAGCCAAAAACATAGAAAATGCTTACTCATAGAAGAAGTTTGCGAATAAAGGAACATTATGAGAAAGCCATATGTTGTACCCCGGGTAGGGTAGTAGCACCCTATTAGTAATACAACATAAATTAAGTAATATATTAATACGTCATTAATATATTCTTAATTTAATTAATATAATAATGTAGTAATATTAAATATTAACATATATAAACATTATATACGTTTATTAAATATTAAAGTTAAGTTAATATTAAATATTAACATATATAAACATTATTATACGTTTTCGGGCAACAACATAATATTATACTATATTTGTATAATAGTATAATATTATAAAATAGTCGTAATAATATACCGTCGTATATTATAGTATTGTGGTATACATTCCAGTTCGGACAGCGGTGTCCGAAAAGTGGAGCAACTCCGGTTGCACAATATCGAGGTATGCAGCGGCACGCGACGAGCGCGCGTCGTTGCAACGAGGTCCACCAAAAACCTGAGTCAGCCGTTAAGCAATCACGGGCGACTCGGTAATTAGGACATCGACTCGAGAATTACCGAGTCACATATGCCGAAATCAAAACATGCTCCAAATCCCATTCTCGAAGAAGCGAGGATTTGGAAAGATAATGGTTTACAGAAATAAAGTAAACCATCAACATTCAAACAATATTAAGCTGACGTGCCTGCTCTCTTACTCGTATATAAGGGATCGAGAGCGGGCACTCATCAGTCTCTTCGGAACTCCTGATTCTTACGGTTGAGTATAGGGATACACCTCGAGCGCAGCTCAAACACGATAAGTGGGTCGGGTAAACCCCTAACTAAACCGTGAAAGATTAACGCCGGAGTGTCGTTAATCTAGAAGGTGTATCAAGCGTACAGAGTGCATCAGCGGTTGGTAATTCAAAGGACATACGTAAGCATAAATAGAGCTTTAACCAATAAACAAAAGTACCAATGGATAACATATAAACAGCAATATCCAAACGATCGAATAATCAAACATTAATAATAAAACATCGAAAGATAAATTAATGGAGCATTGTTGGATAAAATAAGGCAGCTCCGAGAGAGCTCTAACCAAGAAATAAGTCTACGTCGAGTTGATCGTAGATTGGACCCTGTGCGGGCAAAAGAAGGGAACCTCAATCGAAGGTTCCTGATAAGCATTGTTATATAATAAATATAACAATGCTACCCTTGTAAAACGCCGATCACATAAATGTCTTCCTAAACATATTAAATATCTAAATATCCTGTTTCACCGATATAAATTGTTAAATAAATATTGTTAATTGATTAAATCTATATTTGTACTCCACTTGGCTTCCAACCCTTTACTGAGCACATCCCCAACCTTCCGAGCTAACGGCTCGCGCACAGACCTCAGATTAGCTACCTGAGTTTCTGCGGCATAACACATATGAAAATTTCAATTTTCAACTTTTATGAGGAAGCGGTATGAAAACTGTAATTTTCAACTTTTTTTATAACATTTTGCAGTGTTACGTCCTGATCAGCATTTTCCTGCATCTACGGTAAAGGAGATTTCTCTCCCTATTACACGTTTATCGCATGTGAAGCTTTATCAGAACAGTGCCCCTTTTGAATCTAACCTTTCGGAAATTTATTCAGGGATGGGCTGAGTCTGCATGTCGAAAAGAATATAGCTCGGTGATCTTATAAGGTGTGTATCACGTTCAAGATATTATGATTCCTCACTCGTCCCTGACACACCGTAGCAAGGCTGTGTAATTAGATCCCTCTCGGTCGCGCAGTGCTGTCCGCCACCGACTGAAGGCCAGCGTTATCACCAAACATCGAGTTCATTGCTCTATACCCTGGGTCTCTCGAGGAAAGATCGAAGATCTCGACTTATAAATTCAAACTATGATTTGTCGAAACTCTGATTGTTTATTCCAAATAAAATGATTTGATGGCTTACGATGATTGTCAATGAACGACACTTATGAATGAAACGATCGAAAATGGATGAAAGATGTTGATTCCGAATTCCGAATTCCTCCTTCCTTCCTTCCTTCCTTCTTTCAGGAAAAGTTGGTTAAATCGATCAGCGAATTTCGAAGATAATGGATGAATGTTGAGAAAGCCGAATAAATGGTGATGTCGAAATATGCAGGTGATAAAATAACTTTTCGTTGAACGTCAATTTATTTATCCGATGATAATTCAGGATATTTATTCGATTATTAACTCCAATATTTCAAATTTTAATGTTGGTACAATATTCCGTGAGAAGTCAAAGACTTCTGGACAATAGTTAATTTTCCGCGGTTTATGACTGTAGATATATGTGTCGAAATGTCTCGCCCGCAAAAGACCGTCGTGAAGAGGTGGAGGTATGTCGCCCGCAAGACAAGACTGTGCTTCCGCCCTCGGAGGTGCCTCTTTTATTGTTTTGATCGGGGGGCACCCGCGCCTCCAAGCTGTCCGTTGCATCAGCCGCCCCCTTCTTTGGTCAATATCGATCGGTTTTAGCGTCTTCCGCAGCTTATTTTAATAACTTTAAAATTCTGGTTTTTACAAAGATTTTCCGGATAAACAAATTATTTTGACAATCTTCGATTTAAATAATGAGAATTTACAAATTTGAGCGAAGTTTCTACGATTCTTCTATCCAAAGTTATAATCCTGATTTATGAAATTGTTATAAATATTATCTATAAATTCCTAGTTTCTCAACGGATAATTTTTTTAATGTCTCTAAATATCTTTCTCTGATGATAATAATTAATTCCCTGCCTTTGACTATTTTATTTGACTATTCTAAGTGTTATGCCGCGGAAATCCGGGTAGCTACTCCGGGTTACGCGATAATGTTTTTGGGGATGATCCAGTAAAGGGTTAGAACCCACGTGAATTATTAACACAGTTTTATTGAGATATTGTTAAATGATATTTTACAGTTTCAATAAATATAAATTATTCTCAATAATTTATTAACAAGAGATTATTTAATTAATTATTTAATTAAATAATGATTATTCGAGTCTTGATAGAGCCGTTGAACTGTGCGGACGTGTTTACAAGAGTCGTGTGCCAAGTGTATACACAGTGAGTGTCTTGAGAATAGTATCAGCCTAATACGACCAATATGGTCATGGAAACTGACGCAGCGGAGGATCCAGACGGGTTCACCCTGCCTAAGAAGAAACCCCCCAAAAAAAAATCCAAACGGGCAGCCTCGGACGATACTGAGTCAGACGATTCATCTGCTACCAAAGCATCGTACTCGAAGGATAACTCACGCAAGGGGGTAAGCGGTGCGGACGGGGCCTTCAGCGGCACCTCACACAATACACAGCAAATCGATTACAAGTATCTCTACTACATTAACTCATCCACAACAAAGTCAAGAACCGAACTGTCCAAAGAGTGGAGCAAGTTAACGCTTATCTCTAAAGATATTATACTGCAGACCAAAAAAGGCTATTTACTAAAATCCAACACCTCGCAGGACCGCCTGACGTTCTTGCTCAACAAACTTGTCGAGAAAAAAGTCATTGACAGCTTCTCAGAAACCACAGCCCACACTAAAACACGAATAACCAATGCCCCGCCAGAAACATTCGCGGCCGTTATTACTAGAGTGGACTTCGAAATCGACGATCTAACTATCAGCCAAGCGCTCACGGATAATAACATCACGCACAGATTCTGTAAGAGGATTATCTCACGAGCGTCTACCAAACCAACAACATTGATACGAGTGATTACGGGCAACGCTGAATCATTTCACAAGCTAATGAACGAAGGACTCTTCCTGACAAACAAACATTTCACCGCGTCTCCGAGTACACCTCCGCCACCTACTCCGCAGGCCTGCTTCAACTGCTCCCAATTCACACACACTACAGCAAATTGCCCAAATAAAGTAATATGCAGCAAATGCAACGGCGAACATAGAACCGAAAGATGCACATCAAATCTACCCATGAAATGCACGGCATGCGATTCAACCGACCACGTGGCGTGGTCAGTGAAGTGTCCACTCCACCCGAAAAAACCGATCCAGGGCATCCCAAACACGCAAATTAAACCGCTGAATAAACACACTAGAGCATTGAACCCAACAATAACCAAAAATAGCCGCATCCATGCCTCTATCTCAGCTCACGACTACATCGTCAATACTTACACAAGAAAAATGAATAAACCATCAAATGTAAACCGAGACGAACTGATCCAAAAGCTCAAAAAACGATTCATCAAAGAGCTGAATATTGAGACCGTCGTTGTTTTCACCGGAAACTGGATGTACATCCTAATGACTGACCTGCTCAACCCCGAACCACGCTCGCCCACAGAACCACTTCAAGGAACAAGTTTCGCGTTACCAGCCAACAATGGACATTAAACTCCTTTACGCTAACGTTAATGGATACAGAAATAAAAATCACATCATTAAATACACCATAGAAAGAAACCAAATAAACTGCACCGCATTTGTTGAAACAAAGCATGACTGCAGCACCAATATAAAATATAGGGATTGGGCATTAGTAGCTCACGACGGTAACATAATGAATAGAAACATCAGAGGAGGATCTATCTACCAAGCCCACCCAGGAACGAGAATGAGAAAAGAGAACGCACCGAAGATCAACGACGCAAGAAACGACGCACTCCATATATCGTTCCCCTTCCACGATGATCGACTACACGTCATTCTGGTATACGTACACAACAACTCTGCAATCGAAAACTCGATTTTTATTAAATGCAAACAATACAAATATGCAATATTACTGGGCGACTTCAACCCAAACATTAGAAAAAAAAAAACAAATTGTAGAGTTCACGCGATCATCAAATTTCATGCACATAAACACTCCGCCTACATTTCTAATGCCTAACAATAGAGACACTACTCCAGACCTGATATTCTGCACTAAAAATATCCGGGATCACCTAAAAAACATTGAGACTATTCCAGACATTGGATCAGATCACCTGGCCATCATGATTACAATAGACACCAATAGCCCGATCACGGACATACCAACCGAAAAATATAACTTCAACAAGGCCAATATTGAAGAGATAAACAAGGAACTAAACTCGCTCTTGGATAACCACGCCGACGTCAACATGAATGAAACGCTAATTGAAACGTTTAGCCGCAATCTCACAGATATAGTCCAGAGGAACTCGCCGAAATCGAGAAGAGAATTTCACACGCATCAACTTCCACCATTTATAGTGTAACAAATAAAAATTAAACGGCAGTTGTACAGCGAATATCAACGTAACCAATGCAACTTATTCAAAACGAAACTTAACTCATTTAATAAAAACATCCAGAAAATGATCTTTGAATACAAAACCCACTCGTGGCTTAAGGCGTGTGATGAGATCTCGCGAGCGAAAGGTAAAAACTATTGGCAAACCATAAAAAAGCTTACCAAGTATAACCCAGCCAAGGTAACAACAAATCTGCTGGTCGATGGACAAACCCTGGAAACGAACGCCGCTAAGGCAGACGCCTTTGCAAGCCACTTCGACAAGACATACCAACTGACTAACGACGACCACTTCAACGCACTAAACTTCCGTGAGGTATCGAACTGGTACGAGGACCACTTCAACCATCCAAGCACTACGGAACTCGAAACAGAGCCAGTGACACTTCAAGAATTCCGAGTAATTCTTAAACACTGCAAGAACACCGCACCAGGCATCGACAACACTCCCATCCAAGTAATCAAAAAGCTAGAAGAGAGGACACATAAATTTATCATCGATATATATAATTACTGCCTTACCAACTGCATCTTCCCCAAAATTTGGAAGTCAGGTATTATAATAACACTACCAAAAACGAACCTGGACCACACTATAGTCGGAAGTTACAGACCCATTACACTTCTCCCTTCAATCGGCAAAATATACGAAAGAATAATCAAAGCCCGTCTAGAAAAAGCAACAGATCACTGTATACCGAACTACCAATTTGGCTTTAGAACACAAAAATCGACACTGAACGCCCTGACAACATTAATATCTAACATCGAGACCAGCAAGCTCAACAATAAAAAATCGGCTGTTCTTTTTCTCGACATTGCCAAAGCCTTTGACAGTGTCTGGCATAAAGGCCTGCTGTACAAACTACATCATCTTCGAGTGTCCGCAATATCTTCTAATGATTATAAAAAATTTTCTTGAAGCGCGCTCTCTGTCAGTTAGGGTTGATAATCACGTATCGCAATCATTTAATCCAGCACAAGGAGTTCCGCAAGGCTCTCCCCTGTCGCCGTTCTTTTACAATGTTTACTGTCACGATATTTACAACCACCGTTACACCAACAAACATCAGGTAGACCTTACTCATTACACCTTACAATTTGCGGATGATACGGCCTTAATAGTACATAAAAACAATTTAGCAGAATCAATAGAAGCGCTCCAAACCGCTGTAAACTACGCAAGCACCTGGTTCAATGACTGGCGCTTAAAACCCAATCCTCTGAAATCACAACTCATAATATTTAATCACCAAATCAAGCCCGACTCACCTAAAATACACCTCGATAATATTGAAATACCGCCGTCACAAAAAGCAAAATATTTAGGAATATACATAGATAATAAACTAAACTTTAACTACCATCTCCAACAGGCTAAAAACAAGCTAGCAGCCAGAGCCACCCATTTCAGAAGCATCACATTCAAAAACTCAGATATCCGTATAAAACATGCAGTTAAAAGTTACAAATCGATTTGTCGGCCATTAATCGAATACGGCCACCCAGTTTTTCTAAACTGTAAGGAAACTGCTCTGAAAAAAATAAAAACAGCCGAAACAGGAGCGCTCAGGCGACTCACAAGGATCCGAAACCCGTCAAATCCCCTCTTCAACCCGCGCAACACTTCACTCTACGAAAAAACCGGCATTATTCCCATCTCAAATAGATTACAGCTCCTTACAAAACAATTCGCAATTAATCAACTGGAAGAACTACAACCGCTGTGCGTAAAGCGCTTGCCACAGAATAGACCGAAACACAAATTCCCTTCCCGTACTATATTGCAAACGCTGGAAGCAATGATCAATGGCAATTAAGCTATCCACAAACAATACACTCACGCACGCGTAAAAAAAAAAGGAAAAAATTTAGAAAACCAAAACCTTCATCACCACTAGCTAATAAATACCCTACTTGACACCAAAGACTACCTCGGGCTGAAGGACCCCGGTCGATGGCCCATTGACATTGTATTATATTATATGTAATTTGTATCGTTCGAAAATGTCATACCATCACAAGTGTAAAAATCGATGTCAATAAATACTTTTACTACTACTACTAATGATTATTCTTTTTATGGTTAAAGTGTTCAAGTTTTTCAATCTGTCACAATTTATCTCAAATTACCTTCGGTTATTTCGAATTACCGTTCGATGTACACTTTGCACCCTTAAGGTTTCCTTTCACAATTACTATGGAAACGTTCGTATTCAACCGTACTGTCAGACTGCCGAGTACCTGCTCTCGGTCCTCTATATATATTCCTCGAGAGCAGGTGTATCAGCTTAATATTTAGCGCAAGTTTATAATCTACTTAATTTCTGTAAACAAATATCTTTCTAAATCCTCGCTTTTTCGTGAGCGGGATTTGGAGCATATTTTCCTTTTCGCAATTCCTCGCCTCGGTATTCTCGAGTCGGTGCTCCAGTTACCGAGGCGCTCGCGGTTGCCTAACTGCTGCGTCAGCAGTATCGACGCTCGACGCTTGACGTTCGATGCTCGATGTACGCTCGATGCGTAACGCAACCGCATGTGTCTCGCAACCGAAATAATCGGTGCCGAGACTCTTCGAAATAATAATATATATTCCGTATCATCCATAATAATTATTAGTACCTGACCGGGGCACAACATCCCTTCCCCCTAAAAAGAAAAGAAATCTGATTTCTTTTCGCTCGTCTCCGGCGGGCTTTATTTTTACTATTTCCGTGTGCCCCGTGCCTACTGTTATGAGCAAAGGGAAAAAAGAAAAAGTTTCTCCATAAAATATACGCAAGAAGAGGTTCCACTTTTCACAGGTGGGCGTACGAGTTAGTCGCGCTTCCGGGCTCTTGCGGAATACGGAGGCGGAAGGCCGCCGCTATTCCTTTATGCTGACGGTCGAGGTTGACGCTCAGTAGGTCGACGCGTTTGCACTTTTGGGATATATTAACCGTCGTTTCCCCAGTGTTTATACTTATTCGTTCATCGACCGCCAGTTATTTCCTTTTAACTTGAATCTACACGATGAGCTCCAGACGCAGCCCGAGCCCGCCCAGCAAGGTAATTATTATTTTAAAATAATTTTTTTTCCTTTTTTATACTTTTTTTTCCTTTTTACTCCCTTTCTATTTAACCCTTGTAATTAATTTCGTATATTCCCTGTGGTTTTTCCCCTTTTTCCCACTTATTTAATCCTAAGGAATATTACTTCGCCCGATTAATTATTTTTCTCTATTTTTTTTTTCCTTAGAGAGTGCGTGTCACGCTTCCTGGTGACTTGGTCTACACGCTGGTGGTTCGTCCCAGTTCCTCTGGTCGGTCCAGTCCCGACGTGGAGATCATCGGGCCCGAAGCGAACTCGGCCGTGACCGAGCCTGTGGTGCTGGGGTCCCGGAGGAGGCGTCCTGCCTCCCGGAGGGTTCACTCCGCTCAATCCGTGGAAATTTCGGCAGCCGCGATGGAGTTTAGCGGCGCCCATGGTCGGATGACCAGGCCCGGGGAGGCCCTTCTCCCCAGGAGTCGTCTCGCCCCATTGCCTCGGGGGGCTCCTCGTGTTATGCCGCGTCCAGCCGGGGCCTCGGACTCGGACTCGGAATCTTCAGGCGGGGAAGAAGAGGAAGATCCCGCTTCTCGTCGCCGCCGTGCCGCCGCAGGCGACATGAACTGGCGCTTCGCGGAGTGGAATTGACCCTCTCAGCTCCGTCGTATACGATGAATTCTTTCCTCTTTTGTATATTCTTTTTGTCGAAAAAATAAATGAATGTTTTTTTTTCCTTTGAAAAAATTCGTTTTTAATAAATTTGCGTCTTTTGTAAAGCAATGGATTTTTTGTTTTTCCTGGATTTTCCTCCTTTTCCCCCGCATTATGCGCCGACCCGGGTTGCCACCCGGGGAATTATATGCGGCTCCTGTACGGGAGTTTTTCCGGCCCTTCTTCGTAGGGCGCGGTATACCACATAGCCGACGATGGCCAGCAGGGCAAGCGTGCTCACTGCATATGACCCGACGGTATGGTATAGTTGCGTGCGAGTCGACGGGCTAACCGGCTCCGTCGACTTTAATTCCGTTTTAATTTTTTGTAGCCGTACGCTTAGGTTTTGTATCTCATGCGGGCTGTTTACCGCACGCTCGAGTTTGGTATCCAAAATCTTCGTCATTAGTTGAGGCATTTCCTCCTCCTCGGCTGGTAGCAGGGTAAGATTGTAGGCCGGCACGTAGCCTGCTCCGGTGACTTGCTGACTCCAGCGTTTCACTGTCTCTAACTTGAAGCTGGCCGCGGTGACGACACACCGTTCGTGGACGGTCAATAACCCTGTGCCGTCGAGACGTTCCTGCTTCGACGGCTTACCGTGACAGCCGATGCTCACCGTCTCTCCACGCGGTGCTACAAACAACCACTGCCCGGGTTGCCTCATACCCATTACGAGTGTGTGCGTAAGCTTCAATATTTTCTTCGGGCAATGCTGACCCTGACCTACCGCTCCCTCGGTGTAAAGTCGTACGCCGCAGGGGGCATCCATGCTGATGGTCAGGGTCGGGTAACGCGGTGGACAATAGTACTCGTCCCTATCCCTTTTACAGCTTTCCAGGTCGGCTGTCGTTACTCGGAGGTAATGTCTATTTTCCCGGTCTACCGCCACGAGATCCTCGGCGGCTTCCACGTAGTAATAAGTGTCGTTTTTTCCCCTTCTCGGGAGAGGATAAGCATAGTTCACATTGCAGACCGAGGGTCCGACCAGTGGAATTTCAAGCATTAGGGTTATTATGCCTCCCTTTCGATACGCCCGTGGCGTTGCCAGTCGAAGGATGGCCGCCGCATTTTCCCGCGTGGCTGGCCGTGGGAACCCATACCCTAAGGGTAGGTGCGGTAGGGCTTCCGTAAGGTACCCCGTCAGTGCAGCCGGCGTGACTGTTGACGCACTAATGGTTCCGGAGGCCACACTGGCGAAGAGTTCGGCCATCTTCTCTACCTCTCGCAGATAAGTCTCCACAGAGGCTTCTATGAGTGCCAGACTCTCGTCGAAATGCTGTCGTTCGCTCAATACCTGGGTACGATTCTGGAAATATCCGTTATTTATTTCTTAGTGCTTTCCTATTCTAATCTTAATTCTTTTCCGATCTGTTTCTTGTATCGTTTCTTAGTCTATTTTTAGTTCTATTTTCTTTTTCTTATTTTCTTACTCTTAATTCTATTTAGATTTTCTTGCTTTATTCCTAATTCTTTTCTTACTTCCTCTTAATTCTAACTTGTCCGCGTCTTAATTCTCCTCGTAATTCTATTTTGTGCTTATCTTTTTATTCTGTTCTTAATTATTTTTCTATTCAACTCTTACTTATAATCTCAACTTATTTTTATTTATGTTTTTCGTTTAGCTTTCTTAATTTCTTATTCTCCTGTTACTATTGTCTTATTCTTAATTCTATCCTATTCTAGTCTTATTTCTATTCTTCCCCCCTTCGTTCTCGGGCTATTCGGAGTCCTTGGCATTTTCAGTAATCTTCGCACTCGCCTTTTGATGATAGCGTTTCATCAGGCTCGAGTGGAATTTTCCACGCAGTTTCTTTGTTACTGGGTCCTCGAGAATATAAGTCGCGAGTCCTACGCACCGTCCGATTCGATATGGTCCTTCGTATAGCGGCATGAACTTCGCGGCGACTTGGTCGTTTTGATTCGATACATTCAATGCCTTAACGAGAACCATATCTCCTTCCTCGTAGGTTGTCAGGCGGTGGCACTCGTCGAACTTCTCGGCTCTTCTCCTGCCTTTTCGTAATATTCGTTGCTGGACTATCTCGAGTTTTTTCGCGTAGTCGACCATTTCCTCGGCCTTTTCCCTCAGCGCTGGTACCCAATTTTTCCACGGACGATGCGGTGGTTTCTTCGTCTGCAGTTCTCTCGGCGTGTATTCAGTGGTATCATGTGGAGAGTCATTGATACAATCTTGTATGATCGGCACCCACCTTGCCCATGCCGTATGTCGGTCGGTTAGCAAGGTGCGGAAAAATCGTCCGAGCTCTCTATTTACTCGTTCGACGATATTTCCTTGCGGGTGCCGAATCGACGAAAATACTCCTTGTATCTCTTCGTCCTCCAACCATTTTTTCCACGCCTTGGCCGTGAACTGCGTTCCGTGGTCGAATTGGATCCTCTTTGGTTTTCCGTACTTAGGAATGTAGTCCGCGCTGAGCTTCTTTATTACCGTTTTGGTGTTCGCCTTTCGCATCGGATATAACGTGACGAACTTCGTAAACGCGTCCAGCGTTACTAAAATGTGGCGCACTCCCCCAGTTGACATCGGTAATGGGCCATAAAAGTCGATGGAGAGTAAATCTCCCGGCCCTTCAGGTACTATAGTTTGCATATTAGCATAACTATTTTGCACCGCACATTTTGTTCGCTGGCACGTGTCACACGTGGCGAGCTGGTGCCGGATGCTTTTCGCAAACCGAGGATAGGCGAAATCCTCGTTTAACATCTGAAACACCTTAGTTGCACCGACATGACCGTACATGATGTGGCACTCCTCAACAAGGATCTCTTTTATTTCTTCCGGCAACGCCACCTTCCATTGTCCCGTCTTCGCGGCTCTCTGCAGAACTCCTTCGCTGATTCGGTAATTTTTCGGATGGTTCTCCGTGTCTTTCCTCTTGTCAAATCCTCTTGATTTCTCTGTAGATTACCGATTGTCCTCATTTTTTGTGATAAGGACTTCGAAGGTTTTTGCGCGAGCGCTGCGATTATTATTTTTCCGGGCGATGTTCCATCGGGCTCGTACGTATGTTCGCGGAGTCGGCTTAGCGTATCGGCCACTTGATTAGATTTTCCCGGCCGATGTTCCACCGTTAAATCATAACCTTGCAGCAAGAGCGCCCATCTCAAAAGCCTGTCACTCGTGAATCGGCACGTTTTTAGGAACACCAGCGCTTTATGGTCGGTGATTATCGTTATCTTTGCTCCCTTAAGGTAACTCTGGAATTTTTGGAGAGCCCAGACGATAGCAAGTAATTCTTTCTCCGACGTGGTGTAACCAACTTCAGCCCCCTTGAGTGTTCGACTAGCAAATGAAATCACTCCGACTTCGCCTTTTTCGTCGGTTTGTGACAAGGTCGCGCCAAGTGCATAGTCACTTGCGTCCGTCGTCAAGGTATACGGCTTCGTTACATCGGGATGTTCTAGTACCACCGACTCGCAAAACAGCTGTTTCACTCTTCCGAAAGCCGTTTCGTGGATATCTGTCCATTTCCAGCTCGTTCCCTTTTTCAACAGTTCTAACAAGGGGACAGTTTCCTCAGCGTGTTTACTCGTAAATTTCGTGTAGAAATTCACTAGTCCGAGAAAGCCCCTCAGCTGTTTTATATTTCGGGGACGGGGAAATTCTTTGATCGATTTCACCTTGTCTGGCTGCGGCCGTATCCCCTTCGTCGTTACTACGTGCCCGAGAAAATTCACTTCATTTCTAAAGAAATGAGATTTTTCCATTTTTAGAGTCATGCCATGTTCGCGGATTCTCGAGAATAACTGTCGGAGATGTTGCAGGTGTTGTCGCGTATCTCCCGACACCACTAGCAGATCGTCCACGAAATTTACTATAAAGTCTCCGGTGTTTCGAAGGACGATGTCCAGTCCCCGAACAAGCGCCGCGGTACTTGTTTTTAGACCGAAAGGCGTCACCGTAAATTCATAGCATTTATTTTCGTGTCGAAACGCCGTGTATTTACGCGAGTCCGGATGTAACGGAATCTGCCAGAAGCTGCTGGTCAGATCCAAGGTCGACATGACCTTCGCGCCTCCGCATTTTTGGAAAATCTCTTCCGTCGGTAGTGCCGAGTCGTAATCGCCCTCGAGATGCTCATTCAGTAGTCGTGCATCGAGACACAACCTGACGTCTCCGTTCGTCTTGATAACGGTCACCAAAGGGTTAATATAGGTACTTGTTGACCTTTGAATAACCCCTTGTGCGAGCATTTTATTAATCTCGTCCGTTACTTTTCCTCGGTACGCCATGGGAACCGGGTATGAGCGAGATACGAATGGTTTTTCGTCCTTCAGGACAAGCCGATGTTCGTAAGCTTGCATCCGCCCAGGTCGTTTCCGGAATATGTCTCGATATTCATAGACCAGTTCTTTGAAGGTTTTCTGAATCTCGAGGTCGACGTTGCCGCACTCTCGAAGCTTTTCATCCACTTCGGCTTCACAGAGATACTCCGATTCGGGATCTCGTATCTCTCCGCTCATAACGTGTCTCGTGATTTGGTCTTCCGGTTCTATTTCTTCACAGGTGCCTTCGGCTCGAGCGAGCATCGCTCTACTCTCCCCCATTTTCTTGTCCTCCTCGGGGATACGGCATGGGCTCTCCTCCATCTGCCAGTATCCTCCCACGAGGCGTCCGACAATTTTCTCTCGCACCTTTATCACTTTTTTGTGCGTGTCGACATAGACTCCGAGCCTGTCCATCCCGTCGATACCGAGGAGCACGGATCTCTGCAGCTTCGGCACCACTAACAGCGTCACGTCTCCCTCCGAGTCGTACACTCTCGCCGTGGCCATCACTTGCTGCTTGATCCTTCCCGAACCTCCACCGAACGCTCCCACGACATTGATCGACGTTACGGGTAGCGTCGGACAGTTTCGAAAAGCCTCCAAATTCTGTGAGTAAAACTCTTCAGAAATACAGGAAACCTCGCTTCCACTATCGACTAATGCACTGGCCAATGCCCCTTCGAGGCCGATCGGTACCTCCGGGCACATTGGTCGTGTTTCGTCGTAAATCACGCCCTCTCCTGGTTGTGGCATGTCGAGGAGGTAATCTTGCGGACTTTCAAAAATCGTACGGACTTTTCTTTCGACTCTCTTGGAAATTGCACCTTGCCCGTTAGCGATGACGGTTTTGTCCTTCGTCGTGGTTGGCACCGAAACCGATATGGGCTCGAATTGGGGTTGACCATCCGTCCTCCTTCTCTCCACGGCACTGATCTTCTCCTGATCTAGTCCGCCCTTTTCCTCCACCTTTTTCGGATTGGTCTCTCCCCCGTTCTTCGTTAACCCTTCTCGTTCTTCCGACCAGTCGACATTACGGGCCGTCATTACCTCGGAGTTCGTCGCTTCTTCCCTCGAGTTTCTCGCTGCCTCTCTTTCTCTCTCTCTTTTCTCCTGTCGCTTTCGCCAGAGTTCGTCTTTTTTCCTCTTCCTTTCTTCTGCTTTCTCTTCTTCTCTTCTCTTGTCCTCCTGTTTCTTCTCTTCTTTCTTCTTTTCTTCTTCTTTCTTCTTTTCTTCTTCTCGTCTCTTCTTTTCTTCTTCTCGTCTCTCCTTTTCTTCTTTCTTCTTTTTCTCTGCCTCTTTTCTCTTCTTTTCTTCTTTTTTCTTCTCTTCTTCTTTCCGTTCTTCTCTCTTTCTCTCTTCTTCATTATTTTTCGTCGCCGTTGCGCCTCGTGGATTCCCGCTGTTCCTTACGGACGCAACGTTTACGCGTTTCCCTGGCTCGTGCCTGGGAAGTGCGTATTTATTCCGTGACCCTGTTGCATCGTTGGTGCCGGTGCCTGTGGCGGCGTCGCGGGGTAAAATGGTGGCGGTACCGAAAAATTCGGAGTCGCCGCCGTGATCGGTGGCCCTTGCCACGGATTGGAAAATTGGGGTGGCCCTTGTGGTTGACCGACAGTGAAATTCGACCACTGGCCCTGTTGGCCACCTCGCTGTTGCCAAGGGCGCGGCCCTCCCCCATTTCCCCGACCGTTTCCTCGATTCGGGACGTGCCCGTTGAGTCCTTGCCGTTCATTTCCGCGACTCGCGTTGACCGTTCCGCCGAGGTCGTTGCTTTCGAGTAGTTCGATCAGATCGCTTACCTTGTTGATGTTTCTTACGAGAATCGACGTTCTTAAGTTCTCGTCGAAATGTTTTGCAAGGCGTCGGATTGCGGCGCTATCTTCGATCCGCTCGCTCAGATCTCGAACATTCCCGAGGACACGTGTTGCATATTCGGCCTTCGTGAGGCGCTGTCCGTCGACGAAATACGTCCCGTACTCGAGGTGCCGCTTCACCTTGTCCTGCAGTTCGCGACCCCAGTATCGTGCTCGAAAAGCTTCTTCGAACTGGGCGATATTTTCCACTTCCGGGGCTACAAGGTGCCACCAATCACGTGCTGTTTCGACCATGGCTTCGCCCATCATGCACCGAAATTCCGCACCCTCGGGCTCTATGGCGCTGAAATGGTCCTTGAGCGTTTTTAAGTACTGCATTGGGCGTTCCACACCATCGCCCTTGAATGTCGGGAGCCTTTTCGATGCCACGTACGCTTTACTGGCGTTTAATCCCCCGAACATGGTCGTACCGAGCGCCGATTGTGACGCGGTTCGGTTCGACATTGCCGCATACTCCCGGATTCTCTTCGCGTTTTCCTCTGCCGTCTGTAGGGCCCTTTTCGAGACTTTTGTAGCGCTCTCGAGCCGATCGATTAACTTAACGACTGTTACGTCGTGGGCCGCCAATTGCTCCCGAATATGTGTATTTATCGGCCGTTGCTCGTCGCGGATCGCTTCTCGCATCGACGCGATTTTGCCCTCTAATTCAGCCTCGCTCTCGCTTATTGCTCTCGAAAACCCCGTCAGCAGCACTTGCTGCGATTCCTTGGTTCGCTGAATACATGCCGACTCCAGGTTTGCCTGAGTGTTATTCATTTTTTCGAACTCTTTTTTATGTTCAGCTTTCATTTGTTTAATCGCCTGAAGAATCGCCCTGTTACTGTCGTCTTCGGTTTCTGCGGGGTTCTGGGACTCCGTACGCCTTTCCTTTTCGTTTTCGGCTGTCCGAGCGTCCGCATCGCTCGCTGGAGGGATGATCGACAATCGATTCATCTCCTTTTGTTTTCGGATGTTTCCCCCACTGATCAGCTCGTCTGCCGTCGTTGATTCCCAGGCGAGAGAATGGTTGGTGAGGTCCATGTCTGTCGTGCTGTCTCCGTGCGAGTCCTCTGTGTCTCCCAGAGTCTCGTCTTCCAGACTGACCTCTGGTATTTCTTTTTGTGCGTCTTCGGCGGCGTGCTGCACTCTCAGCTTATCGCGGCGCTCACGCTCCCGCCTGTGAACCTCTTCTTCTTCTTCGATCAGCTCGAGCTCGCGTCTCTCTTGGGCGATCGATTTTTCCGACATCGTGAAGGCGGTAATTTAATTTATTGAAAATTTCCTTTAGTTTAATCTTAATTTAATTTTAATTTACTTTAATTTGTTTTGTGACGTCTATTTTATTTTCTCGCTGCTCTGACACAGCCAATTCTTTCTGCTCGAGCCCCACGTTGGGCGCCAAATGTAACAGGAGCAGATTCCTTGTACAATAAATTCCGTATTAATGCGCCTCCGTCTGCGAGAAGGGCACTCAAACGGACGGATTCGGGGACTCGAGCGTGAAGGAATTATGGGCTGGCGTGTCAGAGACGAGTTTGACGTTTAAATAACTCGCTTTATTGTTCTATTTACAGACTGAAATCTTTATTAACCCTTTTTCGGTTCCTTCTTAACTCGGAATATTCTCTGCTTATGTCTATATTCGGAGCAATTACAAAAATGGTTCCTGCAGAACCCAAAAGACTGAACAATGAATATTAATTTCATTCAAGAACTTGTTTCTCATTCACTTATTGTCTCTATTTAGTGCTTTGTTTTATAGCTTCAAGGAGATATTTAATCGGGAGATAATTATTCCGCGTGAACCGCACCACGCATGCGCGATTGGCTTCTCGGTCGACGCGACGTCCAGCTGGTCGCTGTGCTCGGCTGTCTCGCGGTGACGTCACGGCACGGCGATCGCCTGTGACAGCTCGCTCGCCTCGTGATTTGCAATTGGCGTTAATTTGTGACTTGGGCGTTTTTACCTGATTTTGATGGTCTAGGAGCCTTCAGGGGAAGTGAACTAAACCCTGGACCTGACTTTTTCGGATCCTTGGAGTCGTAAAATGCGTCTGATCCGACCTTGCAGCGTCCTGACCGGTCACTTTGGTCACTTTACCGCTCGCTCCAATTGACACTTTCAGTGGCTCACGTCACTTGCGAGTCTTAGTCAGTCTTGCACACTCGGACTGTCCTAAGTTCCCACTCGGCACCAATGTCTAAGTCCGACTTTACACCTTGATTATATGTCCCCTTGGCACGAGAGTTATCTGGAGACGTGTCGCAAATTTTATAAGTCTAAATCGTCCCCGATTTTTATAAGTTCGGGCCAGCACACTTTTCACAAATTCAAATCAGCACGGATTTATAAGTCCAAATTGTCCTCAGTTTTATAACTCCTTTTTCGGTGCACAATTTATAAGTTCACTTGGCACGGAAATTTATAAGTCCTTTTTCGGCACGAATTTTATAAGTTCTTTTTCGGCACGAATTTTATAAGTTCTTTTTCGGCACGAATTTTATAAGTTCTTTTTCGGCACAAATTTTATAAGTCCGAACGGCACAATTTTTATAAGTCCACAGTGCACAAAATTTATAAGTCCTTTTTGGCACTGTTTCACTTTATTCACTTTTAATCCACTATTACTTTTCACTTTGCACTTTTCACTTTAGTCCTGGAGAGCTGGCCGATGATAATGTAGATCGTTTACTGATTATCGACTGCCGAAATCACCGTCCTTTATACCCCGATTTCTGACTCCCACTCCGTCGGTTTGGCAGGTTTCTGGCGGACTCGCGTCTGCGTGCGGTCGCCCGATTATTAATTTTCTGATTGGCTAATCGTGTTGTTCCTGCTTTGCCCTCCAATCCCGGGTCGGTAAGATCGTGACGATTATCCGGTCTTATCCGCCGAGCAAATAGTGTGCTCGGTCGGTGCCGTGTGCAACTCCTCGTGTCGTCACTTCTGTCCAATCAGCGAGGCCGATTTTCCCTCGCTTTCGCCTTTCTCCGACCTTGACCGTGCTTTCTCCACCCGCCCGTTCGGCAGCGCCGCTGTGCTTCCGAATCCATCGTCGCCTCGGCATCGATCGAGCCGCCGCTCGATCCCGTCGGATGGCGCCACGTGGCTCTCCGCGGGCTTGTCCGACGGCTGCTTGGCATCTCGCGATACTGACTGCGTCTCCCGGGCTCTCGCGGTGTGACGTCACCGGGGCCACACGGGAGATCTTAATATGTAGGGGAGTTACAGCCTCTATCCGTTCCCCATCCGCTGCGTCCAGATTGCCGGTGATGGCTTTTACTACCGTGCCCAGGCAGTCAATCAGTCCCCGTCGCTTCCGTTTCGGCTCCACGCCGACGAGGTCCTGCACGACTCCTACATTCTCCTCGATTTTTTCCGACAGTCGGACAAGATGCTCCAGCATCTCTGCGCAATGGCCGTCCGGGCTACCGTACCTTTCACATTTTATTAGGACCTCTCCCAGTTGGAAATTAATTTGGTGTTCCATATATGCTAAATTCGATAGGTCCATCCGAATTGCTACGGTCCAGACGTTGGTGTGAAGATGCAGTAGTCCGACCTTCTCAAAATACAACCCGGGTGCATCCCTGAGGGGCTGTATTTCGTACGGGCCATCCGAAGCGACGGCTATGGCCGGTAGACCGGCCTGTAGACCCGCCAGCAGCAATCTGCAATTTTCCTTATTGTTATTTTATGCCTTGAATTTTCCTTGAGTGAAGCCTTGTCGAAGCCGATGTCTCCCTATGGGTCTAACTGAAGTTAGACCCGTGGTTAGACCCTCCTTTACCCCCGTCTTTTTATTTTTGCTTTGTTTTTATTCCTCCACGTAATTTCGTAGACGGTCTACGTGCACCTTGACCACCCGACGCCCCTGGCGAAGGGTGTAGTTGCACGGAGGGTGTTCCTCCACGATGGGGTAAGGTCCTATCCACTTCGGGGTTAATTTTGCTGACCGTCCCCGGCGTACCGTCTCGTCGTGCAGCAAAACTCGGTCTCCGACCTTGAACTTCCTTTCGCGGGTTTTCCGATCATAGTAGACCTTGGCCCGTTCCTTGGCGACCTTCAGATTATCGTGAGCTGTAGACCAGGCCGCACGTAAGCGTTCCCGCAGTTCCTGCGCATAATCATCATACGAATAAGTGGGCCTGGGCGTCCTTTGAAGGGCTGTAGGTAACTCTGCGTTCTCTCCGTAGACCAGCTGATGTGGTGTGTATCCAGTTGCCGTATGGGGTGTCGTGTTGTAGGTAAACATGGCGTACGGCAACCATTCATCCCAGTTTCCCTGATCCTCGTCTATATAACCCTTAAGGTACTCTGCGAGGGTCCTGTGCGAGCGTTCCAACGCTCCGTTCTACTCAGGGTGGTACGCCGTTGTCTGTATTTTCTCTATGCGCAATAGCTGACATACCCCCTTAAAGATGGCACTAAGGAAATTCGTGCCTTGGTCGGTAAGGACGGTCTCTGGCGCTCCGTACCGACATACGATTTCTTTGGCGAATGCCTTCGCCACTTCGTTGGCCTGTTGCGTATCCAGCGGTATGGCCACGCTGTATTTCGTGAGTAAATCCTGAAACGTCAGGATGTACTTATTCCTTCGCTCAGTCTCGGGTAACGGCCCTACGATGTCCATCGCACAGTTTTGGAAGGCCCTGGTTGGTATATCTGTGATTACCAACGGTGCCTTCGCTACTGGCCGTATCTTATTTCGTTGGCACTTGTCACATCGTGCCACGTATTTTTCTACATCCTTCGCCATGCTGGGCCAGGTGTACCTTAATTTTATGCGGGCCAGCATGCGAGCCACCCCCTGGTGCCTCCCCAGGGGTGCGTCATGGTGTTCGTGGAGAATCTTGGCTTTCTCTTCCTCGCTTAGACGTTCCCCGTCTGAGCGAACTCGCTCGTGCTCCTTCCCGCGGCGGGCGTCGGGCTGACTATCCGCGGGACTGTTCCCCTGGCTGGCCGCCGCCTCGCCTGTCGCGCGGGTTGCGGCTTCTTGGCGCTTCCGCGGACGAGGTTGCGCGCTGCCTTCCTTACCGTCGCTGCTCGGCTCGCTCGACTCTTTCCTCGTTTGTGCGCGTGTTGCCACACATATGCGACTCAACACGTCGGCGTTGGTGTTCTGTTTCCCGGCTTTATATTGCACATCGAACTCGTGCTCTGATAATTTTATTTTCCACCGCATGAGTCTCGATCCGGGATCCTTAACCCTGAACAACCACGTTAAGGGCTTGTGATCGGTTATCACTGTGAACCGAGTTCCATAAACATAAGGGCGGAATTGTGCAATTCCCCATACGATGGCGAGCAGCTCTTTCTCTGTTGTTGTGTAATTTTGCTCCGCCTTGTTTAAGGTCCGACTAGCGTAGCAAATGGGCAGGTCCTCCCCTATCGGCCCTTGGGACAATATGGCCCCTATGCCCCTATCCGATGCGTCCGTGGTGACGATGAAGGGCTTCTCGAAGTCCGGATACTGTAGTACCGGTGCAGTGGTCAGCGCCCTTTTTAGGTCCTCCACAGCCTGCTCATGCTTCGCCGTCCATACGAATTTACTGTCCTTCTTGGTGAGCTCCGTCAAGGGTTTAGCGATTTTTGAAAAATCCTGGATAAACTTACGGTAATATCCGGCGAGCCCTAGGAAGGACTGCACTCCCTTAACATCTTTCGGGGTTGGGAACTCCCGGACGGAGGTCACAAGTGACGGATCGGGTTGAACTCCCTCACTGGAGATCACGTGCCCGAGGTATCGCGTTTCCAAACGCAAGAATCGGCATTTTCCCGGTTGAAGGGCCAGTTTCGCTTCCCTTAGGCGATGGAATACCTCTCGGAGCCGATTATTATGTTCTGCCAGGGTTGCTCCGAAGATTACGATGTCATCTAGGTACACGTAGCATTTCAGCCCTTCGAGCCCTGCCAGTACTGTGCTCATTAGGCGTTGGAACGTCAGCGGGGCGTTTTTTAGACCGAAAGGCATACGGGTATACTCGAAGTGCCCCTGCGGTGTTGAGAATGCTGTCTTCTCTTTGTCCTTTTCCGCCATCGGAATCTGGTGAAAACCGGAGGCGAGATCGAGTGTCGTAAAGTAGTGTGCTCGTCCCAGCTGATCCAATATTTCCGTTATATGCGGCAGCGGGTACGAGTCCCCGATGGTGACCTCGTTTAGTTTGCGAAAGTCCACCACAACTCGCATTTTTATCTTTCCTGTTGCGTTAGGTTTATTCGCTACCACGAGTAACGGAGCGTTCCATTGACTCCGACTTGGCTGTATGATGCCCTCCTCGAGCATGCCCTTGGTCTGATCCCGCACCTCCTTCTTATGCGCTTCCGGTAGGCGATAAGGGTGTACCTTGATAGGCTGTACGCCCTCCAGAATTGGGATGCTGTGCTCTACCATGTTGGTACAGGGCAGCCGATCTCCCTCGAGATGGGATATGTCCGCGTACTCCTCGCAGACTTCCATTAATGAATTCTTTTCCTCTTTGTTGAGGTGAGTAACCTCGATCGCCTGACGTAACTTCTCGAGTCGCGTGCCACTCGTTCCCGTTGCCGTGTTTACCTCGCACGTCGCAGCGGCGAGCTCGCCGTGCAGCTCGTTTGCTGACGCTAGCGGCTCGAGTTTCACCGTCGGTCGTTCGACGTACACATACTCAGGTGTTGTGTTTACAAAACTCACCACACAGCTGTTGCCTTGGGGCGAGGTCACACAGGCTCCGAGTATCGCTCCCTCGGTGACGTCACATTTCTCGATGAGCCCTTCGTCGGTACTTAATGTTGACACATAGGCGATATTTTCGCTGCGCGGCGGCAAAGCGATCCGTAGGCTTCCATCCACCAACGGCATGCAGTGCCCCTTAATTTTTATAACCTTCCCCTGAAGGATGTCCACCCCTTTTTCCTTAATAAAATCCATCCCTAGGATTCCATGGGTCTGCACGTGAAGATTCTGTGGTATCACATGAAACCAATGCTTCACGGACCCTAAGGGTGTCTGTAGTTCCACGAGGGCGGCGTAGCGCGCGTTCAGGGCTCCTCCCCCCGGCCCCCTTAACGACACCCCCGACCTTGCCGCCGGAGTGTCGGTGGATAGCACATTTTCGTGAATTAAACTCACCGTCGCCCCGGTGTCCGCCTTAAGGGTCAATATTCCCTGTCGGCTGGATGGGGACTTAATATGGAAGTCGCTAGCCGAAGCGTGGGGCCCTGGAGACCCTATCACGTACACCTCGGCTTCCTTAAGGGGGGCGACCTGTCCTATTTGCCCCTTCCGACGAAATGAGGCCACTGTCAGTAGCTCGGTGGTTGGTGTCTCGGGCTCCGATGCTGCTTCCGTGGTCACTGTCGTGTAAACGTTGGCCTCCCTTAAGGGTTCTTCCGGGGCCATGTTGACCCGAAATGTCCCTACGGTTCCTTCTTGCCCCGGATGCACGGCGACCTCCTCCCTTCGGCGCTCGTCTTGCCGTTTATTTCCATTGTAGCCCTTATTTCCATTGTTGCCCTTATTTCCGGGTCGTTTGTCGTCCCGCTTACGTGCCCGGCATTCTTTCTAGAGATGTCCGGTTTTTTTACAATAATTACACGTGATACTTGCCACGTGCACGTCCCTCGGTGCCGGCGCGGGAAGACTCTGTCGACCGGATCGGCAATGTTTTGCCACGTGACCGGTCTTCCCGCAAGTATAGCAGGTTTGGGTGGCGCCCCCTGTCGCCCCCTGTGATTGTTGAGGGTTTCCTCCCCCGCTGCTGGGCCGTGCCATGCCAGGCCGTCCTGCTGTCATTTTCTCGACCTCAATGGCCCCCATTACGGCCTCGTGTAGACCCTGGTAATTTCGGGACCGTAAGATCGTCTGTATTTCCTTTTTTAACCCGTTTTCAAAATTCATCTGGGCACTTCTTCGAATGGCTTCTCCGATGGCACGAGCTTCCCGTGCGTCGGTACCCTCGCACAATTTTTCAATGACCTCTACCGTAAGGGTCTCGGCCCTTGTGGCGTAAGTCGACACATTTTCCTTTACGTCCTGACGCAAGGTACAAAATTGGTACTGTAACGAAGCGAGTGACTCGCGCTTCCCGTATAACGCTTCCAGTTCCACGCGCAAGTCGTTAAGGGTCACAATCGTTTTGTGACGCATCTCTCGCGTCGCACGGTCCTCCAGCTTACTGCTGCGTATGAGCGTGAGGAGCTGGGAACGTAGCCTGGGTTTTACCATGCCCCACACCGCCTCACAGGAGAGCATAAAACCATCGAGTTTTGCCGGATCGTTCCCGTCAAAGGTTTTTATGTTCCGAAGGGCCGATGCCATGTCCAGGTATTCAGCCCCTTCTTCCACCGGCTCCGTTATCCGGGCTCGTCGTTGAGATGGAGGCGGTTGCGGCTGAGGACTTGTTCGCCGACGTGCCGCCCTTGGCTGACCCTCTAGGACGTAATCCCTTAAAGTCTCCTCCATGGCAATGAGTCGTTCCCCCACAGAGTCATCCGCTGGGGCCCGCGTAGACTGGTCCAGCACTCTCTGTAGCTGGTCCCCTATGCCCTGGAGTGTCTGCTCGAGCCGGGTTAATCGCCGGGCCGCAGCATCCTCTTCTAAGGGCTGTACCTCCTCTGTGGGTTGCTCCGCATCCCCTTGGATGGAGTCGTTGTCCTCCTCGTTCACTGCCCCGAGCCCCCGGAATAGGGCTTTCCGCGATGCCCGCACTGCCGGTCTAAGTGGCGGAATATCCGCGCCATTCCGGTTTGTAGACCCCGGTGCCCTATTCCCGCCGGTCGGGTTAGGCTCTCTGTGCTGCGTGCCTCGCATCTGTGCCCGCAAACGGTCGATTTCTCCGTCCACCATTGCCGGGGTGACCTGACCATTGCGTTCGAACATCCGGACGTCTACATCCTCCCATCCGGTCCCCCTCTGGAGGTTCACCCCGAACATCGGGTTTGGTGATTCCTGTCGCCCCGGTTGACCATCCCCTCGTGGGCTGTCGCCCAGGGCCTGCCGTGTTCGATTTGTAATTTCCGATAGGGCATTCTGCACCCCTTCCACGACCTGAAGGGCCTCTTCCCCTGTACCGGGGGTGGTACCCTGCCGTACGACCGCTCTGCGCTGTGGATGCTCATTTTTTTTCCTTTATTCTTCGCTTCGTTTTTTTTTTTATTCGATAATTCTATCGCTTGGTAGCGTCCTACCGGCTTCGACAATGCTCTGTTTTTTTTCTCAAAAAATTTTAATGAGTAATGTGGGGTCACTTACAATGCGTGCCACATTACGGGATGCCCTCTAGTCCGTACGTACAACCCTTGGGGTTCCAGGCTCCCTTCTGACCTTGATTCAACGTCCCACTTGTTCGCGACGCCCTTCGGGTATCCTGCAGCGATCCTCGAAGGCTTCGGTTGATACCTTCCGTTACCTCTCCTGGGTACGGGATGTCCACGTCGATCCTTTGATCGCCCTATGGTCCGCCGGAGCACTAGTCGACCCTTGGCTCGCGGAATTTACACACGTTACCGCACTTCGCGGAGCTTCACTATTTTGGTAATTTTTTAGCGGTTTAAAATTCACTCTGGATATCCCACCGCTGCCACCAATGTTATGCCGCGGAAATCCGGGTAGCTACTCCGGGTTACGCGATAATGTTTTTTGGGGATGATCCAGTAAAGGGTTAGAACCCACGTGAATTATTAACACAGTTTCATTGAGATATTATTAAACGATATTTTACAGTTTCAATAAAGATAAATTATTATCAATAACTTATTAACAAGAGATTATTTAATTAATTATTTAATTAAATAATGATTATTCTTTCTATGGTTAAAGTGTTCAAGTTTTTCAATCTGTCACAATTTATCTCAAATTACCTTCGGTTATTTCGAATTACCGTTCGATGTACACTTTGCACCCTTAAGGTTTCCTTTCACAATTACTATGGAAACGTTCGTATTCAACCGTACTGTCGGACTGCCGAGTACCTGCTCTCGGTCCTCTATATATATTCCTTGAGAGCAGGTGTATCAGCTTAATATTTAGCGCAAGTTTATAATCTACTTAATTTCTGTAAACAAATATCTTTCCAAATCCTCGCTTTTTCGTGAGCGGGATTTGGAGCATATTTTCCTTTTCGCAATTCCTCGCCTCGGTATTCTCGAGTCGGTGCTCCAGTTACCGAGGCGCTCGCGGTTGCCTAACTGCTGCGTCAGCAGTATCGACGCTCGATGCTTGAAGTTCGATGCTCGATGTACGGTCGATGCGTAACGCAACCGCATGTGTCTCGCAACCGAAATAATCGGTGCCGAGACTCTTCGAAATAATAATATATATTTCGAATCATCTATAATAATTATTAGTACCTGCCCGGGGCACAACATTATGTTATGTAATGCTTTTGGTATTGAAGTTGCAGTATATCAACTTATTTACTGTCCTCGACTTTCCTAAATTATATGCTAGACACTGTCCTACATGCTATCCTAGGCTTTGACGTAGATTATCTCCACAATTTAAAACTGTATTATTATTCTATTATTTCATTCAGAAAATTCTTATGCTGCGTTTAGAATTCGCGATTCGGTGCAACCCGGTGCGATTCGGAGAATCTTAGCCAGCTTCTCTGCCAGACTCCTTCCTAGATTGCCCTCAAGACTTTTTCCTATTCCTCCTATTGATGTCGCAATATTCGTAGTTGAGTAATTTTTTTATTATACTACTGCTTTATTGTGTATTGCTTTATGTTTTTGGAATTACGTTTGAAGTTGCAGTATTTTAACTCCTATACTGTCTTTAGCTTCAGTCGTATAATCCTTCCAAGGTTCTGTCTTGAATTCTGTCCTAAATTCTATCCTAAATTCTATCCTAAGCTCTGACCTATATTCTCTCCTACATTCTCTCCTAAACAGTTTTCTAGACTCTCGATTAGAATCTGCTTCCACTTAGTTCTTGAATAAGGAAGATGTGAGTTTGAGATATCTTTGATGCTATCCGAAACTCTATCCCAGATTCTCTCCGAGACTCTTTCCTAGATTCTGGCCGAGACTCTTTCCTAGATTATCTCCGAGACTTTGCTCCAATTAATTCGTGAATAAGTAAACTGAGTTCGCGATATCCTTGATGCTATCCGAAACTCTTTCCCGGATTCTCTCCGAGACTCTTTCCTAGATTGTCTCCGAGACTCTTTCCGAGATTCTCTCCTAGACTCTGCTCCAATTAATTCTTGAATAAGTAAACTTGAGTGTGAGATATCCTTGATGCTATCCGAAACTCTTTTCTAGATTCTCTCCGAGATTCTTTCCCAGATTCTCTCCGAGACTCTTTCGTAGATTCTTTGCCAGATTCTCTCCCAGATACTTTCCAATGCATAATCATGGTGGCCGCGATCAGGGAAAACCGGGAAAACCGGGAAAAGTCAGGGATAAAAAATTTGGTCAGGGAACCAGGGAAAAGTCAGCGAATTTCAAAATTGGACAGGGAAAAAGTAAATTCCTTGACCAATTGCCGAACCTTATATAAATAAATAAAAAGTTCATAAACGGGAGCCTTAAAAAAAAAAAACAATTGGGAACATTTTGAAAAAAGAAATCGTAGAATGGAACATTAATACAATAATTAGGCATTTTCATTTGCATGGTTAATTTTTAAAAATAGAAGTCGTTAAAAATTTGGTCAGGGAAAATTTTTAATTGGTCAGTGAAAAGTCAGGGAATTTTTTTCCGGGGAAAAACGGCCACCAAGTAAAAGAAAGGAAAGAAAAAATAAACAAAAATAGAACTAGCATTATAAGGGAGGTCAATAAATGTTTTTTACTGCTACAGCTAATAATAAATAATAAATGATAATAAATAACAGTAAATAATGATAAATTACCATGAAGCGTGTATCGATTATCGGATCCAGAGCAGACAAGCGGTCCTCCGCTGTCTCCGAGGCAGGCATCCCTTCCGCCGTCCTTGAGTCCGGCGCACAGCATTCCGGAGGTAATTTTGTACAGAGGAAGGAAGAGAGTTTTTCTTCAACATTCCTCGGTCGATATGACCGGAAGTTTGACCTCTTGGAGTGTGTCGGCTGCACGAGTTTGCAATTACGTTTAACATTAAACTGAATTAAATTACTTCGTAAATAAAAATAAAATAAAAAATGTATGCGAAATATTCTTACGATATATCCTGCCGATTTCGAACAACTGATCCCAGCCAGTGACCGTGCAAGTCGTGCCGCTTTTTGGCTCGCTCGTCGGCAGACAAATAGGTCGCACGTAATCGCTGAAAGTCACCGGCGTCTCGAGTCGAAGAAGGGCCAGTCGTTGATGAAACCGTTGTCTATGTATTCCGGATGGAGGGACACTTGGTCCAGTGGGAGAAGCTGCTCGTGAGGGCTGGGGAAACTTCCTTGTCTCGTCGCTTCGATTCGAGCTACCCTGTAGTCGTGCTGAGTGCTGTTAAAGAAATTAATGATCAGGAATTTATTGCGCAAAGAAAAAAAAACATTGTTTTCTCAAAAGTATTTCTGTAGTTTTGCTTCCTTGTAGAGGAAGATTTATTTTCATGAAATTTCTTATTGAATTTAATTCGGTGATTGAAACATTCGTTGTGATTGAAACAAGATTTTGAATTTTTTGAAAAAAATAATTGAAATTGGCAAGAATCGATCCACCCGTTAAAAATATACAAGGTTTTGAATTTTGTTTTTATTCGTATTTCACAACAGACGCAAAAAAATCATCGCAAAAATATTCTTCGCGTCTTCGAAAGCCATGCACCGGAGATATTGCATATAACCGGAAGTAGAGCAGTAAAAAAACGTAAAATAAATTTTGACAAAGGTACAAAGTAATTCACATGACTTGCTCGTTTATTACAATTTTTCGCATAGCTTCCTCTATGACGTAGCCAAGAATCGATCAACGAACTTTCTCTTAGAGAAAGCTGTGCGAGAAATTGTATTAAATGAGGAAGCCATGTGTAAAACAAATTGTATCTATTTTTAAAAAATTGTAGTGACGTTCGCCGAGATTGATACATTTACGATAAACTTACTGATAGAAGCAGTGAGCGGCGGACACGATCCATCGGTCTCCGATCAAAGCACCACCGCACTGGTATTCTCCCTCCTTGTACAGAGCGACTTGCCACGGCCAGCTTCTAACGACCGAGCTGCCACCCCCGACGATTCTGTAATATCGAGTCCTTTCATTTTTAATACACGAAGCTAAGCTCCATCATTCGTCGTGAAGTTAATCGGACAAGTTTGACCCACCTCGCTTGTGAAGTCGTATGGGTTCTGATACCGCACTCGAGATTCTTGCACTTTACTCTCAAGACTTCACCGCTCGGACAGTCCGAGGGCCTGAAAGTCAGACTCGTTTTCTCGGACGGTATCTCGTCGTAGAACAAGCTGTAGTAGGTTCTGTTTTGGCCCGGCTTTTCGGCAAATACTTTTTCCACTCGCTCGTAATCCCTGAAAAAAAAAGAACAAAAAAATGCAATCGATTGATTTGATTTAATCGATCAATATACATTGTAAAAAAAGTGTAAATTTAATGCACCGAACTGGAAGTTTTTATGTAAAAACTGGTATATTAAATAGGAGGTATAATTGTGATGAAAAATTAATATACTTTTTCATTGAAATTAAAGTGAGTTATTAAAAATGAGGTATTCCTATTGTTTTTAATACACTTAACATTAATTTTTCATCACAATTGTACATGAAATTTAATTTATCAATTGTTGCATAAAAGCTTCTATTTCAGTCCATTAAATTTCATACGAATATTTTCACAGTGTACTATTAGTTCGGTACTCAAAAACGATCCATCGATCGCCGCAACTTACTGATAAGTAATAGCTTTGCAGACGGCTCTCCCAAGATTTTCGATGCTCCATATAGTGCGTTTCTCCTCGAGAAGATTGTTCATCCCCCCAAGACACAGCTTCCCCCATTTTCCATTTTTCCTAACGCTCAAAAATTCGCGATCGCTGTATCCGTTCACCTCATTGTGAAGTTGATTATCAAAAAAATTCCCAATCTTCCCAGAACCCCGGATAGAATTTTCCGCTCGATCCTGAAGGTCGTTGTCTCGACTATCGACTCGACGGCTTCCTGATCTTCAGGCTGGCGAAGATTTTCCCTCGGGCCGTCGATCGCTGAATCGTCGACTTCGTCGCTCGACTCCTCGAACGGATTCTCATAGCCAATCTCTGTGACGAAATCCGAATCAACGCCGACTCGCTGAGCGCCAAAACTAGCCTCCTCTTCGTCCTCGATAAGAGCAGCGCATGTCTTCTTGTCCTCGCCGCTCGGACAATCTTTCAAACCATCGCAGACCTTATTCTGATCGACGCAGCTTCTGCTGTTCCCGCAAACGAACTGCCCTTCCGAGCACCAATCGCACTCGCTCTCGTCCGAGTAGTCCCAGCAATCAGCGACTCCATCGCATATCTTCAGATGAAGCTGCTGAGCCCTCAAAAAATCGGCGCAGGTGCAGTTCGCCTCATCTTCGGATCCGAAACATTCGCCGAGCATGTTGCAGCGACCCTCGGCTGGAAGGCATTTTCCGTCGTCGCAGACGAAGCCGGTGCAAACTTCCAGGGTGGTCTCCTCGTTTTCCTCGGTAGTCGAGCGCAGCCTCTTGTCCAGCCAATCCTCGGCTTCGTGGAGAACCTGTGGAAGTTATGTATTCATTTGAAAAACGGTGATATATATGTATAGAGAAAAAAATAGGTAGGATCGAGAGACGAGTATGAGAATAATACATGGTGGCCGCGGTCAGGGAAAACCGGCAAAAGTCAGGGAAAAAAATCTGGGTCAGGGAATCAAAGAATTTCAAAATTGGTCAGGGAAAAGTAAATTGTCGCTGGACTTTCTATAAATATAAAAGAAGTACATAAAAGGGATCCTTAATAAAAAAAATTGGGAACATTTTGAAAAAAAAAATTGGAATTAAATATTAATACCAATAATTAGGTATTTTCATTTCCATAACTAATTTTTTTTTAACAGAGGTTGTTAGAAGTTTGGTCAGCGAACATTTTTTATTGGTCAGTGAAAAGTCCGGGAAAAGTCAGGGAATTTTTTTCGGGGAAAAAACGGCCACCATGATAATTGAGTTATTTTTGTCGTACTACTACTTTATCATTTACACAGTAAAAAAAGTTTGTACTTTTTACAACAATTTATTGTCCAGAAACGTCCACAATTTTTAATTGTCCGTTTCCTACTTTTACAAACAAAAGTACAAACTAAAATTGTCAATGACACGGGAAACAAAAGGACAGGTTCGTATATTCAAATAAGTGACAAACTCATTTGTCACTTATTTAATCAAATTATTTTTACGTAAGTTCGCATTCCGATTTTACGAAATTATTTTTTACTGTGTATGGCACTTTATTATGTATGTTCGTGGGACTACCTATGAAATTGCAGTATTTCAACTTCTTCACTGTACTAGATTCTGTCCTCGACGCTTTCCTAGATTCTCTACTGGACTCTATTCTAGATGTTATCCGAGACTCTTTCCTATAGGATTATAGAAAAGAGTTTCGAAGGGATTCTCTCTAAGGACTTATCTAAATTCTATTCCAAACTCTTGTTTACTATTTAATGGTCATTTTCATTGACTATATTACAGCTTATCTCCAAGATTCTTCCCACAAAGCGCTTCAAACAATTTTCAATTCAATATGGTAGAAGCACGGTATACCGTGCTTCTACCATAGAATATCGCACATACCCTCCCCGCATATTCGGACTTTAATGATATTCAATCAATCATGAACAAATGCTTACCGGAAAAGGGGAGGCTGTTGCATGTTGAAGCCTTATACGCGAGGCATTAACGGTTAAACCGTATACTCGTCAGGATCCGGTTGATGGCAGGTAAATTCACCGAAGGGTTACGATGAGCGGGAAGTACATGAAAAAAACCATCTGAATGTCAAAAGTGACTCATTTTGGAAGTACATTATCTCAAGTCTCTTCAAGATGTCGGACGGTGATTTTACTCTACTTCCAATGAATTCACTGGTTCAATAAGGAATATTTCGGCAGTATCTTGGATTATGCAGCAAAAACAGACGGACTTCAGGTGATTTATGTTTACAGCTACTTCGTTGTCTTCGAAGTCGGAAACGGTATGCACAGTTGATAGAACAGTTCGGTCTATACAGTTTAAAAAGCGGTTTTCCAAGACGCATGGTCTTATAATGGCGGAATCTTCAGCATCGCAAAAGCACATCATCGGACAAGGACAATTTGCAACTCTTACGAAGCATCGTATTTGTCCGATTTGATTTGATTCCAGTGTATCAGTATAAAGGGCATACGTTGAATTAGTTCGCTCGGCACGAGTATACTCGGTGGAAGTGAACATCACTTTCTTCTTGAGAAGTTTTTTGTAGCGGTAATACCGGATGCCACGTACACCCGATCGTTGTAAGATCTCACTAATATCAGCGGGTAGCCGTAATAGCTCTTCACATTTTCGAGCGATGTACACCGACTCTACCACGCGATGTCGCTTTATTCTTCCGCGCTTGTAGTCCAAGCTTTCGCAAAACGAATGTGCCGGTCGACCCGGGATCAATTTTTCGCATTTTAGTGTGGTGAGAGTCAGAAACTTGGAAACAGCAGAAAATATTTGCAGCTGCGCCGATTTACTTCCATGTACTAAACTTTTTAATCTGCCGTTCAAGTCTTCGAAGGGGAAGCAAGACGTAGTCCATAGAGGGCCGAATTTCCTCACATTTTCGGCTAAGTGTAGAATTTGATGCAGGTTATTGGTCATGTGTCTCCTTCCATACAGATGTTCAAACATCGAAACGAATTCGTTCAATGCACGTGCAGCAATGTTCAGTTCCCCCGGAGATATCGATGACTGGCAAAGCAACGTTATTCCGAGCACAAACAGCAAGTAGTGCCTAAAATATATATCTTCCATGATATCATTTATACATGGTATCGACCAGTAAAATAACCACGATTTAAATTCGTGTGCCTTCCAGTAATGAAGATGTTTTTTATCGATCGTGGGAGCCTTTCTACGAAAGAAGGAGGTGTTAGAGATGTAAGTCTCTTATCAACAAAGTCAATATGTTGTATCATACTGGATGAATGATCCGAGAAAGTAGGAGAAAACCAGAAGTTGATTAGGGATTTGGTGACACCTTCAAACACACAGTGCATTATGTCGACGGCAATGGCCCGCATATTTTGAGGATAAAATGAAATAAACCATTGAGGATAAAATTGTGGGTCCCTTAACCCCGCACACAGCGTGTCCATAGACGTATGCTTCCCGGGCATGAATTTGGGTTTCTTCATCCGTCCGTAAATCAAATTGCTCGTACGGATAAATCATGACTCGTTCGTCTATTAGCCATTCTCCTTCTTGCTTACACATCTGGCAACCGAATCTGCCGTTGAATTGCTTCATATTCATGAAGAGGGCGTTAGCCGGCAAATCGCACGTTCCGCAAATGACTATTCCTTTTACGATGCGTGGAATTTCCGTGTTCGGAACTTGCACTTCAATCCCTGCACGTAGCTCTCGTAAACTCAATTTAAGCGGCTTCAGAAATAAATTTGGGTGCGGCTTACCTTCACCAAACCATAAACCCGCAAATACGATGTTTTCTTTTTTTGATCTTTCCACAAAAGGCAGTTCGTTGAATACGAGATATATCGGCCAAATTGAGAATTTTGATGACACGAAAATGGAAATTCCATCCGCGTACCACATAAACGATATGTTTATACCATTGGCCAAGAACCCATCACCCTCCGTCAATGCCATATAAACGGCCCCATCGTAAATATCCTCAAAGTTCTCAGGATTTTGACGCTCTCTAGTGAAACGATGTTGTAACTTTTCGGCGAAGCCAGGGCGTGCAAACAACGCTTTGATCTGTGCTTTTATCGGCACTTCTATAAAATAGGTAATCTTTGATGCATCCATGCACCTTGAGCAGTCTGAATCCTTTTGTTCAACACTATTCAGACACTCCGTACAGTAAAAGTGTCTGATTACCGGAATTTGCATCTCAGAAAAGTACTTATTGAATGAGTATAGCGTCGTTTTGCAATTGTTATCCACGGGACATTGCATCGCGTTCAACTTCAATATATCTGTTAGCAGTGCTCCCGAAATATTATGCCGTAGCGCCAAATCTAATGTAGCTATCAAGCTTTCTGCTACCGTTCCCGAGCAGAAAAATTTTCCGGCTGCCATATTTTTCATCAGGTCCACATCAGGTATGAATCCGGCGGCCTGTTCAGGCTCGCCGGACCATTGCCTGATGTACACCAGTTCAGGTACTAATAAGGCAGACGACATCAGGTTTGCCGGAGATCTACCGGAATTAGGCCGTTTCCGGGTGCAATAGGGCACGCTGGTGTACATCAGGCAACAGTCCGGCGAGCCTGAAGAGGCTGCCGCATTATTGCCTGATGAGCACCAGTTCAGGTACCAATAAGGCAAGCGTCATCAGATTTGCCGGATTTACCCTTGAACTGGGCCATTACCGGCTGCAGTAAAGGACCCGGATGTGTTATCTTGGACATCGCCGGATCCGGCCCTGATATGAAATTCATTTCATTTGCCGGATCGCTAAAACTTGTTTTGTTTCGGTTCAGGGCCAAGTCAGGAAAGGATCAGGCATTTATAATTGTCATACAACATTTTTTGAATTATTTTTATTTGCTACCTTGACTGGCTAGAGCCGCATAGCGAGTATGAATGCAATCAGACTACCAGGCCCGGCAACATTGGCAATATCAAACAGGCGCTTATTCGTATATAAGGCTTCTATTTTTATAAATGCCGCTATGTAATTTTTTATTAAGCACTTCCCAATGGCCGATGCATATAAAAATTTCTAGTGTCTTCAACTCATAAATCATTCTCACTGTCGCATGACCTCTGTGATGTAAAATAGTCTGCAAAATATATTAACAAAATAATGTCTTACACACGATCTATAAGAAAGATAACCCACAAATTTAACAACAAGAATAAGACATAAATTAACACATACCTAAGAAGCCGTTCCCGTGTATATTTATCATTTATAACGTAATATTAGCAGAAATATGACTGGTGCAAATCTGGAAATAATCTATTCCGATTCTAGATTTGGTTAAAATGACAGCATCTATTAGTCCAACGGTTGATAGAAAGTATTTAATTTTAAAGAGTACTCCGAAAGTCACCGAAACGTAAAGTATATAATTTCTTGTCACTCGACATCAGCAACAAATTATTTACTTATTTATTTAATTTATTGAAGGGTGAGCGTGGCCGAGTGGTCTCGGCGCGCGCTTCACACGCAGTAGGCCCGGGTTCGATTCCCGGCAAGCACCAAGAATTTTCTGTGGTGTTTTTATCTGCGAAAAAGTGGTTCGGAACCCACTATAATAGTAGGTCCAGAGGAAAGGACCAGCGCCTCGGTATGGGAAACCGAAAGACTGGGAAAAGGTGTCGCGGGTTCGATTCCCGAGACTGAAGGCCCGTAGGTGAAAGGAAAACGGACGGGGACATAGCTCCGGAGATAGGACGTACGAACTACGACTATATCCGTATGTCCGGGACTACTGACACCTGACGGGGCGCGACGAAGCTCCGGGCCCAAGAATCGAACCGGCGACCGCGGATAAGGAAGGAGGAGGAAGAAAGTGAAGGAGCCCGTAACCCTTAGGGGATCGGTGTAACACACAATACCCAATATTTAATTTATTGTTCACGGTCCGGGCCCAATTATAGGACGATAGTTACCCTACCGACAATAAAGAATTATAAGATCAAAGGCCGTAACTATATCGTAGCGACAAAAGGAAACATTTTCCTTCATTGGCCCAACTTGTCAACATATTTTAATAAAAAATTTCGAACAAAACAATTGACCGTTAGAAATAGCCAAGTAATTGATTGAACTGAATTGATTGAATAAGTACAATACCTCACAAACATAAAAACAGAGATATAACAATTGAATCTTATGTCATTAAATGACGATCCACATATTCAGCATGTCTAGCATACGTTATATACAAGTTCCAAAATATTATTCGCAAGTTCTGAATAGCCGAGTGGGTTGGTTCCCGACTACAAACTTAGATGACCGGGGTTCAAGCCCCAAACTGGGTAATAAATTACTAATGTGTTTCCGATATAAAAATGTGAGAATTAGTAAGGTATAATAAAATATAATGAAATAAAGCGTTGAACCCCCGGCTGAATTTAGTGTAAGTGTAATATTTTTGTAAATTTTGTTGTCAAAAAGAGGAATGGTGCGTGATCCGGGCCACGTCAGGCCCATATCAGGGCCTGAACTTGGACCGGATCCTGATGCCGGATCAGGGCCGGATTTGCATGAGCGTTACACCACGGATCATGGCCATATCGATATGCCATATCCGGACCGGAGTTGATTTTCTGGCTCGCCAAGTATGGGCCGGATTCTGACCGGATTAAATTTCTGCTCGGGTTACTGGAGCTCCCTCGTACAACGGTTCATCTGTACCTCGTTGAGCCGCATTATTGTCCGGATTCTCATCTTCGTCATTTTCGAAGTCTTCGTCATTCCATTCGATCCCGTCGGACTGTCCACCGGCTGTAGCATTACTAGCACCATCATCGATATCGTCTGAATCACTTCCGGCATCGCTTCATTCCTGCATTGGCACATTCATGCTAATGCCGGATGGACCAGGATTCGTTGAACCTTGCTCAGAGTCCTCAGAATGATTGCCTGCTTCCTCCTCGGAAACTGCATCATCTCGTTCAAGGACCGACTCGCCTCGCTTAAAAACCAGGTTTTCCTGCTCGGAAACCAGATCGTCCTGATCTGAAACCAGATCGTCCTGCTCGGAAACTAGATCGTCCTGCTCGAAAACCAGATCGTCCTGCTCGGAAACCAGATCGTCCTGCTCGGAAACGCGTTCATGCTGACAAACACGTTCCTCACGGTGGAGCCGATCACCTTCCTCAGAAATTAGTTCGTCCTGCTCGGAATCTGAACCATCTTGTTCAGAGCCATGTACTGAATTTATGTCGATTTCCCGACACAATCGTTTCGCTTTATTCTGACTACGCACTGAATGCAGATGAATCGGTTTATACTTTGAGGGCATCGTTTGTTATCCAGCGCCGGACCTAAAACACAATTTATACCATCGAACTATTATATGTATATTATATGTATTGTTATAAGTATGGAGTACTTAAGTTTTTCATACCCAATCCTTATTTACTAATAATAATGTATAATGCCTAGCAATGTACAAAAAAGATTATCCCATCGAGACCCATGTAGGTTTTGCTGATGGAATGGGCGCGGCCGATGATCGGACCAGAATTGGAGTGGCGATTGTCGAATTCCCAACGATCGGCCAATGTTTGGCCAAGTACTGGCTCGCCAATGGTTGGTTTGACAATTGGCGGTCAACTTGAGACCAAGTATTTGCTCACTAGTGGTTGGGTTGACAATTGGTGGCCAATGCTCCGTCCAATATCGACTTGCCAATCGTTGGTTTACCGATGTGACGTCAACATTGGACCATCAGTCGGCGACTTTTGCCACCAGATGGCGCTAATCCAAGTTGTTTCTCGCAAGCCAAAGTGTACCAGAGCGTCAATATAAGAGTATGCCAAATTACACCTTTTTCAACTTTCGCAAAGAATGCGTATTATTTTTGGAATCCGTACTGGGTAGTCAATAAATCCATTGACATACCAATATGCAATATGTATTGTCAATACATTGACTGAGTATGATCGCCAAGTATGATCTCAAGAGTTCTCGCAGGAGAAAATATATCAAATACAATCTCTTGCAGACATGCGGAGCATAAAAAAGGTATATTCTAACTTTTAGAATATAAAAAAAATTGCGCTGAAACCGTTGTCGCCCTATATAACACCTATAGAGGACCTATAGGTGTTATATAGGGCGTTGTTCTACCCCATATAATAGTATGAGATAGAACATGGGGAATAATATGGGAGGGGCGATGGGCCGAATATGGGATTTGGGAGCCATACACTTTTCCACTCTTTCCCAGCCATCGCGTATGACTGAAAATTTCGGGTAGTCAATCATATACCCTTTTCCAGACTCTTTGCCAGTCATCGCGTACGACTATATTTCAGACTCTGCTACCCATCTATATAGTCCCAATAGATAAGCCTCCGCACGGTCATTTCTATTCATGAGAAAAGTCTGGTGGAAAAAAACTACGAGAAACTATGCTATTTCAACAATAATTTAGTCTTTCTACAATAAAGTATCCAAGGAAACACAAAATACTTTTGTTCAAAAAGGTAAAAATTGTACGCCAAGTCTTTAAAAATGTGTTTTCTCGTTCAGAAAGTATATTTATCAAAATAATCTCATAAAAAAAGTAATAAAAAAAAGCAAATCACACGAGCCAATTAGTGGTTTGCATATTTATACATATCAAGAGACGCGGTAGCGTCTCGACGCCAAGTACTCAAAAAAAAGATTTTTAAGCGACGAGACGCTACCAAGTATATATACTCCAAATTGCCGGAAGTGGATTCTTGCTTCTGGATTTTCTCGTAAACGAAGCATCAGATCAGAATTCCAACGACATTTTTTAACTCCCGACTGCCCGCTAGGGCAAAAAGACGGGAGTTATGCGTTTGACGGAGGCCCCCCGATTTTGCTGTTTTCTTTGAGGACAGTGTTTGTCGGAACGGCGCAAAGTCTCTTGACAGAATTTGGCACACTAGTTCTGTGTATGTGGGAGTGTGTTCGTGGCAAATGAATAAGAAAATAAATGTGAAATGGCAGAGATAATTAACTTCGAAAAAACGGGCCAGAAGCCTATTCAGATATATCGACAGACGCCCGCCATTATCTACTAATGCCTTTGCGATTATTTGTCGACTGCTATAAAAACGCTGCAGCTGTGTGCTATTCTACAGTGCATTGAATTCATTCAACGTGTAGTAACCTCGAATATGTGTCGAGCTGCGTCTATGCTAATTTGTTATATATATATATAAGTTGTTTATTCGTGCTTTTAAAAATGATTATTAGTTTTTATTTATTTATAATCTTAGTGTTTTCACGTGTTGGTTATACTATTTATTATACATTAAAAAGGATGAAAAAAATGTTACTAAATTTAAAAACTCCCAATTGCAAAAAGAGTTTAAGAAACGAATTGAATTATACGGTTCTACAGTTCTAACCCAATCACTGCAGTGTAATGTGATATTTGTAAAGTGATATATGTCAGCAATATCATTTCATAAATATTATATCGCAGATACAATTTTCTAATGTTGTGTTTCTCTGATAAGATTTTGTATGTGTCGTTGCTCTTCGGTACTATTTTCTATGTGTTGTTCCTCTTCGATACAATTTTCTATGTATTGTTCTTATGCATTAACTTTTTTTATATGTCATTCCTCTGCGATACAATTATTTATGTGTTCGTCCACTCCGATATAATTTTCTAAATGTTGTAACTCCCCTACATAAATGAATCTCCCGTGTGGCCCCGGTGACGTCACACCGCGAGAGCCCGGGAGACGCGGTCAGCCAGGCGAGAGGCCGAGCAGCCGTCGGACAAGCCCGCGGAGAGCCAAGTGGCGCCATCCGACGGGATCGAGCGGCGGCTGGATCGATGCCGAAGCGACGCGCACGCGCAATAGCCAGCACAGCGGCGCTGCCGAATGGGCTTGCGGCGAAAGCACGGTCAAGGTCGGAGAAAGGCGAAAGCGAGGGAAAATCGGCCTCGCTGATTGGATGGAGATGACGACACTCCCTTTGCACACGGCACCGACCGAGCACACTATTTGCTCAGCGGATAAGACCGGATAATCGTCACTAACATACCGACCCGGGATTGGAGGGCAGAGAGGAACAATGCTTCCAGCCAATGAGAAAATTAATAATCGGGCGACCGCACGCAGACGCGAGTCCGCCAGAAATCTGCCAAACCGACGGAGTGGGAGCTGGAAATCGGGGTATAAAAGACGGCGATTTCGGCAGTCGATCATCAGTGAACGATCTACTTTACCATCGGCCAGCTCTCAAGGAACAAAAGTGAAAGTGAAAAGTGAAAAGTGAGTTCAAAGTGAATAAAGTGAACCTCGTGCCGAAAAAGGACTTATAAATTTTCGTGCCAGGTGAACTTATAAAAGTGGTGCCGACTTGGACTTATAAAATTTGTGCCGATTTGGACTTGTAAAATTTGTGCCATTCGGACTTATAAAATTCGTGCCGATTTGAACTTGTGCAACTCGTGCCGAAAAAGAACTTATAAATTTTCGTGCCGAGGACTGACAAACTTTGTGACTTTTGGACTTATAAAAATTTGTGCCGGATTGAACTTATAAAATTCGTGCCAAATTTGGACTGATAAAAATTGGTGATACGTGAACTTGTAAATTTTCGGGCCAAGGGGACTTATATAGTGCGCACCGAGGAGGGACGTATAAACCTTTGGTGCCAGAATCGGATTTATAAACATTTGGTGCTACGGCGGACTTATCAAGATTGGTGCCTGAGTGACTTAAACAAGTCGGGAAAATAAAAGTAACGTTCGGAGTGAACGGGTAAAGTGACCAAAGTGACCGGTCAGACACTGCCCGGTTGGACCAGACGAATATTCCACCTCCAAGGGCGGGAAAAAGGTACATCCAAGGGTTCGTTCACTCCCCCTAAAGGCTCCGAGACCGACAAAATAAGGTAAAAAAGTTTTGTCTTCAATTCACGCCAATTGCAAAGTGCGAGGCGCGCGCGCTGTCACAGGCGATCGCCGTGCCGTGACGTCATCACTAGACAGCCGAGCACAGCGGCCAGCGGCACGTCGCGTCGACCGAGAAGCCAAACGCGCATGCGTGGTGCGGTTCACGCGGAATAAATCTCTGGTGATTAAAAATATCTCCTTGAAGCCCTAAAATAATGCACTAAATAGAGACAATAAGCGAAACACGTGCTCGCACGAGATTAATATTCATTGTTCATTCTTGGCGCTCTGAAAGGACAACCTCTGTAATCCAGTCGAATATCGATATAAGTAGAGAATATTCTGGGTTAAGACGGAACCGAAAAAGGGTTAATAAAGATTTCCGCCTGTAATTTGAATAATAAAGCGAATTATTTAAACGTCAAACTTGTCTCTGACACGCCAGCCCATAATTCCTTCACGCTCGAGTCCACGAATCCGTCCGTTTGAGTGCCCGTATAGCAGAAGGAGGCGCACAAATTCGGGATTATTGTACGAAGCGTTAGCTACCGTTACATTTGGCGCCCAACGTGGGGCTCGAGCAAAAAGAATTGGCTGTGTCAGAGCCGCGAGAAAATAAAATAGACGCCATAAATTAAATTAAATTAAATTAAATTTTCAATAAATTACATTAAATTTTAAATTAAATTAAATTAAAATGGCGGAGAAATCGATCGCCCAAGAACAACGCGAACTTGAGCTGATAGAGAAAGAAGAAGAGATCCACAGGCGGGAGCGAGAGCGCCGCGATAGGCTAAGAGCTCAGCATGCCGCCGAAGACGCGCAAAAGAGTATATCGGAGGTCAGTCTGGAAGACGAGACTCCGGGAAACACGGAGGACTCGCACCAAGACAGCCCGATCAATATGGACCACACTAACCACTCTCTCGCCTGGGAATCCACGACAGCCGATGAGCTGATCGGTGGGGGAAATATCCGACAACAAAGGGAGATGAATCGATTGTCGATCATCCCCCCAGCGAGCGATGCGGACGCTCGGACAGACGAACGCGAAAAAGAAAAGCGTCCGGAATCCCAGAACCCTGCAGAAATCGAAGACGACAGCAACAGGGCGATTCTTCAGGCGATAAACCAAATGAAGGCTGAACACAAAAAAGAGTTCGAAAAAATGAACAACACTCAGGCCAACCTGGAATCGGCATGCATTCAACGAACAAAGGAATCGCAGCAATTGCTGTTGACGGGGTTCTCGAGAGCTATAAGCGAGAGCGAGGCTGAATTAGAGGGCAAAATCGCGTCGATGCGAGAAGCGATCCGCGACGAGCAACGGCCGATAAATACACATATTCGGGAGCAATTAGCGGCCCACGATGTAACAGTCGTTAAGTTAATCGATCGGCTCGAGGGTGCTACAAAGGTCTCGAAAAAGGCCCTCCAGACGGCAGAGGAGAACGCGAAGAGAATCCGGGAGTACGCGGCGATGGCAAACCGAACCACATCACAATCAGCGTTCGGCACGACGATGCTCGGAGGGTTGAACGCCAGTAAGGCGTACGTGGCCTCGAAAAAACTGCCCACCTTCAAGGGCGATGGCGTGGAGCGGCCGATGCAGTATTTGAAAACACTCAAGGACCATTTCAGCGCCATAGAGCCCGAGGGCGCGGAATTCCGATGTATGATGGGCGAAGCGATGGTAGAAACGGCCCGTGATTGGTGGCACTTGGTCTCACCTGAGGTCGAAAATATTGCACAATTCGAGGAAGCTTTTCGAGCACGATACTGGGGTCGCGAACTCCAAGACAAAGTGAAGCGTCACCTCGAATATGGGACCTACTTTGTCGAGGGACAGCGCCTCACAAAGGCAGAATACGCGACGCGAGTGATCGGAAATGTTCGAGATTTGAGCGAACCGATGGGCGACCAGGAGACGATCCGCCGACTTGCGAAACATTTCGACGAGAACATAAGGACAGCGATCCTCGTTCGAAACATCAGTCGGGTGAGCGAACTCATCGAACTACTCGAAAGTAATGATCTCGGCGGAACGGTCAACGCGAGTCGCGGCAATGAACGGCACGGACTCAACGGGCAGGTCCCGAATCGAGGAAACGGTCGGGGAAATGGGGGAGGGCCGCGCCCTTGGCAACAGCGAGGTGGCCAACAGGGCCAGTGGTCGAACTTCCCGGTCGGTCAACCACAAGGGCCGCCCAGATTTTCCAATCCGTGGCAGGGGCCACCGATCGCGGCGGCGACTCCGAATTTTTCGGTACCACCACCATTTTACCCCGCGACGCCGCCACAAGCACCGGCACCGACGATGCAACAGGGAGCCGGAATAAATACGCACTTCCCAGGCACGAGCCAGGGAAACGCGTAAACGTTGCGTCCGTAAGGAACAGCGGGAATCCACGAGGCGCAACGGCGACGAAAAATAATGAGGAAGAGAGAAAGAGAGAAGAACGGAAAGAAGAAGAGAAGAAAAAAGAAGAAAAGAAGAGAAAAGAGGCAGAGAAAAAGAAGAAAGAAGAAAAGGAGAGACGAGAAGAAGAAAAGAAGAGACGAGAAGAAGAAAAGAAGAAAGAAGAGAAGAAACAGGAGGACAAGAGAAGAGAAGAAGAGAAAGCAGAAGAAAGGAAGAAGAAAAAGGACGAACTCTGGCGAAAGCGACAGGAGAAAAGAGAGAGAGAAAGAGAGGCAGCGAGAAACTCGAGGGAAGAAGCGACGAACTCCGAGGTAATGACGGCCCGTAATGTCGACTGGTCGGAAGAACGAGAAGGGTTAACGAAGGACGGGGGAGAGACCAATCCGAAAAAGGTAGAGGAAAAGGGCGGACTAGATCAGGAGAAGATCAGTGCCGTGGAGAGAAGGAGGACGGATGGTCAACCCCAATTCGAGCCCATATCGGTTTCGGTGCCGACCACGACGAAGGACAAAACCGTCATCGCTAACGGGCAAGGTGCAATTCCCAAGAGAGTCGAAAGAAAAGTCCGCACGATTTTTGAAAGTCCGCAAGATTACCTCCTCGACATGCCACAACCAGGAGAGGGCGTGATTTACGACGAAACACGACCAATGTGCCCGGAGGTACCGATCGGCCTCGAAGGGGCGTTGGCCAGTGCATTAGTCGATAGTGGAAGCGAGGTTTCCTGTATTTCTGAAGAGTTTTACTCACAGAATTTGGAGGCTTTTCGAAACTGTCCGACGCTACCCGTAACGTCGATAAATGTTGTGGGAGCGTTCGGTGGAGGTTCGGGGAGGATCAAGCAGCAAGTGATGGCCACGGCGAGAGTGTACGACTCGGAGGGAGACGTGACGCTGTTAGTGGTGCCAAAGCTGCAGAGATCCGTGCTCCTCGGTATCGACGGGATGGACAGGCTCGGAGTCTATGTCGACACGCACAAAAAAGTGATAAAGGTGCGAGAGAAAATTGTCGGACGCCTCGTGGGAGGATACTGGCAGATGGAGGAAAGCCCATGCAGTATACCCGAGGAGGACAAGAAAATGGGGGAGAGTAGAGCGATGCTCGCTCGAGCCGAAGGCACTCGTGAAGAAGAAGAACCGGAAGTCGAAGTCACGAGACACGTTATGAGTGGAGAAGTACGAGATCCCGCCTCAGAGTGTCTTCGTGAATCAGAAGTCGATGAAAAGCTTCGAGAATGCGCCGACGTCGACATCGAGACTCGGCGAAGCTTCAAGGAATTGGTCTACGAATATCGAGACATATTTCGGAAACGACCAGGGCGGATGCAAGCATACGAACATCGGCTTGTCCTGAAGGACGAAAAACCATTCGTATCTCGCTCATACCCGGTTCCCATGGCGTACCGAGGAAAGGTAACGGACGAGATTAATAAAATGCTCGCTCAAGGGGTTATTCAAAGGTCAACCAGTACCTATATTAACCCTTTGGTAACCGTTATCAAGACTAACGGAGACGTCAGGTTGTGTCTCGATGCACGACTATTGAATGAGCATCTCGAAGGCGATTACGACTCGGCACTACCGACGGAAGAGATCTTCCAGAAATGTGGAGGCGCCAAGGTCATGTCGACCTTGGATCTGACCAGTAGCTTCTGGCAGATTCCCTTACATCCGGATTCGCGTAAATACACGGCGTTTCGACATGAAAATAAATGCTATGAATTTACGGTGACGCCTTTCGGTCTAAAAACCAGTACCGCGGCGCTTGTTCGGGGACTGGACATCGTCCTTCGAAACACCGGAGATTTTATAGTAAATTTCGTGGACGATCTGTTAGTGGTGTCGGGAGATACTCGACAACACCTACAACATCTCCGACAATTATTGTCGAGAATCCGCGAACATGGCATGACTCTCAAAATGGAAAAGTCTCATTTCTTTAGAAATGAAGTGAATTTTCTCGGGCACGTCGTGACGACGAAAGGGATACTGCCGCAGCCAGACAAGGTGAAATCGATTAAAGAATTTCCCCGTCCCCGTAATATAAAACAGCTGAGGGGTTTTCTCGGACTAGTGAATTTCTACACGAAATTTACGAGTAAACACGCTGAAGAAACTGTCCCCTTATTAGAGCTGTTAAAAAAGGGAACGAGCTGGAAATGGACAGATATCCACGAAACGGCTTTCGGAAGAGTGAAACAGCTGTTTTGCGAGTCGGTGGTACTAGAACATCCCGATGTAACGAAGCCGTATACCTTGACGACGGACGCAAGTGACTATGCGCTTGGCGCGACATTGTCACAAACCGACGAAAATGGCGAAGTCGGAGTGATTTCATTTGCTAGTCGAACACTCAAGGGGGCTGAGGTTGGTTACACCACGTCGGAGAAAGAATTACTCGCTATTGTCTGGGCTCTCCAAAAATTCCAGAGTTACCTTAAGGGAGCAAAGATAACGATAATTACCGATCATAAGGCGCTGGTGTTTCTAAAAACGTGCCGATTTACGAGTGACAGGCTATTGCGATGGGCGCTCTTGTTGCAAGGATATGATTTAACGGTGGAACATCGGCCGGGAAAATCAAATCTAGTCGCAGATACGCTAAGTCGTCTCCGTGACCACGCGTACGAGCCCGATGGAACAGCGCCCGGAAAAATAATAATCGCAGCGCTCGCACAAAAACCTTCGAAGTCCTTAGCAAAAAAAATGAGGACGATCGGTAATCTACAGAGGAACCAAGAGGATTTAAACGCCATTATTACTCTGTTAGAGGATGAGAAAGATACGGAGAATCACCCGAAAAACTACCGGCTCAGCGAAGGGGTTCTGCAGCGAGCGGCGAAGACTGGACAATGGAAGGTGGCATTGCCGGAGGAAATAAAAGAGATCCTGGTCGAAGAGTGCCACATCATGTACGGCCATGTCGGTGCAACCAAGGTGTTTCAGATGTTAAACGAGGATTTTGCATATCCTCGATTTGCTAAAAGCATCAGGCACCAGCTCGCCACGTGTGACACGTGCCAGCGAACAAAATGCGCGGTACAAAATAGTTATGCAAATATGCAAACTATTGTACCAGAAGGGCCGGGAGATTTACTCTCCATCGATTTTTACGGCCCATTACCGATGTCAACCGGGGGAGTGCGCCATATTTTGGTAACGCTGGACGCGTTTACAAAGTTCGTCACCTTATATCCGATGCGAAAAGCAAACACCAAAACGGTAATAAAGAAGCTCAGCACGGACTATATTCCAAAGTATGGCAAACCTAAGAGGATTCAATTCGACCACGGCACGCAGTTCACGGCCAAGGCGTGGAAAAAATGGTTAGAGGACGAAGAGATACAAGGAGTGTTTTCATCGATTCGGCACCCGCAGGGAAATATCGTCGAACGAGTAAACAGAGAGCTCGGACGATTTTTCCGCACCTTGCTCACCGACCGACATACGGCATGGGCAAGATGGGTGCCGATCATACAAGACTGTATCAACGACTCGCCTCATGATACCACAGAATACACGCCGCGGGAACTGCAGACGAAAAAACCACCGCATCGCCCGTGGAAAAACTGGATACCGGCGCTGAGGGAAAAAGCCGAAGAAATGGTCGAGTACGCGAGAAAACTCGAAATCGTACAGCAGCGAATATTACGAAAAGGCCGGAGTAGAGCCGAGAAGTTCGACGAGTGTCATCGCATGACCACCTACGAGGAAGGCGATTTGGTCCTCGTAAAAGCATTGAACGTGTCGAATCAAAACGACCAAGTCGCCGCAAAGTTCATGCCTCTTTACGAAGGACCATATCGTATTGGAAGGTGCGTGGGACTCGCGACTTATATTCTCGAGGACCCGGAGACAAAGAGGCTGCGCGGAAGATTTCACTCGAGCCTAATGAAACGCTACCGGCAAAAGGCGAGTGCGAAAGGTGTAGAGAGCGAGGAGGACAGCAACGAGTCCTCAAAATTAAGGGAAAAATAAAAAATAAGAACCTCAGTAAAAGCGAGTAAAATAAAAGTGTAGAAAAAGGAAGAAGAGAAACGAACCAAGAATAGATATAAGAATAGGAAAAAGTAGGAATATAACAAAACAGAAGTAGGACAAGAATAAGAATAGAGTCTAGACTAGAATAAGATAGACTTAAGAAATTAGGAAAAATAGATAAAGATAAGTATAAGAAAATAATAAAGGATGAGAAATAAAATCAGAAAAAGAAAATGGTAAAAATAGAGAATAAGAACAAGAATAAAGATAAACTAAAAATAAATAGAAATAAAAGAACCACAGGAGGAGAATTAAAAATAGTACAAAATAGTACAAGTTAGAATAGAGTAAAGAATAGAATAAAGAATAGAGGAGAGAAAGGACTCAAGGATAAAATTAAGACGAGGTTAAGAGTAGGAATAAGGATTAAGAGGACAAGGTCAATAAGAATAAAAACAAGGAAAATAAGTCGGGATAATATAGGATAGAATTAAAGAAAATAAGAAAGATAGAATTAAGGAAGAGAAAGAAAAATAAAGAACATAACTAAAAACCAGTAAAATCCAATAAACAATAAAGTGAATGAAATAAATAAACTGACAACACAAGGATAATAGAAACAACATCAAAACAAAATCAACAGCAGGACGATAAAGGGTTAGGATCAGAGAACATCAAGACAGGGATCATCAGTCGCGAAACAGAAGATCGCAAGGGCGATAAGGATAGTGCAACGGCCGGTAACAGTCAACACGCCGAGACAGCGCGGCGCCGGGCCAAACATCGGGCCGGCTAATGACCATCTCCTCCCCGAGCAGGGTTCCGAACGGCGAAGGAATCGAGCGCGGCGAAGTAGCAAAACCAAAACAAAGGATTAAGTCGGGGAGCCGAGAAGCTCGCCGCGAGCAACTCCCGGATCGAGATGACTCGCCGAATTGCGAGAATTCAAAGCATTATACCGAGAAACACTGCCGATCTCGACGACATAATCATGATAACAGGACGGGATATCCCAAGACGAATCATCATGTCTAGGATATCGAGTCTGGCGGCGATAAACGAAAAAAAAAAAAAAAAAGGGAGGGGAGAAGGCTCGAAATGGACGGGTACGAAAGCAAAATTAAGAGAACCCACAGACAGTACAAAGGTAATAGGCGAGAGAAAAGGTGAAAAGCGACAGGTGACAGAGAGTTAGAAGCGAATAGCGAAAGGAGAAGAAAAGACGGGAGAGAAAAAGGACGAAAAGAAGAGACGGAAGAGCGGAAAAAGGAGAATCGAAGAGAAGAGGTGAGGGAGAGAAAAAATTAAATAAGATAAAATAAAATCAAATAAAAGGAATACGAGCCAGGGAAATTAAGATAAATAAATTCTATAATAAATTCGATAATTAGGATGAAATAAAATAAAATAAATCAAAATAGAATAGAATAAATTAAAATAGAATGAATCAAATAGATTAGGATAAATTAAAATAGAATAAATTTGAATAAGACAAAGTAGAATAATTTGGGAGAAAATAAAATTAAAGGAAAATAAAACAAAACGAAAACTTCTTAACAGAAAAAAAAAAAAAACACGAAGAAAAAATGGCGTCGTTCCGCAATTTCCCGGCACGCAACCTCGAAGGGACCTTCAAGGGAGTCGAAGTTTTGACGGTAGCCACCCCCAGCCGTTTTTATGTTCATCTGCCGGACCCGGAAGGGAAACGGGCAAGGCTCCTCGCATATTATGCAAGCACGACGCCCGACCACCCTGAAGTGAGGCCGGTCACAGAAGAAGAAATATATCCGGGTGCGCCGGTATATGTCAGCCACGTTCGGCGATTTTACCGAGGGGTCGTCATGGGAGGAAGAGACCAGGACGGTGACATCCCGGTCTGGCTGGGCGATTGGGCCCTAGAGCTTAATGCCAGACCCGGGGAAATGTACACCGTCCCCTTGGAGCACCGCAGCGTCGCTTTCCAGGCGATTGCCTGTGGCCTCCACGCCACCCGGCCAATGGGAGAAGACACCTGGTCTCCCGACATCATTCAGGACGTGAGGGACCAATTAGAGTACCAATACTGGGACCTCCACGTCATGGACCGGGAGACCGGCACAGACGCTATCTGGGTGGCGTTGGAGAGCCCGGACAACGCGGAGGAGCCCATAAGGGACCGACTAATCCGGGAGGGGCACGGACAATGGGGCCCTAACCCCAGCCCTTTCGACTGGGGAGAGGATGGAGGCCGGCTCTGCCTCCGCCCGGAAATAGCCGAGGAGGAGGACGAGAACGAGGAGGAGGACGAGAACGAGGAGGAGGACGAGAACGAGGAAGAGAACATGGAGGTAGAGGACGACGAGAACGAAGAAGAGGACATGGAGGTGGATGACAACGAGAACGATGAAGACGACGAAGACTGGGAAAACGAGGAAAACGAATACCGGCAACGAAGAAGGCATGGAAATTAAAAAAAAAAAAAAAAAAAAAAAAAAACACAAAAATACAAAAATAGACGAATGTACGAGAAATAAAAGAAAAAGGTATCGGTAAAAAGAGTTCCCGTTATTTAGATAAGGAAAATCATAAAAAGAATATAGACATAGACTGTAATTAAAATAGAAATAAAGACAAAAACAAAAATAAACAAAGGAGAAATTAAAGGCAAAAGAAAAAAAAAAAAAAAAAAACAAACAAAAAAAACAAAAAAAGGACATGACTGTTGGGACCCGAGACGAGTCCCAACAGTAATGTGGGGGAGAATGTAACTCCCCTACATAAATGAATCTCCCGTGTGGCCCCGGTGACGTCACACCGCGAGAGCCCGGGAGACGCGGTCAGCCAGGCGAGAGGCCGAGCAGCCGTCGGACAAGCCCGCGGAGAGCCAAGTGGCGCCATCCGACGGGATCGAGCGGCGGCTGGATCGATGCCGAAGCGACGCGCACGCGCAATAGCCAGCACAGCGGCGCTGCCGAATGGGCTTGCGGCGAAAGCACGGTCAAGGTCGGAGAAAGGCGAAAGCGAGGGAAAATCGGCCTCGCTGATTGGATGGAGATGACGACACTCCCTTTGCACACGGCACCGACCGAGCACACTATTTGCTCAGCGGATAAGACCGGATAATCGTCACTAACATACCGACCCGGGATTGGAGGGCAGAGAGGAACAATGCTTCCAGCCAATGAGAAAATTAATAATCGGGCGACCGCACGCAGACGCGAGTCCGCCAGAAATCTGCCAAACCGACGGAGTGGGAGCTGGAAATCGGGGTATAAAAGACGGCGATTTCGGCAGTCGATCATCAGTGAACGATCTACTTTACCATCGGCCAGCTCTCAAGGAACAAAAGTGAAAGTGAAAAGTGAAAAGTGAGTTCAAAGTGAATAAAGTGAACCTCGTGCCGAAAAAGGACTTATAAATTTTCGTGCCAGGTGAACTTATAAAAGTGGTGCCGACTTGGACTTATAAAATTTGTGCCGATTTGGACTTGTAAAATTTGTGCCATTCGGACTTATAAAATTCGTGCCGATTTGAACTTGTGCAACTCGTGCCGAAAAAGAACTTATAAATTTTCGTGCCGAGGACTGACAAACTTTGTGACTTTTGGACTTATAAAAATTTGTGCCGGATTGAACTTATAAAATTCGTGCCAAATTTGGACTGATAAAAATTGGTGATACGTGAACTTGTAAATTTTCGGGCCAAGGGGACTTATATAGTGCGCACCGAGGAGGGACGTATAAACCTTTGGTGCCAGAATCGGATTTATAAACATTTGGTGCTACGGCGGACTTATCAAGATTGGTGCCTGAGTGACTTAAACAAGTCGGGAAAATAAAAGTAACGTTCGGAGTGAACGGGTAAAGTGACCAAAGTGACCGGTCAGACACTGCCCGGTTGGACCAGACGAATATTCCACCTCCAAGGGCGGGAAAAAGGTACATCCAAGGGTTCGTTCACTCCCCCTAAAGGCTCCGAGACCGACAAAATAAGGTAAAAAAGTTTTGTCTTCAATTCACGCCAATTGCAAAGTGCGAGGCGCGCGCGCTGTCACAGGCGATCGCCGTGCCGTGACGTCATCACTAGACAGCCGAGCACAGCGGCCAGCGGCACGTCGCGTCGACCGAGAAGCCAAACGCGCATGCGTGGTGCGGTTCACGCGGAATAAATCTCTGGTGATTAAAAATATCTCCTTGAAGCCCTAAAATAATGCACTAAATAGAGACAATAAGCGAAACACGTGCTCGCACGAGATTAATATTCATTGTTCATTCTTGGCGCTCTGAAAGGACAACCTCTGTAATCCAGTCGAATATCGATATAAGTAGAGAATATTCTGGGTTAAGACGGAACCGAAAAAGGGTTAATAAAGATTTCCGCCTGTAATTTGAATAATAAAGCGAATTATTTAAACGTCAAACTTGTCTCTGACACGCCAGCCCATAATTCCTTCACGCTCGAGTCCACGAATCCGTCCGTTTGAGTGCCCGTATAGCAGAAGGAGGCGCACAAATTCGGGATTATTGTACGAAGCGTTAGCTACCGTTACAATGTATCTCTACGATTCAATTTTTAATCTATAGTTTCTCTCCGATTCAATTTTCTATATGTTGTTGATCTTCGTTCTACTTTTCAAATGTTCCATCGGAGAGGAACGACACATTAAAAATCGTATTGTAGAGATATTGTAGAGATAGAGAACATTTAGACCAGCAGCGCGTTGTGAGGAAAGACGTCTCCCGACTGTAGCGAAGATTATCAATGAATTTATATAATTACGATTAATTAACTATGTTACCATTCTTTATTGTTAGTTATTGCTATTATTGTTTATTGACAATATTAGTTAGTATTACAGCATTAATTATTTCATCTTTTTTTGAAGTTACATTTTTATTATCCATTTTTTTTATCGTTAATTATTTTTGTATTTTTTTTTTAGTCGTTTCCATTTTTATCTTTATTAACAATTTTTTCGCTTGTCTTACGAATATTTTATCATATAAATAGGACACAAGCTTTCCAACGCGCCCAGTTACGATTATAACTGTTCGGTACCCGTGTAAAGCTAGCAGAGCAAACTCTCCAAATGACTTTTGCTATATGAAGAAATTATGTACTTAATATGTGCTAATTGTGTGCCAAAGTCAAAATTTTTGTGTTCCTGTCGTTTTCCTAGAAAAACAATTGGAAAAATGCTCTGGTAGCTTTATGTTAAGCTAGCAGAGCACTAACTATATCAGCGATATCATGCAATAAAACTACGTGAAAATTAAGTGCTTTTTATGTGCTTCACGAATATCCGAGACACGAACCCCTAACTTGTACATTTTTCCAGATACTACCCCTAAGGCATCCCAGACACCACCAGATGTGAACTCGATCTATTTTGTCGATATCATCATAGAATTAAATTACACTCCATTTAAGTGCTATTTATGTGCTTTTCGAGTATACCAGAAACGTACCCAAAAATCGAGAATTTCTCCAGATACCTCCCTAAGAGGCCGGACGTACCCTTAGATGCGAATTCATTCAATTTTTCGATATCATAGAATTAACTAAACCCCATTTAAGTGCTATTTATGTGCTTTTCGAATATCCCAGAAACATACGCCTAAATCGAGAATTTCGTCAGATAAACCTAGGAGACCGGACCTACCGTTAGATGCGAATTTGTTAAATTTTTTCGATATTATCAAATTAAACTACACCACATTTAAGTGCTATTTATGTGCTTTTCGAATGTCCCAGAAACATACCCCTAAATAGAAAATTTCCCCAAATAACCCTAAGAGACCGGACCTACCCTCAGATGCAAATTTTCCAAAATTTTTCGAAATCACCGAATTAAACTATATTTAAGTGCTGTTTATGTGCTCTTCGAATATTCCAGAAACATACCCCTAAATCGAAAACTTCCCCCGATAAACCTAGGAGACCAGACCTACCGTTAGATGCGAATTGGTTAAATTTTTTCGATATCGAATTAAACTAAACCCCATTTAAGTGCTATTTATGTGCTTTTCGAATATCCTAGAAACATACCCCTAAATCGAGAATTTCCTCAGATAAACCTAGAAGACCGGACCTACCGTTAGATGCGAATTTGTAAAATTTTTTCGATATCGAATTAAACTAAACCCCATTTAAGTGCTATTTATGTGCTTTTCGAATATCCCAGAAACATACCCCTAAATCGAGAATTTCCCCAAATAAACCTAGGAGACCAGACCTACCGTTAGATGCGAATTTGTAAATTTTTTTCGATATTATCAAGTTAAACTACACCACATTTAAGTGCTATTTATGTGCTTTTCTTAGATTCCTTGGACATAATCCAAAGTCGAGAATTGTTAGGGATATCACCCCTAAGAACCCGCAGATATCCTCAGATACGAAGTTGATTTATTTTTTTCAAAATCACCAAATTAAACTATACCACATTTAAGTGTTATTTATGTGCTTTTCGAATATCCCAGAAACATACCCCTAAATCGAGAATTTTGCCAGATAAACCTAGGAGACCGGACCTACCCTCAGATGCGAATTTGTTAAATTTTTCCGATATCATCGCATTAAACTAAACCCCATTTAAGTGTGTTTTATGTGCTATTAGAATATCCCCGAGACATACCCCAAAATCTAGAAGTTCCCCAGGTCTGGGGAGATTCTCGATTTAAAGGTATGTTTCTGGGATATTAGAAAAGCACATAAATAGCACTTAAATGTGGTACAGTTTAATTCGGTGATATCGAAAAAATGTGACAAATTCGCATTTAAGGGTAGGTCCGGTCTCTTAGGGATAATATCTGGAGAAATTCTAGATTTTGGGGTATGTTTCTGGGATACTCGAAAAGTACATAAATAGCACTTAAATGTGGTTTAGTTAATTCTATGATATCGAAAAATTCAATGAATTCTAAGGGTACGTCTAAGGGTACGTCCGGTCTCTTAGTGGTGGTATCGGGAGAAATTCTCGATTTTGGGGTATGTCTGGGATATTCGAGAAGCACATAAATAGCACTTAACTGGAGTGTAATTTAATTCTATGATATCGACAAAATAGATCGAGTTCACATCTGGTGGTGTCTGGGATGCCTTAGGGGTAGTATCTGGAAAAATTTACAAGTTAGGGGTTCGTGTCTCGGATATTCGTGACGCACATAAAAAGCACTTAATTTTCACGTAGTTTAATTGCATGATATCGCTGATATAGTTAGTGCTTTGCTGGCTTAACATAAAGCTACCAGAGCATTTTTCCAATTGTTTTTCTAGGAAAACGACAGGAGCACAAAAATTTTGACTTTGGCACACAATTAGCACATATTAAGTACATAATTTCTTCATATAGCAAAAGTCATTTTGGAGACTTTGCTCTGCTAGCTTTACGCGGGTGTTTTCGGCATCGTAACCACCTGTTCTTCACAATAACAGCACGAAAATATTTGAATATTTGGTAACACTTCGAACACCGTCTTAGAACACTGCATTGTTACCAACATTCGCACATTTTCGTGCAGTTATTAAGGCGCGACCACAATGCCGAAAACGCGGAAATATTATACGGACATTACAAAAAATGTTGAACAGTACGGGCTAATGTTTTGCGCACGCGAAGCGTGCGTAAAACTGCCATTTTCACAATGAGTGTAATAAAGGCCCTATTTCATACCTGCAATGGAGGTAGAAAGTCGCCGATTTTCGACGAGCGGGAGAAAACGTGATTTAGCGAGGTGACAAATTAAAAATAGAAAACTTGCAAAAGAAAATAATCCAAAAAAGAAAAATTAAATAATTTCAAAATAATTGTAAAAAAAATGTATAGAAATTGCAAAAAAATAGATAAAAATTTCGAAAAAATTACAAAAAAAAAAAAATTAATGGAAATTGCGAACAAAGTACACAAAGAAAATCTAAAAAATGATTAAAAAATGCACTAAAATATCGAACGAAAAAATGTATTGCCGACATGTAAATAACGCCGCTTTTTGCATATTCGGAAAAAAAATATCGGTCCTAGCAACTTGAGTAACCGTTAACGGTTACCGGTCTGGAAGTACCGTAATTTTGTTCGGTTATTCTACGGTTATTTTTTTTTTAAACAATTGTTTAAAAAAAAATCACCGTAGAATAACCGAACAAAATTACGGTACTTCCAGATCACTTTTTACACCGGTAAAATAACCGCAAAAAAAATATCCATACGTGCGAAAGCTGACGCTGCCTGTGCTTGCGAACGGTCGTTTTTTTATTTGAGTAACCGAAAAAATAACCGCAGCAGTAACCGTAAGTAAGCTTGCAGAGCGGTTATTATCCACGACAGGTAACCGTACAAATAACCAATCCAACAACGTACGGTCCGTTTTACCGTTTTTGCGGTCCGTTTCGTTCCTTAAGGTAGTTATCGCGCGATAACGATTTTCATACGAAATCGTTAAAACTTTACGAATTTGTTATTCAATGCTTCATGAAAACATATACATTTTAAAAAAATTATTGACCATCTGGAACGCAAGTTTTTGCGATTTTCGAAAAAGTCCTTATACACGGCGTTTCCTATCTATCGTGCAAATTTGATTACTTTCTCAATCACCGTAAATAATTCCTTCTTACGATTTCAATAATTTTTTTTTGTACATTAGTTGGATGTTTAACGATCCTTCTCGAAAAATTGTAAGGCAATTCACCATCTACCCAGATAGAAAAATGACGGCACGGAGACGGAACATTGGCGGTACCAATGGTAAGATACCCGTTTGACGGCACGTTTTTCTATCTGGGTAGTTACGGCGATAAAAAATAGTAAATATTGTTTTATATTATTCCTGACGCTGGTACGACGCGCAGCAGTGGACAGCCCCTCGCCGCGCACACCATGCGACCTATCCCCTCCACACGAATTTCCCCCTATCGCGCGATAACGACCTTAATGGATGTGTTAATTTTTCGGACCGTTTTTTTTTGTTTTTTTTTCCCTGACATCAGCCGTTCGTCAACTTGCTAGGGCAATTTTCCTTGACATCCTTCAGCTCATTTTGTGACGTAGCGAGAGAAGAAATGGATCGCGACATGTGTAAGCACATAATACTCGGAGATTATTCATTTCGTCTGATATTCTTATTGTTATAATATTGCTTGATTTAACGACTTGTTGCAGGGACGAGCGTATGGACGTGGCGCCTAATTAACGAACGCATCGACAACGACGCAATGTTCGGATTTTTTGCCAGCCATTCTGCCCGTCGCAAAGGATGGATGTGGGAAGCCATTAGAGTACACTGAGAGAAGAATCTCGTAAAAACTACCGATCATCTAAGAAAAATTACCATAGCACATAGTAGTAGTGCCCTACTACTATGATCATTCTCTCAGCGTATATAATTATCGCTTTTACGTTTTTCATTTGTGTACATGTGTTTAATTTTTCATCTGGTAAGGTAGCTAAAGCTCTTCCGGAGGCGTTCACTGCTGAAGAATGTGAATTGAAGTGGGAGAAACTGATTAAAAAACTCGACGTAAGCAGAGTTTATTTCATCACTATTAGGGTCGGATTTTAAGACATTAGTTTGAACTTAAGGTCGCTTTTAAGATCGAAGTTTGGCCGAACTTCATTACGTGCTTAAATTTTATCTTAAGTTCAAATCTAAGCTTGATCTTGAGTTCGAACTTAAGTTTGATCTCAAGTTCAAACTTAAGTTTGATCTCAAGTTTGAACTTAAGTTTGATCTCAAGTTCGGACCTAAGTTTGTTCTCAAGTTCGAACTCAACTTCGATCTCAAGTTCGAACTCAGGTTTGATCTCAAGTTCGAACTAAAGTTTGATCTCAAGTTCGAACTCAACTTCGATCTCAAGTTCGATCTCAATGTCAAACTAATGTCTTAAAATTCGACCCTTAGTATCACTATTATTATCACTATACTGCCGATTAAACGATACAATATCGATTTTTAAAAAACATAAAAATTGTTCATGCAGAGAATGATGCGTTCGGCAAGGTGGAACGAGGAGGGATATTATCTCGTCCTTCCCCGAGAAGACTTTTGGCCTTACTTCCAAACGCTTCTGCAGCATGAGACGAAAAGAGACTGGACCGTTAAATTTTCGGATCATCAAGCTTGACCATCAAATTTATTAGTGGCATATTATAATCCACCCCCTTATTATGTTGTTTCATTTTCATCACAATTTTCAACCATTCTGTAATTTCGATCAGGCAACATTAAAAATCTTTAACTCTAAACGTTTTCGCTAAATACTATTTCCGAAGAGTAACGTTCGCTGAAATGAAGATTCGGAATAATACAGTTTGGAAATTTGACGATTCGGAAAAATGAACATTCGGCAGTTTCCGATTCAGAAAAGTGAAGGTTCGGAAGTTCGACTATTCAGACGAAATGCGTTCGGACTGATGATTTTCGACTGTACGAGGAGCCTTCAATCGTACACTCGTATCGTAGATAGAAAAATGACGGCACGGAGACGGCACGGTGGCGGTATCAATGGTAAAATACCCGTTTGACGGCACGTTTTTCTATCTGAGGTATTTGCAGTGTACAATTGAACGACGTTATGAACTTATGTAACATTTTTGCGGTGTACGATTTATTTCCGTAAGAATAAACGAGTGTGTGATTGAACAGTGTACGATTGAAGGCGCCTCTATACAAAGATTCGCCCGATTTTAGTTTCGGCAAGATGATGTGGCTCTAAATAGTATATTAGGCTACAATGGAGGAAAATGCGTCTTTTCACCGAGTGTAAAGTTTGATGCCCGAGCGAAGCGATTGGCAGAAATTCACGAGGTGAAAAGGCACTTCCGCCCGAGTGGCATACGCTATATTTTTCCCCGACTGTGCTAAAAAGTGGCCATATTTCTATGCCTGAAACGGGGATGGAAATTAAGAAGTGATTAATTTAATAAAAACGTTTTTCGACCTCGTGGAGTAATGTACTATTGTGATCTCGCGTACAAACACGTACGCACGCACGCATACACAGACGCACACACTCATGACAAAAATAATATTGACGCACAATTGTTATTTTTATTTTATTTTATTATATACAAAAAAAAAACTTTAAAAAAATCTTTAAAATAAAATAAACTAAACACATCCTTGGGGACTTGATTTATATCTGTAACAAAAAAATTACAATGCGTTAGTGTTATTGTCAGTATTAATATACAACTTTAATTCTCTTCTTACTTACCTTATTTTTATTCGCCATGAAGTATTGCCAAGAGTTGCTCGACCGAATAATTCTCCTGCTTCACCTCCTTCTCCTTCTCCTTCTCCTGCTTCACCTCCTTCTCCTTCTCCTTCTCCTTCTCCTTCTCCTTCTCCTTCTCCTTCTCCTTCTCCCAGCCGCTTCTAGAAATACATAGAATTTTTTGTTAGATAAAAATAATAAAAAATACCATAAAAAATACAAACCGAATTCTGTCCTGCGACTCCTTCCATTGCCTGAAGGCCTCTGATGCCGAGGAACCCAGATTGTAATGCGTTGTGCGGTAAAGTAAAAAAAATTATGTGATAAAAAAGATTTGCGACAAGAATAAGGCATGCATCATCCATTTAAAAAAAATGATAATTCCTTTCTATCATCGGTTTTTCAAAAAATGGTTGATGGCGTTCAACATAGTATCTTTTTTTTTTAAATCGGTAATGGACATGTCTGTATTACCCATTTTTTCAAAAAATGAGTATTGGAACTTGCCCCTAATTACCCATTTTTTAAAATGAGTAATGGCGACGAGGTCCATTACCAATTTTTCTAAAAATAGATGGAGGCGAGTTTAATTACTCATTTTTCAAAAAATGGAGAATGGAGGTGACTTGCATTACCCATTTTCCATCCATCCGTGCCATCTGTGTTCATCTGTGTAAACTGCGCAGTAGTCCAGAGACTACACCGATGGATAAATTCAGTAAGTTTAGTCCATTAATGTAATCTATGCACCACTGCGTGGCGTACACCGATGGATACATTCGTAATAATGCATAGATTACACCGATGGACCAATCTTATTGCATTTACCCATTGGTGTAACTTTCGCAGTAGTGCGTAGATTAAATCAATGCACCAATTCAGTAAAATTGGTATGTCGATGTAATCTACGGGCTACTGCGAAAATGACACCGATGAATAAATTCAGTGAGATTAGTCCATCTCTGCAATCTGCGCAATAGTCCGGAGACTACCGCGATGGATAAATTCAGTAAGATTAGTCCATCGGTGTAATCTATGCACAACTGCGTGGCTTACACCGGTGGATACATTCGTAGTAATGCATTGATTACACCGATGGACCAATCTTACTGCATTTACCCATCAGTGTAATTTTCGCAGTAGCCCGTAGATTAAATCAATGCACCAATTCAGAAAAATTGGTACATCAGTGTAATCTACGCACTACTGTGTCGCTTACAGTGATGGATCCATTAGTGTTAATAAAATATAAATTACTTACAATTTTGATTGTTTGTCGAGCTGCGTCGGTATTTTTTTCATTTTAATGTAATCGACGTAGAACTCGAAATTTTCTCGAAGATGGACGCGCAAGTAGTCCCTTCGCCGGTTCGTGGGCCCCGACTCGCACCACACCTTTTTCACAACATCTGCCAAATCGGCACCCTTCAAATTATGTGGCGGAGTGGCCAGAATGTGCGTCTTCGACGCGATCGCGCACAAAAGTCGACCATATTGGTCAAAATTTCGGGATATATCCGTATAATATTTACGCGTCTTCGGCATTTTTGCTCGCTTACGAAACCGCACGGAAAATCGAATAGTGCGAATGTGTGGTAACAATGCGTCGCTAGACCCTAGACGGTGCTCGCAGTGTTACCACTTATTCACTCTATTCGATTCATGGAGGTATTAGTAGAAGCGCGAGTTACAATGGATGGACAACAGAAAGCAAAAATATACGGACATATTCAAAAATCACAAGCATTACGGGAGGCTGATGTGTGTGAATGGACAAAATACACACAACCAATCATCCAAAAATAATTTTTTCCCGACTACTGTAAAAAGGCCCTATTTCATGCCTGCGAAGGGGGTAGAAGGTGGCCGATTCTAACTCGTGTGATTACAGCATTCGCCTTCGGCTCGTGCTGCAAACTCACACTCGTTAGAAAAACGTTTTTCGCCCTCGTGGAGTAATGTACTATTTTTCCCCCTTGCGTGCAATACGGGCGGAAAATAGCCTATTATTGACCGATGATCATTTATTAACATGTGCGCATGCGCAGTACAATTTCATTACTCCCTAGGGAGTGATAGGTCTCATTACTCCCTCTGGAAGCTCTATTACTCCCGGGGAGTAATGATCATTGGCGAAGATGACGATTTTGCGACGCAAGAAATGTGGTTATTTTAACGAAATCGGAAAAAATATCGTATGCCACAAGGGAGGAGGTAAGTGCATTTTCACTTACGGTAAATGAAGAAAACAGTTTACTATACAAGGCAGGGAATCCCCCAGCTGTGTATAAAACGCGGACTACACAAGTCGAGTTACCCTCTCCTCGTATAAACGCGTGCACGCAGAGCAGCTGAATCGAACAGCTTTGTGTGCGCACGCCTCAACGAGAAGCGGGCGACTCAGAAGCTTGTAGCATGCATTTTATACCCAATTAGGGGAATCCCAGTCTCGCATAGTAAATGACATTGAGAAATTATTGCCGAACCTTCACGGGGAAAATAATAACGAGGTCAATCAGAGTAGAATTACAGTTGTATGTTAATAGTGATAATAATACTTAACGCATTATCATTTTTTCTGTTACAGAAAATGACCCTTACAATTAATAAACTGAACCCGAAGAACTCGAGAACTAAAAATAAATCCACCAAGTTAGGCGTATACCGTAAGTGCTCGAGCGCTCACCGTTCAGTCCGAAAATATTTTAATATAATAAAAATATAACAAGTTTTTCGATGGATTTTTTTCTGCTGAGATATAAGACGAATATCTTCATAATTCGCATTTTTTTTTATTATTCGGCGAGTGCCACCAACATTGTCGCCGAAATGGAGCACAAACGAGTCATTGATACACCGATTGAATAAGAACTCCATGCTGGTTTCGCTATGAGGTCCTTGGACATTGAATAATTGCATAAATTCTGCAATGGTACTTCCGGTCGAATTAGGTAAATTTCGTTTACTCACTAACGCTTACGTAAACCAGCCCTATCGGCACAATCGAATGTAAGCTAGCTCCGTCTGTTAACGGGAAAATTTCGACTCAATATTGGAGTGACCAAAACAAGTTTCTCGATGGATTTTTTTTCTGCTGGGATACAAGACGAATATCTTCATAATTTGAATTTTTATTTTTTTATTATTCGTCGAGTGCCACCAACATTGTCGCTGAAATGGAGCACAAACGAGTCACTGATACACCGATTGAATAGGGACTCCATGCTGGTTTCGCTATAAGGTCTTTGGACATTGAATAATTGCATAAATTCTGCAATGGTATTTCCGGTCGAGTTGGGTAAATTTCGTTTACTCACTAAAGCTTACGTAAACCAGCCCTATCGGCACAATCGAATGTAAGCTAGCTCCGTCTGTTAACGGGAAAATTTCGACTCAATATTGGAGTGACCAAAACAAGTTTCTCGATGGATTTTTTTTTCTGCCGGGATACAAGACGAATACCTTAATTTTAATTTTAATTTTTTATTATTCGGCGAGTGCCACCAACATTCTCGCTGAAATGGAGCAGTAACGAGTCATTGATACACCGATTGAATAAGGACTCCATGCTGGTTTCGTTATTACTTTCTTGACATTAAATGATTTGTCCATTCTGCAATGCCAAGGTACTTGCGGTGGAATTAGATAGATTTCCTCTGCTCACTAAAGCTTAGTTAAACCAGCCCTATCAGCATACTCGAATGAAAACTAGCTCCGTCTATTATCGGGAAAATTGCAACTCTATATTGGAGTGACAAAAACAAGTTTCTCGACGGAGTTATTTTCTGCTGGGACATAAGTCGAATTTAGTACCTTTGCATTGCAGAATGGACAAATCATTTAATGTCAAGAAAGTAATAACGAAACTAGCATGGAGTGGTGGTTCATTCGGTGTATCAGTGACTTGTCTAAGCTCCATTTAAGCACGGATGTTGGTGATACTCCGTGAATAAAAAAAAATATTATAAATTGTGAAGGTAATTCGACTTATATCCCAGCAGAAAAAATCCATCGAGAAACTTGTTTTGGTCACTCCAACATTGAGTCGAAATTTTCCCGTTAACAGACGGAGCTAGCTTACATTCGATTGTGCCGATAGGGCTGGTTTACATAAGCTTTAGTGAGTAAACGAAATTTACCCAACTCGACCGGAAATACCATTACAGAATTTATGCAATTATTCAATGTCCAAAGACCTCATAGCGAAACCAGCATGGAGTCCTTATTCAATCGGTGTATCAGTGACTCGTTTGTGGTCCATTTCAGCGACAATGTTGGTGGCACTCGACGAATAATAAAAAAATAAAAATTCAAATTATGAAGATATTCGTCTTGTATCCCAGCAGAAAAAAAATCCATCGAGAAACTTGTTTTGGTCACTCCAATATTGAGTCGAAATTTTCCCATTAACAGACGGAGCTAGCTTACATTCGATTGTGCCGATAGGGCTGGTTTACGTAAGCTTCAGTGAGTAAACGAAATTTACCTAACTCGACCGGAATTTACCTAACACCTACGATTCTTCGATCGCAATTAATTGTTTTTCTTCGGATATAACTTTTAACCAAACCAATGTTGAAATTAGAATTATCCGATGAGGAAATAGCCCATCTAACTTGTGTCTTCGCGGGGGCATTGGTTTGATTAAACTTGAGCAAAAATAAAAAAAAATATATTCATCTATCGCATGAACAGTGGCTGTAACCAAAATTTGTTGGTTACTGTCCTACTGCTCATACGATCGATAAATTCTTTTTTCCTATAGTACACAATAATTGTCCCGATAGGGCTGGTTTACGTAAGCTTCAGTGAGTAAACGAAATTTACCTAACTCGACCGGAATTTACCTAACACCTACGATTCTTCGATCGCAATTAATTGTTTTCCTTCGGATATAACTTTTAACCAAACCAATGTTGAAATTAGAATTATCCGATGAGGAAATAGCCCATCTAACTTGTGTCTTCGCGGGGGCATTGGTTTGATTAAACTTGAGCAAAAATAAAAAAATATATATTCATCGATCGCATGAACAGTGGCAGTAACCAAAATTTGTTGGTTACTGTCCTACTGCTCATAGGATCGATAAATTCTTTTTTAAAGTTAAAAAAGGTTAAAAACGGTATTTTTTAAGGTTAAACGTTGCAGCAACGTTCCACCAACGTCCACTTGCGGTTTAAATGTGTGCGAGGGAACCCTGGTGAAATGAACGGTGCAGGACGGTAAAATGTTTCAACAGGGTTACAACTACTTGCTTTACATACTCCCTTCTCTTTCTTTTTAACACACTTACCTTTCACTCCTCGCTCTTTTCCTTCTCAGTCTCTTTAGCCTTCATTTCCTCCAGTTTCTCTCTGTCTCTCCGCTGTGTTTCACTTCACTTTTCCCTTTCTCTTCGCTCCTATTCTTCTTTGGTTCTTCTCTCTCCCCGCTCTCCTCGAGATCCTCCACTTCTTTTATCCAGCTGTCTCCCCTCTATCCACTATTCGTCCATCCACTATTCACTTCCTTTATTTGATTTATTTGATTTATTTGATTTATTTGATTTATTTGATTTATTTGATTTATTTGATTTATTTGATTTATTTGATTTATTTGATTTATTTTAAAGTTAAATGTCACAACATGACTTTATCCATTTGGACATTTACTGTTCACTGTCATAGGTTACGTCAACCGTGATGACATTTCGTCGCGGGACTATTTTCACGCGCGTAGGAACACCGCGCGTTACCCCTCCAACATCGACAGATGAATGCAAGCCCGACGCTCTGACACGCACACATTCAAACTGCGCACACCGATAGGGAAACATTGAGCCTTAATAACTCGGCCAATTTTTAACGTAGAAAAATTTCAAAAAAAGGGAATTACTCGGGCTGACGCGCTCTACCAGCATGTTTAATACTCTATACTAGTTACGGGACACCCTGTATATATATATATATTGAAACGTTTCGATATTCCGGGCTAGCCGAAATATCGAACTCACGATTTTTTAGATCGTCTTCTTCCGAATGGAAGGAAAGAGTTCGTGTACTGGACCGGCTGGATATTGTGTGGGGGAAAGGATTGTGGAATTCTTTAGTCTTGCAATCCGGGGATCGTTAGATCGACCCGACGTTCAAGACTAAATACTATCCTTGCTCACCGGATAGGAGTCTCAAAAATGGGTGCTTCACTCCCTCATTCTTTTCTCCGAGCGGAGGGGGCGAATGAAGAGAGGTCCACGTCTGCCTAGCGCACTCTCCATAAGAAGGATCGACTCGCAATGAGACGATAGCGTGTCAAACGAGACGCCTCCCCACCGAAGAAGCATTCTAACGCTCCCTTCGCAATAAAGCGAGAGCTAGTAGTGCTCAGTGGAATGCTTCCGAATTTAATTCAGAAGCATTATCAAAATAAAATTGCGCTGGCTCTTGAACCGCACAGCGACTTTAGGAATGGTTCAATATCGGGAGGTTTGGTAGTGGAATGATAGAGAACCTCGAGGAGAGGATAGGTAGAGCCTTTATAGCGCCTCGGGGAACACGCCGCTTGTGAGAAACTGGTGTCCAGTCGCCCTCTAGCGGTAAAGTTTCGGAAATCTGCCCGGGGTGGGGTACGTCCCGTTACAATATATATATTGAATCCACGGTCGATAAAAAAGTGACGGACTTTAACAACCGACGTATGTGTGTGACGATTGAGTGAAGCGATTTCTTCTTAATCGACGACGGTGTGATGATCCAACTATACATCAATCAATTTGAATATACCCTCCGTCGATGTGGTAAGTGCAATAGCGATGCGAGGTACATGAATCGCTCGCTTCTCTTATGCATCATCATCTACACTTATCGGCAATAATAAAAATAATAAATGTAAAAATGTTACCTAGTTGGTTGAGGGATTCGAACTATGATTTTTTAGATGAGGAAAATCATTAGTTTACATCTATCCTATTACCCCGTTTAGACTACTTAACCAACCAGGCAACACGGTTAGAGAGCGATACTTTAAAAAAATAAAAAGCAGCGGCGGCGTAGCAACGGAGGAGGAGGAGGAGGCGGCGCTTGGTCGACAACCAACCACCCATCCACCCTTATATTTTTATGTGATTCGCCCCCGACGATACCCCTTATATTTTGCATGATTCATCCATCGTTTGTTTTTACACCCTCGAGATATCAGGAGTCCATGACGCATGAGGAAGTATTTTTTATAACCAAAGGACATCATTTTTTTATTAATTCGCTCCTTTTTCACTCAAGATATATCCAGAGACCATAATGACGAGGAAGTATAATCACATCGTACGACCGACTCATTCTACCCACTCCACTGCTCCTTCTTATCTTTATTTTTATATATGTGGTGGGAGAGTGTGAAAACCGCAACAAAAGAGTGGTGTGTATAAATATAAGAACTCACGCATTACCGTGCCACTTGTCTCGACTGACACTATAAATAAGCTTTATAATATACACATCGTAGTTTTAGTTAGTTTCATTATATTTATTTAAATAGTGAATGGGGGGAAAAAATGAAAATGTCTGTTAAAAAGAATTTTCGAACGCAACGTTATATCGTTCGACTTCTTGAAAAAGATAAAGGTTCAACGAGAGTGAAAATTAACGTGAAGAATCTAAAAAAAGTTTCAATGAATGAGGACGAATTTTTTTATTGTCTGTAAGTAAATTTTGAATATTATTATTTTTATTCGATGAAGTAATTAAATTTATTTATTGTGTACATTATTTTTTAGTAGCGAAGAATCTAATTATATCAAGAGGGTTCAAATGTTAGTTGATGGAATCTTCAAGTCGAAACCAAAACGTTTGACTAAGCGTAAAAAGATGTGAGTAAAAATATTTTATTTATTTTTTGTTTTTCAAAATTATATATTAAATGTTTTTTTTTTGTTTAGGGATCGTGATGGTTATGCGCTCAGAAAATTTATAATCAAAATAACGAACAAATCCACATGTTTGAAATTTTGTCTGTTCTGTGTGACGATCTTCCTTACCATCGACGGTGAGATGACGAAGGAGTCTTTTAATATATGGTGAGTATTGGTTGTATTTTTTTCTTTCCACGATATTATAATATTTTTTATTTTAATATTTATTTGAAATTTTCAGGCCTCTCGACAATGATGAAGATTTTAACGTAGATGGAGAGGGTAATGAATTTCACGAAGTTGGGTTCAATGATTTCGATATTTTGAAATTTCATATGGCTACATTCATCGCAGGAATTATGGTTGCTTACGGTCGTCAACCATCATTTATTTCCATAATTATTCACAAGTTTCCCAATCCCAATAAGATCAATTTTTTTTTAAGGCAAGTCATCCATGTAAAGTATTTCTTATTTTTTATTTTCTTTTTCATTCATCCATTAATTTTATATTTTTTACTTTAGCAAACATCCAGTATCATCGAGACAGCGATTTACTTATGATGCTCAATTATCAAAACAATCTGCATCCAATTGTTTTTACAAAAATGATAATATCATTTCTTCTATCGTGAACGATGAGCAAGATGATGGAGACGATAACAATTCTTCCATCCCGAATGAGGATGATGGAGATGATGATGATGATCATGATATTATTTGTGACGATGATGAAGATGATGATGATGATGATGATATTATTTGTGACGATGATGAAGATGATGATGGAAATGATGAAGATGAAGATGAAGATGAAGATAAAGATAAAGAAGATGATTCTGATGATGATGATGAAGAAGAAGATGATGAAGACGAAAATGAAGACGAAGACGGAGACGATGATGAAGATGACAATGACTGTGGTGGTGGTGGAGGTGATGACTATCACGACGATGATGATGAGAATCGAGACATCATTGTTGTGAGCGACGAGTCGAATGAAGACACAGCTGCTAATGTTTCATCGATGGAGGATGATGATGATGAAGTTATCATTATTGATGATTCATCGATAGAGATACCGAATGTTGTCAATGATTTGATTGTGAAGATAACGGATGATGTTCCAATAAATGAAGATATAATAAAGATCAAATTGATTTCGAAAAAAGTCCCAATAAATGGAGACATAACATCGATTAATTTGATTTCGAACGACGAAGGTTTGATAAATGAAGAAACAATAACAACGAATGATTTATTGTGTGACGAAGTTATGGAATCACTGGGGTCGTCGGAACGACCTCCTCCCAATGAAGATGAAAGTAGCAGCAGCGATGATTCTGATTATTCGTGCGACGATCCAATTATTAATTCGGTTTATGATCGTTTTTGCATAACACAAAGTAATAATCCAGAAAAGTTTCGCATCGTAATATTTTCAGAGTATGTATGCGAGCATAAAAAACTAACGCAATATCGATGTCTCGTGCTTTCACAATTATATGACTCAGTTATTCATCTCATGGAGCATTTGATCAATCGTTTCGGTAGTTCCGGCCGTTTCAAATTTTCATTAGCCGCGACCGTCGAATTGACTCTCAATAACGAACGTGAACGACGTTTGGCAAGGGCGCTCGGTGCCTTCGACGCGATAATTCAAACTGAAGATGTTATACCTAACAATGCGACTATCGCATCTTTCATAATTAATATTATTAGTAAGTTTCACACAGCTAATATATTTAATGAAAGATCCAAAAATTTGCAAAAAAAAATTCGAGCCGCGTTCAACGCGAACACATCGTCGTCATCGTCATCGCTGTCGCCACTGCCGTCGCAACAGCCGCCACCACCGATGACTCTATCTTTCTTCGCGTTCAGTGATTTTGGCGACATCTATTATTTTTTCTCAAACAAAAAGAATGTGAAGTCTTTCAATCGTATGCTTCGATGTCAATTTGCATCGGGTCATTATTAATCTTATTTAACACTAATCAAGAGACGCGGTAGCGTCTCGACGCCAAGTACTTAAAAAAAAAAAATTTAAGCGAGCGAAGGACGTTACCAAGTAGTTATACTCCAAAATGCCGGAAGTATATCTTTGCACTACGTTACCTCTTAAATAAATCATCGGATCGAAATGATATAAAAATTGTATGATAGAATGTCTATCCAAGCTTTCCAGTTCGCTTAATTCCGAACACATTCGTTCGGTGGATTCTTGTGTACGATGATCGCGATCAGCAATCGATCCAACATTTTTCGATTGTGCGTGAGTTAACGCGATAATTTTCGGACTGCTCGATCTCGGCAACGAAGCATCGGATCGAATTTTCAAGGACACTTTTATTATATAATTCGGACCCAAGCTTTCCAACGGGCCTAATTACGATCATAATCGTCCAGCGGTTCCCGAGTTATGATGAGGTGAACCTGAAATACGGGTGTGAGGTGAGTTAACACGAAATTTTTTCGCATGGCGATTTCGATATATCTTGGAAACGAAGGATCGGATTGAAATGATAATGTAACTTTTATTAAGTAATGGAACAATATTGTCGGTAGAAATTATTCCTAAACATTGTTTACACAATGTTTAAGCAATAAATTGTTAAATATGAACTGATTGACACCAAATTTGGTCGATATTGTTCTTTAAATAAAGGAACGATATTGTGGGTAAAAAATGGTTACTAAATATTGTTTAAACAATCAATTGTCAAATATAACTTGATTGACACTAAGTTTAGTCAATATTGTTATTGCAGCAATGGAACAATTTTTTGGTAAAAAAATGTGTACCAAATATTGTTTAAAAGATGTTTAAAGAATACATTATAAAATATGAACCGATTGACACCATACTAGGTCACTATTATTATTTAGGTAAAGGAATAGTGGCAAAATTTTGCGCCGCGATTTTCGGCTCGTTCGGGCTCACACGAGGCGACACCGCAGGGCCTAGCTGGTAAAATAGAATATTTATTAATTTAAGTGTAACCCAAATTTCATGTACGCCGGGACGAGAGCGCCGATCGAGGAGAGGAGTCCGACGTGAAGGTCGAAATTGGAGCCGCGAGCCGGGGAAGCTCGAATTGGAGTAAATTGGGAGTACCGTTCTACCTCCCTGCTGTCAGAGTCGTCAACGATATGAAGCATGATCATCTGAGAAGATCTTTGACTTGATTGTTCAACGCATCGTATGGATAGTTTCAGTCGTCCGGAGTCTCGGGCTGCAGCGAAGATAACCGCCGAAGAGTCTCCCGTCAGGGAGAATTGATTACCTCTGAGGGAGCTCTGTATTATCAGCGTTAGAGGAAGATTGCGTACGCGCGAGAGATCGATGAGCGTATCGAGGTGCGTAGCGTTCGGCTGTGCCGGAAAGGGCCGAGGAATGCCCGAATTTGTGCGAATTTGTCGTGATGATTAGGCAGGGAGGTAGGGATAACGGTAGCGAGCGAGATCGCGAATCGATGCTCGGGGCACTTCTCCGTTGTGAGTCCGAGCGAGCGGGTCGATTTTGTCAGTCATCGGGTTTCGGGAATTATCCATCGGAGGGAGGATGGATCTTTTTACGGCGACGATATCCAGTCCGTTTTTCCCGTTCACGTGGCTGCGACTCGATACGGTGAGCTTTCGTCCAAGGGTTTTTATTTGTGTACGGCTACGGCCAATTGGCATCTTTGTGAGTTTTGTAATCCCGAGCGTGGGAAATTATAATGTGTATCGACAGCGTGCTTCGTTCGGCCGTGCCGGAGAGATCGGGACCGCCGTGTTTCGGCAGGTGTGTGTGTGACGTTGTGTACGGGTTTCGTTTTGCTTGACGCCGCGTGGACGGCCCGGGAAACCGTATGCGGTCTTCCTCGAAGCCGCCGAGATTTTGGGGAAATTTAGTCGTGTAAACGCGCTTATTAAATTCTTTATAGTATCGGGAGGGATTTTGTGTCGCTTTGGGAAATTTTCACGGGGAAGTGTGATAAGCGACGCGTCGTCGTTTGCGGAGTCTTCGAGCGCGTGGTCAAAAGGTGCGAATGGTTGTTTATTACCGCGGCAACGGGTTGGGTGAATGGTTAAAATCGCTGCGTTTATTCGGGCGGGGTGAATGAGAACGCTGGCGATTGTGCCGCGTTGGCTGTGTGAATTTTAGTTAATCGAGACCACGCGTGAGCTAATGCGAAGATCCGGGAGAACGCGACCGTTTGTGTGCGTGTGTGTGAATGCGTGAGGGTATGTTGAAACGAGCGAGTCCCGGATACCGGGCAATATTTGTTGTATAAAATTTGTAATTCGTTTTGATTTGCGGGACGAGGGTTTTACTCCGGGTCCTCCGGTGTTTCCCCTCATTAGCTTGTTGATTTTATTTAATAAATACTCGAGTCTTGGTTCCCGTATTCCAGAGTTATTCTATTGTGTTTCCGTGTTTGTGTTGTGTGTCGCCCGAACAGTTGGTCGCTTATCCAGCCACTCTGCCTTCGAGACGGCTGCAGTTTTAGCCGGGACTGACCGAATTCTCTCTTGGTGCATCTTGATGCGCCTGACGCCCATTCCTTCGGGATAAATCAAAAGGGAGAGAAATTCGAGTTCGCGGTAGTCGATTTCCAGCTCGAAGGAAATCGCGCTACAATATGTACTACTACTTGGCTGATTTCATTTGATTTCTTTTCGATTTTTTTTATTACTTTGATGAACGTCTTTTTGGAAGAATTTTTTTGTTCAGGGAATGTTTTGATAAACATCTGTTTTGGCAGATTTTTTTATTTTTTATGTGCATACCTAACTTCGTAGTTGGCAATGAATTTATCAATGCAATGTATACCGATTCGTATTCTCCTTCCAGTATTGCATTTCTCAAAGAGAAATGTTCTAAAAAAAAGTATGTGTATTGTAATTATCAGCATATATATGTTGTATTCTTCATTACATGATAATTAAAAATCAAAAGAAAAGTTTAATATTCAATTATGTGTTCAGCGAAGAACTATTCATATACAAATGATGTAATTTTCAGTCATAAAATGTATAAATACATTACATGTTGTAAAAAAATCTTCCACCACCTTGAATATTCAGAGTCGAATATATTAAATTCAATATACGTAATCTGAAATAAATTGTGGCTTCTGAATTTTACAATACAATGTGTATCAATCGTTAATTACTACATCTAATTTGTAAAAGCGATATACATTCATATCGTAAATTTCATCTTTTATGTTGTAAATTTAACAACTTTTTTTAACAGTGAGTCTCTTAACAAAAAAATTCTTCCAAAAAGACGTTCATCAAAGTAATTACGAATTTTACGGGATTCCGACGATGATGCAACTGCGGCAACGGCGACAATGACAATTGTTTAACTCTGTAACGTACGGGCGTACTACGGTACAATAAACCTCGCCGCGTGAGGCGCGACGAGTTATATTTATTTTTGATTCGGGATCGTTCCGGTTCCGTTCTATACAGAACGTTCCCGATATTTCGCGCAGGTTGGTCGAATAAACACGCGATAATTTAGATGCGAGTTTAGGTTTAATTATCCAGGAATGATTATTACGTTACAACGAAAAAAAATGGTAAGGTTAGCCGGCAAGCTCCACACATACACACATACAAACGGTTTTACACACATACCAATGTACTTACTATTTTATTCACTATCGTTACGTGTGGTCGCGGCCTTACTTCTCCACTCTCTTTCTCTACACTCTTACTCTCACTCCACTCTCCGTACACCTTCCCTCTTCACGCGATCACACACACTTAAAACTACACGACTAATTAGTTCGTGGCGCGAATAATAACACTTAGGCCTAGCACGTTCAGGCTTATCACCGCGACGCAATACACTGTCCGGCTCCTACGATTCTATCGGCTTTCGCGATTTGTACCGAATCGCGGAACTCCTTCGAGATTTTAAGATCGCTCTGCGGGAGCTGTAACGAGGAGTAGATCCGAAGTTCAAGCTCACGCTTTCGATGTCTCTTCGGGACTGTCCTCCCCGGCTCGCACATCCGCCGACCTCTCGACCGTCGGGTGTCGCACCGGGGAGGATTTCTGCAAGATCGCGAAATTGTACCTCGCTTGAGCGGAGGCGAGAGGAGACATTTGCATGTCCCCTCGAGCCCTCGACTCTCGAGAAAAATATCGCGCGATCCGCGTCGCATAGAATAACGCCGCGGTTGGCGCGATATAGAAGAATTAACACGAGAAATTGAATACTGAAAAGGCAACGGAATACATCCTGTGCATTCCGATACCTTGACAGTCAATCTCGCGCTGACGAGCCCGAACGTGCCTGTTCGGTCGAACAAGCGCAAAAGGTCTCGGCCATTGTCGCGTTCACGAAAGGTGGAAGTCTTTGTTTTGATCTACGCCAGAGCGAACGCGAGGTTGGGCTCTGGCTGGGGAGTAAGAGAGGGGGGAACGAAGAGAGGTTCGTGGCTAACGGTACGGACAAGGGCAGTGCTTTTTGGTGAGCCGCGACGGTAGAGTCGCGTCGAAATATCGTTCGATACGTTAATAGTCAAATCAAGGAACATCTTTCGTGAATGCGGTAATTGCGCGTCGGGTCGACACAGCGGTGTCGATGACGACTATACACACACACACAAAATATATATACAGTTCGATCTTTGATCGTCAACTGTTCGTGCCAACGTCACACAAATACATATATACAGTTCGATCTTTGATCGTCAACTGTTCGTGACAACGTCACACAAATACATATATACAGTTCGATCTTTGATCGTCAACTGTTCGTGCCAACGTCACACAAATACATATATACAGTTCGATCTATGGTCGTCAACTGTTCGTGCCAACGTCACACACATGCACACATGCAATGATATGGCTCACACCTTTGTCATACTACAATTTTAAATAAATTCTGGGTTTTTGCCTCATGGCTTTTTTCCCATGCATCCATGCAAATTCTTGTATGAAATTATTATCCCTAAATAAGATTCCCTTCTTCATTATTTTTTTTTATATATACAATTAAGAAATACGCGATGCCTCGACACATTGACGAGGCATCGACGAAACATTTTGGTGCCTCCTGTGAGGTGTGAGCCTAACATTCATACATACATAATTCGAGATAACAAAGAAACAAAACAAAGTGTGCGGTCAAGCAACACAACGCGCGAGCGAGCGCGTCGTCAACAAGCCAACGGAAGCAGTGTTTCCCCCTCCGCTGGACGTCCTCACGAGCGGGCTCCGCGCGTGGCAGCAGTCACGGCGTCGCAGGTCGACAGTTAAGTATATCTTTTTTCCTTCGTACCGTAGTGTGCCTGCGCGACGGTGTTTCACAGGACCGTTTGTAATATTCATTTATTCATCGCGGATACGTCGTTTGAAAAGATTCGTCGCGATATCGTGAGATTCAGTAACTGTCATGGTGAACGACGCTGCTCTGATGGCGCGTAAGCGTCCGGCGTTAAAGACGAAGATTACATTGTTAACAACAGCAATAGCAGAGGGGAAACTCGATAGAACAAACGCGCTTTTACGTCTCGAACGGCTTACGGAATCGTTCAAAGAATACGAGGTGCTGAGCGAGAGTCTCATCGCGGAGGACCCGGAAAATGGCGAGTTGACACACGCACAGGCTATCGAAGATAGATATTATGAGATCGCGACTCGGATACGCAATATGCCTATGCCGGGAGGCTCAGGTCGCGCGGGTACAGCCGGTGAAACGACTTTCAGATTACCCGTGGAGAATTCGACGATTATCGAAAGGCAGCGGTTCGTGAAGCTTCCGATTGCTAGTCTTCCGCGATTCGATGGCGATTACAACAAATGGCTTTCCTTCAAAAACACGTTCGTCGCGATGATAGATGCGCGCATTGACGTCGACGATTTGAACAAGTTCCTATACTTGAAAGGTTGCTTGGACGGGCCAGCATTGAACAAGCTTGCGCTTTATGATGCGAGCGCAGAGAATTACAAAAGGGCATGGGATACGCTGAAAGGCGAATACGAGAAAGTACGAGTTCTCATAGCTAAACACTACGACGGGCTTATAGACATTCCATCTCTCAATATCGCGACCGCCGAGGGCTTGACGAAGATCGTGGACGACGCTCGTCAACACATTAGCATGTTAGAATCGCTGAAGGTCAAGCTCGATGAAGGAATAATCGTTCGAATCTTGGAACGAAAACTTCCGATTGACGTGAGAACGAAATGGGAAGAGACCCTCAGTTTCGACGTGTTCCCGAGTTTAACGCAATTTTGTAAATTCGCAAGCGAGACCGCATTTCGACTCGGCATGATAGTCGACAGGAGCGACGCAGTATCGGACGGAACGACTAAACGCAAGATGAATCAAAACTCGAACTATTCGAAGGCACGTAAAACTGGAACCGATGCGCGCTCACTTGTCACTTCAACTCAAAGTGCTTACGCAAACTGCAACGAAAATCATCCGATATATAGATGCGCGGCTTTTGAAGAACTCTCGATTAAAGAACGATGGAACGCGGTAAAAACAAAGCAGTTGTGCAAGAATTGTCTCCGACCGCATGCCGGTAATTGCTCAAGCTCCCATTGCAGACGTTGCGATCGGTTTCACAACACGCTCTTGCATTCGGACGCGACACGAAATCTCGCACCGGGAGAAAAATCGAACACAGCCCAGGGCAAGATGGACAGCAAAGATCAGCCGGACGCGGGGTCCTCGTTGTGACTAGACGTAAATAATCTCAGCTTGCTGAGCGCTAGAGTTCACGTTCGAAATATTGACAGACAGTACGTGGAGGCGCGCGTCTTGCTCGACACGTGCGCCACGGCACATTTCGTGACATCGAGTTTGGCCAATCGGTTGAGACTTCCATCGCGCTCGCGCTCAGTGTCGGTCGGCGCGATTAACGAGATGACAACTGTTTCTAAGGGAAGCGTGGAGATACATGTCCGTTCAACGAACGGTAAATTTGAAAAAACATTAGAATGCTTAATCGTTCCGAAGATAGCCGGGTTAGTTCCGGACGAAGTTTTTCCGCGGGACTCTGTCAAAATTCCACAGAAAATACGACTAGCCGATCCGCTATTTCATTTACCGCGGCCTGTAGACATGCTGATTGGATCGGGCGTCACGTTGTCAATATTGAGTGTCGGTCAAATTAACCTGTCAGGTGATAACGGAGAGTTGTTGCAAAAAACTCAACTCGGTTGGGTAATCGGAGGAGGATTGAACCGCGATTCGACCGTATCGTGCAATTCGACTGAATTATCGATGCGATTAGATAAATTCTGGGAGATCGAAGACGCGAACTCTAAATCATCGAAATCATTCGAAGAGGAGCAATGTGAAAAACACTACTCGCAACATACCACGCGCGGAATCGACGGTCGGTACATTGTACGCCTGCCGTTTCGACACACGGAGCACGATTTCGGCGAATCGCGATCTCAAGCTACGCGACGTCTCGGTGCTTTGCGGAAGCGATTAGATTCAAACAACACGCTCAAACAGGAATACGAGAGGATCATGCAGGAATACATCGACCTAGGCCACATGTCTCTCGCAAACGACGAGTCAGGCGAGGGCTACTACATGCCGCATCATGCGGTTACGAAGATGTCAAGTAACACTACAAAGGTGCGTATTGTTTTCGATGCGTCAGCTAAATCCTCGAAGGGTTTTTCGTTAAACGATTCGCTCATGGTCGGGCCCACGATCCAACCGAAACTTTTTAATCATCTGTTACGCTTTCGCACATACGAATACGTAGTCACGGCCGACATTGCAAAAATGTATCGGCAAATACTGATTCACCCCGACGATCGTCAATTTCAACGCGTGCTTTGGTATCACCAGGGCGGAATCAGGACGTTTCAGCTGAATACCGTGACCTTCGGCGTGTCCTCCGCCCCGTATCTGGCCATCCGAACGTTGCAACAACTCGCGGACGATGAAATCGCGCGTTTTCCCCGAGCCGCGCGAATTTTAAAAACCGATTTGTACGTAGACGATCTATTGACCGGTGCCGATTCGATTCAAGAAATTGTGGACATTCGCGACCAATTAATTGCAATATTAAAGTGCGGCGGTTTCGACATTCGTCAGTGGGCGTCTAATCACCATAACGCGTTAGATAATATCGAGGAACAAATCATCGATTTGGATTACGTGATCGAGAAAAATCCAGTATTGAAAACTCTGGGAATCGTATGGAATTCGCATCACGACAAATTGCTATACACAGTCCAAGGCACTCAAACATTCGGGAAAATTACGAAACGAATAATTTTGTCGGAAATCGCCAAAATTTTTGATCCGTTAGGTCTGCTCGGCCCGGTCGTCTTATACGCGAAGGTGATGATTCAGGATTGTTGGAAGGCAAAAATTGAGTGGGACGAATCGGTAACTCAGGAGTTGCATTCGAAGTGGGTCACATTCGAGGGGCAGTTGCCGCTTCTCCGTGATTTTTCGGTCGAGCGTCGAATTTGTTTGAAGGATCGAACACACGTAGAGGTGCATGGATTCTGCGACGCGAGTAAGACCGGTTACGGCGCGTGTATTTATATTCGATCAAGCGATGCACATGGGTGCGTATTGGTTCGATTGGCATGCGCGAAATCCCGCGTAGCACCGCTAAAGGAGATCACCATCCCTCGACTCGAGTTGTGCGGTGCGCAGATTCTCGCGCGGCTCTATAAAGAGATGAAACCGTCGGTGGGTTTTTCGATCAATCGCGTCGTGTTTTGGTCTGATTCCACGATCGTGCTGCAATGGCTCAAGAAATCTCCACAAGTTCTTAAGGTTTTCGAAGCAAATCGCGTCGCGGAGATCCAAGCGTTAGGAGACGAAATTGAATGGCGACATGTTCGAACTAACGATAATCCCGCGGACGCGCTGTCACGCGGACAACTACCGTCCGATTTCATGCAAAATAATTTATGGAACCAAGGTCCCGCCTGGCTTGGTCAACCCGAAATTTCGTGGCCCGCAGAGCCCAATTTAACGACTTCGGAATTGCCTGGTCTACGAAAAAACACATGTTTAGTCTCGGAGACTGTTAATTGCGATTTCTTTTCTCGATTTTCGTCTTACTCTACATTGGTGAACTCAATGGCGTACTGCTTGAGAATGTGTCGCGCTAACACGTATCGAAGATGCGGAAAGGGTATTAGCTCGGAGGAAAAACTCGAGACTGAAAAAAGAATCTGTCGACTGATTCAATCGGAACGGTTTGGTGACGAAATTACGCGAATCTCGAACTCCGGTACGACCAAAACATCCAAACTTGCCGCATTCAACCCTTTTATTGACCAAGACGGATTGCTACGCGTCGGCGGAAGATTGGTTAACGCGAAAATTGATATTGACAAAAAACATCCAATTCTTTTGCCATCGCGTCATTGGGTTACCGATTTAATAATTCGCGAGACTCACGAAAGGTCGTATCACGCTGGGATACAATGCACCTTGGCCACGTTGCGCCACCGATTCTGGATTTTAGACGGAAAGAATCAAGTTCGTAAAATCGTACGACGCTGCATCACTTGCATTCGACATCGGCCAACCCCACTGCAGAGTCAAATGGGAAACTTGCCGAAGGCCCGCGTCGGCGAGTCGTTTCCCTTCGCGCATGTGGGCGTCGATTTTTTCGGGCCCATTTTCATTAAAGAAAAAATGAAGAGAAATCGCGCGCGAATAAAGGCGTATGGGTGTGTCTTTATCTGCATGGCAGTCAAGGCCGTACATATTGAAATTGTCAGCGACTTGACGACCGACGGGTTCCTGGGCGCTCTTCGGCGATTTATAGGCCGTCGAGCTCGACCCTCGAATATCTATTCGGATAATGGGACGAATTTCGTCGGGGCAAACAATCAACTCCGTGAGCTGTACGCGCTAATAGATTCGGAACAATTTCAAGACCGCGTCCGAAATTTTGCGACTCTAGAAGGAATAACGTGGCATTTTAACCCGCCTCTATCCCCACACTTTGGCGGCGTGTGGGAGGCGGCGGTTAAATCATTCAAGCACCATTTCAAACGCGTTGTAGGCGACCGACTTCTCTCATTCGAGGAGATAACCACGTTCGCCATCGAGATCGAAGCTATATTGAATTCTCGCCCGATATGCACGCTTTCGGTTGACCCCAACGACCCCATGGCGTTAACACCTGCACATTTCTTAGTCGGCCGACCGTTGACGATGCTGCCCGAGAATAACTTGCTTTCTGTTCCAGACAATCGCCTTTCAGTTTGGCAGTTTGTCTCGAAGGCGCGTCAGCATTTCTGGCAGAGATGGCATCTCGAATATCTCACCGAATTGCAGAAACGTCAAAAATGGCAAAGCGGAAAGGGAGAGCTTCACACGAAAGATGTGGTTCTCATTATAGAGAAAAACATTCCATGCATGCAGTGGAGACTGGGAGTGGTCGACGAAGTTCATCCAGGAGCCGATGGAATCACCCGCGTAGCCACGATCAGAACGGCTCATGGAACATTCAAGCGCAACGTGACTCAATTGTGTCTACTACCGGTTACCACGTAACGTCGACACTCAACGATAGACCACTCGCGAGTTTTACTTATATTTATGACTGACTAAATTCATGATAAGTTCATTTAATCTTTGATATGTTGCATTAGTCTACAAAAAAAAGGCTATCATTATATTGGAATTCTTGTCTTTGTTGTGAAAGGGTTGTTTGTTTATGACGAACTGAACGTGGTTTGTCGTATACGGAATAAATGTCATACTAAGATAGTCAAAACCGCTATTTCTATTCCTGATCATTGTTATGTCTAATAACTTGTGACGTATTTTCCGAGATCTCACGCGAAACGGAAACGAAAATCCAAACTCCAAAAAAAACGCGAAATCGGGATCTCAAAACGTCACCTTCGGCCGTTCACCCTCGCGAATGCATTGGCGTCCCGGTGGGCGCCAGTTAATTTTTATTTCGCCGGTATTAACAACCGGGCCTAACCTGGAGGTCGGAGGGACGGCCGACCTCCGCAGGGTCGATTTTGTTTCGCCGGAATCGCCAAACCGGACTGATCTGGAGGTCGGTGGGACGAGCCGACCTCCGCACGGACAAACACACGAAACGAGAACAAACGGTACGAGCTAACACCAACGCATCCGCGAGAGCGACGGTTGCGGAAATGCACGGTCGCTCAGGATGCGGGTCTTGGTAGAAGGGTCGCGATCCGAGGCCAATAAAATAACGCGGAATCGAGACTATCGGAATCTCAAATTTTCAATAACGAGAGTAAATTAACTTGTTGGCTGTTAAGCCACGGGAGCGCACGTGGGTGCATCGGGATCGCTCAGCTGACCGACGGGTCGGAGCGAGCGTGACGGGAACGGATCCATACGCGATCGATAATTATCTTAAGCTACAACTCACCGAAACTGCAGAATTAAATCCAACAATGGGCGGGAACTGCATCTCGCGATGCCACGAGAACTTATCACAATCACTGCACCTCGAGAGCGTTATCTGAAACGCCTCTCGAGCACAGGAAAATCAAAAAATTACCCGGGAAAGAATTCGCACGAAAACACGGCACATACGAGTCGACTCACGAACGCGCGAAGTGACAGGTAGCGAGAGAGACGCGCGAACTGGAGCGAGAGCGCGAGCCGTAGTCTACCGCAGCGCGAGCGAGAACGAGAGACTCAGCGCGAGACAATAGGCCGAACGTAAACACGGTAGCGCGAGGGGTCCGAGTAGCCTCGAGGACGGCCCTCGGCAGACTGATAAGCCTACGAAAATATTCTAATGAGGCGTTATGATTATTTCGAGATCCTTGACCGGTAGCTACTGCCCTCTTGAACGATATCGATACGTCATCGGAGCGGGAGCCGAACTATAACGCGGTAACTTCGAGATTCGACACGGTCGCTTCTCTCAATGCCGTACGTGAAAACAAGGCCCTTTTTCTCTCAACTAAAACACAGCACAAGGGAGTCCCACCCTTGCCCGGACTGAACGATACCTCCGCCTGTTCTCCAACGCACGGCAATTTCTCCCAACGAGAGCGCCGGGTTTACACCGGACTGTTGCGTGTCCGTACGATATCTCATCGGGCTATCCTCTATTCGTGCTTCTCCTTGTCTCGAGATTCACGCCACCGAATAGATTTTAGAATCCCGATCTAAACCGAACCAAACCAAATCTTTTAATTTTCCCTCCAACTCATCTCAATATCTCATACTGAGCCGGATCGGAACGGACTAACTTTAACTAAGCGGGAACTGGACGGTAACTCGAACGTCACGAGGGACAGTAGATCGAGCGCGATAGCCACAGCTCGATTCTTACGGGACTTTTAAGTTTTCTTTTCGTTTTGTGACGATGATCCAAAAAATCACGTCACAACTCCTCACCCCTTAGGGGAGGTTTCGAACTAGCATTCGAAACGGTAGCCCATCCGAAGATGACGAGAATACAACTCGAGTGCCTTGTTTTTGAGGTTACCCGGGGAAGGTTACGGGAACTTATCGGGATCTTAACCCGTATGGGGTATATCGGTAGCTACGGGTTCCTCCCGCGGTCTGGCACGAGGACTCGCGGGTACCATCGTGTCTAAGCCGCGGTTGGCGCGCGAGGGCGGGCCTCTTAGCGCGGGAACCGTTAATAAAACCGCTGCCCGGAATTTGCCGACAGCGGTCCCTCAACCCTGTTACCAATCGAGAGCCATGAAATTCTAGGGTGAGGCGAGATCGTCACGAGAGACGATGTCTCAACCGCGATTCGAGAAGGTTTTAATACGCAAACTACGGACAGACACATTTAAGGACGACACGTAACCAGGTGACTGTTTACGTTACCCTTCCTGCAGCGTTGTCTCCGTCGGTGGGATCCTTGATCCGCCGGTAGTTTTCCTTCGAGAGCGTCGGCCTTCCGGCCGGGTGCGAGAGCTTGGACTCCGGGTCCGGTGGTCGAGATCCGAGATCCGGGAGGGTCTCCATTGTCGGGAACTACGGTCGATGCCGGGTGCGGGAGCTTACTCTTTTCTCTGCGTCGAATGCCGAGACCCAGCGGTCTACCAGGCGAGAGTTACGGCTGAAGCCGTGTGCGGGAACTTGCTCCTTTCTCTGAGTCGAGTGCCGAGACCCAGAGGTCTGCCAGGCGGGAGATACGGTCGAAGCCGGGTGCGGGATCTTGTTCTTCTAGCTCGTAACCGAACGTCGAGACCCAGAGGTCTACCAAGCGCGGGCTACGGCCGAAGCCGGTTACGGGAGCTTGACGGGACTCCCCGTTACGACTGGGAGTGCCCGTCATCGGCCTTCCGGTCACCGCCGGTCACCGGTCGGCCCTGCGGAGGTTCGGGATCCGGTGTCGTCGCCGGAGCCCTGGGAGGGGCGGTCTCCAGGTGGCTCGATCGTCGTGGCCTGCGCCTCGCCGGTCGGGCCGCCCTCAGCACGTCCCAGGGGACGTTGCGGCCCGCTCGAGAGACGTACGGTCCCTCCCGCCGCCATTGCTCGCTGCAGGCGGGGCACGTCCGCAAGGTTTTACCCTTACGGCCGCATCGCCGACAGAAGGTCTTGGCCGGCGGTCCTCCTGGGCACACCGGGTCCGAGTAACAGTGGCCCTCGCCACCGCAACTCCAACAAACCCGCGTCACCGAGCGCGGCAGCGACCGGATAGGTCCCCCCGCACTCCGGTTGTCCCTCAGCGGGGCGGCTCTCGCAGCCGCCACTCCGCTTCGGGGTTCCCGTGGTCGGGCCGCTGGCGGGATCGTCGGCGGCGTCTCCGTCGCCGGGCGGGATCGTCGCGGCTGGGGCCTCGGCAGAGCCGTTGTCGGCGGGACCTTTGGTCCAGCGTGCCCAGCCTGACGGGATGGTCCTGATCGCGGCACCGGCGGCGTCACCGCCGGCGGGGCCATCGGTGGCGGCAGCGTCACCGGGCGGGGCCGTGGTGTCCGTGGCTGCGTCGTCGGCGGAGTTATCGACGGCAGTGGCGTCGACGGGCGGAAGCCCGCCGAGCGTTGGGGAGCCGCCGATGAGGACGACGTCCCCTCCGTGTCCGTCCTCTGACGCCGTCGGCGATTGCGGGATCGGCGGGGGCCTCTCTTGCGGCGGCGAGGGTCCTTCGGGAGTCCTCCTCCAGCCGCCGTGGCCTCCCCGGGAATCAGCCGGGGTACGTCCCACGCGGAGCACCCGGGCAGTTGCTCGTCCATGGGGACCGGGCTTGGCGATCGGGGAGAGGAGCCAACCGGACGGCTGACCGCTTCCCCGAACGTCCTTGCCGACAGGTCCACCATGGGCGGTGCGGCTGGCGGTGCATCCGCGGGAGCTAGTACCCCCCGGTATCTATCGAGCCGGCCTGGACCCGTAGTGGTCGGGCTCGACGATCGGGATCCCGGAGGTGCCGGATCCGCGGCCATCTCCCCGATCGTCCTTACCAGCGCCTCCGCCGACTCCGTGTCGGTGGTGTCTGGGTCGGCGAGAGCGGCGGCACAGGCCTGGATCAGGTCGGCGTTCGGAGGCCGCAGGAAGAACTCCTTCCGATCCTCCACCGGCATGGTCCTCCGCAGCATCTCGTCGAACCACTCGACGTCCGATCCCTCGGAAACGACCATGACGTCGTCGTCGCCCGGAAGGGTGCCGTTGGTGTCCATGGTAACCTATAACTCCAAAAGTGTGGTTAGGCCGGTACCTCCGGCGGTCGATACGGCTTTAGATCCTTGACGGAAATTTTTCCTACCGATCGCCCATCGAGATCGGATAATTCGTAAACTACGCGGGATATCTTTTTCGAGATAATGAACGGCCCCTCGAAGGGGGCGTTCAGCGCAGCGGACACATGCCTGGCTGCGTTCGAGAGCGTGTGGGATCTCCGCCACACGAGGTCGCCGACCTCGAACGTCCGGTCCCGGTGGTGGCGGTTATAATGCTCGGACTGCCGTTGGAAGGCCTCGTCGAGGGCGTGCGCGAAAGCCGTCCTGAGGGTGTCCAGACGGGCCATCCGCCTCGTCCACTCCTCCGGAGGACGCGGGACAATTTCGAGATCTCCCTCCAGCTCCCGTCGTAAGGAGGTAGCTGAGGGTGGTTCGCGTCCAAAGTTCGCGAAGGCCGGGGTGGCCTGCAGCGAACTGTGGAATGCGGTATTGTACGCGAACCGGAACTCGTGTAGATGGTGGTCCCACTCACGATGGTTTCCTGCGAGAAACGCGCGGATCATGGTTTTCACCACTCGATTCACGCGCTCGGTAGGGTTAGCCTGTGGGTGATACGGGGGGGTCGTCTGATGCCGTATACCCACCCGCTCGGTAAGCTGACGAATGTCCCGGTTGATAAATTCGGTTCCATTGTCCGTGAGCAAGACTCGGGGTGCGCCCCAGCGAGTAACGATCAAGTCGTCGAGAGCTTTTGAAATGGCCTTCCCATTTGCCCTTCGGAGGGGGCAAATCTCGATCCATTTCGTGTACAGATCCTGGATCACGAGAACGTAGGCGTGCCCCGAGGATGCCGGCGTGAACGGTCCCATGATGTCGGCGGCGACCGTTGTCCAGGGTCCGTCAACCACACGGTGACCCATGAGACCGGCGGGAGCTTGCTGTTCCACTTTGCAGCGCTGGCAAGTCTCACACTGCCGAACGTGAGCGACTACGTCCTTGAACATGCCCGGCCAATAGTAGGTGGTGGCCAGGCGTCGGTATGTCTTCTCGACGCCCAGGTGGCCGGCCTGCGGGAGCGCGTGGCACTCTTGGAGCGCGGCGCGTCGTAGCTCCCGAGGTAGCACCAGCTTCCAGGCGTCGAGATCCTCGAATTCGAGGTCCGCGAGATCTGATGGACGGTGGAAGTATAGTCGGTCGTCGACTATCTTCCAATCCGGGAGCTTGTCGGGTATCCGCGAGACGTCGCGGAATCGTCGCCGATACCATTCGTCCTGAGTGTTCCGGGCGCACATGGCGACCTCGGTTTGGCCCTCAGGGATTCTCGAGAGCGCATCGGGAACGTGGTGCAACGCGCCCTTGCGGTGTACAATGTTGAAGTCGTACTCCAACAGTTCCAATGCCCACCGGGCTAGTCGACCTGTGGGGTTCTTCAGGTTGTGTAGCCAGCGAAGGCTGCTGTGGTCTGTTATCACGGTGAAAGAATACCCCTCGAGATAGCAACGGAACTTCCGTATTGCCCAGAGTACTGCCAGGCACTCCTGTTCCGTCACCGAGTACTTCCTCTCGGGGGCGGTCAGGGCGCGGCTCGCGTAGGCGATGACCCTCTCGTGACCCTCGATCACCTGCGTCAGGACGGCACCCAGGCCGACCCCGCTAGCGTCGGTCTGTAGCGTGAATGGTAACGAGAACTCCGGGCAGGCGAGCGTAGGGGGGCTCGTTAGCCTCAGCTTCAGTTCGTCGAGAGCCTGTTGCTGTTCGGGACCCCATTCCCATGCGTGATCTTTTTTCGTGAGCCGCGTCAAAGGTTCTGCGACCGTGGCGAACTCTAAGATGAAGCGTCGGTACCACGACGCCATGCCTAGGAAGCGGCGTAGCTGCCGGATGTTCTGCGGGACCGGGAAGTCGAGAACCGGTGCTACCTTGGCGGGGTCGATTTTGAGACCCTCGCTGTTCACCAGGAACCCAAGGTATTGCACTTCCGACCGGCAAAATGCGCTCTTCTCGCGGTTTATCGCGAGCCCAGCGATCGAGATCTTCTCGAGGACCTTCCGAAGCCACGTTAAGTGCTCCTCGAAAGTCCGAGTGACGATAATAATGTCGTCTAAATAGACGAAGACGTGCGGATATAGTTCCGCACCGAGGAGCCGATCCAGCATCCGCTGGAACGTTGCGGGAGCGTTCGTGAGGCCGTACGGCATCCGCTTAAAGTGGAACAGGCCTCGGCCTGGGACCACAAAAGCGGTTATCTCACGCGAAGCGGGATCCATCGGGACTTGCCAATAGGCTTGACTTAAGTCCAGAGTCGAGATGTAGTTGGCCTGTCGCAACTCATCGAGAATGCCCGTCATGTTCGGGATGGGGTAAGCATCCTTTTTCGTAACGGCATTCACCTTCCTGTAGTCAATACAGAAGCGGTACTTGCCGTTCGGTTTTTTAACCATGACCACGGGACTCGCCCAATCGCTACTGGAGGGCTCGATAATATCGGTAGCCAACATTCGGTCTACCTCCGCCCACATGATGTCGCGGATGACCGGAGTAACGGGATACGGTTTCTGCTTGACCGGGGCACTGTCACCTACGTCGATGTGGTGTGCCACAAGGGAGGTGACGGCCGAGTCGGCAGGGATATCCGGTACGTGGGCATCCAGAAACTCGCGCAAACGCGTAGTCTCGTCGGTATCGGGGGTGCGGAGGCCACAGCACATCGCAATGCGCGGGCCTTTCCCCTCGGGAACGAAGCTGTAGCGCTCCTCCGGTGCGTCACGGAAAACCCATGACTCATCGAAGAAATCAACAACCATCTTCGCGGAGCGTAAGTAATCTAGTCCGAGGATCAGATCGTCCGAGAGCGAGGGTAGGTGCAGGGCATGGGCCTGCGTCCGGTGGCCACGCAGGATGGTCGGTACCTCCGAAGCCATCCTGACCGTCTCCACCTGGCTGTTCGCGACCAATACAGTCCGGGGTGGGATCTGTTTCGTCGGAACCCCGAGATCAGCGAGGAACTCTATGATCCTCGAGCCGATAAAGGTCCTGGTCGCGCCAGAATCGACGAGAGCTTTTACGGTTCGACCGTAAAGTCCCACCTTGACCTGGAACGCAATAACGCCCCGTCGTCCGGCGGCGTTAATGACGATATCGTCGAGTCGGGTCTCCCCTTCCGGTTCCGACGTGTCAAGATCGGGGTCAAGGTTCGGTAGCGGCCTCTGTCTTTTCTTACGAACGGTAGCGTGGCGACAGGGCTTCGGTATACGAGATCGCGTCGAGAAGGTTTTCTCCGGGGCGCGGCTTTGGCCGGACTGAGGCGCGGGCGAGGGGCTCACGCGCCTCACTGCGCGTTTCCCCGGTTGCACGAAGTGCAACGGCTGGACGTCACCCCTGAGAGTCCGCACCGGTAGCAGAACAGCCGCCTGGGTTCTTCGCAGTTCCGGTGAAGGTGGCCAGGCTGGTCGCAGTTCCAGCAGGGCCGGTCGTTCGGTGCGGCGGGAGCGGCTGGGGCCTGGGGGGCCCCTGGCCCTGGCGGTGGGGGTGCTCCTCCGGGGGCGGCTCCCCGCGGGACCTTTGGCTGCGGTGGGCCGGAGCGTGGTGCGCTCTTACCAGCGCTCCGGGGTGCGGGGGCGCCAGTCGGCTTCCCCCCGGTATTCGACGGGCGACGCGGCATCAGCGCGTTCATCAGGTCGGGTAGCTCGTCTACCCCGCCTGGCGCGAGCTCGTCCTCCTGGACGCCATCCGGCTCCTGCACCGCATGGAGATGCGTGCGCCGAGGCGGCTGGGGCGCAGCCCGACGTGGATCGCGGTATGCGAAACTCGGGCAGAGGGAGGCCTCCGGCTTCGGAGGGGGTCGACGGGTGCTCAGGCCGCGCACCACCTGTTCCCGGCGGCCAGCTTCCCGCTCCAAGTCCCTCATCGAGAGCCGGTCATGATAGGAAATCATGACCTTGAATGGCGGTAGCATATTCCGGTACGCGTAACGCACCCGCTCTTGCTCCGTCCAAGCTGGACTCAGACGGGCGAACAGGCCGTTCATGCAGCCCAGATAGGCGAGAACCGACTCGTCATCGCCTTGAGTCCTCAGCGAGATCTCTTCGCGTAACGCGATTTGGTAATCGGGGTCCGAAAACCGTTCGCGAAACGCGGCCTTCGCGGTAGGCCAGTCCGGCAACCGTAGGCGAGCCTCTCGGTACCATACTCGGGCTGGCCCCGTCAAGCAAAACGTAAGCGTTTTTAAAAGGTCGGCATCTCGTATGGGTACGAGGTCACGACCCTCTTCGATGAGGGAGAGGAAGTCCTCCACATCCTCCTCTTTACCCCCCGAGAACGTGGCTTCCCACCGGCGGACCTCCTGAAGGGCGCGATGGGGCGACAAAACCCGGGAGCGTCGACACGAGGAGTGGCTTGCGTCGGAGCCACCAAGGTCCTCTGGCCGTACCGACAAGCGGCGTCGGGAAGTCCCCGTCCCGCGCGGTGCATCGGCGGGGTCGTTTGCGGGAGCCACGGGAGGCGCCGCGATTGGGACCTCGGTCGTGTCCCTTGGCGCGTGGTCTTGATTCCCGGGTGGAGGCGGGAATTCCCATGCTTGAGCACGGCGCCTTCGCGTCTCTTTCCCGGAGCCCGTTTTTCCGCGGCTCCGGTATTTCGTGACCCGCCGCTGGTCCCGAGGGTCCGAGCGTGTGGTCCGCTCCCCGTCACTCTCGGCGGGGAGGTCCGACAAACTCTCCTCCTCATCCTTGGCCGGCGGCTGCTTCGGTAGCTCTTCTCCCCCTTCCGCCATTTTGTGGCGAAGTCAAGTACGGGGCTGAGCGACGACTCGAACTCAAAGCCGCGGGAGAGGCGGGAGCAATCCTCGAAACCGATTCTAAATTCGAGTTCGGTACTTCACGGGAGCGAGAACTATCCCGAGGTCGGCGATGGGCACGAACTCGGAACTCGATAGGGACGAGAACCGTTCGAATCGGATGTTACCCGAGACCGAAGACTTCGAGAGCACAGCTAGCGGTCGGACACTCCCGCGTCCGTCACGCTTCACGTCGGGATCCGGTCTGACGGCGGCCAGCAAAACAACAAAAAACAAACAAAAAAAAGAAAAGGAAAGGCTTCGCTGTCGACCCGTAGCAATTCAGGGGGATCGATAGGGATCCACTCCCCTAGGCGAGCAGGGAATCCGCCGTATCCCTGCACGATCGCCTAATTGCCGAAACTTCCGGTCGAAACGCCCTGATTTTCGGGTACGTCCCAACCTTGGATCTTTCGGCGAGCCAGGAATCCGTCGTATCCCAGCAAGATCGCCTGATCGTAGATCGGGGTTAGACCGAGATCAGCCTCGTTTTCGGCGAGCCGGGAATCCGTCGTATCCCAGCACGATCGCCTGACTCTACCTCTTCGAGGGTGTCACGAGGGCTCAAGTCGAGCACCAACGGTGGTCGGAGCGAGGGTCCTCGCTCGACGACCGAACCGAGGACGGTAGCTGACTCGGAGTGGCCGTGAGTCCACTCGACAATTCCTTCGAGACCCCACGATGGTACCTCGAACCTCGGGATTGAATCCGGGTCCGAGAGCGAGAGCTGCAGTCAATCCGAGCGTCGAAATTTAACTCGAGCTCGAAAGCGGGAATAATTCGAACAACGAAATTTAATTCGCGTTCGAAAGGCGAGAACTATGTCGAACGTCGAAAACAAATTCGCGTTCGAAATCAGAAAATAATTCGAACGACGAAAATTAATTCGTGTTCGAAATCGGAAATTAATTCGAACAGCGAAGATTAGTCCGCGTTCGAAAAGCGAGAACTATTTCGAACGTCGAAAATAAATTCGCGTTCGAAATCAATTCGAACGACGAAGATTAATTCGTGTTCGAAATCGGAAAATAATTCGAATAGCGAAAATTAATCCGCGTTCGAGAAGCGAGAACTATGTCGAACGTCGAAAATAAATTCGCGTTCGAAATCAATTCGAACGACGAAGATTAATTCGTGTTCGAAATCGGAAAATAATTCGAATAGCGAAAATTAATCCGCGTTCGAGAAGCGGGAGTAAATCCCGAACTCCGAAAATTAATTCGTGTTCGGAAAACGGGAGCAATCGTACAATGAAACGATGGGCGATCGATGGAATAATTCACGCGAAAGTTAAATTGTACTCACGAGAGCGTAGTTCTGCTAAGTCCCAAAGGCACAGAAACGTTGAAAGTCGAAAATAATCACGAGAGCACGAGGTCCGTTCACGGCAATTATTCACGATGGTATGATCGCGAAAATGGCCGAATTCGGTGAGCGAGAGCGAAAAGGGCGCTGGTAGGGATGGCCCGATATTCCAAAAAAAATTGTTTGTCAGAGCCTCGAAGATCTTCGTGATAAGATCCGAGGCTCGGCTAGCGGTACCTTCCCCCACCCCCGCGCGCGCGACGCGCGAGCGTCCAGGTGAGAAAATCGGCAATTCTCGAAAAATCCGGAAAATGCCGAAAATCGCCGGGAACTGCCTTCGAGGCATGCCGGGAACCGATGTTTCCCCCTCTCAGGGGTCCGAGAACGGACGAAACGACCACGAACCATTAAAAAAAATTAATGATAAAAAAAAATAGAAAAAACAAAAAAATTTTCATTAGGTGGTCGGAGTTCGTCATCGGGGACGCGTGGGTTCGTCCGAACATCCACCGCGGGAGCGCGGTACTCTGTAACGCGAGAAACTTCGAGAGGAAAAAAAGAATAAGTGTTTTACTCACTCGGGAACGAAAGGAAAAACATTACTAAAAATAAATAAATCGGGAGCTGTTATTTTATTGGCGTGGCCCCACGTTGGGCGCCATTTGTGACGTATTTTCCGAGATCTCACGCGAAACGGAAACGAAAATCCAAACTCCAAAAAAAACGCGAAATCGGGATCTCAAAACGTCACCTTCGGCCGTTCACCCTCGCGAATGCATTGGCGTCCCGGTGGGCGCCAGTTAATTTTTATTTCGCCGGTATTAACAACCGGGCCTAACCTGGAGGTCGGAGGGACGGCCGACCTCCGCAGGGTCGATTTTGTTTCGCCGGAATCGCCAAACCGGACTGATCTGGAGGTCGGTGGGACGAGCCGACCTCCGCACGGACAAACACACGAAACGAGAACAAACGGTACGAGCTAACACCAACGCATCCGCGAGAGCGACGGTTGCGGAAATGCACGGTCGCTCAGGATGCGGGTCTTGGTAGAAGGGTCGCGATCCGAGGCCAATAAAATAACGCGGAATCGAGACTATCGGAATCTCAAATTTTCAATAACGAGAGTAAATTAACTTGTTGGCTGTTAAGCCACGGGAGCGCACGTGGGTGCATCGGGATCGCTCAGCTGACCGACGGGTCGGAGCGAGCGTGACGGGAACGGATCCATACGCGATCGATAATTATCTTAAGCTACAACTCACCGAAACTGCAGAATTAAATCCAACAATGGGCGGGAACTGCATCTCGCGATGCCACGAGAACTTATCACAATCACTGCACCTCGAGAGCGTTACCTGAAACGCCTCTCGAGCACAGGAAAATCAAAAAATTACCCGGGAAAGAATTCGCACGAAAACACGGCACATACGAGTCGACTCACGAACGCGCGAAGTGACAGGTAGCGAGAGAGACGCGCGAACTGGAGCGAGAGCGCGAGCCGTAGTCTACCGCAGCGCGAGCGAGAACGAGAGACTCAGCGCGAGACAATAGGCCGAACGTAAACACGGTAGCGCGAGGGGTCCGAGTAGCCTCGAGGACGGCCCTCGGCAGACTGATAAGCCTACGAAAATATTCTAATGAGGCGTTATGATTATTTCGAGATCCTTGACCGGTAGCTACTGCCCTCTTGAACGATATCGATACGTCATCGGAGCGGGAGCCGAACTATAACGCGGTAACTTCGAGATTCGACACGGTCGCTTCTCTCAATGCCGTACGTGAAAACAAGGCCCTTTTTCTCTCAACTAAAACACAGCACAAGGGAGTCCCACCCTTGCCCGGACTGAACGATACCTCCGCCTGTTCTCCAACGCACGGCAATTTCTCCCAACGAGAGCGCCGGGTTTACACCGGACTGTTGCGTGTCCGTACGATATCTCATCGGGCTATCCTCTATTCGTGCTTCTCCTTGTCTCGAGATTCACGCCACCGAATAGATTTTAGAATCCCGATCTAAACCGAACCAAACCAAATCTTTTAATTTTCCCTCCAACTCATCTCAATATCTCATACTGAGCCGGATCGGAACGGACTAACTTTAACTAAGCGGGAACTGGACGGTAACTCGAACGTCACGAGGGACAGTAGATCGAGCGCGATAGCCACAGCTCGATTCTTACGGGACTTTTAAGTTTTCTTTTCGTTTTGTGACGATGATCCAAAAAATCACGTCACAAACTTCATAAACTCTATGCGAAAGCAAATTCAATAGAATTGCGACTAATATGGTCGATTGTAAACGATTTGTTATGTTGCTCGCTTACTCGCAACGCCGGGAGAATGTTCGGTCGAACAAGCGCAAAAGGTCTCGGCCATTGTCGCGTTCACGAAAGGTGGAAGTCTTTGTTTTGATCTACGCCAGAGCGAACGCGAGGTTGGGCTCTGGCTGGGGAGTAAGAGAGGGGGAACGAAGAGAGGTTCGTGGCTAACGGTACGGACAAGGGCAGTGCTTTTTGGTGAGCCGCGACGGTAGAGTCGCGTCGAAATATCGTTCGATACGTTAATAGTCAAATCAAGGAACATCTTTCGTGAATGCGGTAATTGCGCGTCGGGTCGACACAGCGGTGTCGATGACGACTATACACACACACACAAAATATATATACAGTTCGATCTTTGATCGTCAACTGTTCGTGCCAACGTCACACAAATACATATATACAGTTCGATCTTTGATCGTCAACTGTTCGTGACAACGTCACACAAATACATATATACAGTTCGATCTTTGATCGTCAACTGTTCGTGCCAACGTCACACAAATACATATATACAGTTCGATCTATGGTCGTCAACTGTTCGTGCCAACGTCACACACATGCACACATGCAATGATATGGCTCACACCTTTGTCATACTACAATTTTAAATAAATTCTGGGTTTTTGCCTCATGGCTTTTTTCCCATGCATCCATGCAAATTCTTGTATGAAATTATTATCCCTAAATAAGATTCCCTTCTTCATTATTTTTTTTTTATATATACAATTAAGAAATACGCGATGCCTCGACACATTGACGAGGCATCGACGAAACAGTGCCATTTCGCGAGTTCTGTTGCGAACTGCGCAGAAAAATTTAGGAATAAGAAAAAAAATGAACGCTGCGCGGAACGTGACAACTCCACCGATGAATATGCTATTGCTGGGTGGGGGTAAAAATGTTGAATAACAAAAATATTGAATGGCCAATATCTCGAATTTTTGAGGTACCGAAAACTTATATGGAGAAAGTTTAATCTTTCGAGCCGCTTTGAAACATTAAAAAAAAAATCGAGCAGATAGAAGTAGAAATATATTTTTATCGAAAATAAATATAACAACGAACAAATTGTTAAAAGCATCGCATACATCGCATTGCCTAATTTTCGAACACCTTACAACACGAGTGTTCAAATTTTAGTATTGCGAACATTAAGAAAGGTTAAAATTTCGAATTCGTTAAAGCGAAGGACTAAAAAGGCGAACCGTAAAATAACGAATGACAGAAAAATTGAACCATAAAAATAGCGAAAGACCGGTAAGTCGAACGGTCAAAATAGCGAGCCTTACGAAACCTTAGGAACATATTTCTCATTCCTTGAGCTACCGAACGGAGCTGGCAGATGGCAGCTGCTAACCCGAGTCGAATCCAAAATGCAGCGTACCCGTGCGCTGATGGGTTTCCCGTGTGGGCTAGCGGAGCCCCTTGCACTGTCGTTGGGACCGACCAAATTGAAAGAAAGAAAAAATCTTCTTCTTCTTAATTTGACTGAACCCACAGAGACGTAGAAAACAGTCTGGCCACCGGGAATAAACCATATCGGCCAACGTTTATAATGTTTTTATATTTCTGTATAGATGTCGCTGAGATACGTTTTGGCCGGTCGTACAACTGCTCTTGCACATTTAATTAAATTAAATGTGGCTTGCAATTATTGCGGAATTAATTATGATTAATTAAGATCCGACTTTTAGACAGTACAGGAACGGGACAGGACAGATACAGGACGGGACGGGACGGAAAAAACACCCAGAGGCTGAGGCGGGAATCGAGCCCGCAACAACCGGGACTCCAGTCTAGCACGCTAGCCAGTCGACCACCGTTGCCCTCAAAGAAAAAATCTTACGCGGTTGGTGGGTTAAACCACTAAGCAGGAGAAGTACCTGATTCCCATTCACGTTCAGTTGGTGTTGTTATAGAACGAAATTACCGTTTTTGGCAACGATCTGGATATAAGTCCTGCTTTTTATTCTTTCGATAGTACTCGTCAAGAAAAGAGTACATCGTATTTTAGTATGTTATATAATAATTTTTGAAATATATTTTTTCTTTAATTCACCATTTCAGGCAAATAATTGTGTATAATGACGAATAACCTATCAAGAGACGCGGTAGTGTCTCGACGCCAAGTACTTAAAAAAAAGTTTTTTAAGCGAGTTGACGAGACGCTACCAAGTATATATACTCCAAATTGCCGGAAGTGGATTCTTGCAGCTCGATTTTCTCGAAAACGAAGCATCGGATCGGAATTCCAAAAACACTTTTACCATATATATAGGACACAAGCTTTCGAACGCGCTCTGTTACGATTATAACTGTTCGGTAGATGCTGAGATATGGGCATCGTGTCCCTCTCGAGGTCCGAAAATATTATAAAATGTGATGTGATTAGGGTTGCCGGATCGGAACGAACAGATCGATCTGTTGAATCGATTCGGATCGTTGCCCAATGAATCAATTCAGACAAAATTGTGATCAAAATAATCGATTTATTAAAAATCGATTTTTTTTTATCATGCCGTAAAACAAGTTCAAATTGCGGTATGTATCTATTATTAAGAGGTAAAAGATATATCCCTCGCTTTAAAGCGTACGGGTTACGCTCTTTTATTTCTTAGCAAGCAATATGTGCCTATCAATAAAAACATTTGGATAACAAGAGTAACAGAACTTTATTCTTCTATACAATCTTACTTAATATAATCTTTCTTAATATATAGTAGTTTTACACTTTTTTCGTGAATGGCAAAAAAAAAAGAAAATCTTATCTCTGAACTTAGCGGCGAGTGACGTATTCACTTAAACAGAAAATAAAAAAACAGAATGCGATACAGCTGAATTAAGCGATAATCAATCTTGTTGCCATTAATGATAAGTTTAAGTTAAGTTTTTGGTGCGTTGCAATCAGGTACTCGCTTACGTTACGGAAAAACATACATAGGCGCATGAGCCACTCGTCGAACGACATACAAAGCGCAAAAAAATTAAATATCGTTGCATGGTTACACCGCAAAAAAAAAATAAAGAACAATACGATATAGCTTAATTAAGCTCTAATCCGTCTTGTCATTAAGAATAAGTTTGAGTTTCTTTGGCGCGTTGCACCCAGGTACTCGCGTACGTGACGAAAAAACATACATAGGCACATAGGCGACTCATCGAACGAAATACACAGCTCAATCATTTTTTTTTTTTTTAATATCATGAAACGATATACAACGCAAAATATATATATATATATCACCGACTGAGATATACAGCGAAAAAAACCTTATCTATGAACTCGGTAGTCTCGGTAGTCTCGGTAGTCGGAAGTAAGGGAAATCAGTCCGGCTATTAATAATAAGTTTGACTTAAGTCTTTGGTGCGTTGCACTCAGGTACTCGCTTATGTCACGGAAAGACATACATAGGCGCATAGGCTACTACACGTCGAACAAGATACACAGCGCAAAAAAAAAATCATCGTCCGAGAGATGCAGCTCACAAAAAATATATATCGAACGAGACACAGCGCAAATTGTTTTTAAATATCGTAGAACGATACACGGCTCAAAAAAAAATATCGAGTGCGATATGCAGCTCAAAAAAAAAAATCATCGAACGAGATGAGAGCTTAAAAAAAGGCATCACAGAACGAGTTCAATCGAGTTAACGGATTTTCGGGAAAATCGTAAATAGGAACTGTTCAAAACTATGCGCTCACAGATGCCAGTCTGTGAACTCAAGAGACTTTAGGAACACCAAACGGGCAATACGCTCGCCGTTCAGTCTATTGCGACTTGGAGATACGACGTTTCCCGCCATAGAAAAGAGTCTCTCGCACGGTACCGACGTAGCGACAATAGATAAATACTTCAAAGCGATCGAAGCCAGCCTCGGAACATTTTCTTTTTGATCGTTCCAATATTTAATTGGGTCAGCTTCCAAAGAGATCGTTCCCTTGGATAGATATTGCTTAAGATCTCCATCTAGACCTCCGGATCCGAGCGCATCTGTTTCGTAGTCTTTTTTTTTATTAACGAGTTCCGTGTGAAACTTCCAAACATTGTCACGCGTAGTTACATTTGTAGTAGCGTGATGTTCAACCATGGATACGTTTGTTTGATCCTGCTTCAGAAGGAAGTTGATTTTATCGATCGTTTTCGCGCACGAAATAGCAGTGGGAAAATGCAACCGTTTAAATCGGGGATCGAGCAAGGTTGCGATCGAGATCAGATAATTTAACTCCACGGATTTGAAGCGTCTATCTAGTTCTTTTATAAGATCCGTTTTGAAAGTTTGTCCGATTTTAGACGATGTCTCTATTTCTTCGATAGCTTTTCGCAAGCAGGAAATCGTTGGTATGACTTTACTGCTTGTAACGTACGCTTGAGCACAGAGTTCTTTTGAAACGTTTTCAGCCGGTCGCAGAATTTCTAACAATTCGCGAACAATTGCGACTTCTGACGCACTTAACATCGGGGGCGACTGCGGAAGTTTCAATAAAACCGAGCTCACTACATCGATAAGCTTGACAAATCGTTCCAACATATAAAACGTCGAGTTCCATCGGGTCGGCACGTCTTGAATTAAACTTAACGCCTTAACTCCGCGCTGAGCTTTCCGTAGCTCGTCAGCAGCGGTCGTGTGCTTAAAATATTTAACAATCGTTTTGATTTTTGTGATCAACTCGTTCAACGACTCAGACGTACCGGCGACTCTAGTTAGAACTAAGTTCAGCGAGTGAGCAAAGCACGCTAAGTGTTTATTAAGACCGAATGTGTCGTTTGCGGCTTTTACTATATTCGATCCGTTATCTGTTACGACGGCCGTGACTTTATCGAGCGGAATGTTCCAGTCTGTACATATTGATTGAAACGTCTTTTGAAGATATTCGGCAGTGTGACGTTCGCTTAGCTCACTTACATCAAGCACTACCGCCGAAAGTTTGTCTTCGTCGACAAAATGCACGGTACAACCAAAGTAGCTTGTCGTCGTCATCGTTTCTGTCCAGACATCGGCTGTCAGCGTAAAATGATCGATGCGCTTCAATTTTGTCTTAACAATCGCGGAAAGTATCTCATACTTGCTGTCCAGGGTAGCTGTTACCGAAGTACGGCCAGGAACTTTGTAGAATGGTGCGACAATCCCGATAAAGTACTTGAAGCCTGGCTTTTCCGTCAAGCTCAGTGGCATGTCGTCCTTCGCGATCATATAAGCGAGAGCATTCGTTATCGCACCAGCCTTCGAGCCCTTACCTGTGAGCAAATGAATATGAATAAAAAATCCAATTGCACAATTTCTTTAAAGGCATACAATAAACTTTATATTAATTGTATGTTTCGATTTACCTTTAAAAGATGATATGTTGGACAGTGCCATGTCAATCCTTGGTTGACCGTCATTTTTGTCTACTTCTTCGTCCGCCGGAACCTGTAACAGTTTTAATGTATATGTAATTTATGAAGTGTCTAGTGTGTAATCTCGTCTGTGTCGTGTAGTGTATTCTAGGTTGTATTCTAGGTGTAGAATAGTGCAGTATATTATAGCGTAGAGTAGTAACCGTAAGTTGACTTGCCGCTTTGACACGCTGAGATGAATTCTTGTTACTGCCTGTGGAGATGTCCATTAGGGAATCCGGATCATCTGGATTGTTGTCCTCACCTTGGATGTTTCGGGACTGGAAATGAAGAATACTGTTATCTAAAAACTCTCGTTATTTATCTTATTATCTGATAAAAAATATTGATCGAGCAATTAGCCCCGTTTATCCTATAATCGGATAGTACCGGTGCCACAGGAGTCTCGAGAGAGGCGGGTTCTTCTCGAGGAGTGTGTGGCCCGCCTCTTCCGAGTCTTCTGGGGCACTGATAATATCCGATTGGAGGACAATCGGGACTAATTGCGCCGTCAGTATTTTTATCGTATAGGTAATCTGTTATGAATTAATTAAATTCGCCATACTGTTTCTTTCAAAAAGTCGTTAACGCTGCTAACCGTTGAGTTTGGGATCGGCGTCGGCTTCGGCGACTGATGATATCGTCGGATGTGATTTGAAAGGTTCGTTGTATTTCCACTGGACTTCACCTCAGCCCTGCACAACTTGCATGTGCCGCCGCTCGCCGTTTTGATGAAGAATGTCCAGACGTTACTTCTTTTTCCGATTCTTGACTTTAATACGGTTTTTCTGAAAATATATAAATTTATATTAATACAATATAAATTAACCATACAAAATCTGTACTGTCATTATACTTACAGTGATTTTTTCCCATGAGTTTTGGGGCCAATGCGAACAGATCCACCTGAAAAGAAAAATAAAAGAAACAATAAAATCTAAAAAAAAATTTTAATCCCGTCGTGTACGTAAAAATCTACGTGATATATACACTACCTTTGGAATGGACACAGGATGCGATTACCGGTGGCGATTTAGGCTCCGGTGATACTGGGCGATCGTCGAGATTTACACTGTTGATGCATGAAATTATCAATGATAAGAAACGACAAAAAATATATCAAAACGACAGTTTTAGAAAATTTAAAGATCTGCAGGAAAAAAAGAGTAAGTCGGAATGAAACAGTGAGCACGAGGGATATGCGTTTTAGCTTTCGTAGGTAATTAAGAAAGGTGCGTCACCGGTGCGCTAGCTATAAAAAATGTCTACGGGAAGTTACTGTGCTGCGACAAAAATCTGCCATATTTCATTTTTATTTTCATTCCAACTTGCGTATATTTTTTTAACCACTGGTTTTTATTGGGTCCAAAATTATTTTGGACGGTGTCAAATGGCGGAATCGTTGCCTACCAAGCTGCCTAAGAATAAAATGGTATAAATAAAAACAAAACACTTACAAATCAACGCCATCCGAAGAAGCAAACAAATCGATGATTTCATCATCGTCGTAATTAATTAGCTTCTTCTGCTCGATAAGCTCTCTGATATACGCTCGTGCGTAACTTCTCGAAGATGAAGCAAAAACCGATATATTGATTAAATAAACAATAAAAATCTATGGTATAAATCGACCATTAAATTTTTACTCACTTTTTAACTTGACGTAAGTGTTTAAGTCAATTCCGTCAACTTGATGCGGAGGTTGTTGATTCACTTGAAAAAAAAATGTGAAGACTCGGGTCGACGTGTCGGCTGCAACAGAACATGCATGAAATAAAAATGGTTATTTAAATGACTATGTAAATGATTATTTATAATTGTAGCTTAGAATTAGATATAGGTTAGAATTGCGTATTTGTTAAACATGCCCATAAAAATGCGGGATACGATAAAACTATGTGCCGATATTTACCTGCAATGTTGCACGACGTCATCGTCCATTTGATTTTCTGCCCTTCACTGAAAATGAATCCCGATGTTAATCGATCCTCGCGAAAAAAGGCTGACCACTTTGCACGTTTGCACCACACACGTGTCACGATGAAACATTGAATTCGACAAAGAAGACGGAAGTCAGGACCTGGGAACTTCTCCCACGCTATACCGATAACCAATCAAATTGCAGATTTAAGAGGAGGTGAAAGTCACGTGATCGCACCACGAGAGCGAGAGAGATACCGTTATTGGCGCTCGCAGTGGAGTGAGAGAGACACCACGAGAGAGTGTTTCACATGGCGTTAAAGCCATGTGAACAACTCTATCTCGCCGTCTCTCTCACTCTACTGCGAGCGCCAATAACGTTACCTCTCTCGCTCTCGTGGCGCACTCACCTAACTTTCATCTTCTCTTAACGCATGAACGGATCTTCTAAAGCTGGTTTCACAGGGAGCGTCCCTTTCGCCCGTATGTGCCGCTTGTCGCTGTCGCGCCTATGAATACTTAGGAATTAATTTTTCTTTCGTTATTGTAGCATATTAGATAGATAGAATTTATAGTTATTGTAGCATATTGGTAAAATATGGGAATCGATCTCGAACGTGACGGATTGATTCAGTGAATTAATCGGCCCGTAAGAATCGATCTAAATAATCGATTAATTGCTGTCAAAAGATCGATTCTTCGATTAATCGATTAAAAAACGGCAACTCTAGATGTGATGTGATGTGATGTGATGTGATGTGATGTGATGTGATGTGATGTGATGTGATGTGATGTGATGTGATGTGATGTGATGTGATGTGATGTGATGTGATGTGATGTGATGTGATGTGATGTGATGTGCTGTGATCGCGTCTACTGCGCATGCGTCCGCCGGGCCAGCTGGCTTGCCTTTCGAACCTGGGCTACGTTTCAGAAATCATACCCGAGTATATCAATCGGCAAAATATATTTTTTTTTACATGAACATTTGTGCTGAAAATTAGGGAAATAAACTTGTGATTATGTGATATGCGATATGTGATTTAAAGAAATCAAAATATTTTTGCGTTATAAAAATGTGAGAGGGTCGTGAAAAATTGTGCATAATAAGTGTCAATAAAAAAATAACTTTCGTGTAAAAAAATTGAAAACCGTCGATAAAAACCCCCATAAATACATCTAATCTGATAATATTAATAAATATAGTATGTTTTATATATCTTAAAAATATTAAATTTAAGTTTTGAATTATGTGTCGGACGTGTAAAGTTAGTTTTTCCTCGATCTTTTTATGACTAACCTAATTTTGACGTTTCGTTTTGTTTTTGCTTTTGAAATATAAAATACTTGACCAGAAGATGGTTCAGTTTTTTAAAAGTGGAATCTATGCTCCGTCAGCAAAACATGAACTTATTCACCTACCCAAACCAAGGAATAAATCTTTTCCTGACGGAGCTGGCATTCTATTTGAGACATTTCCCCCTGGCGATGGAAATGATATAAAGAAAATATATAATTAAAGGCTCGCAGTGAACATTTATAATTTATGTGTTACGTCCGGGGTTCCGACTGCGGTCAATGTTGAGCGAATTTTAACCGCTTACATTTTTTTTTTTAATTTTTAATTTTATTTCTCATAATGGCTATAAAATATAAGTACGACTCGCTAATCTCGCTTCTCTCGGGAGGCGAGAGCAGCGAGTTGCGAGAGCGATACCTTATCGCCTAGAGTATAAGGTATCCGAATACCGTGCGACGAAGGGTCCGAAACGTTCCCTCACACGTCAGCACATCCCTTCGAGGAATCGAGGCGAGCACCGTGCGACGACTAAGCATCTTGCTGTAATCGCCAGCACTTCTTAATAAATTAAAAGTGGGGAACAGAGTCGTAATGGCTAAGCCCTGGACGGAGAGCAATCAGTACCGTCGAGAACTCCGAACCGCGAGAATAAACTTCAAAGACCCTCAGAGCGAAGTACAGAAGTGAAGCCGAGGTATTCGCGAGTATTTTACAAATCCGTATCCATCGACGAAGAACCCGAGGTGAAGTCGGGATACGCGTTCCTCGTCTCGATCACGAGTGCTCCCTCGAATACATCGAGGTAATTTCTTTGATTAGTGCCGCGTAACGAACATCCGATTCGGTTACCGCGTTAATTTATCATCTCGATATATCTCGAGAAAATAACCATACAATTTAGCGACTAAGTGTTAATTTTATACGTTAATAAACGGTAAAAGATATTTCGAATTTCGCTTCAGTGGTGGAAATAACCGGTGGTAATAACCTGGACCATCCTTCACCTTACCTCCCCTGAGCTCTATTAATAACGAAATATTTTAAAATCTACTTTTCTCTAGTGAATTACTGTGCTAGATCGCTTTGCACGTAATTCACGAAATCTGTGTGGTTGTTTCGCTGTGCTAAATCGCTCTGCACGCGAGACAAACACCCTAAACGTCGTCACGCCGGCTGAACCTGGTGTCCGACCCTACATTTTTCAAATACTGCTGTGCTAGATTGCATTGCACGCAGTAACAACATCTTTTTCTCGATTGGCGGTGCAGCATTCAATTTGCACGCCAGGAGAGATATTTTCCGTTTCGAACATTTAGAGACAATCCCACTTTTAATTTTTCCCCCAAGTGTTGATGGGGAAGAAACGCAGAACCGGTGTTAAATTTCAATTGCGCCGAGCGATCGCGATCGCCCTCGGAGCCCCCAGCGGTAACCACGCTGGGAATTCCGTTGGTATTTCCGCCAGTGCTCGCTCTGACACAAACGCTCCTTCTACCAGTAATCGCGCTGGTGGTTCAGCAGCAGAAACCAGCGTCGACGCTAACCAGGTGGAAAAGGTGTTACGAGACAGTTTTGAACTCGCCAAGCGTGCCGAGAAGAAATTCGTCCCGATAGCGCGTGTGCTGCCGAACCCGGTGCAACGTCCGACGTTTACATTCAACGTACCCGAGCCGTACGTTCCAGCACCGGTACGTCCCGAGGCGGTGCCCCCGCGCCCGTATCATCCGCAGCCGATAGCGCCGACCCCGAATTCGGACGACGAAGATTCGGACGCATCGACAGTGGAGATCGTCACCCTGGAGTAATCGCCGAGTAAAGGTAAGAAGCGAAATATTAATTTCCATCATTGGACATCGCCCATCACCGGCGATACTGGAATTTGGAAAAGTTTATCCAAGTAATCCAGTCAATCGATCAGTTCGCACCATAATAATTAATTAACAGACGCTTGCTCCTGTCCCAAGCTTGGACTCAAGCTTAAAAAGGAGCGACTCTTGTTAACCCGTTTGCGTCGGAAAAGGAAAAAATTAAAAGAAGGGGGAAAATTTACCTCCAAAAAATCCTACGACGTAACAGGTGAAAATTTTGGTGACAGCGGTCGGGATTAGGTCTGTTAATCGGAAAAAACGAACATTTTTCATATTAAAATAAATAAACAAAAGTCGACAAAATGTCTGACCCAGCAAAAGTGGACGCGCCGCTCACCCCTGTCCTTACGGCGGAAGAACTGATGACATTACAGGATCAATTACTCCGAAAACAGCGCGAGTTGTCAGCACTCGAAAAAAAAACTAGAGAACGCGAGGTCGAGTGTGATGAACGTCTCATCGATGTCCAGGAGAGAGAAATCGCTCTGATTGAGAGGGAAGCGAAAAACAGGGAATCGGGAGCCGCAGCGACGGAGAGCCACAACGAAACGCCCGACGAAACCGAAGCTGAGGAATCTACTCCAATCACACGACAGGAGTTACGCGAACTCAGGAACGAGATAAGACAACTGCGAGCTAGAAGTCAAAACGAGGCACCTGAAGCAGCTCAACCAGTAGTGCAAAATAGTGTAGCTATAAATACGCAGCTTTCATTCAAAGACGTTCTCGAATCAGTGCCGACTTTTAACGGAAGCAACATACCGATTCTTAAATTCACGCGCGCGTGTAAAAGAGCCAAGGACATGCTCGCACCGGCGCTCGAGCCCACGTTCACGCGCCTTCTCCGCAATAAGTTGAAAGACCGCGCATACACGGCTATCGAGGACGATACTTTTCGCACCGTTTCGAGTTTTACCGATCGTCTTAAAGAAATATTTGGGGCGTCGCGTTCGGTGAACCAATACAAGGGCGAACTGGGTAACGTAGCCAAAGGGAAAACGGAGCACGTACTCGACTATATAAGCCGCGTCAAAGACATCCATTCGGCTATTGTGGATGGCGAGGTACAAGCTGTGGGGCGCCTAACGCGACAGCACAAAGCCGCCCTGGAAGACGAAACCATGGAGTGTTTTATCGCGGGACTCCCACCAGATTTTCGTCTACGTTTAAAATTCGAAGGGTACGCTAATTTAAACGAGGCTTACCAAACCGCGATAAAAGTCGAAAAAGAAATGGAACGGGACAAAACGCGTTTTCAAGAATCGGAGAAAACTCCCAAAAAACCATCAACTCCTTCAGCACAGACAGATGGGGGGACCAAAACATCCTGTGACCATTGCAAAAAATCCGGTCACGCCGAGGATAAATGTTGGGTTAAAGATCCAAGCAAACGCCCACAAAAAACAAATAAATCGGAAAATCGCGATACAACGACTCAGCCGAGCAAACCCGCGAATTCGAGCGAACAATCTAGCAAAACGTGCACGTACTGCAGCTGTCCGAATCATACCGCGGAAATTTGTTACAAACGACTCCGAGACGTAAAAAATTCGGAAAACGGGAAACAACCTTCGGCAACTCAGGGTGCGAGCCGCAGGGACATCGCGACGGAGCGCCCTGTGAACGTAGCACAAACATCCGACGGGTCCGAACCGTCAACGTCCGCTTAAATGATCATTCATTCACGCCCATCGTAGAAATTGAAAGCCCACAATTAATAGGGAAGGTCGATTTTCTCGTGGATTCGGGATCGGAGCCGAATCTAGTAAAAATACAGGCTCTAAAGGCGATCGCGGAAATAGATAAAAATGAAATCCTTAAATTACAGGGAATATCGGATAAACCCGTATACACCACCGGAACGGTGAACATAGATATATTGGGAACAAATTCCGAATTTCACGTAGTGGAAAATTCGTTGTCGATACCGCAGGACGCCATTTTGGGGGCAGAATTTCATGGGCTTAATAGAGCGGCAATAGATTGGGACGCGGAAAACGTGAAATGGAAGGACCGTATAGTGCCGTTTAAAAATCGAGAAACTATCGTAATACCGAGTCGATCCAGTCGAGTTTATCACGTGCGCGTAAGGAATACCGACATTGTAGAGGGCTATATTCCGCGTTTAAATGTCCGCGAAGGGGTCTATATCGGCGAAGCCGCTGTGACGAACACAAATGGCGTAGCGTACTTGAGAGCGTTTAATACAACGGAGGAAGATGTAGAGCTCACCGTTCCGACGGTCACCTTAGAGGCTTTCGAGCTCTGCCATCTCGATCCGGAAGATCAAGGTCCACATGGAACACCGGGTAACGAAAATAATTCGCGAGAATCGGATGTAAATTCATGGGATCGATCAAGTGTTGAACGATTTACGCGCGACCAAAAGGTCCACACCGTAAAAGCAGGTACGCCTGACGCGGATGAAGTAATATCAACAATAAAATCCTTGCTTAGACTCGACCATCTCAACGAAGAGGAACGGGCAAGTATAGAGGAAACGTTGAAAAGCGACTATGATCTCTTTCACATTCCCGGGAATTTTTTGAGTTCAACAAACGCGATCGAGCACAAAATCACGACGACGGACGACCAACCGGTCTTTACGCGACAGTATCGTTTTCCGCCCGCACATAAGGACGAGATAACAAAACAAATCGGGGAATTAATTGAGGGAAAGATCATAGAGCCTTCAGATTCGCCATATAGTTCGCCCCTTTGGATCGTACCGAAAAAGGCCGATTCGCAGGGGAGGCCTAGGTGGCGAATGGTTATAGATTACCGGAAATTAAATGAAAAAACTATAGGGGACGCGTATCCGCTCCCTAATATTACAGAAATCCTCGATCAACTGGGTAGCGCGAAGTACTTTTCCGTTTTTGATTTGGCAAGCGGGTTTCATCAGATTCAATTACACCCGCGAGATGCCCATAAAACAGCATTTACGACGCCGTTTGGGCATTACCAATTTTCGAGAATGCCCTTCGGGCTAAAAAACGCGCCAGCCACGTTCCAGCGATTGATGGATCGCGTGCTGTGCGGCTTACAAGGTACCGAACTCTTTGTGTATCTCGACGACGTCGTATTGTACGCGAGTTCATTACGGGAACACGAGATTAAATTCAAACGCCTAGCGGAAAGATTGCGTCGAGCTTGCCTGAAACTTCAACCGGACAAGTGTGAATTTTTACGGAAAGAGGTAGGGTATCTGGGCCACGTTATTAGTGAAGACGGGGTCCGACCAGACCCTAAAAAGCTCGAGGCAATTAGAAACTATCCGCGACCAACCAGTCCAACTAAGATTAAGCAATTTCTCGGCTTGGCTGGTTACTACCGACGATTTATTAATAATTTTTCTGGTATTGCGAGACCACTCACTCAGTTATTGAAAAAGGAGTCACTCTTCAAGTGGACTGATACCCAAGAGAAGGCATTTACGGAGCTACGAGACTTGCTGTGTAAAGACCCTGTACTCCAACATCCGGATTTCACAAAACCGTTCATAATTACGACAGACGCCTCCGCGACGGCGATCGGCGGTGTAATCAGCCAAGGCACAATAGGCAGTGATCGACCGATAGCTTACGCATCGCGAACTTTGAACAAAGCAGAAGAGAAATATCCTGTAATCGAAAAAGAATGTTTAGCGATAGTGTATTGCGTCAACTATTTTAGGCCTTATGTTTACGGTAGGGAGTTCTCACTGGTGACGGATCACAAACCACTGGTTTGGCTGCACTCAGTGAAGGACCCCGCCAACCGGTTGATCGCGTGGCGTTTCAAACTCGAAAACTATCAGTATAAGATTATATATAAGCCAGGGAGGGCGAATAGTAACGCTGACGCATTATCGCGTAACCCCCCTGAGAATAACAAATCTGTTTTCGTCGTAGCGCCGGTCCGTACAAGATCTCATGAATCTGTGTCGGATGATGAGGGCGTTATGAGGTTTACCAGATTAAAAAAACGTAAAACAAAAAACACGGCGTCGGCAGATCCTGGGGAAGGAAGCGAACAACCGGGAACTTCTGCTGAACGTCCGGTGCCGGAAGCTCGTGATAGTGAATCGACAATAACTGCTGATTCCGAAGACGAGTATCTCGACTCTGCCGACGAAATGTCAGTTAGTTCTGCCGATTCACCTGCCAATTCAAGTAGATCAGTCTCCCCTGTACCGATTGATAGACTGCAAATCGTAGAAACTCGCGATAGACTTTCGATGCGTAAGGACAATTGGGCATTTTTTATAACGACAAAAAATCAAGCAGTGGGGGCGGGAGCAAAAGATTTAGCATCCACAGCCACCCTGCCGGTGTACGGACACCTGAACCTCTCACGGGCGGGCGTCGAACGCATCGGCAGTCGTCTGATGATTGGTTTACCGATAAAAAACGATTTGCGGGCTAACGTCGTCTTGGACGATCTAAACGAGGCGTTACAATCACTTCGAGACGTTATAGGCGAATTAAGAATAAGGTCGTTAAGCATAGCAAAAACCGAAACGATAGACAACATTTCTTGGGCGAAAATACAAGCAAGTATTAGCCAGCATCTTGCGGATCTGCCGCTTGAACTCACTATATGTAAACAACTTGTTCGTGTACCAACCGAGGAAGAGAAACGAGGCATCATAGAAGATTGTCACGACTCCCTAATCGGTGGCCATAAAGGGGTTACAAAAACATATAAACGGATCCGCGAAAATTACTTTTGGACAAATATGAAGACGGAGGTCCAGGAGTACATCCAGCACTGTAAGGACTGCCAGCTCAAGAAATTAGTCCGAGTTAAGACGAAACAACCGATGTTGATCACGGACACACCAGGATCCGCTTTCGACAAGGTGGCAATGGACATCGTCGGACCCTTCCCCATTACCAAGAAGGGATCTACACATATTCTGACGATACAGGACCTCTTGACGAAATATTCGTTGGGAATCGCCATGCAAAAAACTACGGCGATAGATATAGCGGACGCATTTGTGAAGCAATTTATCGCTCGATTCGGGGCCCCTAGGGCGCTGCTCACCGATCAGGGCACGAATTTCTGTAGTAGTCTTATGAACGCGGTGGCAAAAAAATTCCGAATCAAACAATACAGGACCACGTCGTTCCACCCACAATCCAATGGGTCTATCGAACGCTCACATCATGTCCTCGTCGAGTACCTGAAACCCTATGTGGACCGACGAAATGACTGGGACGAATTCTTAGAGATGGCCATGTTTTCGTATAACACTAGCCAACATGAGGGAACAGGCTTCACACCCCACGAACTGGTGTTCGGAAGGATAGCAAGACAACCGGCCGGAGACATCAGAATAGAAGCACAGCGTGACCTAACGTACGCGGAATATCTTCGCGAGCTATTCACAAAGATCCAAGGTCTCCAAGAAATGGCAGCCGATCATCTGCAAACTGCCAAGGAAAGATCAAAAATATATTACGATCGGAAATTAAACCCACAAAACTTTAAAATCGGTGATAGGGTTCTTATGCTTAAAGAACCAAAAATCGGGAAATTTTACGAACAATATACCGAACCCTGTGAAGTGTTGGAAATACTCCCCGGAGAAAACATTAAAATAAAATATAAGGGAAAACCAAAAGTTGTCCACGCGAACAAACTGAGGTTAACGCGGCTGTGAATTGTTTGTTACAGGACGTGTAGAGGAAAAAAAAAGGGAGAAAAATGTTTGGGACAATGGGTATCCTTGCCATCGTCGTTCTAATAAGCGGAGCGAGCATCTGTCAAGCAATCATTGGATTCGACTGTGGAGGATCAACACTGAACGTCACAACGATATCACTAAACGACGTAAAAGAGTGCGACGTCCCAGCGAATGAGCCGGTGTTACGTCCGGGCGAGCTCTCGACGAGTTCGCGCTGAGTGAACGTAACGGCGGTCTCACTTTCGAGTCAAGGCGTTGGCCCTTTACGTCGGGGACGGAGACCTCGCCTTCTACTGCCTAAGATTTACGATGCGCTGACAGGGTGCCTGAGACTGTGTGTCTCGTAGCACGTGGTGGAGAGCATGCAGGAAAATACGAAGAGTTGTAGAACTGTTTTAAATACTCACAAAGTATATCTTTATTAAACGTCGATGCGTCGATACAGGTGTTGCGAGTACCTTGACTAGTTCGTACTCCGCTAGAGCGTTTAAACTCAGCCGCGCAGGGCTGCTCCGAAAGAGCGTCGAGACTTAGCCGCGCAGGGCTATCGGAAACTTCCGTCGAACAGAGCTTTGCGCGCTCCGTACAGGGTAAACGAAGTGTTGCAGCTTATGAGGCTGGTAGAATAACTGACTCTAGCCCGGAAAGGCTGGGCTTTTTATACTAATTCGTTCCCTATACTTCCTATGGTTAGAAGTGTAGCATGGTGGGGTTAATGCAGTTTCATAATAAAGTTATAAGCGTGACAAGGCGGTACATTTGTTCTGAGGGAAGTAGTGGGAGATTTTCGGTAGCGGTACCCCTTTGGTCTAGTACAGAGGCGACAAGTGTCACATATAGTCTAGTGATTATGACCGTATTCGGAGAAAGAAGTAAGAGAGTATGCGTAGATGCACTCGGGCAGCACGTGATCTTAAAGAATTGGGATGCCATTGACCTTTTAGCTGCAGTGCCGCGGCTGAATGAGAGCGCTCCGGTTTACGCTACTGTGGCAAGTGTCGCGTGCCGTCGCGGCCTGGTAGTGGTTAGGCGCGTGGCTAGAAAAAGTGTGTATCCCCGTTTGGGGATAGCGTATGCTGCTTAGCATGAATGGCCTCTGCTCGGGAGGGCCTATGAGTTGTAGTGAGCGCATAGTGGCTGGGCGCGTGGAGGCGCGTACTGGCTTCATTCACAGATGTGCTAGTAACAGATAGCGTATACTGCTTAGCATGAATGGCTTTTGCTCGGGAGGGCCTACGAGATTCGTTCGAACGCGTAGTTTTCGGGTGCGCGGGGCGCATATTATTTTCATTCATAGATGAAGGCTCGGGAGAGCCTACATATGTTTCTTTCGTAGGTGTATTCCTTGAGTGTGTTGAGGGTGAGCCTACCATATGTTTTGCGTGTGTGAGGTTACGGGTTCGTAACACCGGAACCAGTGTCAACCTACATACAACTCCTCCAGCTGTCAGAATTCGCGAACACGCCAGTGATACAGTGCAAGATTGAAATATCCCGCATTGTGACGCATTGCGGTATGCACTCTCACAGCTCAATGGTCCACAACGGATTCCACGAATACCTGCACGAGTTAGATGAAAGCTCGTGCCGCCGTCTTCAAGAAACGGGAATAATTCGACTGGGATTCACGGCCGAAATCCACGGACTACGCCGAAACGACACTACGACCAGAAGCATTACTCTAGCCGGATCGACAGCAGCCAACGGAGAATGCCAGGGGACACAATACAACGATCCCTTCGGTACATGGAGCGACGTCATCGTTCAAGCGTCCGTGAAGATTTCATTATTTAATTATCAGGCGGTAGTCAACCTTCAAGCAGGAAAAATCGTACTTCAATCCGGAACGCAATGTCAATTCGCGGACGATACCTGCATCGACATCGATGGAAACTCCGTGTTCTGGAAATCGACATCATCGGACTCGTGCAATTTCGATACGTACGACGTATTGTACGAGGGACTCGCTTCAAAATTCACAATCGTGGAGGGTGGATCACACCTTCCGGATGTATACACGCTAACGACGGATCAGACGACATTCGCACTAGCCAAACGCTCGGAATATCCAGTCTGTGGCTATAGGCTGATAAGAACCGAACATCCGAAGTTATTCCTCGAGACACAGCGAGGTCAATCCTTCGCAACGAAAAAGAAGATCTCCGTTAATAATCTCGACATGTTCTCGTACATAAATTCAAAGTTTATCTACGTTGAAAAACATGTGAGAAAGCAGATGAAAAATCTGTACCGCGATGTGGTCGTTCAGAGGTGCAACTTGGAGAGACAGATCCTCCAAGTCGCTTTGTCAACCGCCGCACTACTACCAGAGCGATTCGCGCGCACGGTCATGAAAGGACCGGGCTTCATGGCAGTCATCGCAGGTGAAGTCGCCCACATCATAAAATGTGTACCGATCGACTGCAAACTCAGACGGACGGAAGAATGCTACCAGGAGCTTCCCGTGACGTACCACAACGAATCGTACTTCCTGTCGGCGACATCGAGAATGTTGATTAAATCAGCAACGCAGATAAATTGCGATCCGGTTGTACCTGTGCAGTACCAAATCGAGGGAACTTGGTATCGTCTTTCCCCGGGGCCAATAGAAGTCCTAACACCGCAGTCATTGGAACCACTATCCAAGCTGAACTGGAAATACGCGTCACCAGGCAATCTCGCTAGCAGTGGCATTTATTCACAAGACGATATCAATAATCTTCGGGAGCGGATCATGTTTCCTGCGGAGAAACCGGCTCTACTCAACAACATCGCACGAGGAACGGCCGGGTATCACGTTCCTGCCGGAAGTTTGTCGCTCGCCGGATTATTGGACGAGAAAACACTCGACCGTATCGCCGAAAATGCCACTGCCAAATTCTGGAATGGATTCATGAAGTTCGGATCCGCTACTGGAGGCATCGCGGGTATAATCGTGGTGCTGGCATTAATAAAATTTATCATCGATACATGCGTTCAAGGTTATGCCCTCCACGCACTTTATGGATGGAGCGTCCATCTGCTGGGGGCAATATGGGGATCGCTAACCGGCCTCCTTCTCACGCTGGCACATCGACGAAACGTCACAACAGCGAAGAGCAACAACGAAGACGTCGAGTCCGGCCAACAAATCGAAGAGGTCCATGCTGAACAAATATCACCACCGACGCCAGCATACCGGAATCAGTATCCTGTGTTGTCACCAGCAAAATCGACTCTAACATTGAGCGGTGTCGACCCCGAACTTTCCTCACGGCTGTTCGCCTCACGAATGCAGAGCCACGCCTCTGCATCCGACTAAAACGGGGAGGTGTTACGTCCGGGGTTCCGACTGCGGTCAATGTTGAGCGAATTTTAACCGCTTACATTTTTTTTTTAATTTTTAATTTTATTTCTCATAATGGCTATAAAATATAAGTACGACTCGCTAATCTCGCTTCTCTCGGGAGGCGAGAGCAGCGAGTTGCGAGAGCGATAACTTATCGCCTAGAGTATAAGGTATCCGAATACCGTGCGACGAAGGGTCCGAAACGTTCCCTCACACGTCAGCACATCCCTTCGAGGAATCGAGGCGAGCACCATGCGACGACTAAGCATCTTGCTGTAATCGCCAGCACTTCTTAATAAATTAAAAGTGGGGAACAGAGTCGTAATGGCTAAGCCCTGGACGGAGAGCAATCAGTACCGTCGAGAACTCCGAACCGCGAGAATAAACTTCAAAGACCCTCAGAGCGAAGTACAGAAGTGAAGCCGAGGTATTCGCGAGTATTTTACAAATCCGTATCCATCGACGAAGAACCCGAGGTGAAGTCGGGATACGCGTTCCTCGTCTCGATCACGAGTGCTCCCTCGAATACATCGAGGTAATTTCTTTGATTAGTGCCGCGTAACGAACATCCGATTCGGTTACCGCGTTAATTTATCATCTCGATATATCTCGAGAAAATAACCATACAATTTAGCGACTAAGTGTTAATTTTATACGTTAATAAACGGTAAAAGATATTTCGAATTTCGCTTCAGTGGTGGAAATAACCGGTGGTAATAACCTGGACCATCCTTCACCTTACCTCCCCTGAGCTCTATTAATAACGAAATATTTTAAAATCTACTTTTCTCTAGTGAATTACTGTGCTAGATCGCTTTGCACGTAATTCACGAAATCTGTGTGGTTGTTTCGCTGTGCTAAATCGCTCTGCACGCGAGACAAACACCCTAAACGTCGTCACGCCGGCTGAACCTGGTGTCCGACCCTACATTTTTCAAATACTGCTGTGCTAGATTGCATTGCACGCAGTAACAACATCTTTTTCTCGATTGGCGGTGCAGCATTCAATTTGCACGCCAGGAGAGATATTTTCCGTTTCGAACATTTAGAGACAATCCCACTTTTAATTTTTCCCCCAAGTGTTGATGGGGAAGAAACGCAGAAGCGGTGTTAAATTTCAATTGCGCCGAGCGATCGCGATCGCCCTCGGAGCCCCCAGCGGTAACCACGCTGGGAATTCCGTTGGTGTTTCCGCCAGTGCTCGCTCTGACACAAACGCTCCTTCTACCAGTAATCGCGCTGGTGGTTCAGCAGCAGAAACCAGCGTCGACGCTAACCAGGTGAAAAAGGTGTTACGAGACAGTTTTGAACTCGCCAAGCGTGCCGAGAAGAAATTCGTCCCGATAGCGCGTGTGCTGCTGACCCCGGTGCAACGTCCGACGTTTACATTCAACGTACCCGAGCCGTACGTTCCAGCACCGGTACGTCCCGAGGCGGTGCCCCCGCGCCCGTATCATCCGCAGCCGATAGCGCCGACCCCGAATTCGGACGACGAAGATTCGGACGCATCGACAGTGGAGATCGTCACCCTGGAGTAATCGCCGAGTAAAGGTAAGAAGCGAAATATTAATTTCCATCATTGGACATCGCCCATCACCGGCGATACTGGAATTTGGAAAAGTTTATCCAAGTAATCCAGTCAATCGATCAGTTCGCACCATAATAATTAATTAACAGACGCTTGCTCCTGTCCCAAGCTTGGACTCAAGCTTAAAAAGGAGCGACTCTTGTTAACCCGTTTGCGTCGGAAAAGGAAAAAATTAAAAGAAGGGGGAAAATTTACCTCCAAAAAATCCTACGACGTAACATATGTAATACACCTATTCCATGTCGTGCCGAAAAGCCTCTCCAGCTCCACACAGATGCCCTCGATGCTCTGGAATTTCAGAGGGACTGCGTCAGGATCAACAGATGTCTTTACCCATTGTGCGAGAGAGTTAAGTTTTTTTTTGCTACGTATGATTAAAACCACCTCCTGATCCTGACGCAGCTGCCTTCGAAGGTCCAGAGCATCAAGAGCAACTGCTTTAAGAGTCGGAGGTGCGTTTCGTCACCATAAAATGTTTCACAAATATATTTTTATTTTACAGGAAGATGTTTTAGTTTTTTTTTTTTTTTATGGAATCTATGCTCCGTCAGCAAAACATGAACTTATTTACATTTACCCAAACCGATAAATCTTTTCTTGACAGAGCTGGCATTCTATTTGAGATATTTCCCCCTGTCGATGTATAATTGAAGCCTCGGAGTGAAAATTTATAATTCATTATGTATATAATTTTTGCATATAGTGGCGAAAGGCAATGCCAGCTCCACATATGAGAGAGATTCCATCGATGCTCTAGAACTTCAGAGGCACTGCGTCAGCATCAAAAGATGTCTTTATCCATCATGCGAGAGAGAAAAGTTTTTTTTAGCTATGCATGATGAAATCTATCTCCTGATCCTGACGCAGCTGTTTTCGAAGGCCCAGAGCATCAGGAGCAGCTACTCAAGGTGTCGAACATGCCTTTCGTCACCATAAAATGTTACACGAATATATTTTACAGGAAGATGATTCGGTTTATTCGCTGTATGTTTGTAATAATAAATCAAACAACATGACTGGATGTCAAAAATAGGTGAAATCAAAGCAAAAAATACTTTTTAAAAAAAAAGTAAAAAGGTACGCCAAGTACTTAAAAATTGTATACTCGTTCTGAAAATATGTATATCGGGGAAAAAAAAAAAAAAAAAAATGCCCAAACAGATGTTTATCAAAACAGTCTCTTAACAAAAAAATTCTTCCGAAAAGACGTTTATCAAAGCAATTTTTTAAAAATCAAAAAAATTTGTATCCAAATCTCAAAAAAAAAAAAAAAAATCGAAAAGAAATCCAATCAAACCAGCCAAGTAGTAGTACATACAAAAAAACTCTTCAAAAAATATGTTTAACAAAACAATCTAAAAAAAAAAATACAAGATGCAAGTAATCTTGACAAAAAAAAACTTGGCGTGCCAGTTTTTTTTACAATTACAGTTACTGCAGTTATTACAGATGTACAACAGCTGTTGTAAAAAAAAAACTGGCACGCCAAGTTTTTTTTTGTCAAGATTACTTGCATCTTGTATTTTTTTTTTAGATTGTTTTGCTAAACATTTTTTTTTAAGAGTTTTTTTGTATGTACTACTACTTGGCTGGTTTGATTGGATTTCTTTTCGATTTTTTTTTTTTGAGATTTGGATACATATTTTTTTGATTTTTAAAAAATTGCTTTGATAAACGTCTTTTCGGAAGAATTTTTTTGTTAAGAGACTGTTTTGATAAACATCTGTTTGGGCATTTTTTTTTTTTGTAGACAACTTTAAGACGCGTCCAATGTCCTTAAAATTTAACATGTCTGACAAGGAACGTCAGTTTGGTGTCCCCCTCCGATTTTAATGAAACTCACGTATGTTGTAGAGCATCGAAAAGTAAAAGACACGTATTTTTTTATCGGCGGAAAAACATTTCTAAGGGGTGAAATTGCCCTTCGAAGTTAGGCATGTCGAGGGGTGATTATGCAGTTTCACCCAGAAGGCGTCACCCGATTTTAATGAAACAAACATCAAAATACTCATCATTGAAGACAATGAAAATTGGACGTGAAGTTGAAGAAAAAAATTCATTTTAAGGGGTGAACCACACCCTGATTCTTCAATTTTCCACCCTACACAAAAAACTATCCAACCAAATTGAACGGAACATGTACCATTTGGAAGGGCAAATGAAAATGAAGTTGACGTGTTTTTGCACATTCGCAGGGAAAAGAGTTTAGGGGGGGGGAAACTACCCCTTATCCATTAGTACGTATATTTTTGCATACATTTTCGTTTCTCGTTATTTCAATCTTAAAGAGTTGCTGGCGTTCACTCTTTGTGCTGATTTTGTGCTTATCAATAATTTACCGTCATGTTTATTATGTCAATATGATAAAAATACTTTCGACGCAATAAGAGGTGTTTTCTACATAGGCGGCTATCTGGGGCAGCGTATTATCTGCTGATATCGCAGCTGGTTGAATAACAAGTCTTTCAAATATAATAACCACGATACATACAGCGATCCTCAGTTGCTCATTTGAACTCGGAGTGTCAGTGCGTCAGTCATAATTTTTGATAAAAAAGTCAATTCACCATGAAAGTGTTATGCCGCAGAAACTCAGGTAGCTAATCTGAGGTCTGTGCGCGAGCGGTTAGCTCGGAAGGTTGGGGATGTGCTCAGTAAAGGGTTGGAACCCAAGTGAACTACAAATATAGATTTATTTAATTAACAATATTTATTTGACAACGTATATTTAAACGACAAGAGATTTAGATATTTGATATGCTTAACAAAGTATTTATATGTTCGGAGTTTTACAAGGGTTGCGTTGATATACTTACTGTATAACAATGCTCACCCGGAACCTTTGATTAAGGTTCTCCTTTTGCCAGGACAAGTCGAATCAACGCTCAACATGACGTTGATTTACTCCTTGGTTAGAGCTCGTTCGAAGCTTTGTTACTTTATGTACTAATGCTCTATTAAGTCTTTCGATGCTTTGTCTTTACTGCTTGATTAATTCCTCGATTTATGCTTGATTAGTTTCTCTATTAATGCTTGATTAATTCTGCTGGTTTGATATTGCTCTATTTATATGTTATCCCTTGATGCTTTAGTTTCTTTATTAGAGTTCTATTTATGCTCACGTTTGTCCTTTTGAATTACCAACCGCTTGTGCGCTCTGCGCGCTGGATACACCTTCTAGATTAACGACACTCCGGCGTTAATCTTTCACGACAGGGGTTTACAATTACCCGACCCGCTTATCGTGTTTGAGCTGTGCTCGAGGTGTATCCCTATAGTCAACCGTAAGAATCAGGAGTTCCGAAGAGACTGATGAGTGCCTGCTCCCGATCCCTTATATACGAATAAGAGAGCAGGCACGTCAGCTTAATATTGTTTAAATGTTTATGGTTTACTTTATTTCTGTAAACAATTATCTTTCCAAATCCTCGCTTCTTCGAGAACGGGATTTGGAGCATGTTTTTATTTCGGCATATGTGACTCGGTAATTCTCGAGTCGATGCTCTAATTACCGAGCCGCCCGTGATTGCTTAACGGCTGACTCAGGTTTTTGGTAGATTTCGTTGCAACGACGCGCGCTCGTCGCGTGCCGCTGCATACTTCGATATTGTGCAACCGGAGTTGCTCCACTTTTCGGACACCGCTGTCCGAACTGGAATGTATACCATAATACTATAATATACTACGATATATTATTACGACTATTTTATAATATTATACTATTATACGAATATACTATAATATTATCTTGTTGTCCGAAAATGTATAATAATGTTTAATATGTTACTACATTATTATATTAATATTAATATTAATAATATATTAATGACGTATTAATATATTACTTAATTAATGTCGTATTACTGCCCCCTTAATAGGGTGCTACTACCCTATCCGGGGTACAACAAAAGTGAATAAAATCAACGTCATTAAACTTCTCTTGGCTACATTTGAAGCCATAAATATCCCCGAAACTCCGATTAACAATGCAGAAATCGAGGTAAAAGAGAATTTCGAAAAAGTTCTGATCGACTGCATAGACGATTATAACGGAGTTGAAATTATCGATGAACAATCGCTAGATTTTCAAGAGCCTTTCAAGCAAAATGATATCAACGCTATCGAAGACACTCTTTGGCAACATGATGAAGGTCCAATGTATTCTGATACTTGTTCTGAAGACGAAGAAGACTTAAGGTACGATTATAAACGGAAAGCAGTCGAATACTGGAGATCCGGTAAAAAGAAAAATTACAGTGTCGATGTCGTCAACCAGAAATTCAAAAAAGTCAAATCTATACGACAATTAAGACGCTGGGCAAATCAAATAAACAAAGGTGGGACCTACATAGAGAAATTAGCTCGAATCTCTGAATATACTTTGAAAAACATGCAATCCGCTGTCGATGCTGGTTTCATTGTTCATGATATCGACCTTCAAAAGTGGGCTCTACAAGCTAAAAAAGAGATAGGTCACGAAGACATTCGTTTTAAAGCTTCTCGTGATTAGCTTTGGAAGTTCAAGAAATCACATCGTATTATGTCAAGGAAAATTAATAAATTCGTAACACGAAAAACTATAGAAGACGAACAAGTTTTAAGGATTAATGCAGAAAACTTCGTGAATGAAATTAAACCATATATTCAAAAATATGGAGTGGAAAACATATATAATTCAGATCAGAGCGGCTTTCAACTGGAAATCCACTCTGGCAGGACTCTGACGATAGAAGGAACTAAACAAGTGGAATGTGTAGTACAATCCGTATCTTCTACAACTCATAGCTACACGATCCAGCCAACCATAAATGCAGATGGAAAATTACTTTCACCCCTTTTTATCGTTCTAAAAGAGGGAAAGAGTGAGTTCGGACCAATCGTGGAAAAAAATTTATTCAGGCCAGAAAACGTATTTTTAACAGCATCGAAATCCGGGAAAATTACTTCAGGTATGAACAAAAATGATAGCCAGAAAATATTGAACATTGGTTCATTTATACTATATCGATAACCAATATCTTCCTATGTACAGAGCACTTCAAAGTTTGGTTGGAAAAAGTATTCTTCCCCAACACCGGCCGTGACAGCGTATTGTTGATAGACTCATGGAGTGGACACTGCCCAGAAGTTGTTCGAAAAGCAACGCCTCGGGGTAAAAAAATTATCACAAAGATAATACCTAAACGCACAACAGGGAAAATCCAACCCCTCGACTTTTTTGGTTTCCGAATATGGAAAAATTTTGTACGACATTTTTCCGACAGTGTATTATTACTTAATTTTGATATTAATTTACACTTGAGAAACAATATAATGAAACTGCAATCGCTCGCACACAATCAACTTTCATCACCCAGATATATAAATCTTTTCAAATATGCATGGTTCAAAAGTAATTATATAACCGATAAGCCAGACAAGTTCGACAATCCAGTGAGTTTTGGTTTCGGTCAATCATCTCAAGCACACTGTGAAGTCAGGTTGTAATAATGTGGCTATCATCAGATGCTCATGGTGCAAGAAATCTTTGTGCTTGCAACATTTTTTTGAAGAGTATCATTTGTTGTGCCCCGGGCAGGTGTTAATAATTATTATAGGTAATCCGAAATACATATTATTATTTCGAAGAGTCTCGGCACCGATTATTTCGGTTGCGAGACACATTCGGTTGCGTTACGCATCGAGCGTACATCGAGCGTCGAACGTCAAGCGTCGAGCGTCGATACTGCTGACGCAGCAGTTAGGCAACCGCGAGCGCCTCGGTAACTGGGGCACCGACTCGAGAATACCGAGGCGAGAATTGCGAAAAGGAAAATATGCTCCAAATCCCGCTCACGAAAAAGCGAGGATTTGGAAAGATATTTGTTTACAGAAATTAAGTGGATTATAAACTTGCGCTAAAAATTAAGCTGATACCTGCTCTCGAGGAATATATATAGAGGATCGAGAGCAGGTACGGGGCAGTCTGACAGTACGGTTGAATACGAACGTTTCCATGCTAATCGAGAACGGAAACCTTAAGGGTGCAAAGTGTACATCGGTAATTCGAAAATAACCAAAGGTAATTTGAGATAAATTGTGACAAATTGAAAGACTCGAACATTTTAACCATAAAAAGAATAATCATTATCTAACTAAGATAATTAATTAAATAATCTCTTGGTAATAAATTATTGATAATAATTTATACTTGTTGAAACTGTAAAATATCGTTAAATAATATCTCAATAAAACTGTGTTAATAATTCACTTGGGTTCTAACCCTTTACTGGATCATCCCCAAAAACATTATCGCGTAACCCGGAGTAGCTAACCGGATTTCCGCGGCATAACATTGGTGGCAGCGGTGGGATATCCAGAGTGAATTTTAAACCGCTAAAAATTACCGAAATAACCAAAGCTCCGCGAGGTACGGAACGTGTGTGAATTCCGCGAGCTAAGGGTCGACTAGAGCTCAGGCGGACCATAGGGCGATCAAAGGATCGACGTGGACATCCCGTACTCAGGAGAAGTAACGGAAGGTATCAACCGAAGCCTTCGAGGATCGCTGCAGGATACCCGAAGGGCGTCGCCAACAGGTGGGACGTTGAATCAAGGTCAGAAGGGAGCCTGGAACCCCAAGGGTTGTACGTACGGACTAGAGGGCATCCCGTAATGTGGCACGCATTGTAAGTGACCCCACATTACTCGTTAAATTCTTGGAAAAAAAAAACAGAGCATTGTCGAAGCCGGTAGGACGCTACCAAGCGATAGAATTATCGTATAAAAAATCGAAGCAAAGAATAAAGGAAGAAAAATGAGCATCCACAGCGCAGCGCGGTCAGGACGGCAGGGTACCACCCCCGGTACAGGGGAAGAGGCCCTTCAGGTCGTGGAAGGGGTGCAGAATGCCCTATCGGAAATTACAAATCGAACACGGCAGGCCCTGGGCGACAGCCCCCGAGGGGATGGTCAACCGGGGCGACAGGAATCACCCAACCCGATGTTCGGGGTGAACCTCCAGAGGGGGACCGGGTGGGAGGATGTAAACGTCCGGATGTTCGAACGCAATGATCAGGTCACCCCGGCAATGGTGGACGGAGAAATCGACCGTTTGCGGGCACAGATGCAAGGCACGCAGCACAGAGAGCCTAACCCGACTGGCGGGAATAGGGCACCGGGGTCTACAAACCCGAATGGCGCGGATATTCCGCCACTTAGACCGGCAGTACGGGCATCACGGAGAGCCCTATTCAGGGAGCTCAGGGCAGTGAACGAGGAGGACAACGGCTCCATCCAAGGGGATGTGGAGCAACCCACAGAGGAGGTACAGCCCTTAGAAGAGGATGCTGCGGCCCGGCGATTAACCCGGCTCGAGCAGACACTCCAGGGCATAGGGGACCAGCTACAGAGAGTGCTGGACCAGTCTACGCGGGCGCCAGCGGATGACTCTGTGGGGGAACGACTCATTGCCATGGAGGAGACCTTAAGGGATTACGTCCTAGAGGGTCAGCCAAGGGCGGCACGTCGGCGAACAAGTCCTCCGCCGCAACCGCCTCCATCTCAACGACGAGCCCGGATAACGGAGCCGGTGGAAGAAGGGGCTGAATACCTGGACATGGCATCGGCCCTTCGGAACATAAAAACCTTTGACGGGAACGATCCGGCAAAACTCGATGGTTTTATGCTCTCCTGTGAGGCGGTGTGGGGCATGGTAAAACCCAGGCTACGTTCTCAGCTCCTCACGCTCATACGCAGCAGTAAGCTGGAGGACCGTGCGACGCGAGAGATGCGTCACAAAACGATTGTGACCCTTAACGACTTGCGTGTGGAACTGGAAGCGTTATACGGGAAGCGTGAGTCACTCGCTTCGTTACAGTACCAATTTTGTACCTTGCGTCAGGACGTAAAGGAAAATGTGTCGACTTACGCCACAAGGGCCGAGACCCTTACGGTAGAGGTCATTGAGAAATTATGCGAGTGTACCGACGCACGGGAAGCTCGTGCCATCGGAGAAGCCATTCGAAGAAGTGCCCAGATGAATTTTGAAAACGGGTTAAAAAAGGAAATACAGACGATCGTACGATCCCGAAATTACCAGGGTCTACACGAGGCCGTAATGGGGGCCATCGAGGTCGAGAAGATGACATCAGGACGGCCGGGCGTGGCACGGCCCAGCAGCGGGGGAGGGAACTCCCGACAATCACAGGGGCTGACAGGGGGCGCCACCCGAACCTGCTATACCTGCGGGAAAACCGGACACTTGGCAAAACATTGCCGATCCGGTCGACAGAGTCTCCCCGCGCCGGCACCGAGGGACGTGCACGTGGCAAGTATCACGTGTAATTATTGTAAAAAAACCGGACATCTATGGAAAGAGTGCCGGGCACGTAAGCGGGACGACAAACGACCCGGAAATAAGGGCAACAATGGAAATAAGGGCTTCAATGGAAATAAACGGCAAGACGAGCGCCGAAGGGAGGAGGTCGCCGTGCATCCGGGGCAAGAAGGAACCGTAGGGACATTTCGGGTCAACATGGCCACGGAAGAACCCTTAAGGGAGGCCAACGTTTACACGACAGTGACCACGGAAGCAGCATCGGAGCCCGAGGCACCAACCACCGAGCTACTGACAGTGGCCTCATTTCGTCGGAAGGAGCAAATAGGACAGGTCGGCCCCCTTAAGGAAGCCGAGGTGTACGTGATAGGGTCTCCAGGGCCCCACGCTTCGGCTAGCGACTTCCATATTAAGTCCCCATCCAGCCGACAGGGAATATTGACCCTTAAGGCGGACACCGGGGCGACGGTGAGTTTAATTCACGAAAATGTGCTATCCACCGACACTCCGGCGGCAAGGTCGGGGGTGTCGTTAAGGGGGCTGGGGGGAGGAGCCCTAAACGCGCGCTACGCCGCCCTCGTGGAACTACAGACACCCTTAGGGTCCGTGAAGCATTGGTTTCATGTGATACCACAGAATCTTCACGTGCAGACCCATGGAATCCTAGGGATGGATTTCATTAAGGAAAAAGGGGTGGACATCCTTCAGGGGAAGGTTATAAAAATCAAGGGGCACTGCATGCCGTTGGTGGATGGAAGCCTACGGATCGCCTTGCCGCCGCGCAGCGAAAATATCGCCTATGTGTCAACATTAAGTACCGACGAAGGGCTCATCGAGAAATGTGACGTCACCGAGGGAGTGATACTCGGAGCCTGTGTGACCTCGCCCCAAGGCAACAGCTGTGCGGTGAGTTTTGTAAACACAACACCTGAGTATGTGTACGTCGAACGACCGACGGTGAAACTCGAGCCGCTAGCGTCAGCAGACGAGCTGCACGGCGAGCTCGCCGTTGCGACGTGCGGGGTAAACACGGCAACGGGAACGAGCGGCACGCGACTTGAGAAGTTGCGTCAGGCAATCGAGGTTACTCACCTCAACAAAGAGGAAAAAAATTCTTTATTGGAAATCTGCGGGGAATATGCGGATATATTCCACCTTGAGGGAGATCGGCTGCCCTGCACCAACATGGTAGAACACAGCATCCCAATCCTGAAGGGTGTGCAGCCTATCAAGGTACATCCTTATCGGTTGCCGGAAGCACATAAAAGGGAGGTGCGGGAACAGACCAAGGGCATGCTCGAGGAGGGCATCATACAGCCAAGTCGGAGTCAATGGAACGCTCCGTTACTCGTGGTAGCGAAAAAACCTGATGCAACAGGAAAGATAAAAATGCGAGTTGTGGTGGACTTTCGCAAACTAAACGAGGTCACCATCGGGGACTCGTACCCGCTGCCGCATATAACGGAAATATTGGATCAGCTGGGACGAGCACACTACTTTACGACACTCGATCTCGCCTCCGGTTTCCACCAGATTCCGATGGCGGAAAAGGACAAAGAGAAGACAGCATTCTCAACACCGCAGGGGCACTTCGAGTATACCCGTATGCCCTTCGGCCTAAAAAACGCCCCGCCGACGTTCCAACGCCTAATGAGCACAGTACTGGCAGGGCTCGAAGGGCTGAAATGCTACGTGTACCTAGATGATATCGTAATTTTCGGAGCAACCCTGGCAGAACATAATAATCGGCTCCGAGAGGTATTCCATCGCCTAAGGGAAGCGAAACTGGCCCTTCAACCGGGAAAATGCCGATTCTTGCGTTTGGAAACGCGATACCTCGGGCACGTGATCTCCAGTGAGGGAGTTCGACCCGATCCGTCACTTGTAACCTCCGTCCGGGAGTTCCCAACCCCGAAGGATGTTAAGGGAGTGCAGTCCTTCCTAGGGCTCGCCGGATATTACCGTAAGTTTATCCAGGATTTTTCAAAAATCGCCAAACCCTTGACGGAGCTCACCAAGAAGGACAGTAAATTCGTATGGACGGCGAAGCATGAGCAGGCTGTGGAGGACCTAAAAAGGACGCTGACCACTGCACCGGTACTACAGTATCCGGACTTCGAGAAGCCCTTCATCGTCACCACGGACGCATCGGATAGGGCCATAGGGGCCATATTGTCCCAAGGGCTGATAGGGGAGGACTTGCCCATTTGCTACGCTAGTCGGACCTTAAACAAGGCGGAGCAAAATTACACAACAACAGAGAAAGAGCTGCTCGCCATCGTATGGGGAATTGCACAATTCCGCCCTTATGTTTATGGAACTCGGTTCACAGTGGTAACCGATCACAAGCCCTTAACGTGGTTGTTCAGGGTTAAGGATCCCGGATCGAGACTCATGCGGTGGAAAATAAAATTATCAGAGCACGAGTTCGATGTGCAATATAAAGCCGGGAAACAGAACACCAACGCCGACGCGTTGAGTCGTATATGTGTGGCAACACGCGCACAAACAAGGGAAGAGTCGAGCGAGCCGAGCAGCGACGGTAAGGAAGGCAGCGCGCAACCTCGACCGCGGAGGCGCCAAGCAGCCGCAACCCGCGCGACAGGCGAGGCAGCGGCCAGCCAGGGGAACAGTCCCGCGGATGGTCAGCCCGACGCTCACCGCAGGAAGGAGAACGAGCGAGTTCGCTCAGACGGAGAACATATAAGCGAGGAAGAAAAAGCCAAGATTCTCCACGAACACCATGACGCACCCCTGGGGGGGCACCAGGGGGTGGCTCGCATGCTGGCCCGTATAAAATTAAGGTACACCTGGCCCAGCATGGCGAAGGATGTAGAAAAGTACGTGGCACGATGTGACAAGTGCCAACGAAATAAGATACGGCCAGTAGCGAAGGCACCGTTGGTAATCACAGATACACCAACCAGGGCCTTCCAAAAATGTGCGATGGACATCGTAGGGCCGTTACCCGAGACTGAGCGAAGGAATAAGTACATCCTGACGTTTCAGGATTTACTCACGAAATACAGCGTGGCCATACCGCTGGAAACGCAACAGGCCAACGAAGTGGCGAAGGCATTCGCCAAAGAAATCGTATGTCGGTACGGAGCTCCAGAGACCGTCCTTACCGACCAAGGCACGAATTTCCTTAGTGCCATCTTTAAGGGGGTATGTCAGCTATTGCGCATAGAGAAAATACAGACAACGGCGTACCACCCCGAGTCGAACGGAGCGTTGGAACGCTCGCACAGGACCCTCGCAGAGTACCTTAAGGGTTATATAGACGAGGACCAGGGAAACTGGGATGAATGGTTGCCTTACGCCATGTTTACCTACAACACGACACCCCATACGGCAACTGGATATACACCACATCAGCTGGTCTACGGAGAGAACGCAGAGTTACCTACGGCCCTTCAAAGGGCGCCCAGGCCCACTTACTCGTACGACGATTACGCTCAGGAACTGCGGGAACGCTTACGTGCGGCCTGGTCTACAGCTCACGATAATCTGAAGGTCGCCAAGGAACGGGCCAAGGTCTACTATGATCGGAAAACCCGCGAAAGGAAGTTCAAGGTCGGAGACCGAGTTTTGCTGCACGACGAGACGGTACGCCGGGGACGGTCAGCAAAATTAACCCCGAAGTGGATAGGACCTTACCCCATCGTGGAGGAACACCCTCCGTGCAACTACACCCTTCGCCAGGGGCGTCGGGTGGTCAAGGTGCACGTAGACCGTCTACGGAATTACGTGGAGGATTAAAAACAAAGAATAAATAAAAAGACGGGGGTAAAGGAGGGTCTAACCGCGGGTCTAACTTCAGTTAGACCCATAGGGAGATATCGGCTTCGACAAGGCTTCACTCAAGGGAAATTCAAGGCATAAAATAAAAATGAGAAAATTACAGATTGATGCTGGTGGGTCTACAGGCCGGTCTACCGGCCATAGCCATCGCTTCGGATGGCCCGTACGAAATACAGCCCTTCAGGGATGCACCCGGGTTGTATTTTGAGAAGGTCGGACTACTGCATCTCCACACCAACGTCTGGACCATAGCAATTCGGATGGACCTATCGAATTTAGCATATATGGAACACCAAATTAATTTCCAACTGGGGGAGGTCCGAATAAAATGTGAGAGGTACGGTAGCCCGGACGGACATTGCGCAGAGATGCTGGAGCATCTTGTCCGACTGTCCGAAAAAATCGAGGAGAATGTAGGAGTCGTGCAGGACCTCGTCGGCGTGGAACCGAACCGGAAGCGACGGGGATTGATCGACTGCCTAGGCACGGTAGTAAAAGCCATCAGCGGCAATCTGGACGCAGCGGATGGGGAACGGATAGAGGCAGAGATTGCCGCCATCCAGGGCACCCAAGGGACCCTGAAGAAGGCCGTGAAGGAGCAACTGCAGGTCGTGGAAACGACGCTGGAAATGTTCAACAGAACGTCACGAGCCTCGCAGAGGAATCTACAAAGATTGTACACCATGGTACGCACGGTGAACGGATATTTCCGGAATCGTACCCGGGTATTGAGCGAACGACAGCATTTCGACGAGAGTCTCGCACTCATAGAGGCCTCTGTGGAGACTTATCTGCGGGAGGTAGAAAAAATGGCCGAACTCTTCGCCAGTGTGGCCTCCGGAACCATAAGTGCGTCAACAGTCACGCCGGCTGCACTGACGGGGTACCTTACGGAAGCCCTACCGCACCTACCCGTGGGATATGGGTTCCCACGGCCAGCCACGCGGGAAAATGCGGCGGCCATCTTACGACTGGCAACGCCACGAGCGTACCGAAAGGGAGGCATGATAACCCTAATGCTGGAAATTCCGCTGGTCGGACCCTCGGTCTACAATGTGAACTACGCGTATCCTCTCCCGAGAAGGGGAAAAAACGACACTTATTACTACGTGGAAGCCGCCGAGGACCTCGTGGTGGTAGACCGGGAAAATAGACACTATCTCCGAGTAACGACAGCCGACCTGGAAAGCTGTAAAAAGGATAGGGACGAGTACTATTGTCCACCGCGGTACCCTACCCTGACCATCAACATGGATGCCCCCTGCGGCGTACGACTTTACACCGAAGGAGCGGTAGGTCAGGGTCAGCATTGCCCGAAGAAAATAGTGAGGCTTACGCACACACTCGTAATGGGTATGAGGCAACCCGGACAGTGGCTGTATGTAGCACCGCGTGGGGAAACGGTGAGCATCGGCTGTCATGGTAAGCCGACGAGGCAGGAGCGTCTCGACGGCACAGGGTTATTGACCGTCCACGAACGGTGTGTCATCACCGCGGTCAACTTCAAATTGGAAACGGTGAAACGCTGGAGTCAGCAAATCGCCGGAGCAGGCTACGTGCCAGCCTACAACCTTACCCTGCTACCAGCCGAGGAGGAAGAAATGCCTCAACTAATGACGAGGATGATGACTACGAAACTCGAGCGTGCGGTGAACAGCCCGCACGAGTTACAAAATCTCAGCGTACGAATACGAAAAATTAAAACGGAATTAAAATCGACGGAGCCGGCTAGCCCGTCGACTCGCACGCAACTATATCATACCATCGGGTCCTATGCAGTGGGCACGCTTGCCCTGCTGGCCATCGTCGGCTATATGGTACACCGCGCCCTGCGAAGAAGGGCGGGAAAAACTCCCGTACAGGAGCCACATATAATTCCCCGGGTGGCAACCCGGGTCGGCGCATAATTCGGGAAGGAGGAAAAATCGGGAAAACAAAATCCATTTGTTTACAAAAAAGGCCAAAATTTAGTAAAAACAAATTTTTCAAGGGAGAAAAAAAAATACATTCATTTATTTTGGCGACAAAATAAAAATACAAAAGAAATTTTTATGGTACACGGCGGAGCTGGGAGAGTCAATACCACTCCGCGAAGCGCCAGTTCATGTCGCCCGCGGCAGCACGGCGGCGACGGGAAGCAGGGTCTTCTTCCTCTTCTTCTACCTCGTCCGAGCCCTCCGAGTCCGAGGCCCCGGCTGGACGCGGCATAACACGAGGAGCCCCCCGAGGCAACGGGGCGAGACGACTCCTGGGGAGAAGGGCCTCCCCGGGCCTGGGCATCCGACCATGGACACCGCTGAACTCCATCGCGGCTGCCGAAATTTCCACGGGTCGAGTGGAGCGAACCCTCCGGGAGGCAGGTTGCCCCCTCCGGGACCCCAGCACCACAGGCTCGACCACGGCCGAGTTCTCTTCGGGCCCGATGATCTCCACATCGGGACTGGACCGGCCAGAGGAACTGGGACGGACCACCAGCGTGTAGACCAAGTCACCAGGGAGGGTGACACGCACTCTCTGAAGAAAAAAAAATAGGGAAAAATAATTAATCGGGTGAAATAATATTCCTTAGGATTAGATAATTGGGAAAAAAGGGAACAACCACAGGGAATATACGAAACTAATTACGAGAGCTAAATAGAAAGAGAGTAACAAAGGGAAAATTTTTTAATAACCATAATAGTAATAATTACCTTGCCGGGTGGGCTCGGGCTGCGTCTGGAGCTCATCGTGTAGATTCGAATCGTAAAAAAAAAAAATTAACTGGCGGTCGATGAACGAATAGGTGTAAACACTGGGGAAACGACGGTTAATATATCCCAAAAGTGCAAACGCGTCGACCTACTGAGCGTCGACCTCGACCGTCAGCATAAAGGAATAGCGGCGGCCTTCCGCCTCCGTATTCCGCAAGAGCCCGGAAGCGCGACTAACTCGTACGCCCACCTGTGAAAAGTGGAATTTCTTCTTGCGTATATTCTACGAAAACTTTTTTCCCTTTGCTCATAACATTAAGCACGGGGCACACGGAAATAATAAAAATAAAGCCCGCCGGAGACGAGCGAAAAGAAATCAGATTTCTTTTCTTTTTAGGGGGGAGGGATGTTGTGCCCCGGGCAGGTGTTAATAATTATTATAGGTAATCCGAAATACATATTATTATTTCGAAGAGTCTCGGCACCGATTATTTCGGTTGCGAGACACATTCGGTTGCGTTACGCATCGAGCGTACATCGAGCGTCGAACGTCAAGCGTCGAGCGTCGATACTGCTGACGCAGCAGTTAGGCAACCGCGAGCGCCTCGGTAACTGGGGCACCGACTCGAGAATACCGAGGCGAGAATTGCGAAAAGGAAAATATGCTCCAAATCCCGCTCACGAAAAAGCGAGGATTTGGAAAGATATTTGTTTACAGAAATTAAGTGGATTATAAACTTGCGCTAAAAATTAAGCTGATACCTGCTCTCGAGGAATATATATAGAGGATCGAGAGCAGGTACGGGGCAGTCTGACAGTACGGTTGAATACGAACGTTTCCATGCTAATCGAGAACGGAAACCTTAAGGGTGCAAAGTGTACATCGGTAATTCGAAAATAACCAAAGGTAATTTGAGATAAATTGTGACAAATTGAAAGACTCGAACATTTTAACCATAAGAAGAATAATCATTATCTAACTAAGATAATTAATTAAATAATCTCTTGGTAATAAATTATTGATAATAATTTATACTTGTTGAAACTGTAAAATATCGTTAAATAATATCTCAATAAAACTGTGTTAATAATTCACTTGGGTTCTAACCCTTTACTGGATCATCCCCAAAAACATTATCGCGTAACCCGGAGTAGCTAACCGGATTTCCGCGGCATAACACATTTCTATACGACTTACGAACCATGATTGCTGCCAATTATGACAGTAATGCGCACGTCGACGAATTGTAAAAGTAATTATAAATTATATTATATACTGTGGTGTATGCGTATGTGAGATATGAGCGAGGCGGTAAGAATGTATGTGAGAGAATGGAGAGTGGGGAGAGCGATAACACGAGACGTGAAAAGGATAATAGTGGAATAAACGCGCTTGCCGAAACCCGGCGTTTGTTATTTATTACCTATGTCCGCAGCTTATTCCCGCTGTTCCGGAATACAGGGCATATACAACAACTCAACCCCAGCAATATTCCCAGTATTCTGTATTTTAGCAAGCTATTTTTTATCAGTAAATAACGCGAAATTCGTGAATGGGCCATTCTAGGTGACGGCCGGTCACCCCCTTAATTATAAATAAAACATCATGGGAAGCGCCCGACATTGACTTCGGCTAACAGGAATATTTTGAATTGATTCGGACATTTAAATAACGAGAAACGAGAATGTGTGCATAAATATACGTATTAATGGATAAGGGGTAGTTTACCCCCTTAAACTCTTTTCCCTGCAAATGTGCAAAAACACGTCAACTTCATTTTCATTTGCCCTTCCAAATGGTACATGTTCCGTTCAATTTGGTTGGATAGTTTTTTGTGTAGGGTGGAAAATTGAAGAATCAGGGGGTGGTTCACCCCTGCAAATGAATTTTTTTCTTCAACTTCACGTGTAATTTTCATTGTCTTCAATGACGAGTATTTTGATGTTTGTTTCATTAAAATCGGGTGACGCCTTCTGGGTGAAACTGCATAATCACCCCTCGACATGCCTAACTTCGAAGGGCGATTTTACCCCTTAGAAATGTTTTTCCGCCGATAAAAAAATACGTGTCTTTTACTTTTCGATGCTCTGCAACATACGTGAGTTTCATTAAAATCGGAGGGGGACACCAAACTGACGTTCCTTGTGAGTGGTTAATAAGATTCCCTACTGAGACGTTGCTCAAAGTCTGCTCGCCTCCAGAACCCTTTCGGAGCACCGCAGAGAATCGGAGCAGCAACGATAGTCGCAAGGAGCCGAGGATGTCGGTAAAGCGGAGCGCTCAAGCGAGAGGCTGATACCCGGGGAGTCGGCAGCCGGGAGCGGCCTGTCTTACCCCGAGACTCAACGCGCATTTTGGAGCACGCGCCCAGCACGCAGCGATTGCGTCAGCCTCGCGTGATCGCGGGAGACAAGGGAAAAGGAAGGCTGCTGACGTCACATTGACGTCACACGAGACGGAAGGGGACTGGAATTCGTGCCGTGCGCACCCGGCGCTCCGATATAAAAGGGGGCCCGGACGCATGGAAGATCACTCTTGGACGAATAGTGATTCCGATCACTACCGAGATTCCTTTCCGACAAGCATCGGCGACCTTCTCTAGGGACAGAGATAACTGCTGCTGTCTTGATTACTCCTTTTCCCTAAAATACAGCGTCGGCGACTTCTCTCGGGGACGGGAGTAACTACTGCCGTCTGTTAACCCTTTCTTTCTAAAAAAAAAAACAGTGTCGGCGACTTCTCTCGGGGACGGGGGAGACTGCTGCCGTCTGTTTCCCTGGGCAATCTTTTTCTTTATATATATATTTTTTTTTATAGAATTTATCTCAGCGCGGATTCAATTATAATAAGATTCTCTTCGCGAACGATTAAATTGATTGTATTTAAAATAAAACCAAACCATTTATATTGACAATTCGAATCAATCTCTGTCTACGAATTTTTATTCACAGCACCTGCCCTCACAAAATTAAAAAGTGATACGTTACACTACCTAGACTCCTGATTAAATGCATCTGCCTGTAACTGGTGTAACGAGAATTTTTACCTCTCGTACACTACGGCTCCCAACTCTCCGAAAATCCACTCTCCCCGCTCGGTCCACGACCTTGCTCGGTGCCGAATCTCGGGGCTCGAACCCACGACGAGATTTCCCAAATTATCTCATGTCGACCGAACAAGGCCGTCCCCGCGTGGCAATGCGGAAGCCACTAGCTCGCACGCGATTGGGCGCCAGGTACCTTGGTACCACCGCTCGGAAAGCGGCATATTTGTAAGAAACTCGCGGCGAGTTACGGGGACGAACGGGGAAGCGGGTAAAAGGCGAAGCCGGCGAGACTCCGACTAGCTCAGCCCACCTGGGAGAAATTGGTAGAGGGGGGTGGACGGGCGAGTGACCAAATGCGATATAATAATTAACTGATTTATTCTTCGTTTGACAATGTAATTTTCGCAACCAGACTCGTAGGCAAAACAGAGACAATTAGTAAGCGCAGGCGGAGGAAATAAATTATTCGGAAGTTGAATGTCGCCGGGGAAAAGTCGCTATTGACGAACAGGAACGAAACCAGGGGAAACATATACTATTGCCGAAATAAAATGTAACCGGAGAAGATAAACTATTGCCAAAATCAATGTAGCCGAAAAAGATAACTATTGTCAAAATTAAATGTAGCCGAAAAGATAAACTATTGTCAAAATTAAATGTAGTCGGAAAGATAAACTATTGTCAAAAGTGAAGGGAGCCGGAAAAGATAAATTATTGTCGAAATTAAATGTAGCCGAAAAAGATAACTATTGTCAAAGTTAAAGGTAGCCGAAAAAATAACTATTGTCAAAATTAAATATAGCCGGAAAGATACTATTGTCAAAATTAAATGTAGCTGAAAAGATACTATTGTCAAAAGTAAATGTAGCCGAAGAGGTAAACTATTGTCAAACGTGAAGGTAGCCGAAAAGGTAAACTATTGTCAAAAGTGAGGGTAGCCGGAAATTACATTACCGAAATTAACGGCAAACGAGACGAAAAACGCGGCATTTACTACAACGAATAATAAACTCAAAAATATTTCAGAAAGATAAAATCACGAAACAGTATTGCGATTGCCAGATCAATTCTATCCTTCATATAGCCGATTCGCCGTTACGCGGGACGCGAGAGAAAAGAAAAAAAAAACACAAAGACAAAACGCTCGCCATAGCACGCCAGAGAGCTGCGATACTCGAAAAGATTCTCGGAACGGGCCGCCTGATGTAAACACGGCGCGCCCGTGACCTTTTCCGTGTGGTATAGCCAACACGCGGCCGACCGGCCTAACGAACACGGGACGACGCGCTTGCCGTCCCTTTGTCTCGCAAGGTGTAATATAGCCCATGTAACCGCGAACTCGCCTGAGACTCAATATAATACAATTCGCGGGATTTAGCCGATCGCAAGGGGCGAAGGTGACGAAAGTCCCCTCGCTGGTGTTCTTCAGAAAATTCGCGAAATATAGCCGATATCCCAAAATTAAGTCGCGAGGTACAGCCAGCGAACTAAGAGTTGCGATACGCGATATAGAACATAGTAAGGATGTGCATGAGCGCTATCATGCTCGAGCGCCCACCGCTCAGTCCGAAAATATTTCGCTCGAGCTCGCTCGAGTTCATTATGAGCGCTCAATCCGCTCAAACGCCCATTTAGCTCGAGCGCTCAGTCACATTAGAGATATGCATGAGCACTAGCATACTCGAGCGCTCACCGCTCAGTGCGAAAATATTCCGCTCGAGCGTGCTGGAGCTCATGAGCGCTCATGAGCGCTCAATCCGCTGTAACGCCCAGTTAGCTCGAGTTTTAATTCCCAGGTGTAACTCGAGTGGTCATTCGATATAAGTGAATCGAATAGGATTGACTCACATATGTTATTATTATTCTTTAAAATTATATTAAGAGACTAATTATAAAAAATATATATATAAAAGGGTTTATCCCGTGAAATAAATAAATACATAAAAATATCTCTCGGAGTCAATCTAAAATAGTTTTTAGTCGTCTGTGACCAAATATTGATGGTAACATTTTTTCAAAGTTCACACAAAAAATTGGATTTCAAAAACTTTTTGGACCACAAGAATAAAATAAGCGGTCGTAAGTAGACTTACGAAAGAAAAGGCAAATAAAACAATTTACAAGGCAAATAAAAAAAATGCAAATTTTTTTGTCATAATTTTTTAAAACTTTAATAATTGCATTTTTATTTGTATATTAAAATTACTCGATTATTTTTTATTTAATTATTATTTTTATTGTTTAATTACAAAAAATGTATCAGAATGCTCCAAAATAGCGTGAAACAACGATTACTTTCTGATGGAATCGCGTATAATCTACGGCGCCCATAATTTTCCACTGAGAAAAATATTTAGGATAGGGTATATGAGGAAATAAAAAACAAGTTTGCTCGCGTCACCGCAGGGCAACGAATACTATATAAAATCATGATACAGTAGCATCTGTACTCTGCTCGGTCGCTCACAGGTAAATGAGCGCTCGCAAGTACATGAGCGCTCACGAGCCGATGAGCGCTTAAGCTGGATGAACGCTCGTGTACGCTGAGCGCTTGAAGCGAATGAGCGCTCGTTCTGTGGCTTGAGCTCGCTCGAGCCATGAATGTACTGCTCGAGCGTGCTCGATCGCGTCTTTGCACATCCTTAGAACATAGGATAGAATAGAGCCGAAAGATACGCAAAGTTAACAAAAGAACAATTGATATAGCCGAAAGATTAAAGAAATAGCAGGGAGAAAAATAGCCGAGAGAAACGCAATTATATCGAATAAAACGAAGAAACGACAAGGAAAAGACCAGCGCGAAAGAATTTCGCCGGAAACGCTTCGCCGGACCCAACACGTCGCCCGAGACGACAAACGCGAGAAATTTCCTTAAAAAGCTACAGAAAAAGACAATAAAATAATTTTCGAAAACAAAATAGTTGGGTCCCGGCTTAGCATCTCCGGCGGGCACAGAGTACAGAGAGAGAGACGGAGGCTTACCGGCGTGTGTCCAGCCCGGGAGAATAATCCAAAGAATTTGCCAAACTGCCACTCGTCACCGCACTCGATCACCGACTGATGAATAAATTATGGCTCTCCCGGGACTGACCACGCCAGCGCTTCCCCCTCTCTCGCGACTCCCGAATCTAGCCTACGCTCTACGGCTAAGACGTCGGAAGAAACCGGTTCTACCTCCGGCCGCTCCCCGCTACCCGCGAGAATCTTCCGCTCGCAGCGATGAGTGACGAGATCCACGGACTCCTTCCTCCCAGGATCCGGTGGGGCAAAATGAACATGAGGGGAGGCCTCCCTCGCGAAGTGAGGCGTCCCTCTTCCTCCGCGGTGGGCCCACTCGATACGCCACATAACTGCACCTCGATGTGCATTTTTCCCTCGTAATCCCCGAATGTGGAGGCGCCGTGATGAGCGGTCCGCGGCGTCCGTGAATTCGACGGGGCAGGGACGGCTCCAGGCCGTGTAGTCGGGAGGGACGGGAAACACGTTAACTTGGTCACTACCCGCGTCCCTCCGGCCCCCTTGCCCGCGGAAGCTGATTTTCGGCTTCCGCCTGCTCGTTGAACGAAAACTCTCCGGCCCTCTTAGGCCAATCTCCATAGGGAACACGGCTGGGGCAAAACGGTCCGACGGTTAAATCGGAGAGTCATGCGACTCTGGTATGGCCTAAAGAAAAACACTTAGACACAAAAAAAAACAGGTCGCAGATTCTGCGAATAAGACACAATTAAAGAAAATTAATAAAATAAAGAAAAATAAAATCCTTCGGCGAGTCGACGATCGAGCCGGTACGACGAGCGGCGAACTCAGGGCCGTAAATCCGGCCCACTGCTCGACCAAAACCGTGCGTAGTGACGAGACGTAAAATGTCACGTCACAAACCTCCCTCCCCATAGGTTGCCAGGGGAATGCCGTCCTCCCAACGGCGCTCGTTGAATCCTCCTCCGCTTGTCAGCCTTTGCCGTGGACTCCTGTCTCTCCAGATGTTTCCTCGCACGGTCGGGCGAACAGCAGACCGGCAGCATCTCCTCCCGGGCTGAAACAAGGAAATACACCGGCGCAACTCCGTCTCGGAGCCCAGGTAAACACCTCCGTCCTCGCAATAAGCGTTATGCTCCACCCTGTGCAGGTCTGGTCTTTTTGCACGAAATCGAAGGGAAAAACGAAGAAAGGAATCCGCAAACCGCGAAGGACCACCTACTTCGGTGATACTCCCAAAAAAAAAAAATTACTGAGCCCCAACATTATACTTTAGAAAGCGATTAATATATTTCGAACGCAAGTTTACGTAGCCAGACATAAATAACAATAATAGCGTGTTGGTGGGGTTTATTACGAACATAGTAACGATGAGAAAGAGTAGCAAACGATAATAATGTTAATTAGCCTATTGAGTAAATCTACTTCCTTTGGCGTTTGAGGGTCTTACGGGGTGTGGATTAAGCCGATTTACCTGCCCCAAAAAAAAAATAATAATAAAATAAATAAATAAATAAAATGACCTCTAAAAAAAAAAAATCTTTGGCTGATTCGCCGTCACCGGGTCTTACGGGGAGGTTCTTTTGAGTTTCCCGGCCCAAAAAAAAAAAAACAAAAAAAAATAAAACGGGGTTGACCTCAACACAACAACAAAAAAATATTATTTTTGGCTTCTTCGCCTGTCGTTGGGACTTACGGGGAGGTTCCTTCTAATTGTCCCTGCCCATAGAAAAAAACAAAACAAAAAAAAAATAATAAACGAAATTGACCTCAAAAAAAAAAAAACAAAATAAATACTTTTGGGCTCGTTTGCCTGTCGTCGGGACTTATGGTGAGGTACCTTTTAATTTACCGGCCCACAAAAAAAATGCAACCATTAATTCTAAACCTTAAAGCTAGTATCACGCAACGAGACTGGTAGGTGGAATGAATCCCAAAAAAAAAGAAATAAATAAAGTGACCTCCAAAAAAAATAAAAAAAAAAATCCGGGCTGATACGCCGTTGCTGGGTCTTACGGTGAGGTACTTTTTAGTTTACCGGCCCAAAAAAAAATAAACAAAAAAATAATCGGGACTTATGGTTCGCGTATGTAGCCGATTCCTGAGCGAGGGGCGGACCCAAAAAAAAAAAAATATAAATAATTTAAAAAAATGCTCGCGAACGGTGCTCGGACTACCACTCGTCCTCTTGCTGCGGATAGTCTTCGCTGTGGCGATGAGCGTATTCGTCTCCGTCCTCGACACGCTGGCGGCGTGGTGGCGGGTACTCCTCGTCTTCGTGGGGCATGGGCCAGTCGTCGTCCTCGCGCTGCTGGTGTTGTTGCGGTGGATACTCTTCCCTTTGGCGCGGAGGGTGCCACTCGTCGTCGTAAGGGCGAGTGCGCCGGTCATTGCCCCATTGCTCACGGTAGTAGGGTGAGTTTCCCTGGCGTCGCGGGCGATCCTCGGGGTTTCGTGGCCGGGGCCGCTCCAAAATTTCCGTGCGGGGCACGTTACGGCCCTGTTGCGGGACCCAAGGACCCCGTGCTCGCCACTCCTGGCCGTGTGTTGGGCACTCCCGTACGGAAACTCCCGGATAACCACAGCGGTTACAGTGCCGGGTTTTCGGCAGTTTGCACCTCTTCTTGGGGTGCTCTGAGCTACCGCAATTGAAGCATCGCCCATAACGAGGCCCGGGCGTGATTTCCGGGGCTACCGGAGGAGCTGGTGGGTCCGGGTTCCTTTCCGCCTGGTTCAACGGGTCGCGGAGGTGCACCGGGAAGTCGGTCTGCACCCCCACGTCGACCGTCGCGGATATTTCCGGGGTCTGCGTGGCGACAGCCGGGTTCGATTGGGTGGCGGGGACCGGTGGGATGGCGGGTTCCGCGGGCCCTCCCTGACTTGAGGCGGCGTCGGCTTGGTCCATCCAGTTTTCCGATGCAGCCTGGATGGCGAAAATCCTCAGCGGCGGAGTGTTGGGTGCGTCGACGGAGGAGGCTTGACCGGGCCATGTGATCGAGGGTAACCCGGCGGCAGAGTCCTCCATGGGGTGATCGTCGAGGTTCTCGACACCGGTGGCCATCTGGTTCCAAGGAGCCAGTCCTTGGGCGAGGGGGCAGTGCGCGGATCCTCGGTGAGCGAGGGCGTTCACCTGCCGGGCGAGGTCGACCGCTATTGCCGGCTTCAGGGCGAACAACGCCGCGAATTCCCGGGCGTGTGGGCGGAGAGGGTCCCAAATGGGATTGTCGTCGATGACGAACGCCCTGTTTGCGTCGCGCAGGTCGATCAATCGCTCGAGGACCGAATCCGTGGAGAGTAGGCTGTCCGTGTCACTCTCCCGGAGAAGTTCGGCGTCGACTCGTTCCTCGTCCGCCTCGGTGTCGGTTCCGGCCAAAAGCGCGTCTTCATCGACGGGATCGTAGTCTTCCTCGCGCGCCCCGGCGTGCGGTGCGGATGGAGACTGGGGCGGGGTGACCTCTTCTTCGGTCGAAATATCCTCGAAGCCACTCACATGGACGAACGAGTGCTCGTGGTACAGCCCGTTCGACGCGGCGGGAAGGTCACTCGGGGATGCCTCGTCTTCCGGCTCATAATCGAGGACCTCGATCGACGATGACGACGATGGCGAGTCGCAGTCTCGTTGATTGCCCGAGGTGCTGTCCGGTGGTACCGACATATTGCTTAACGTGTTCGGTGGTGGTGATTGTGTCGGAGGTTCCCAGGGAATAGAGCCGAGTCGAGAGGGTTTTTCGTAGCCCAAAAAAAAGTGTGCGAAAGCAAAAAAAAAGTGATACTGCAAACCGTGCGAATGCGTTAGTAAATCAAGCGACAAAGCCACTAGAGCACAAACCGAAATATAGCCAGGTAGAGTCAGAGTAGGAAGATAAGAGGAAGGAAGAAGAGAAAAAAAAATGAAATTCAAAGGGAAGAAAAACAAGGTCCCGCAAAAAAAAAATATTGTTGTGTCGATCGAGTCACACCAAGCGACCAAAGGAAGTGTTTACCTCTCTCGCTATTCAGCGGAGAGGATTAATATTGTAAGGTGCCCACCAACAGGCTACTAAAACTAAAAACACGAAATATTTACACCTCGCGCGTCACAGCAGCGAGGGATAATAATACAGAGAACAGAGACAAGCGTGAGAACGATAAGCCTGTAATTCCTCAAATCGAACAACAGAGGATTAACTCGCGCGAAGGGGAGGTCGCACGTGAATAAGCGGTTCCCCGCTTTGTTTGCGGATTAGGCTTAACGACAGTCCATAACTTCGACGAACTAGTCGTCCAAAAAAAAAATAATAATATACTATCTTTCGACTCTAAAGTCGATAACAACACCGGTATTTCTGGCAATCGCAACCTCAAGCTAATAATTGTCACTCTCGAGCCCCACGTTGGGCGCCATTTTGTAACGAGAATTTTTACCTCTCGTACACTACGGCTCCCAACTCTCCGAAAATCCACTCTCCCCGCTCGGTCCACGACCTTGCTCGGTGCCGAATCTCGGGGCTCGAACCCACGACGAGATTTCCCAAATTATCTCATGTCGACCGAACAAGGCCGTCCCCGCGTGGCAATGCGGAAGCCACTAGCTCGCACGCGATTGGGCGCCAGGTACCTTGGTACCACCGCTCGGAAAGCGGCATATTTGTAAGAAACTCGCGGCGAGTTACGGGGACGAACGGGGAAGCGGGTAAAAAGGCGAAGCCGGCGAGACTCCGACTAGCTCAGCCCACCTGGGAGAAATTGGTAGAGGGGGGTGGACGGGCGAGTGACCAAATGCGATATAATAATTAACTGATTTATTCTTCGTTTGACAATGTAATTTTCGCAACCAGACTCGTAGGCAAAACAGAGACAATTAGTAAGCGCAGGCGGAGGAAATAAATTATTCGGAAGTTGAATGTCGCCGGGGAAAAGTCGCTATTGACGAACAGGAACGAAACCAGGGGAAAAATATACTATTGCCGAAATAAAATGTAACCGGAGAAGATAAACTATTGCCAAAATCAATGTAGCCGAAAAAGATAACTATTGTCAAAATTAAATGTAGCCGAAAAGATAAACTATTGTCAAAATTAAATGTAGTCGGAAAGATAAACTATTGTCAAAAGTGAAGGGAGCCGGAAAAGATCAATTATTGTCAAAATTAAATGTAGCCGAAAAAGATAACTATTGTCAAAGTTAAAGGTAGCCGAAAAAATAACTATTGTCAAAATTAAATATAGCCGGAAAGATACTATTGTCAAAATTAAATGTAGCCGAAAAGATACTATTGTCAAAAGTAAATGTAGCCGAAGAGGTAAACTATTGTCAAAAGTGAAGGTAGCCGAAAAGGTAAACTATTGTCAAAAGTGAGGGTAGCCGGAAATTACATTACCGAAATTAACGGCAAACGAGACGAAAAACGCGGCATTTACTACAACGAATAATAAACTCAAAAATATTTCAGAAAGATAAAATCACGAAACAGTGTTGCGATTGCCAGATCAATTATATCCTTCATATAGCCGATTCGCCGTTACGCGGGACGCGAGAGAAAAGAAAAAAAAAACACAAAGACAAAACGCTCGCCATAGCACGCCAGAGAGCTGCGATACTCGAAAAGATTCTCGGAACGGGCCGCCTGATGTAAACACGGCGCGCCCGTGACCTTTTCCGTGTGGTATAGCCAACACGCGGCCGACCGGCCTAACGAACACGGGACGACGCGCTTGCCGTCCCTTTGTCTCGCAAGGTGTAATATAGCCCATGTAACCGCGAACTCGTCTGAGACTCAATATAATACAATTCGCGGGATTTAGCCGATCGCAAGGGGCGAAGGTGACGAAAGTCCCCTCGCTGGTGTTCTTCAGAAAATTCGCGAAATATAGCCGATATCCCAAAATTAAGTCGCGAGGTACAGCCAGCGAACTAAGAGTTGCGATACGCGATATAGAACATAGGATAGAATAGAGCCGAAAGATACGCAAAGTTAACAAAAGAACAATTGATATAGCCGAAAGATTAAAGAAATAGCAGGGAGAAAAATAGCCGAGAGGAACGCAATTATATCGAATAAAACGAAGAAACGACAAGTAAAAGACCAGCGCGAAAGAATTTCGCCGGAAACGCTTCGCCGGACCCAACACGTCGCCCGAGACGACAAACGCGAGAAATTTCCTTAAAAAGCTACAGAAAAAGACAATAAAATAATTTTCGAAAACAAAATAGTTGGGTCCCGGCTTAGCATCTCCGGCGGGCACAGAGTACAGAGAGAGAGACGGAGGCTTACCGGCGTGTGTCCAGCCCGGGAGAATAATCCAAAGAATTTGCCAAACTGCCACTCGTCACCGCACTCGATCACCGACTGATGAATAAATTATGGCTCTCCCGGGACTGACCACGCCAGCGCTTCCCCCTCTCTCGCGACTCCCGAATCTAGCCTACGCTCTACGGCTAAGACGTCGGAAGAAACCGGTTCTACCTCCGGCCGCTCCCCGCTACCCGCGAGAATCTTCCGCTCGCAGCGATGAGTGACGAGATCCACGGACTCCTTCCTCCCAGGATCCGGTGGGGCAAAATGAACATGAGGGGAGGCCTCCCTCGCGAAGTGAGGCGTCCCTCTTCCTCCGCGGTGGGCCCACTCGATACGCCACATAACTGCACCTCGATGTGCATTTTTCCCTCGTAATCCCCGAATGTGGAGGCGCTGTGATGAGCGGTCCGCGGCGTCCGTGAATTCGACGGGGCAGGGACGGCTCCAGGCCGTGTAGTCGGGAGGGACGGGAAACACGTTAACTTGGTCACTACCCGCGTCCCTCCGGCCCCCTTGCCCGCGGAAGCTGATTTTCGGCTTCCGCCTGCTCGTTGAACGAAAACTCTCCGGCCCTCTTAGGCCAATCTCCATAGGGAACATGGCTGGGGCAAAACGGTCCGACGGTTAAATCGGAGAGTCATGCGACTCTGGTATGGCCTAAAGAAAAACACTTAGACTGTGTTTTTGTCTAAGTGTTTTATGTGGTGGATCTGAAATACGGGTGTGAGGAGATCAAGTTTTCTCAAGTGTATACGTGCTTTTCCGGTCGGCTCGATCTCGGCAACGAAGATTGGTGAGTATATATTTCTCATATTCTTTAAATTATTCTCATATTTTTAAAATTTTTTTGGTTGGGCTTAACCCCAATTTTTCCATTTTTTGCTATTTATTTATTTATTTTTCCCTAACATCAATCCTAATATTTATTTCAGGATAATAATATTATTCTCTTCTCAGGATATATCACATGGCCGAGGGCTTGCGATACGTCCATAGGATGCAATTAGTTCATCGCCTGGTTACAATTCGGCTGACGATAGTTTCGACGAGGAGGAGACCATCGAGGACGATTTCGACGAGGAGAGGACCGTCGAGGACGATTTCGACGAGGAGGACACTGTCGAGGAGGATATATAATATATCACATGGCCGAGGGCTTGCGATACGTCCATAGGATGCAATTGGTTCATCACCAGGTAACAATCCGGCTGACGATAGTTTCGACGAGGGGACCGTCGAGGACAATTTCGTCGAGGAGGAAACCATCGAGGACGATTTCGACGAGGAGACTCGAGGATGATTTCGACGAGGAGGAGACCATCGAGGACGATTCGACGAGGAGGAAACCATCGAGGACAATTTCGACGAGGACGATTTCGATGAAGAGATCGTTGAGGACGATTCAACGAGGAGGAGACCGTCGAGAAGGATTTCGATGAGGAGGCGCTGAACAAGTACCTCGAGAAATAAATCCCTTTGGCGAGGACGACGACGACATTGAACTCAACTGGCTCATCGATCGTCACATCAAGGTCAGTTTCACGAAATTTGTATTACAAAAAAAAACAAAACAAAAAGTTGGCAACAAAATGAACGATGAAAATTATTATAATTGAAATTTAATAATATTCACAGGCCGGTTACATGATCGTCGACGAGATGAACGAGGAGCATCCGGAACTTCTCAAGGACCAATACTGGGATGAAGTAGTTCCGAAGGATCTGCCCTACACCGTAGCGAGCAAGTAGTATCGAAGAGAAGAGCCCAAAGGATCTGCCGAGCGTTACAAAGTCAAAGAAAGCGACGCCCTTTACGCCAATGTAATGTTGGGAAATCAGATGCACAATCACAGTCAGCATCGAAAACCGCACCAGGACGACATGTACGCCGACTATGTGAGTTCATGATTGTAAAAAAATATCATATCGAATAGTTGGGTAATTGAAAATTAATCGATTATTGAATTTTGCAGGAAAGCGTCGACACGCCGCTGGTCGAGCGTCGAGAGAATTGGCTTCAGCGTCAGATAACGAGAATGGGCTCGGTGAGAAGTTCGTTAACGACTTACAGCAGCGGCGGCGGTTTCTTTGCGAGAAATCGTCACAACAGCATGTACAGCAGTCCCGAGATGGGAGGATTGCCACAGACGAATAATTCGAATCCGAAAATATCGCTCTACGACCGTCTGATCGGTCGCAAGAGCTGGCGGAGCCAGCGAATGGGCCGGCAAGGTGAGAATCATTGAAGTTCGCAAGGATAATTCTTCGAGGCCGTGTATTATCCAATTGTCACCTTGTTCGATCCAAAAATGATTGGATAATTTAGTTTTGCCCAAAAATCCCGTTTTGCCCCGTTGCTCCATTTTGCCCCGCTCTCCCCTACAGGGATAATAATAGAAATTGCAGTGAAAACAGTGTTTTTTTAAAAAGAAAACTGGGCCTTGTTGAGTACTTTTAATTTTCTAGTTTGAAGCTTTAAAGTTCCCTTACTATTTTACAATTTAAGCGCGAGCTGTAAATACGTATCATAAATTGCTAATCATTATTGATCTCGTGTAAAAAAGAATCAAATAAAAGTTAGTACAAACGAATTTGTTAATTCTACTTTCCTCCTCAAGATTAAGACTAAGAAGAAAATTGCATTTACAAGAAAAAATAGGTGAAATCAACCACAAAATACTTTTTTCAAAAAAGTAAAAATGGTACGCCAAGTACTAATAAAACGTTCAGAAAATATGTTTATGAAAAAAACCTCTTAAAAATTAAAAAATCTTCCAAAACAGATGTTTATCCGATCAATAAAAAAAAATATATGTGTATCAAAATGTAAAAAAAAAAAATCGAAAAAATCACATCAAACCAGCCAAGTAGTATTATACAAAAATCTAAAAAAAGTACAAGATGTAAAAAATCTTGAACAAAAAAAACTTGGCGTGCCAGTGTTTTTTAATAATTTTTGAATGAACTATGAACGACAATGATTGGAAAAAAAACTGGCACGCCAAGTTTTTTTTTCAAGATTTTTTACATCTTGTATTTTTTTTTTTTAGATTTTTGTATAATACTACTTGGCTGGTTTGATTTGATTCTTTTCGATTTTTTTTTTACATTTTGATACACATATATTTTTTTTTGTTGTTCGGATAAACATCTGTTTTGGAAGATTTTTTAATTTTTAAGAGGTTTTTTTCATAAACATATTTTCTGAACGTTTTATTAGTATTTAATCCTACATTGAAAAAGAAAGTATTAACTTTTGGCACGCAGATGTTTTATTACTGGGAAAACCTATGAGTCAGTCTTGGACGACCAAATGTTTATTGCGGGTTTACCGTTAGGGTTTTTTCCACGAGACGACGCTTGAAGACGCTCGGTACCTGCGAGGTACGCCAACCCTTACAGCCAATCAGTTAAATAGCCGTGCTATGTAAAACAAATGAACCAATGAGAATATGCGATACGACTTCTCCTCCCACTGCAAAAAGAAGCGAGAGTTTTTGAGTCCTGCTGGTTTGTAGTCAGCCTTCAGCGACTTGTTGCCGAGTCAACATCGAAAGTCATTTAAGAAACTTTCGACACACACATTAACTTAACACACTTGTACTTAATTTAATCGTGAAGTTTGTAAAATACAGTTTCAATTTATCGTTGTTCAAATATTGTATCCTTAACAATTACCTAACACAAAAACAGTTGTTGCCGATGAATTTCTACAACAACAAGTACTATCCGATTTCGTCGCGACACAGCGCACGGGAATTTACAACTCCCATGTATGATCAAAACATCGCGAGATCTACGGTACAGAGAAAGCGAGGGAAAACTGACGCAGCGGATTGGCTAAAAGTGACGACACGGGAAAAAGCACACGGCACCAACAACCCTGCTTAGAAAATCCTATTAAAACCAATAAAAAAAAAATGAATCGGTATGAATGAGTTTTTTGTCAGGGGTATTTCCAATTCATAACCATTCTTGTACTCAATGGGAATAAATAGGTAATACTACGTACCTGGACGAATGAATCGACTGTAGACTGCTGCTCCGTATTCGGTTTTACATGGACTTATCCTATTGGTATTCAATTGGAAGTAATGAAGTTCAATCGGAAATTATATTAATGGTATGGTAAATTCTTTTTTTTTATATAAGCTTTTATTTAACGTCGCATCCACTGCTAAGGTTTTTAGCGACGGTCAGTTTTTACATGTCGGTTTTGTTAGATTTTGTCGTACAGGTTTGCCAGTTTTAGGAGTTCTAGTGTTTTTTTACTGTTGATTTTTTCGTTGAGGCATTTCTTCAGGTCCGGTGGTAGATGAAGTTGTTGTCGTATATGGGTTAGGTTTGGACAGTCGCTTACGATGTGTTGGACAGTTAGTCGTGTTGAGCATGATTCGCATTCCGGAGGAGGTTCCTTCGAGAACAGATGGCTGTGGGTTAAGTTGGTATGGCCAATGCGGAGTCGGTTTAAAACACATTGGTTTTTCCTGCTGGAGTCGAGATATGGTGTTGGTTCGAATGTACTAGTTCTGATGTCGTGAAGCTTGCTGTGTCCCGTGTTGCACCACATTTCGTTCCATTTTCTGCCTGTGGCTTTATGTAAGGCGCGTTTAGTCTCGGTAAGCGTGATGGGAACGTCTGTAGGGAGCGGAAGAAGTGTGGCTTTTTGGCTGCTCGGTCTGCTTGATCATCGCCTACTATGTTTTGGTGTGATGGTACCCATATCAAGGTAGTTTGCGGATAATTGGGGGACGCGAGAGTTCGTTGATTTCTTGAATTGCATAGATTTCGGTGGCGGGGTTTTGTGTTGCTTTCAAAGTTGAAAGGGAGTCCGTAACTATTGCGACTTTAGGGTTGTCTGGTGATGAGACAGAGGTCAGTGCTTTCCGTATTGCGAACGCTTCACAAGAAAAGATTGCGGTTTCGTCGGGTAGGCGAAAGAGGAATTCCCGATTGTCTTGCACGACGGCACATCCAGCTTTACCATCGATGATCGATCCGTCCGTGTATATGAAGGTGTGGTCCGAGAGGTTCGATCTTAGTTGGTTGAAATGGGATTGGTATGAGATAGGCAATGTATCGGTTTTCTTCATATCAGCGAGTTCGAGGTTTATTGACGGGATCGAAGGATTCCATGGTGAGAGAGGGTGAAGTCTTCTCTGGAGGGTCGGCGGGGGGGGGGGAGAAGTTGAGATCCGAGTAGATGATTCTTTGGCGAGATCTAGTCGGTTTTGGAGTATTCTTTTTCCCTCTGAAGCGTAATTCCCTACGTGTTTGCTGTGCTTCTTGAGAACGACTAGTTTCCTTTGTAGAGTAGTTCGAGATTAAATTCATTCTTCTAATATTTAGTGGTAGTTCCCCTGCTTCGGCTAGGACGCTGTAGTTCGGACTCGAACGGAAGACTCCCAAGCAGAGCCTTAAGGATGACGTTTGGATTGGGTTAAGCCTGTTGAGTGTGTGTTTTTTGCCGAGTCATAGATTATGCAGCCGTAGTCGATTTTTGATCTGATGAGAGCTTTATAGGTATTCAAGAGTATGTCCTGGCAGGCTCCCCAATTCGTGGAAGCCAAGCTTTTGATCAAGTTGGTTCTTTTCAGGCATTCCGTTTTTAATATTTTTATATGTGGTTCCCACGATAGCTTAGAGTCGAAGGTTAACCCCAGGATCTTTACGGTACGTGATACTTTTAAATTCTGGTTGCAGAGACGTAGAGTGGGCGGTGTTAGTGGTAGCCGGGATCTGGAGAAGACGATGCATTCCGTTTTAGATTGGGAGAATTTGAAGCCCGTTTTCAGTGACCATTCTTCGAGTTTGTTCAGACAGTTCTGGAGTATTTTCTCGGTAGATTCGATGTTTTTACCTCTACAAGATATGGTGAGGTCGTCCGCGAAAAGGTGAGCTTTGGCCGGTCTTTCTATGGGGGAGATTATATCGTTGATGGCTATTAAAAATAAGGTTACGCTGATTACCGAACCCTGGGGTACACCGTTTTGTATCGGGACTTTTTCGGAGCTTGTGCCAGGAAATTTTACAGATATTGATCGCATTTTGAGAAAATTATCAATGAAAGCGAGGCAGTTACCGTTGATTTGCAGATCGTGGAGAGTTTGAATTATACGGTGTTTCCATAGCATTTCGTATGCCTTTTCTATGTCCATCGAGATGGCTATGAGATGCTGGTTCATTGAAAAGGCGTCGCAGATTTCGGCTTCGAGATTAGTCAGATGATCCATTGTTGAACGGAATTTTCGGAAGCCACTCTGTTCTGGTGCGAAAAAGTGCATATTTTCAAGCTTCCATTTTAATCGATTGTTGACAATTTTTTCTAATAGCTTGCAAAGGGTGCAGGTCAGAGCAATTGGTCTGTAGTTTGGTGCGTATGCTGAGTCTTTGCCGGGTTTAGCGATTGGGATGACCGTGGCTTCACTCCAAGACGAGGGGAAGATTCGCTTCCCCCATATGGTGTTGAACACTTTCACTAGATAGGCGAGTGCTCCTATCGGTATTTTTTTCAGTAGGACGTTAGGGATGCCGTCGGGGCCGGCGGCGGAGTTTTTGCACTGGCTGAGTACGGTCTTAATTTCTTCTATTAGTAGAATGGAGTTTATAGCATCATTGGAATGTTCTCTTTTGATATTTCTTTTTTCCTCTTGTTCCGTTTTAAATTCGAAGAAGTCTGGATGGTAGTTAGCATCTTTTGAATTTCCGGCGAAGGTGTTCGCTAGTAGGTTAGCCATGTCACAGGGGTCCGTAACTGGTGAACCATCTGGTTGGATAAGGATTGGTGATACCGAGGATTTTTGTGAGCCTCTAATTGCTTTTATTTTTTTCCACGAGAGGTCCAGTGATGTTTGGGAATTAATGGACGATACGTGTTCTCTCCAGGATCTCCTTTTACTTTCCTTGATTACTCTTCTTGCGGTTGCCCGTAGTTTTTTGAATTCGGTTTTTGCAGTGGTACTAGGGTGTCTTTTAAATTGACTGAAAGCATGGTTGGAAGCTTTTAGAGCGGTTTTCTATGGAAACCGGAGGACGTGGGGATATTATTTCTGGCGGCTCTGAGAATCACTTCGGTCAAAGCATTGATGGTAGTGTCGATATTTATCGGATTTTCTTCCGTCGGGTCCGATAAGTCGGCCAGGCCAGTCATTATGTCTTGTTCGTAACCTGGCCAGTTGGCTTTTTTAAAGTTCCATTTGGGAGGCGCAAAGTGTTTTTTCGTAGGGCGTGTGACAGCTTTAATTACTATCGGGAAGTGGTCGCTATCATGGGGGTCGGGTAGCACTGTCCATTGTAATTTGTCGGCGAGATCTGGGGTACATAGGGTGAGATCGATGGCGCTGAAGGTGCCCGACGAGATAGTGAAGTGTGTTGAGTCCCCTTGGTTTAGAAGAACAATATTACTGTCTTCCAGCCATTCTTCGACCAGTTTACCTCTAGTATCTCTCTTTGATGAGCCCCAGAGTTCATTGTGGCTATTGAAGTCACCCGTGATCATAAATGGTTTGTCCAGTTGGTTTGAGAGGTTTGTAAGGTCGGATTTTGTAAGGTGGAAGCTGTTCGGGATGTATATATTGCATATGGTCATTTTGAAAGGGATATTGACTGAGATTGCGACTGCTTCAAGCTGGGTTGTAAGTGGGATTTCTACACAGGTTATGTGGTTTTTAATAAAGATAGCGACTCCTCCGCTGGCGTGGGGGGTATCGCGGTTTTTGATATTTGTTTTGTATCCGTTTAGGTTGCCACTCTTGCCGTCTTTGAAATTTGTTTCCTGCATACAGATGAACGATGGAGCTAGTTCTTTTATTATCATCTGTAGTCTTTCAAGTCTGGCATAAAACCCATTTGTGTTCCATTGTATTATGTTCATGTTCGGGCTGTATAGTATTTTATGTACCTACTTAATTATTCGCTTCGGGCTGTGTGATTTATTTGTTTGGTTTTTCGGGGTGTTGCTGTACTTCCAGTTGAGAGAGATCGTCTTGCAGTTTGTTCAGTATACGGGTGCATTGTGACCTCGCATTCCTGTCCGGTAGGAATTTGTAAGTAGCTCTGATCATGTCCCTTATTAATAGTGCGTCTTCAACGAACTCGAGTGCTACGTCAAGTGGGTGCTGTATTCCCCGAGCTTGTTCGAGGAAGCTTTGGATTTGAACGAAGCTTAGTGGGTAGGCGTCCGGATTTTGAGAGATTTATTTTTCAAGGTCGGTGAGTTTCGCGAATGGGTTGGTGTTAGCAGAGTCGACTAGGAGCTTTTTTGATTTTTTTGTGCGCTGTGAGTTATCTGATTGATCTTCCGATTCAGAAGAGTCATCCGGTCGAAACGTCGTCTTTGTTTGCGAGGTGGAGGGGGGGCAGGGGACGTTTATTAGTCCCTGTGCGTTTTGAGTCTTCCGATCCGGAGTTCGAAGGAGGAGACTCCTGTTGGGAGTTGTTTGTTACCGAAGCTAGAGTCAACGGTGGGGGGGCGTTTCTGAGTGAGCTGAGAGGGGTCATCGTAGTTTCATCCTTTGACGGGCAGTTCTTGGCGATATGGCCGTTTTTTTTTGCATACAAAGCACGACATTGAGTCCAGAGAGACGTAGATGGTATAATTTGTACCGTCGTGCGAGACTTGGAACATGTCTGGTAATTTGCTTTCGTCTTCTGGTTGGATGTACAATTGACGTCGGAAACTGAGGATATGGGAAAAGCCTGGTTCGGACAGTCCCGCCTTGATGAACGTTATTGGCGAGGTGGGCGAAATTTTCAGATCTGAGAGTATTCTTTCAATCGTGTGGTGCGGTATTATCGGACACACGTTTGACAGAATTATCCTTTTGTTTCGCGACACAAGCGGTCGGATCGGGAGCAGCACATTATTTGCTTCACGTGCCTGTATTTGTCAACAAGGTCTTCAGCTGTTTCCTTGTTAGCCACGTAGAAGCATATACGGTTGTTGGAGATACGGGACACGAATATAATCAGGCGGGGATCGATCAGTGTAGCGAGTGCACTTACGTAATCATAGTTCGTTGCTCCTTCAATTTTATCGATAATGATGGCTTGTTCTTTGGTGGGGAATTGGTCTCGCTGTGCAATAGCGGCGTAGCTAATAGGTTGACTCATTTGGGTGGCTGTTTTGGGGTTTTCTTGTGCACAAGAAACCCCTTTTATGCACTGATCACGTCTCGACGCCTAAGCGGCGGACTCTGAGTGTCACTTTAAATTGTCACTTCGGCGTATAGGAGTTAACGGTATGAGAACTGGTCCGTTCGATATCTGTACTATCGCACTATACTATTAGTAAACACTTTGCGCTGTGATTACGTCTGCTCTGTACGAAAGCCAGCGGGCTACTGATGGTAAATTCTTGAATTGGTATCAATGGGAATATTCAGCCATTTCCGTCAATCGGATCTTACCGGCGCCAACCGGTATCAGTAGCAATATTTAATAGGAACCTACAGGAAGAAACTGGTGAAGTATATTGCTCTGAATGGGAATTGTCTGCGCTAAATTTAAATCGGAATCATACGAATATTTTCCCATAGACAACAATCCCGTGCAATGGGAATTTACAGTAACCTATCGTAACCTATGAATCGGTATCAATGGGACTGTTCAGCCGTTTACGTCAATCGGATCTTATCGGCGCCAACCGGTATCAGTAGCAATATTTAATAGGAACCCACAGGAAGAAACTGGTGAAGTCTATTGCTCTGAATGGGAATTGTCTGCGCTAAATTTAAAACGGAATCATACGAATATTTTCCCATAGACGACAATCCCGTGCAATGGGAATTTACAGTAACCTATCGTAACCTATGAATCGGTATCAATGGGACTGTTCAGCCGTTTACGTCAATCGGATCTTATCGGCGTCAACCGGTATCAGTAGCAATATTTAATAGGAATCTACAGGAAGAAACTGGTGAATTCTATTGCTCTGAATGGGAATTGTCTGCACTACATTTAAATCGGAATCATATGGATATTTTCCCATAGACGACAATCCCGTGCAATGGGAATTTACAGTAACTTATCGTAACCTATGAATCGGTATCAATGGGACTGTTCAGCCGTTTACGTCAATCGGATTTTATCGGCGCCAACCGGTATCAGTAGCAATATTTAATAGGAACCCATAGGAAGAAACTGGTGAAGTCTATTGCTCTGAATGGGAATTGTCTGCGCTAAATTTAAATCGGAATCATACGAATATTTTCCCATAGACGACAATCCCGTGCAATGGGAATTTACAGTAACCTATCGTAACCTATGAATCGGTATCAATGGGACTGTTCAGCCGTTTACGTCAATCGGATCTTATCGGCGCCAACCGGTATCAGTAGCAATATTTAATAGGAACCTACAGGAAGAAACTGGTGAATTCTATTGCTCTGAATGGGAATTGTCTGCACTACATTTAAATCGGAATCATACGGATATTTTCCCATAGACGACAGTCCCGTGCAATGGGAATTTACAGTAACTTATCGTAACCTATGAATCGGTATCAATGGGAGTATTCAGCCGTTTACGTCAATCGGATCTTATCGGCGCCAACCGCTATCAGTAGCAATATTTGATAGGAACCTACAGGAATAAACTGGTGAATTCTATTGCTCTGAATGGGAATTGCCTGCGCTGCATTTAAATCGAAATCATACGGATATTTTCCCATAGACGACAATCCCGTGCAATAGGAATTTACAGTAACCTATCGTAACCCATGAATCGGTATCAATGGGAATATTCTGCCGTTCACGTCAATCGGATCTTATCAGTAGCAATATTTAAAATTAAAAAAAAATATGTGTATCGAAATCTCAAAAAAAAAATCGCAAAAATCAAATCAAAGTACCCAAGCAGTAGCACATACAAAAATTCTTTAAAAAATATGTTTATCAAAACAATCTAAAAAAAAACAAGATGCAAAAATCTTGACAAAAAAAAACTTGGCGTGCCAGTTTTTTTTACAATAGCTGTCATACATGGTTCATTCAAATAATCAAGGGAGAGGGAAAGTAACTGCAATAACTGCAGTAACTGTAATTGTGAAAAAAAACTGGCACGCCAAGTTTTTTTTTGTCAAGATTTAATGCATCATGTTTTTTTTTTAGATTGTTTTGATAAACATATTTTTTGAAGAATTTTTTGTATGTACTACTGCTTGGCTACTTTGATTTGATTTTTTCGATTTTTTTTGAGATTTCGATACACATATTTTTTTTTTAATTTCTTTGATGAACGTCTTTTTGGAAGAATTTTTTTGTTAAGAGACTGTTTTGATAAACATCTGTTTTGGCAAATTTTTTTATTTTTAAGAGGTTTTTTTGATAAACATTTTCTGAATAAGACTACAATTTTTAAGTACTTGGCGTACCGTTTTAGTTTTTTTCAAAAAAGTATTTTTTGCTTTTTATATCACGGTGTTATTAATTTTTATAATAATATTGTAATATTAATGATTATATAAAATAAAAAATATCTACTTTTTTTTACACTGTTCATCGATACATTATTGTCATTGTGTTGTGTTACTAATATTAATATCATCATTATTTTCACTCGTACTGTTGTTATTTTTACAGCTGTTGATGATATCGTCGTTGTTGTTGTTGTTGTTCTTGACGTAGTATCTTCAACCAATTGTTAAATATTTGAACTTCATCGCCGGAACATTGGAAAATTTGATTTGCTTTTGGTATTATTCGATGAAGACGACAATTTAATTGTTTTATCGAGTTGTTGCATCTCGAGTCTGCCCAGAGTTCCACATACTTTGGACAACCCAACAATTTCAAATCGAACGATCGAATTCCAATGTTATTCAAGAGATCATTCTCCACAGCAGTAGCAGTTGTCGTCGCCGCCGCCTCCTCCCTGTTGTACGCAACGATTGGTCTTGGCAGTACTTGCTGATTAAGCCCACCACTGATCGCAAATCCATCTCCGCGAAGATAATTAATAATCGTTGACTCAACATCTTTTTGCGTTAAGTATTCAGAATAATGATCTTCAAAATATATGCCACGATGTCTTTTTGCCTCAAAGATATTAAGTATTTTATCTTTTTTATTTAAATGATAAAAATTAATATCGAATCTGAAACTTGTTTTGTAAACTCGTTTGTTTTGACAATTGATTATAGATAATTCTTTATAAAGATACCCACCCATGTAATGGATGCTTTGATACTCATTATATGAGTAATATCATTGATCAATGTTTTTGCTATTGATGTTTCCATTGCTGTCATCTCTTCTTTCTATTATTGAATCAAAAAAATCAATGGTGAAAACACACATACACACATTATACACACTTTATTTAAGAAAAATAAAAAATATTTACCCGTTCACTAATTTTTTTTTGAGAGAAATGATAAATATATTATGTAGGGTGCATGCATGCGTGCATGCATGCATACGTCTCCGTTCGAGCGTCGCGCGCGATTTGTCTTCAAGGGACTCTAGTTCTTCTCTTTTTTATAATATCGTTGTAAAAAATATTAGCGAAAGACGGAGGAGGAGGAAGAAGAAGAAGAAGAAGATGGACGATGTGGTAGTAGTGGTGGTGGTGGTGGTGGTGGGATGATGTGCAGTAAGAGGGAGAAATAAATGATACAATTTATATTTGATATAATATTTTAATATGAATATGTTTTATACATTTATCAATGCTTACATTGTGCGTGCGTGTGTGTGTGTGTGTGTGTGTGTGTGTGTGTGTGTGTGTGTGTGTGTGTGTGTGTGTGTGTGTGTGTGTGTGTGTGTGTGTGTGTGTGTGTGTGTGTGTGTGTGTGTGTGTGTGTGTGTGTGTGTGTGTGTGTGTGTGTGTGTGTGTGTGTGTGTGTGTGTGTGTGTGTGTGTGTGTGTGTTGCAATAGCTGCGATGTGATCGTGAAACATCACATCGCGAACGACGACGCGGAGGACGCGGAGGACGCGGAGGACGCGGAGTACGCGGAGGACGCGGAGGACGCGGAGGACGCGGAGGACGCGGAGGACGCGGAGGACGCGGAGGACGCGGAGGACGCGGAACGTAAATGTACTTTATTGGTTTCTACGTCCACGTCGGCCGTATAATCGCGCAAGGTTATTCTCACATCTCCCACGACGTATACCTTTTCCCAATTACCGTATGGGTCAGAATAGTATACGCCCTCACATTCAGAATTAGCTGTTATCGTTCCGGCTATTGATACTGGTCGTCTTGTCGTGCCGTTAGGTTTTATTCCGGTTATCTCGGTTTGCCCGATTTTAATACGCCCTTCTCTGTACATGTCGGTGCAGACATCACGAGAGACACTGTCCACGTATGAATACTCTCCATTAGGGACGTCCATCCCGTGTGACCACATCCCGCACCGACGAATTACGCGATGAATTTCTACTTTGCATTGTCTTACATGTATTGATGAGTATTGATTGATTTGGAGTAAGTGTATGTAAACGGATGACTCATCGACTTCCTGGCGAGGGATGTCGCATCCTCCAACTTCTAGTAGTGAGACGGTTGTGATATTTAAAGTGGCGCCGGTGCAATCGTATCCGATTAATCCTTCCGCGGGGCAGGACTGGGTTAACAGATGAAGTACCACGAATCCCCATATTAGGCGAAATTCCTTCATCTGTAATATTATTATCTTTATACCTTCTGGTTTATAATTTGGGTATTTTTATTGAAACATCTTTCCCTTTCCCTCCCCCTTTTTTTTTATAAAAGCAACTGTATCCCGATATTTAATTTACTCTTTCTTCCCTGTTCGCGCGTGATTCTTGTTTTGGTTTTACTTCGTCCCGACGATTTCTCTATTTGTGAAATGGTGCGTACCCGTGAGCCGATGACTCCGTCTCTACAAAGGTTGTTAGATCGCCACCCCCCAGTGAGAGGTGCTATAATTATTGAGGTTCAACGTGGTATTCGTCGAGTGCGTTATATTCGTCGGATGTTGAACGATACTGCGTAAGTATATATATATATATATATATTTTTTTGTTATCGGGATTCTTCTATGGGTTCCAGTTACTCTGGCTTCCACTGACTTTTCTCCTCCTTTCCTTTTTCCTTTAGATGAGATTTTCAGTACGAGGATATTTTTGACCTGAGGCGCCTTTTCGCGGTTGATCTTCAGGAGCCTCTTGCTCCCCGCCGCGCGCCCCCTAATCCAGAGGTGCAGCCGGTTTGGCACCGGGCCTTGTTGCTGTGGTTCCGGTAGATATATTTTATTGACTTTAATTGTGAACACATATTTTAATGAGATTTATTTTCTGTTCCTCATAGGTTTTTCTGTCGATTCGTCGTTTTCCTTCTCCTCCTTCCTCTTTAAAATCCCCCTGTCAAAAATTTGATTTTTACACCCCTTTTTTTCTTAATTGTTCCTAAATCCCTTTTTCCCAGATTATTTTAAATCCCCCCTTTTTATTGCCCGTCTTTTTTTATATAAATTTGATTTCCTCGTCCCTTTCCTCTTCCGGGGTCTTGAGAATTGTAAATGTTTCCTCGTGTCTGAAATTTTTCCCTCTTGGATCCGAAAAAGGAGGGGAATCCTACCTCAGTTTCTCTCGTATCTACACCCCCCCTTTTTTTCCTTTGCCGGCCTATTGGTTCAACTGAGAGATTTTCCCCCATCTATCTAGCTATTGGTTGGCTATCTTTTACAAATTTGCGTATGGGGAGGGGTTCAGTCGCTTAAATACCGGCGCTGGACCCTTTTTTCCTTTAGTCTCTGGTTTTTTTTTTTATCATCTACGGACAATGTCGATTTCGATGAGCTTACGAACGAACGTATGGAGTTCGGCGGAGCCCGAGTTTGGCTCCACGAGTCTCGGGGGCATCGGGGGCTGATTTCCCCCTGGGCCGCCCAGATGAGGCGCTTCGTGAGGGGTGCCCGTGCGGATCGCCGTTTCGATCGGGATCAGGTGTAAGTGTCACTAATATTTTTAATGTGTTAGTGTTTTTTTTTGTTGTATATATCTATAATTCTGTTTTCCCCCTCTTTCTTAGTTGGAATACCGATCAGCCGGACGCGATGAGCCTTCGTGCCCTGTTCGGGCTGGACCCGTTCGTGGACGCTCCCGAGGAAAATTGGGATTCGGAGGAGGAGTTTGGGGACGGTGAGGGCCCTGAGTCGTTGGCCCAAGCGGAACGGTTGGGAGAACGGGGGAGGCCCAGCCTCCTAGCCTTTGAGACGGCCTGCCGTTTGTTTTTGCGAGGGTGAGTTTTCCCATGCGGATTTTCATTCTCTCTTGACCTTTCGACGTGTTCGGTCGATTTTTCAAACTATAGTCAATTCCTTCTTTGAAATTATGGAGTGGTGAGTCTGAGTTTGCTCTCCTGACTTTTTTTCTTCAGTTTTTTTTCTAATTATTGGTTTACGTGTGTGTTTTTTTTCAGTCAATCTAGTGTGGATGAAGTGACGTCGACTCTCTTGACCCTGCTGGGAGATCTGGGGTTGCGGGGAGGGCGATCCTTCGTCGCGCCTCCGGTCGTCGCGGCGCCCGACGTCTTCGCCGACGCGGGGGAGGTTTCGTGGGACGATCCCGCCGAAGATGCCCGGTTCGCGGCAAATGTTCTGCGTCCGCTGGAAGAAACGGCCCGTCAGGGCAAGAGGAAACGGGTGGAGACGTCGCGGCGCTACCGGCTGCCGAATCGCCTCAACGTGTCCGAAAAGTGAGTATAGTTCGGTGTTTGTTAATGTTAATATATATATATTTTCTTAACTCGTTTTCCTTTGTTTTCTTTTTCCAGTGAGGATTCGGAGGACGAGCAACGCCCCTCCGTAATAAAACGTCCGAGCCCCGAATCGCCCAGCTCGGACGATGAGCCGGAGCCCTCAGATAGTGAGTATCTACCTTGGGTTTCTTTTCTTGTGTATTGTTATGTTTCGATTCTAATTCCTTTGTGTTTCTTTTTTTTCTGTTGCAGAACTCGTAGCCTGGAAGCGTCGCCGTTAATTTTAATTTTATATCTTTTTGTTAAAAATTTTTAAGTTTAAGGTTTAGTTTTAAGTTTTCGGTTTAAGGATTTTATTTTGTAAATGTGTGAATTTTTCCAATATAACCCTCTGAGGAGCATTTTAAACAATAATTTTCAAGCGTCGATTTAAACTTTTCTCGAGTGTCCTTGTCCCTTCCCTGTATATATATAAAAAAAAGGATTTATTCGGCGCGCGGGTACGAGGGTTCTGGCCCCGTCTTCTCGTTTTTTTTTATATCTGAAACTTCGAGGGTTCCGTCCCGGTTTCTTTGTTTCGTTCGATGGCTCTATCCGAGCAAGGCACCGAGATCGTCTCCATCGAGGGTTCTGTCCCTCTCCTCAAGTTTCGGATCTCTAGGCTTCCATACCACACAGGTATTATTTTTGCAATTAATATTATTATTTCTTTCTTTTTTTTATTATTTTTTTTTCTTCTCATCATAGTTAGGCTTCAATTGCTTATTATATATATTCTCCTTTTTATTTATTCATTTTTATCTTTATTTTATTTTACTTTATTTATTTATTTGTAAAAAAAATGTGATTTTATATTTTTTTTTATTAATTTTTTCCTTGCTTATCTTTTTCCTCCCTTTTTTCCCTCTGTATTTATCTTGATTTTATTATTGTATTTTATTTATTTTTTTTATCGTTTTCCATTTTTTTTCTCTTTTTTTATTTATTTAAGTATTTATTATTATTATATATATATTTTTTTTATTTATACTATCTTTCTTCTATGTCTACCGTTCCCTCCCCTTTTTTCCAGATTATGTTTTATGTTAGCGTTTGGGATCCATGGTGTATTTTACCAATCAGGCCAGGAAAAAAAATGGTCGCGGTATCTAGTGGGAGGGAGGGAAAAAAAGGATGCCACGAATCTTCACTCCTCCCTTTTTCCCCTTTTTCCTGGTCGATCCATCCCTTTTGGAGCCCACTAGGTCAAAAAAAATGACTCCCCCGACTTTTGTTGATGGGGTCGAGTTATTCGTCAGTGTTTTTTTTTCTTTTTTTTTCATTACTTTTTTTGTTTTTTTTTCTTCTTACTTTTTCTTTTTACTAGTTTGTCCCCATGTCTTTTTCTTCCGTGGGTTTCGATGTAGCGATTAGTATGGCTCGAATTTTAAGAAGGGCTAATTTTAAAGCAAGTATTTCAGTAGTTAATTCATCGGTTCCGAATTGCACGATTATATTCGGTTTTTCTAGGGGCCAGAGTACCGTAATGATGATTGCATGGATGGGTTCCTCGGCCAGGGTTTTTTGCGTAATGGTAACGTACTCCTGTGCGTCGCTATACGTAATATACTCTTCGTTTCCCTCGATTTTATCTAATATGATTTCTGCGATTGTATTAGCTAACCGCATGGCCGTTTTGCCATCGCTCGGCTAATGTTCTCTGTGATGAGTTCTCCGTGTGTTTATTATTATGTTTCCTTACTACCTTCGTTCTAGTGGTTCCCTTAGTATCTCCTGTTTTGTTACTGTGTACTTCTGTGTCGGCCTGATTTGTTTGAGGTCCAAGAGTTTCCATGGGTTTTCCCGTTTCTTTCGGCTCTTCCTCTGGTGGTCCCCATACAAACGCGTTGAATAATGCTAGTTCTTTGTAGTTAGACATTATCACGGTTGTAGTTGTCGGGTTTTCTGTAATTTGTTATGTTTGTTTTTATATTAAATTGAGTTTTATGGTTTCAGGGATAATTTTCCCCAGTTGTTTGGATTCTGTAGAATGTAGAAATAGGGGAAGGAAAAACGTTTATTCTATATTTCGGTTTTTTTTTTTTTCAAATTTCCTGCTTCCATCTCTGACTTCTCATGGCATGCTTTGATTGGTTGTTCTCCCTTATACTGTTCCTTCTAAACGTCTCCAACTAGAGGTGTTTTCCATCTCTGTCTTTGCGTGACCCTTACTGGTTGCCAGGGGGAGCGGCCGCTACGTTATTGGTTGGTCAGGTGATGTCCCTGACCGCGAGAGCTTGGTTATTTTACTCCTTCCTTGGTTATGTTACCCGCAAGTTAATCGTTTGGAGTTATTATATATTGGGGTTTTTTTTTTTTTTCAATAGGTTTTATATCAATGGTTTTATCTTTATTTCTCGTAATGCGTATTTACCCTATATTACAACCGTTATATAGTTCGAGTTATGTAATGTTTCTAAATTCCTAATGTTCACGCGTAAGAATTAAACCGTAATTAAATGTACCGAAACAAAACATGACCTAGTAGCCCGTTTTACCTTATCTTCTATGAGTGGATATATGAGTCTTCTCCCGTATATCTATTTTTCCTCTAATCACCTAATTAGTTAATTAATTAATATATATTTTTCCCTTTAATTAGTATTTCTTTTTTTCCCTTTTTTTTCTATATATTTTGTTTCTATTGTTATTATTATTATTACTATATATATTTATTATTATTTATATTTCTTTCTTCATTTTGTTTTTCGTTTTGAGTACCGGATGATCTTTAATTTCCGAAAGTATTTTCCCCCATTGGTGGAGGAGGGAGAGCCTTCGGTTTTCTTGGCATGTTCTTCTCATCGTCCTCAGGAAGAGGCTCGGTGCGGATTCCCTCCTTGATATTTAGTTCTTTGTAGATTTCAATGAGTCCGAGTTCGGTCACCTCTCTGGGTTCGGGTGATTCGGGGCGCCAGCCGAGCTCAATATCCTCTGCTGCTTCCCATCGTAGCGTTCCCCAATCTGGGTTAACAGGGAACTCGCCGGGCGCTAGTCCCTTGTATGGGCAGGGATAGTGGCCCTCGGTGTCGGAATCGGAATCTTCCGGTGTATGATAATTGAAGATCCCATATCCTTGGCTTTCCAGGAGTTCCGGATTTTGGCCTTTTGGGAGGATGGTATCGCCTTTCCATTCGTATTCAACTCCTCCAAGCGTCTTGGGCGAATGCGGGTTTTTACGTAGTATGAGTTTCCAGTTGTACAATGCTTCTCGCGTGAGCCTTCTCCACTCGGGCGGCACCCATACTTCGAATTTATATTCGTCGATTGCATCGAGCCTGATTTTCCAGTAGCAGAAGATTTTCTCCATTCCCCCCATAAGTCTGAACGGAGGTCTGCGGTTTATCCTTATTGGTAGATCGGTCCCATCCGAGTACTGGAGCCGTGGTTCATTCCAGTAGGGGATTTTCTCGAAACATTCGGGCCATCCGTGGAGCCCAGGAATCGGGATGGCATCGGCTAACTGTCCTGCCGGTACCAAAGCGTGTGGTAGCCACTGGTACGGTGTGCCGCCGAGGGTTATATCTTCGTAGGGGTCATCACGCAGTTGATTGATCCAATTGTTCAGCGTTCCTGGATTAATTGAGCGCCATTCGGGTGGTACGAATAAATCAACCCTCCTTTTTGGTAGCTCCAAATAGAAAGCGATTTTCCAATAGCAGAAAAGTATCGCCGTGCCGGGAACTAGAACGTCTGGCGTCTTCCGGTTGACGCAGATCCAGAGTGTCTCCTCGGTACTGTCCCCGTGTATTGGTCGACACCAATTGTAAGCGTGACAATGGCAATGGTAGAGCGACATTCTCGACCTATATATATTTTTTTAATTAGTGTTGTTTTCCGAGTGTACGTATTGATTTTTTCCTATCTTTTATATATAAATTTCTTTTTCATTTTATTATTTTTATTATTATTATTATTATTATTATTTTTTTTTAATATTTTATATATATATATATATCTTTTTGTTTATATATTTTTTCTTTTTCCTTTTTTGATCTCAATCTAAAAATTATTTTATTTATTTATATATAACTGTTTGAATATGTATAGGTATTTTCTTCCTTTATTGTTAAATTGTATCCCCTTTATTCTACTTCCACCAAAGAATATGTAGTTAATTATTTTCTTCGCAGGTTAATTTATTCCTAGAGTTCCCTTTAATATTTCCTATCGTAATTACTAAAGTGGTGGAAATTTCCCCCCTTTTTTTCCTTTTTTATTACTTTTTCCCCAAGGCTTGAAGGGTTCGGATCGTGGCCCGAGTGAGGTCATTAGCCTCCTGAATCATCATCGGCGAGACAATGTGTTCGTACTCGTGGTACGGACGGTCAGGAATGATCACTATATTTTTGACGAACAGGATTTCTTCCTGGCAAAGATCGCACCTAGTTGCGGCTACCGCGCATTGATAACAAGCCACCGTGTGTGTACACGGGACATAAATTCCTCCGACCCGGCGTAGGCCGCAATAACGGCATAGATTTTCGAACACGACGTCGTCGAGTCGGGTACCTGGCGCTACGAAACCCGTGGGGATGCACTCCATGAGGGCGGCTTTTTCGAGGTCTAGAAGGGGCGTTCTTTCGACCACTTCGGGTTTGATGGTCTTTTTACAGTACGACCTGTAACATGCCATTGTCTCGGCTAAGGATGCGTCTAGAGGTGCGTTGCAGCTTGTTTTTTGAATGTATACTGCTCCTTTTCTTGCCATGACGTATTCGCACCTCTTGTACCAATACGCGTGTTGCTGCCATGGTTCGTCCTGAGCCGCCCATTTACCCAACACTCCATCGCAGTAAAAACATTTTACTTTGTCTCCAACACCGAGGTAATAGAGCCCAGCGTCCGCTAGACTAGCTGGAGTCTGCGTCATCGATCGTGGCCAATCTTTAAAACTTTCGATGCGAGCCTCATAACTTGAATAATCGATCTCGTCGTCGAGTTCCGGAGTTTTAACGTGTGACGCCTGGCTCACTTGGGGGGCTGGCAGGGTGTTCGTCTGGAACCTTCATGGTCCCACGTCCCCGCTGGCTTCTCCACGTGGCTCGGCGCGGTGGATTCCGGTGTCTTTGAAAGGTGTTGGCGGAGGCGGCGGAGGAGTCTGACGTACATACCCCGCAGCAGGTGTAGGAGGCTCGTTGCCGCCGGTTGTTGTGTCAAAATCATTACCGATCGGTGGCCTCCGTATCTCCGTTCCCATCGCCTTTTTCTTTTCTCGGGGCGTGCTGTTATTCTCCGTGCCCACCCTTTTTATGGCTCCGAGTAACCTCTCTGGGCCTTGATCCTTTGGATTATCTCGGGGAGCAGTTTCAACTGTTAATAATGGATTATTTAATAGACCCCGTATGGTACTATCTTTTGCTGGTGTAGGGGTCTCGGTTTCTTTGCCCGGGACTATTATTTTTCTGACGTTAGTATACACTTTGGGTGAACTGGTTGTAGTGATTTCGCTCCTCGCTCCTGTCGAGGGTCCAGCTAGAACTGCTTTTGCTCGCTGTCTTATTAATTCTTCATGGGTGGCCTTGGCGTTATCGGTGCGTATGAATTTACCCAGCGTTTCCACCCTTCTTTTTGAAATTATCGGTATGTTGCCGCAAGGTTCTCCGTTAACGTAATGGCAGTCTTCGGAGCTCGCCTTGTGCTCAACGAAGGGATCTTCTCCTATTTTCCAGTTGTTTATTTCCACCCCACATGCGAAACAAGAGACATCATCTGCTTGTCCCATGTAGAAAAATCCTGCGGTTGCAAGGTTCTCGGGTTTTATGAACGGCCTCGGCCATCCGATGAAAGTAAGTAGCCGTTCGGACTCCTCGCGGAATCGGGGATACGCATTTCTCGCTGTATCCTTTTGGTCGATGTCGACTTCTACGAGGTTCGTTGGTTTGCGGGATTCCCGCACCATTATGCCAATGGGATGAGAGATTTCTTCACTCGTTCCGGATGAACGACACAAGTCTTCCCCTTCAACTGGATGCGTAAATTCCCTTTTTCTAGTAGTTCCAATACTTCAAATGGTCCGGTGTATTGATCTCCTAATTTTCCCGGTTTCGGTCCTTTAAGCAAAAATATGGGTTCACCAACCTTGAACGTAACGGGGTTCATGCGTCTATCTCGATATTCTTTAGCCCTTTCCTTCGCGGCGATTAAATTTATTCGTCCCAGTTGTTGGATTTCATGGATTTGCGTTACCAAACGTGTCAAATATTCATCGTACGTGGCAAGTTTATCCAGATCGTCCAACGGAAAATTTGAAGGAGTTCTTGCTATTTTCCCGAAGACCATCTCGTAAGGAGTATGCTTTGTACCTTCATGCACGTTAGTGTTGTAGTTGTAGATTGCTAATTCGACCCAGTCGTCCCAGTTGCTTTCTTTCGAGGTGTATTGTTTGAGATATTCGCCGAGGGCATGATGCGATCTTTCTAACGATCCGTTAGATTGAGGATGAAACGCTGTCGTTCTTATTTTCCGAATTTTAAACAATTTGGAGATTTGTTTCATGAAATTACTTAAAAAGTTTGCACCTTGGTCGGTCAACACCGCTCTCGGGGATCCTAAGTTGCAAATAAATCTTTTTACGAAAACCTCGGCGATGGTTACAGCCTTGGCGTTGGGTAACGGGGCTGCCATTGCGAATTTTGTTAATTGATCTTGCATAGTAAGTATGTATTCATTTCCCTTGTCAGTTTTTGGCAGAGGCCCGACAATATCCATGGCAATTTTATTGAATGCTGTAGCCGGAGTGTCGGTGATAACCATGGGCTGTTTAGTTTTAACGCGAACTAATTTCTTTAATTGACATTGTAGACATCTCTGTATATACTGTTGAATATCTTGCTTTAAATTTTTCCAATAGAAATCATGCCGGATTCTGTTGTACGTTTTACTAACGCCTCGGTGTCCTCCGACGGCCGAGCAATGTTTTTCTTCAATTATTTTTTCCTGATCTTCGACCGAGGGTTCCTTAATGAGCCCAAAACAGACAATGACTTTCACGTCGCTGTTGTTAAATAGTAATCGGATTTGAGTGATTATATTTTCCCATAGGACATTGCAAATTGTGGTGGATCATGCCAAGCTGATTGTTAGGTTTAATTTGTCAACTAAATCTCTACAGCTTTTTAATGACTCTACGATATTTTCTAGTATTTTTGTGGGTCCTTCGCCCATTCCGTCGCGTATGGGGAGAGCGATGTAATATTTGTTGTTTCTTTTCGAAAGTGCCTTTGCCTCGAATAATTTTAACTTCTTGAGAATTGGTAACTCGCCGCGTTCTGCTAATATTGCTCCGCCTTTGTCTAACGGTTTTCCCTGTGTGTCTACGAAGAATAGCATACTATCCTTTCGGGTGTAAAATAAATCTCGCGATGGTTTAACATTTTTTCCTAGTATTCTGTTCTCCTCATGGTCGGATATTTCTGCCCTTCTTGAGCCGCGGGGTTCATTGCGGACGGGCCGATTGTTCGGTTCCTCGCCGCCGGACTCCTCGGAATCACTCGCGACCAACGGTCTGTGCCCGCGTTTTTTCCGTATAGGATTCATGTTGTTTGGCTCCCCGGGGTCGCTAGGAAGATCAGAAACGCTTTCCCTAGCCCTCCGCTCCTTAGGAAAAGACTCTTCGTTCTCTACTTGCAGTGTTCTATTCTCTCCCTCTGTTTCCATAATATGCTCTAGCGAAGCTAATTTATCGGAGGCAGCGGGGGGGCTGAACCTTTGTGACTCGAAATGTTCTTCTCCCGTGTCGTCGTTGGCAAACGCCTCTCGAGAGATTTCGGGGTTGAAAATAGGGCGTTCTATTTCAGGAGACGGGTTTACGAGCATTGCATCGTCCGTTGATGTTACAGTTACCGCTTCAGGGTGGTCCGGTAATGAATCCCATGGAAAGTCCTCCAAATTGTCGAAGGTCAGGTTTTCATCAGGGTCTGTGGTTTCATCGATTTCCTCTTCGTCGCTGTCTAAGGCTAGATAATTCTCGATTTCTTCGTCCGTCAACCCTCGCGCTGGTTTTTTTCGAATTTGGGTAACAGGGTTCGTTCGGATCATAAATATTCCGTCCGGGTAAGTAAAATCTTCCACGGGGTTTCTTGATAGTGCGTCTGAATTGACGTTTGTTTTTCCGGCTTTGTATACTACATCGTACTCGTATTCGGCCAATTTTAATCGCCATCTGAGGATTTTGGAGTTACCGTCGGTCGCGCGGCGAAACCATAATAAAGGTTTATGATCGGTCACTACCGTGAACTGACGCCCGTACAGATACGGTCGGTAGTGAAGGATGCAATACACTATAGCCAGTGCTTCTTTTTCGTATGTGTCGTATCGTTCTTCTGTTTTATTTAATGCTCGCGATGCATACGCGCAGGGGTGATCATTGTTAATTGTTCCTTGTGACAAAATTCCTCCTATTGCTACCCCGGAGGCGTCCGTGGTTAGAATAAAGGGTTTAGTAAAGTCGGGGTACCTTAATACTGGTGCCGTGCACAGACTGTTTTTTAATATTTCGAAAGACTCCTCTTCTTCTGTTCCCCATTCGAAATCCGTTTCCTTACGGAGAAGGAGGGTGAGGGGTTTTGAAATTTTTGCGTAACCCTCGATAAAACGTCTATAATATCCTGTTAATCCCAAAAATTGTCGTATGTTTTTAATATTTTTTGGTCTCGAAAATTCTCGTACAGCCTCTAGTTTTTTCGGGTCAGGTTTAACTCCATCTTCGCCGATTATATGGCCTAGATACGCCACTTCTTTTTTCAAAAATTCGCATTTATCGGGTTGTAACTTTAGATTTGCCGATTCGAGTCTTTTTATTAATTCTGTGTAAATTTTTTCGTGTTCTTCCAAGCCTCGAGAATAAATGACAATATCGTCTAAATATACAAATATGCCCTTTCCGAGGATCCCGCTCAATGTAAGATCCATGGTTCTTTGAAAAGTGGGCGGGGCGTTCCGAAGCCCGAACGGCATCCGAACAAATTCGAAATGGCCTCTAGGAGTCGTGAAAGCGGTTTTATGCCGATCTTCCGGACTAACCTCTATCTGATGGAAGCCTGATGCTAAATCGAAGACGGAAAAATATTTTGCTCCTCCTAATTGGTTTAAAATCTCGGTAATGTTTGGAATGGGGATATGCGTCTGCGATAGTTTTTTCGTTCAGAGAGCGATAATCAAAAACCACTCTCCATTTTTTATTTCCCTTTGAATCGTTCTTTTTCGGTACTACCCATACAGGGCAATTATACGGCGAGGTGGATGGTATTATTACTTTGTTTTTAAGCATCTCCTCTACCTGCTTTTCTATCTCGTCTTTCGTGCACTCCGGCCATCGGTAGCCTCGAGTGTTAATCGGTAGATCATCCGTTGTGGGTATACGGTGCTGTAGTATTGTGTGAGCGCCTCGCCTGGTAGGTGGTACAAATGGGTGCTCTGCCGCAACAGTTTTTCAATGCTATTTTTTTCCTCTACGTTTAGGTCGTTAAGTCTTAGTAACCCCTTTATTTGCTCGAGTCGGTCTTCGAAAGCTGAACCCGAGAAAGTGAAACAAGGGCTCTCTCTCTCGAAAGGTTGTATTTCACGCGTTGCACCCCGTGCACCGAGTTTTTCGAAAAGGCGTGAGTTTATGATGAGATAACTTTTATTGTCCCCAGTAAATTCCTTGTTTTTGCTTTCCCTGCCCAGCGTTTTTTTGTGATTGTACACTCTGCCTTGTATTAAAACTTCTCTATATAGTGTTCCCATACTGTCATTTGGATCATTATATTCCATCGGATTGGATTTGATTAATTCCTCTGTGTTGTCGTTGTTCAATTGTATCCCTGAATGATTTATCTCATTTTCCTCGATCTTAATTCCTGATTCCTTTTGCAATTTTTCTTTAGTTCTTAATATTTTGGTGCTCGGTACACTCGAGTCACCCGATTTTATAGTCCTGACTTTCCCTGGGTCATTAACGTTTATTTTATTAGAGCCCTTATTCTCTGAAATTTTCATTATTCCCTGAAGATTTTACGTCTACATTATCCGAACAACAGTCTTTGTTTCCGTGATAATTAGTACAATGGGTATCGGGTTTAAATAAATCCCCCTTTTTTGTTTCCCCGACCCCTCGTGAGACGTTAATTATTATTTCACTGGAACGTTTATTCTCTACAACTCCCGTGCAGTTTTCTGGTTCCCCCTTGAATTTTGCATTGTTTACTGATGACTTTATTATGACCTGATCCCCACAAAAATCTTTGTCAGACTCCTCAGTCCTATCCTGTGTTTTACTTGTTTTTCCCTTTTTTACTACCGTTATCCAATCCGATTTCCTATTTGTCTCAATTTTGTCCGTTCTTATCATTTCATCGTTCTCAGAGCAACTTTTTCCCACCTGGCAAAGCTCGATCCCATTTTTGGAGCTACCTGCCTGCGTTGATTTGACAATTTTAATACCGAGTCTGTGATCCTCCGGTTTCTTCGTTTCTTTTATGGGCCTACCGATTTTTGTCTCGTCGCCCTTTTTTCCTTTAATTTTTTTGTCTGAGAGTCTCGCGGGTCCCGATTCCCCCGTGAGCTCTGTTTCTGGTTTACAACCCTTGGTTTTTCCTCTTATCCCCTGCTTCCTGTTTGTCGCGGGGATTTTAATATTCTCGATCTTTTTATCCAGTAATTCCATAACTGGTACATGTACTTATATTGCGTGCAAATTATTATTCGTTACGTGAACGTAGGCCTTTCCGTTGTCATTCCTTAACAGTCCGGTCTCTATTGTAACTCCCGGTCCCGCATTTAACGGTGGGAGATATCCCTCTCTTGTCTCTAGGTTTTTTACGCGAATAAAACAAAGTTTCGTCGTTTGCCCTGGTATAATAATTGCTTCTTGACTGGAGAACGGAATTGTTACGTCCTGCATTTTTAAACGACGTTTTTCATAGTCGACAATTACTCGATTTCCGTCTAAATATTCCGATCCTAATATTCCTCCTTCGGAAATAGGAAAGTCATTTTTCACTACGTGGAAACTGGCTCGGCGCCCAAAGACTCGAATTGTTACCTGACCGATTGTGTATATTGAAGCGGCGGTAATTCCATTCAATTGCAAGATCTGATTATAATCGATGGGAGTTTGTGGGGGCACATATTCTTCTTTAATTATATTGGGTCCAGCTCCCGTATCGACCATTAATATTATTGGTGTTGTAAAATTGCTGCTCCCTAATTTCACCGTGGGGACGCTACTTTCTTTGTGTAATTTCACGATATGAACTTTTACAACTCTGACGGGTTTGTGGCCATTGCAGAGATCGTGTGAATCGGATGCGTTTGTTGCGCGGTCGCTCTCGTCGCACCCGTGGTCGAGAGACCGCTTGCGTTTCCCGAAAAGTTTCCGTACCGTGCATCGTTCGTTTGTTTGGCCGGGCATTCTCTTATGAAATGTCCCGGTTGTCGGCAATAATGACAATTCCCTATTGGTTTGGGGCCGGTACCGAGCGCCTCGGCATACGTGGTTTGTTTAGCGTTAGCACATTGTGCTTGATTATGACGATACGGACATATATACGCCCCGTGTCCCGCCCGTTTACAGATTTGACATTTTATATCCGCTGCTTGTTGAAATTGTAGCCCCTGTGGTACGTTACTTTTCTGATTTAGCGGTTGCGATGTAGCTGGGTTAGCACGAGTCGGGCAGCTGCCTGCCTCGTGGCCCCGATTTTTACACAATTGACAAGAAAGTGCAGCACTTGCTGTATTGTTTTTCAAAGGAGGGAATAGACGAAAGCATTTGTCAGCAGTGTGTCCCCGTTTGTTACATACTTGACACACGGTGATCGTGGGTGCGTCATTAATTGGTTTATTGCCGGTGGGTGGAAATAATTTGAAACACCGGTCGGCTGAATGACCCTTTCGGTTACATACTTGGCAGGTAGGGATACTCTTGACTGGGTCCGAAGGGCTAGCTGCGTTGGCTACTTGAACGTTCATAATTTTTTTCTCAGGACATACTCCGGCTTCGTGACCCGTTTTATTGCATAGCTGACATTTTACCTCCTCGCTGGTTATTATTTTCACACTACGCTTTGCTCCCCCCGGCGGGTCTTTAGGGTCCGCGGAGTCTCGAATACCCTGGCGGAGCGCCGTACGGGCTATTAGTTGTTTCTCGATTTTTACCGCTCGTTTTACTATGTCATCTATTGTCCCGTCCATGGTCATGCGTTGTTCGATTTCAGTTTTTAATCCTTGGACGAAACAAAGGGGCAGACTATCGGTTGTATTTTTCTTAAAAGCTTCGTCTGCTGGGACGTTATTTTCTGATTCATACGCGTCTAGTATCTGATACCCGAGGTCGCGAATGCGATTTGAATAGGCGACGACCGTTTCGTCAGCCTTCTGATAAATTGATCCGAGTTCTCCCTGCAATTGATAAATATTTCTTGAGGGCGCGTAAATGCATTTCAGAAATTCGTGGAGTGCTTTCATGGTCCCGAATGATTGTTGCATGATGGACCGCCGAGGTTCCCCAATTATTTTTATTCGTACCGCTTTAACCAAATGCGGCTCGCTACCTGCGTCTAGCATAGCGAGAGCTTCGTCGCAACCTTGAATAAACATACCTAAGGATGTGGTGGTTCCATCGTACGTGGGTACGACCGCCAGTGCATCTTTAAGAGACACTCTCAAAGTTGAATTCGCCATTTCTGTTTTTATCGGATGTGCGGGTGGGGGCTTAAGAGCGTCCTGTGTGGTTTTTAGTATTTTGTCTCGTTTCGCGGCCCGTTCTTTCTTTCGTTCTTCTTCGTCAGTTATCGTTTTTTGTAAATCGCTGTTTTTGTGGCCCTTCCTTAAAGGCGTATCTGTATTAGAAACGGGTCGGTTTTTTGGCGTGTCTATTATGTCCCCGTTCTTTTCGTCCGGCTTATTGCCGCTCACGTTAGCTTTTGATTGAGTCCCGTTTATAGCAAAAAGAGTGCGTTTAGCAGCCTCAAGTCCCGTGAGGGGAATCTGAGTTTCCGATGGAACTTCGTCGGGTGTATAAAATAACTCGCCCGATTGATTAAAGGGGGTGGTGTCGATAGCAAATGAGATGTATTTGGAGATGTTTCTCTCTGAAAAAGTTTCTATTACCCTTTTCGTACTTTCGCTATCCGAGTCGTTAGTCTCGTTGAATGTATGCGTAGTGGGCGTGTCGGGTCTTGGTGAATCACCTGGTAACACGTCTCCTACAGGTGATGGGGTTTCAGAAGGTTCGGGGCTTTCGTTTATCTGTGAAAGGGTAGGGATAAATTCCGGAGTTCCCACTACTGGTGAAAGGGTACGGGGGGCTCTCGGTCTTCCTTCTACCGGTGAAGGCGTCCGAGAAGCTTTCGGATCTACCTCGGCCTCCTTCGCGAGTTCTATTCCCCTGATACCTTTCTCTAAACGAGCTATTTCTTCTTTTAAGTCGTCTTCTTCTGGTTCCCCCACCGTTTCTATCTCTATCTCCTCAGTTTCCTCCTCTGTTTCCTCCTCTGTATCCTCTTCTATTCCTTCCTCTGTTTTTTCCTCTATTTCCTCCTCTGTGTCTTTTTCTATTCCTTCACCTGTTTTTTCCTCTACTGTCTTGCTCTCAAGGGTTTTTGTTATCTCCGACTGTTCCTGCTCCTTTGCGGAGTCTTCCGACGGGGGTACCTGTTCCTCGTCGGTGTCTGATGTATTATCTATTATCTCCCAATGTGTTTGCTCGTTAGTTCTAGCTGGTTTCTTCTCACTCACATAGATATGTACTATCTCATCGGGGACGACACTATTTGACCGTGTTGCCCGTCTCGGCCGAGGTTCGAGTTCGCCCGTAACGGTTTTATCGGATGAACTCATTTATGTCACTTTTCCTTTTGTTAATTGACTCTACCGCGGTTTACCCGGGTTTCGTTTTCTTAAAATCTGATGGCTTATATTCCTCGTCTAATTCGTCGATATACACGGTTCCGCCGGGTCACGTTGATATATTTTACACTGCAAATTTGTTTAGTTATTCCCGTTCGGAACGCGAAGAAGGCGTAACTTATTTGTATTATTATCTTGAAGATGTTTAATAGTTGTGTGATCCACATGAAATTATTTATTTTGATTATGTAACGGCCGCAGCCTCATAATTTATTTCATTTAACTTCGAATATTTATTCATGCGTATCGATACGGAGTTTCCGTTCGATACGCTCTTCAAAGAAGCCCTTAAGGCTATCGCGCATCCGGACCGCCGTGAGCGGCCACTTATCTCCTAGTCTAAACATCTTCGACTCTTTATGCCATTGTGAAGCGAGCGCGAAGCCCTCAGCTTCACGCCCGCTTCACGACAGTTCAGCTCCGACCGACGACCAGTGCGGTACACTCTCCCTATTTTCTACGACGAATAAAAGACTTGCATATTATTTAACCGACTCGAAGTTCATCTGAATATCATCCTAAGACCCAAGCGGCCGTCCGTCACATTGGTGTCAGAGTGGGCGTTCCACGTAAACACGCTCACGTTAAAAAAAAAAAATTTCATAAAAATTAACTTTTATAAAAAAAAATGTTCGCGACACTCGTGTTCGAGCCGCAGCTCACACAAACCCGGAATCAACAAGCGTGCTCGAGCTGTGCTCGCACACAAAAAAAAAAAAAACAGTGAACAACAACGAAACACAGTGATTAACAGTGAAAAACGGAAAAGAAACAACACAGTGAATAAAAAAAAAACCCCAACAGTGAAAAGACACTTATTAAATAATCAATTAGAAGTGAATAATAAGCACGTAACAAGTAATAATTAAATAAAAATAGTGTAAAATAAAATAAATAGTAGTACAGTGAACAGACATTTACTAAACAATAAAAACAACTAAATATTATTAACACATATAACGCATATATTAACCTTTAAAAAAAAAAAATTAAGACGCGAAACGGACGCAAAACAAATAAATATAGTGAGAGTGTATGGAGTGAGCGTGTACAGGGTGCACCGAGCTGAGAAAAAAAAAAGTTTCCGGCGTTACCACCGGCGAGCCGTCATCGACCGCGCGAGATAGATCCGCCGTCGCCGTGACCCGTCGTACCGACGGTACGTCATCGACCGACCGGCCGACGCGACCCGCCCAACATCGACTCAACACCCACCGTCGATCAAAAGCCGACATCGACCGTCCACCTCCGATCATATACACATAGAAGGAAGGAAGGACGTCAAAAATACAATAAAACAGAAGGAAGGACGAAACAAGGAAAAGAAAAATATAACAATAATAACAATCGAAACGCAATCCATGCTAATAGTGCTCCTCATCGGTGTGGTAATGTAAGTACCAACATATATATATATTTTATTCTGTTTTCAAAAAAAAGCGTAGCAACAAAATTTTTCAAAAAAATATATAATACTCTTTCTCGGAAAGAGAATTAGTATCCCGCGGGAACCGAGCGCCGACAGCTGACGCGACGCGTGTCAGTGGCGTACGACCGTCGAGAGCATGCGACATATACACATGCAGTAAAATCATAACAATTTCCCTATTCCCTCCTTAATAATAAAAAAGAACACACACATATTAATATAATAAATAAATCGAAAATAATAACGCGCCTCACACCAGACGGTAGCGAATATATATATATGCAAAAATAAATAACGTCTTTTCTCATATAAATAAAAAAAATAATTTTTATTTTTTTTACTTTCAAAATTTTCTTTGTTCTCTCCTTTATAGTTACACAAGAAAATTTTTACAAACAAATAATAGCAAATTAATTAAATTCATCTTTTTGTTCAAAAAAATATATATATATAATAATAATACAATTCGAACGAACAAAAAAAAAACTAGAAACAAATAAACAATTAATTTCTCAGTCCATTCTTTTCAATTAACCCAAACAAAATAAAATACATATACAAAAAAAAAGAACAACAAAATCCAGTATAGAAAATGTCATTTCATGTTTTCTCGCGATTTTCAAAAAAAAAAAAAACAACAACACTGACAACGTTTAGCTATTATTAAAAAATAAGGAAAAGAGACAAAAGGAAAAAAGAGAAACAACAACTATTAATAATAATTCAGTAATTTTTAAATATATATAAATAATAATAATAAGAAAAAAAAACAAAGGAAGGACATTTCTTCTTTCCTCACTTCTACTCGATTAAAAATAAGTCCGCCGAAACGGTCTCGGCGCACACGAACAAGTAGTGCGAATAGTTTTTTCCGCTCAGCATTGTCTGAGGGATCAAAGGTAAGAATCCTGTACCTAACACAATGAAGCTCCGCGACGTTCAAAATCTTGTACCAAACTTCGATGGCAGGAATATGCCACTTAACAATTACATATGCGCATGTAATAATGCTGCAAAACTCGTTGCGGAAAACGATCGGTCCCAATTCCTGACAATCGTACAGCTTAAACTGTCGGGAGTTGCAGCCGATATCATCGAATCAAAAACATACGACACATTAGATTCACTCTTGAGGGATCTCAAGAGCGCTTTCGACAAACCCGTCGAGCTATCGGACCTCGAAACCGAATTAAAATCGAATACACAAAATTACAGAGAATCTGTTCTCGTCTACGCAACGCGTACGCGAAAAATCGCGAATCGAATCGACAATAGGCTAAAAGAAGTCTACCGCGCTGAAGCCCAACAGGCCTATTTAAACGGACGAATGAATGAGGCAAGACAAACAGTTATAAGAACTTTTATTCGCGGATTAGCCGACCAAATCGGAAATATGATTATGTCAAAAAATGTTGCAACCCTCGAAGATGCCATTGACGAGGCATTAAGTATAGAAAACGAACTCATTCGCAGACAGGCAATGCACCAAACATCAAAACCCAACGTATCGGAAACCCGAGATAAGAGTCCAGAAAAAGCAAAAGTTCGGTTTACGCAACTAACCGACAACAACGGACAAAAATTTTGCGAAGTCCACCGCGAAAACCCGACGCATTCAACATCAGAATGCTACTCCGTGCAACGACTGCGCGAAAACACGAACACACGCATCAACAGCCGTCAATACCGTAGCAACTCACCAGGAAATTTCCGAAACAGTTCTCGCGGAAATTTCCAGAACAATACTCGTGGCGGTTACCAAAACAACTCACGCGGTAATTATCAAAATAATCCGAACAGCTACTATCAAAACGGTCCACCCGGGAATTACCAAGGTAATTCATGTGGGGGCTACCAAAACAATTCACGCGGATCCTACCAAAGTAACCCACGTGGGGGTTATCAAAATAATTCGCGCGGAAATTACCAAAACAACCCGCGAAATAATTGTCGAGACAATTCACGCGAAAATTATCGCGATAACTCGGGCGATTATCAAAGTAATCCACAACAAAGCAGTTCGTGGGATTACAATTATCAGAATAACCCGCAACAAAACAACTCGTGGGACAATAATTATAACAATAGAGACAACCGAAATAATTCGCGAGATCGTAACTATCGCAATAACTCACGCGAAAGAGACAATTCGCGCGACCGAAACAGTCGAGATAACTCGCGAGACAGACAAAATCCGAGCAACAGTCGAAACTCGCGTAAATCGGATCATCAGTCGAGCCTCGATGCAACACAGATCGAACAAATTGTCGAGCGCGTACTCCAAAAAAACGAGCGACCCGCCTCTCGCGACAGCGCAACGAGAGGCAGGACACCGGAGCGCTCGTCCAACCCGAATTAAGAAAAGACGCAAAAGTTGCGCACACCAAGCCCGAACTCCTAAAACACGTAGGATCGGCATACGTAAAAAAAACAGACGGGAGCGTAACAATCAGAAAAGCTAGAATAAAATTAGGATTAACTAATAGACATAAGCCACCAAGCGTAACCCTAGAGTCACAAGACCTACATTCGAACCAAGCTATATTTCTTGCTGACACTGGTGCAGAGATAAATCTCATAAAAGATTCCTTTGTCGCCCGAAGTACGGAGATAGACCCGACGCTCATATACGAGCTTAGCGATATCACCGACGGGACAGCAAAAACAATTGGTAGATGTTATATCTGAATCAAGGAATTTAACATCGAATTCCACGTAATCGACGATTTATTCCCGATTATGCAAGACGCTATACTCGGTGACGTCTTCTTTAGAGGGACGCCAGCCGATATACTCTACACCGAAGCGTGCATCAAATTTGCTGGCCATACAGTCCCGTTCGAAACGTTCGAGCGAGTGACGATACCAGCCAGATCGAAACTCATCGTACCCATCAGACTGAAACCGACCGATCTCGAGGAGGGATACATCCCGAGAATCGACGGAGGTCCACGTCTCTACATGGGTAACGCTTTAGTAAAAAACAACAACGGAATTGCGTACCTTTGCGCAATTAACGCGCAAAACAGCGAGATAAACCTGATAGTCCCGACGGTAGAATTAATACCAGTCGAGATTATCAGCGAAAAACCAATCGACAACTTCACACCGAGCGACCGTCACGGTTTCTCGAACGAGGACCGTGCAGAAGTACGCTCGGTACAACTCGACAAGCAGAGTAGGCTTGAAGCTCTTCAAGCTCTTCTGCAACTAGATCACCTCAACGAAACAGAACGAGATCACGTTCTCCAGTTGGTCTCAAAATACCAACACCTGCTCTGCCTACCCGGAGATCGATTGGGTCACACAACACTGCCAAAACACGAAATTCCTACAACAGACGACAGACCAATTAACACTAAACAATACAGATTTCCACAAGTACACAAGAGAGAAATACAAAACCAGGTTAACGACATGTTAAACAAGGGGATAATAAAACCATCTCTCTCCCCTTACAACTCTCCAGTTTGGGTTGTTCCCAAAAAGCCAGACGCGAAAGGCAACAAAAAATGGAGAATCGTGATAGACTTTCGGAAACTTAACGAAAAAACTACGCCGGACGCGTACCCACTCCCAAACATCAGGGACATATTAGATCAACTGGGAAACGCCCGGTACTTTTCAACATTCGACCTAGCATCCGGTTTTTACCAAATAGAAACGCATCCAGCATCCAGCAAACAGCTTTTTCGACCCCGAATGGACATTACGAATATCACCGAATGCCATTCGGACTTAAAAACGCGCCAGCAACCTTTCAAAGGTTGATGGATGTCGTGCTATCCGGTCTTCAAGGCACAGACCTATTCGTCTACCTGGACGATATTGTAATATACGCAAGAGACATCACCGAACACGAAAACAAATTTAAGAGTTTAGCGAAAAGACTGACTTCGGCAGGATTGACGCTACAAACCGAAAAATGCCACTTCCTAAACCGAGAAGTGACATACCTAGGGCACATAATTTCAGCCGAAGGCGTCAGACCGAACGCCAGCAACATCTTCGCAGTTAAAAACTTCCCAACACCAAAAGACAAAAAAGGAATTAAACAATTCGTAGCACTTGCAGGCTACTATCGACGCTTCATCCGCGACTTCGCAAAAATTGCGATTCCTTTAACCCAACAACTAAAAAAATCAGAAAAATTCGAATGGACGGACGAATGTCAATCAGCGTTGGAATACCTAAAGGCAAAAATCATCGAACGCCCAGTCCTAAAATATCCGGACTTTGACAAACCGTGTACGCTTACCACGGACGCATCAGACTACGCCATAGGCGCAGTTCTTAGTCAAAAGCACGGTGACTTCGATCACCCAATAGCTTTCTATTCGAGAGCATTAAAGAAAACCGAGATCGCGTACGACGCGATGAAAAAAGAGCTCTTAGCCATAGTGAACGCGGTAGAATACTTTAAAACGTATCTATACGGAAAACGGTTCACGCTTGTCACAGACAACAGAGCACTAACATATATAAAAAACAAACCCGACATCCCGCAACAGCTACAACGATGGCAAATAATACTGAACGGGTACGATTACGACATCGTACACAAACCCGGAAAACTAAACGTCGTTGCCGACGCTCTATCGAGAAATCCCGCGGAAATCATGCCAATCAGGCAACGCGAGGATAGCTCATCCGAAAACCAGGAGACAAAAAAGCAAAAATTGTCTCCCGAGCTGCCGCATCAAACTCGCGGACGATCAACAACCGACACGGGTTCTGGAAACCCAGCACCTAGAAAAAAACAAAACACACGGGAACTGTCGACCAACGAATCGGAGGACAGTCAAGCCGCATATCAGAGAACATACCAATCAGACTCTGACGAATCAATGGAACAATTAACGGAACAGAAGAAACAAACCCAACAAGAAACAAATCAACCACCCGAAAAGACAAAATCAAAACAAAAAACGGAGAGTGTACCCAAAACAAAAGATTTAATAATAGATACCGAAACATCAATCACCGAGTTATCGGAAAACGAAGGTGAATTTATGCAACCAATAAAAAAAATGGTTGAGGAGCTGAACTCAAAGAAAAATACGGAGCCACAATGGCGACTCTCCAAAAAACGTCCAACCGACACAACGGATGACGAGGAGAATAAACGACAACCACGCAGACAACATAGGAAACGAGATGATACTGAAACGAAATATAAATATACAGACATAGATGATAGCACAACAGAAGAAGAGCAAGAAAACAAGAGCCCAACGAGGCCACAAAAAACAAAGAGCCCAACGAGGCCACAAAAAACAAAGAGCCCAACGAGGCCACAAAAAACAAAAAGCCCAACGAGGCAACAAAAAACAGAAAGCCCAACGAGGCCCGATAAAACAGAAAGCTTATCGCAGCTAAACAAAAACGAGTTTCGTAAAAAAGTCAGACCTGACGGGGCAACCGGCTACTTATACGGTGACAAAAAGCGAAAAAACAATGGAACCCAGAACAAAAACGACAACTCTAAGGCACGGAATAATAAAAACGAGACGGAACACGAAACAGAATCTGAGAATGAAAATTTCAACAAAGGATTCAAACCGTTGCTGACGAACATCGGAGAATCGTCCAGCGACGAAAATAGTGGTAAACCACCCGTCCAACCAACTTTTAGATCACCATCCACAGGTACGAAACGAAAAACAAAAAGACTCAAAAATGACGGAAAAAGCGTGAAACGGAAAGTACCGCCGAACTTTCGTTCACCAGATTCTCACAAAACAACAATACGTCAGCGATCAGGGAAACGATTGCTTATACCAGCGAAAAAGCGAACTCGGAAAACGCCAAAAGAACCAACTAGGCGTAGCGAAAGGTTAGCTAATAAAAAAAATCCGGAAGTCCCAAACATTCCACCTAAAAATCAACCCACTACAAAAGAAATAAACGATCTCAAAAACCTGTCACCCGAAATGACAGACCAATATTGGGATTCTAAAATCACATACCCTAAAACAAAAACTCCACAGTCAAAAATAAAAACTCCATTCCAGCCTCGCGACTCAACATCCTCAGATCCAGAACCAAAACCATCACCAGAATTAACAACGGAATATTGGGATTCTAGAGTCACTTACACCAACGACACCCCAACTCACCTAGATCCCGAAGAAGCACAACAAAAAACAAAATCATCTGTGCCAATGTCACCCGAAATGACACAAGACTATTGGGACTCAAAAGTCATAGACATCCCAGATAAAACACCATCAATAGAACAACCAGCTACCCCACGAATCAAGCAGCCAATCGCAGTGCCGAGCACTTCCAAACAGATCGAGCAACCAGTCGCCATACCAGGGTGCTCATGGCAAATCGACGACTACACACCTGAACAACCAGTCGCCACGCCAGGGTGCTCATGGCAAATCGACGACTCTACACCAGCAATGGATATCGAACCAACGTTCAGATCACCACCCTGGATTCCACACGAAACAACAGACTATTCGAAATCAGATGAATCGCGACCAACTACACCTCGAGAACCCTCTCGAGCGTTAACAAATCAATACCACAATATGTCGCCATCGTCAGAAAGTGATTCCGACGATTCAGCGTACCAACCATCGCAATATCAACGAAAACGTCTAACACTGCAAACTCCACCAACAACAAGGGGAACAACGATAACAGAAGACGTGCAACTAAAAAATAATATCGTAGTAACACAGGAAAACATCCTGGCACAGGAAGATAACATTGCACACTTCCTGTCAGCCGACGGTGTCATGGACACAATGGTCTCGAGAATACTCGCAGAAAAGGGTAAACTCACCCAATCGGTATTTTCGCAGGCCAATCCAGGAATCGGACACATTTTCATAACACGCGATAAAACAAGACGCTACTTCACAATGATTTGCAAAAATAAATCAACAGACGCGACTAGTACACTTACGATTCAGAAGTGTCTAGAAACTCTTGTACAAACCTTAGTAAAAAACAAAATCACATCCTGTACTCTATCCAAAGACCCAAAAATTATCGATACATTTTTGTGGTCTAACATCAAAGGATACCTACGAGTACTCGCGATCAATTCGAACATCACCTTTAGGCTATGCGAAGGTCTTATAACCGTTCCAGATCAGGAAAATAGGCAAAACATCATTAGAGAATTACACGGATCCGCAGTCGGAGGCCACAAAGGCGTAACGAAAACATACCAGCGCATTCTCTCGCAGTACTACTGGCGAGGATTAAAAAAGGACGTAGAAACGTTCATTCGATACTGCTTCGACTGCCAGAAAAACAAACTGGTCCGAGTAAAAAATAAGGCTCCTATGGTCATCACGGACACACCAGCGCAACCCTTCGACAAAGTAGCCATCGATATCGTAGGTCCATTACGCGAAACAAAAAACGGACACACGTACATACTAATTATGCTCGACTTATTCAGTAAGTTCAGTATAGCAGTACCACTAAAACATCAAACGTCAATAGACGTAGCAAGAGCGCTTTGTAAGACGCTGATATCGACTTTCGGCGCACCTCGCGCAATATTAACCGACCAAGGTACAAACTTCATGTCGGAAATGTTCAAAGATTTTGCGCAGCTGTTTCAGACCGCATATCATCCACAATCGAACGGTGCGATCGAACGCAGTCCCCATGTTCTTGTGGAATACCTAAAACATTTTATCGACAGTAATCGAGACTGGGACGAACTACTAACGTTCGCAACATTCTCATATAACACCAGCATACACGAAAGCACGGGGTTTACCCCATACGAACTAGTTTTCGGTAGAAAGGCTCGAACTCCCTCAGAGTTCCCGCCGCCCGAAAAAACAATAACCTATGACGATTACATGACAAGTCTAATGAGAAACCTCAAAAACGTCCAAGAACTCGCTTTGGAAAAGGCGATAAAGTTCAAAGAACGAACCAAAAAATACTACGACAAAAGGGTCACAGAACCAAAATACCAAGTAGGCGAACTTATACTCATAAAAAATGAACGCAAAACAAGCAAATTCGATAGGGACTGGCTAGGCCCATACAAAATTTTGGAAATTCCAAGTAAACGCAACATAGTAATACAAGTAGACGATAGTACGACTAAAACAGTACACGTCGATCAAATAAAACCGGCATATGTTGCAGATGCCACGCCGATACCATGAAGGTGTCCGCACCAGACGCCTTCAAAATTACTCCACTGACGAAAAACCCGGGAACATGGACGCTCATCACGTACATAGACACGCACGGATTCACTTCCAGACGACGGCAAATAGAGGAAAACCTTGAAGCCGCCAACGCATTTTGCTACTCGTTACAAGGACATTGCCTAACAAGAGGACAGCTACGAAACGTACAAGCACGACTAAGAAACATCGCTAATACAGAAGCAACTCTGGAAGAATTGATCCCATCAATTCAATTAAATTCAACCGAAAAACGTAGGAAGCGAGCACCATTAGAATTCATAGGGAAAATTAGCAAAATACTTTTTGGAACCATGGACAGCGATGACGCAAATCGAATCGACTCACAAATAACAGCATTAGCAAACAGTACTGTCGAGCTCGCAGAAATCGTACAAAATCAGACACACATAATCAAATCAAGCTTCAACTTCACTCAAAATCAGATTATTTCGCTAGCAGAAGCGGTAAAAGCCGAGTGACGAGAAATAAAATTGACACAGGCATCACTGCAACACGAACTATACATTATCCAGAGACTCATAACGTTCACCAGTCTAGTTGACGAAACACTTATACAATACGAAATCGATTTGGAAACACTCATAAACGCCGTACTCTTCGCAAAAATGGGTCAAATACACCCCGAAGTACTCTCAGCAAAAAAAAAATACTAACTTGCGCGGAAGCAATCCGAAAATCAACACCGAACACGATATTCCCCATACCACTTAGTACACAATACGTTCCCGAGCTAACCAAAATAATGGATCTTACAGCATTTCATAACGGAGAAAGACTCATCTACGTTATCAAAATTCCTCTTCTGGACCTAACACCGTACAAGCTATATCAGCATTTATCAGTCCCGGTACGCCAGCTCTCCACAGCCAATGGCGCGAGATTCGCATATATAAAACCAGCAGTCCAGTACACCGCAGTCTCCGAAGACTTTAGCAGTTATTTTAACTTAAAAAACGAAAACGAATGTCAATTCATAGCCAACCGTTACATCTGTAAACAAAACCACCCAGTGGGACGAATCAGCGACGAAACCGAGTGCGAGGTGCAACTCCTCGTTAATCCACAGCTCAGCGATTTGGAGTTGTGCGACATCAGGCTAAAAACGCTGAAACAAACTTACTGGATAAAAATCCGAAACGCAAACGCATGGCTATTTGCAGCACCTAAGCCAGAAACCTTGTATCTTCTTTGCGACAATCACGAATCAGCTATCGAAACAATAGAAAACTCTGGAATACTGCAAATCAAACCCATTTGTCAAGTAAAAACACGCACAATAACACTAACTCCATCAGTAGAAATAACATCAACGATCGAAGTGAAACTCACACACACACCAGTCCTAAACATTACAGAAATGATACGGAAATCAATAAAAAATGTCGAAAACATAAATTACACAGAAATTATGGCAGAAACTGAGACACTTACAGGCCTATCAAATCCAGGCTCCATACACGACGATCTGACAAAGAACGAAGTGGCGTTAAAAGCCGTTATAGCCAAAGCACGAGAAATTTCGAAAACTCATTACATAAGCAACAGACTCTCTACACTCGAAAAATATTAAAATACAGCGGAATCTCCTTGAGCTCCATCGTGCTGCTACTAATAGTCGGGTTGAAGCTCTCCCTCTTCGGCAAAATATCTAGTTTATACAAAATTCTGTCTTGCGTAGCAAAACGTCAAACGACGATAACGCAACAAGCCACCGAGGCTCCCGAACCGACCGTTGTCTACCACAGGCAACCAATAGAGTTAATCGAAACCCAAACGCAACCAACTACGGATTGCAGAGAGGTCGCAATCATAACAAACCATCCACCGCAACCAACCCGTAGACCAGTCTATGCGTTGACTTACCACGATCGGAGCGGAATACCATAAAAAAAAGAGAATCGCGTTAATAATCATAAATAATAACCGATATATTCATAACCATCTACATATACCCTTACTAACGGGAAATTAACCACACATACACTACTCTCTTATCTTATCACAATATACAAGTAATTTTAACCGCATCATGCACGGCTTAAAACTATTGCTTTTAGTACTATTATTTTATCACTTATTATTTCAACAAATACATACACACCCGACAGATAAAATAAACGACAACAAAAACAACAGCAACAATGGACGGTCAGCCATCATCATCAACATCCACCCCGAACATAAAAATTGAACGCCTCCTCTGCCCAAAGAAGATATGGATGAACAAGCTGACGGACCATACGGCCAGATGCTATGCGGAGCTGCAAAAGCGGACCGCAAACCTGGGATCGCGGCACACGGGATGCCCAATATGCTGCTGCGTGTTCCCCGCAAACCGACTGACGGCGCACATTGACAAGTGCGTCGCCTATTTGCTAAAGCTGCAGTACCGCGACCAACAACAAAAAACATTAGAACAATATTCGCAACAGCAATACGAACAACACCAGACACAACAACAACAACAACAACCAACACCCGATTATACACCGCACTCACCCGAAGGACCACCACCACCACCGCTAAAAGACGACGACACAGAAGAAGAAGACACAGAAGAAGAAGACACAGAAGAAGAAGACACAGAAGAAGAAGACACAGAAGAAGAAGACACAGAAGAAGACACAGAAGAAGAAGACACAGAAGAAGAAGACACAGAAGAAGAAGACACAGAAGAAGAAGACACAGAAGAAGAAGACACAGAAGAAGAAGACACAGAAGAAGAAAACACAAACACTCAAAACATAAATACAGAAAACATAGATACCCAAGACACAAACGATACGAACGGAAAAACAGACGAGACAAATGAAAAACCAAACGGAAACGAAGACAACGACAACAAGAACGAAACACATTTCGATCCAAGAAAACTGACATTTGAACAAGGCATGGCATGGATCAACATCCAAGAGCTCGAGAGCTTGCGAAAAATTAAAAACCTGGCGCAAACGAACATCTTTCTCGCAGAACTAAATAAGGAAAAAAGGGACCTTTTTAAGCCACCAACAAAACTCCCCAAAACCGGAACACCAAAACAAAAATAAAATCAGACGCTTACGGTGACAGACTACAGTATTTTAATCCACATACACAACAATATACCTCATTTCCACCATACATATATAACATAATATACAATAACTATACACACATATATATATATCAAATAATCATAGGCATAAGCGCGACACGCGTCGGAGAGAATGGAGGAAGATAAAGAAAACCTCCTTATTATTATTATTAAAAAAAAAACATATTTCAGTTTATTCTTTTTCTTACTTTCAATTTTTTTTTTTTGTAATTCTCTACGACTAATATATATGCAACGCTTTTTTTCATACCATAAATATTCGTGTTAATCATTTTACCCACTTCCAGAAACAACTTCCATCTTTCACCAACAAACCACTTCCAAATAACATACCTAACCCACTAACCACCACTAATCAGAACTTAGAATGTTACAGGCACTACAACCATAAAAATTCGAAATTTATAACGGAAATACCAGGAAAACGGAATATTTATACCAATAAACAATGGATAACCAGGAAGGAGGAACCGAAATCTACCAAATACGGACAAATTTACCAAAACGGGATAAAAATATTTTGGAAAAACAAATATGGAACCATACCAACCGAACGAAACAGGACAACATTTTAATTTTTCTTAACCATTTTTTTTTTAACACCAAATTTAAACCCATCCAACTTAACCAAACCATTCCCACTAACACGAACAACTAAAAGTTTTACTTAGTTACAGATATCAACGACCCTCATCTAGTAGAAGACAACAGGAGTGTACCACAAATCAACTTCAGTACCAGAGGATAATCTCCCAAACCAACTTCAACAACAATCAGGAGTTTTACTTAATCAACAATCAACAATCAACAATCAACAATCAACAATCAACAATCAACAATCAACAATCAACAATCAACAATCAACAATCAACAATCAACAATCAACAATCAACAATCAACAATCAACAATCAACAATCAACAATCAACAATCAACAATCAACAATCAACAATCAACAATCAACAATCAACAATCAACAATCAACAATCAACAATCAACAATCAACAATCAACAATCAACAATCAACAATCAACAATCAACAATCAACAATCAACAATCAACAATCAACAATCAACAATCAACAATCAACAATCAACAATCAACAATCAACAATCAACAATCAACAATCAACAATCAACAATCAACAATCAACAATCAACAATCAACAATCAACAATCAACAATCAACAATCAACAATCAACAATCAACAATCAACAATCAACAATCAACAATCAACAATCAACAATCAACAATCAACAATCAACAATCAACAATCAACAATCAACAATCAACAATCAACAATCAACAATCAACAATCAACAATCAACAATCAACAATCAACAATCAACAATCAACAATCAACAATCAACAATCAACAATCAACAATCAACAATCAACAATCAACAATCAACAATCAACAATCAACAATCAACAATCAACAATCAACAATCAACAATCAACAATCAACAATCAACAATCAACAATCAACAATCAACAATCAACAATCAACAATCAACAATCAACAATCAACAATCAACAATCAACAATCAACAATCAACAATCAACAATCAACAATCAACAATCAACAATCAACAATCAACAATCAACAATCAACAATCAACAATCAACAATCAACAATCAACAATCAACAATCAACAATCAACAATCAACAATCAACAATCAACAATCAACAATCAACAATCAACAATCAACAATCAACAATCAACAATCAACAATCAACAATCAACAATCAACAATCAACAATCAACAATCAACAATCAACAATCAACAATCAACAATCAACAATCAACAATCAACAATCAACAATCAACAATCAACAATCAACAATCAACAATCAACAATCAACAATCAACAATCAACAATCAACAATCAACAATCAACAATCAACAATCAACAATCAACAATCAACAATCAACAATCAACAATCAACAATCAACAATCAACAATCAACAATCAACAATCATCAATCAACAATCAACAATCAACAATCAACAATCAACAATCAACAATCAACAATCAACAATCAACAATCAACAATCAACAATCAACAATCAACAATCAACAATCAACAATCAACAATCAACAATCAACAATCAACAATCAACAATCAACAATCAACAATCAACAATCAACAATCAACAATCAACAATCAACAATCAACAATCAACAATCAACAATCAACAATCAACAATCAACAATCAACAATCAACAATCAACAATCAACAATCAACAATCAACAATCAACAATCAACAATCAACAATCAACAATCAACAATCAACAATCAACAATCAACAATCAACAATCAACAATCAACAATCAACAATCAACAATCAACAATCAACAATCAACAATCAACAATCAACAATCAACAATCAACAATCAACAATCAACAATCAACAATCAACAATCAACAATCAACAATCAACAATCAACAATCAACAATCAACAATCAACAATCAACAATCAACAATCAACAATCAACAATCAACAATCAACAATCAACAATCAACAATCAACAATCAACAATCAACAATCAACAATCAACAATCAACAATCAACAATCAACAATCAACAATCAACAATCAACAATCAACAATCAACAATCAACAATCAACAATCAACAATCAACAATCAACAATCAACAATCAACAATCAACAATCAACAATCAACAATCAACAATCAACAATCAACAATCAACAATCAACAATCAACAATCAACAATCAACAATCAACAATCAACAATCAACAATCAACAATCAACAATCAACAATCAACAATCAACAATCAACAATCAACAATCAACAATCAACAATCAACAATCAACAATCAACAATCAACAATCAACAATCAACAATCAACAATCAACAATCAACAATCAACAATCAACAATCAACAATCAACAATCAACAATCAACAATCAACAATCAACAATCAACAATCAACAATCAACAATCAACAAACAACAATCAACAATCAACAATCAACAATCAACAATCAACAATCAACAATCAACAATCAACAATCAACAATCAACAATCAACAATCAACAATCAACAATCAACAATCAACAATCAACAATCAACAATCAACAATCAACAATCAACAATCAACAATCAACAATCAACAATCAACAATCAACAATCAACAATCAACAATCAACAATCAACAATCAACAATCAACAATCAACAATCAACAATCAACAATCAACAATCAACAATCAACAATCAACAATCAACAATCAACAATCAACAATCAACAATCAACAATCAACAATCAACAATCAACAATCAACAATCAACAATCAACAATCAACAATCAACAATCAACAATCAACAATCAACAATCAACAATCAACAATCAACAATCAACAATCAACAATCAACAATCAACAATCAACAATCAACAATCAACAATCAACAATCAACAATCAACAATCAACAATCAACAATCAACAATCAACAATCAACAATCAACAATCAACAATCAACAATCAACAATCAACAATCAACAATCAACAATCAACAATCAACAATCAACAATCAACAATCAACAATCAACAATCAACAATCAACAATCAACAATCAACAATCAACAATCAACAATCAACAATCAACAATCAACAATCAACAATCAACAATCAACAATCAACAATCAACAATCAACAATCAACAATCAACAATCAACAATCAACAATCAACAATCAACAATCAACAATCAACAATCAACAATCAACAATCAACAATCAACAATCAACAATCAACAATCAACAATCAACAATCAACAATCAACAATCAACAATCAACAATCAACAATCAACAATCAACAATCAACAATCATCAACCAAATAACAATCAAAACACACATTTAGAAAACATTACACAACTTACACAAAATGAAAATATCTTAAAAAACCAAATTACTTTTAATTATATCGAGTCACACTTAACAAAATCATGTCAAATGTAAAATCCGTAATATCCGATGCGGGGCATCGTTTCCTCCCAGAGGGGGAGTGTAACGGCCGCAGCCTCATAATTTATTTCATTTAACTTCGAATATTTATTCATGCGTATCGATACGGAGTTTCCGTTCGATACGCTCTTCAAAGAAGCCCTTAAGGCTATCGCGCATCCGGACCGCCGTGAGCGGCCACTTATCTCCTAGTCTAAACATCTTCGACTCTTTATTCCATTGTGAAGCGAGCGCGAAGCCCTCAGCTTCACGCCCGCTTCACGACAGTTCAGCTCCGACCGACGACCAGTGCGGTACACTCTCCCTATTTTCTACGACGAATAAAAGACTTGCATATTATTTAACCGACTCGAAGTTCATCTGAATATCATCCTAAGACCCAAGCGGCCGTCCGTCACAATGACGGAATTTTTTTTTCCTAAAACCACGATTCGGGAACGGGTAGTTCCTTCGGGATGGCGAATTTAGTGACAATTATGTAGAATTCGTCCATGCATTCAATTATTTTACTATTTTCAGTAGTTTCACTTGGTAATATTGGTTTCTTTCTTAACTCGGAAGAGACTCCTACTTTGCCTACGTAGCGACAAAAAGTTCTGTCTGAATCAACTTGTTTGTGGGTGGAGTATAAGTTTCACTGTTCGGAAATTGTTCTTTAATTCCTTGAGCGAGAACTTCTGCTACGGCTTTTCTCCATCCGCCTCGGCCCATCGAATAATGTGTCTGTTACGTGTTCGCTTCTTAGATTTGGTATAGTAGTTGATTTTCGTGTGTGTAAGTGGTTTTTACTTTCCTTGTGTTATTAATATAATATGTTGTGAACAACCGCACTATATGATAACACGAAGGCTAATTGTATCAAATTGCCGCCCTTCTGGCCTCAGATTAATTCGAAAAAGGGTAAAATGTGTCTTTTTTCCTAGTGTGTGTGCATTTTTTCTTTTATTATTAATATAGTATGCTGTGAACAACCGCACGATATGATAATATAAAGGTTAATTTTTTTCGAATTGCCGCCCTTGTGGCCTCAGATCAATCCGAAAAAGGTGAAATGTTTTCTGTATGTGTGTTCTTCGAGTCTGTGTAAATAGAATAGCCTTCGCGGATCGTTATCGGGAATATACTTTGGGTGTAAAAAAAAATTTATTTTGTAATCGATGGGTTTAAACAAATATTTAATTTCGTTCTTCGCGTTGGTTTGTGAGTGTTTCTTTACACGGTTACTTTGTCTCTGGTTTTCCTGTTCCTCCGCTCTATTATTATCCATTAACAAAAGGTTTTACTTATCGAGAACAATTTATAATTTCCCAATGCTGGAATATTAATTATTGATTTTTTTACTTTTGGCAAACATTCCTCACGATCCCGGACGAGCCCCCAAAAATTCTGTTACGTCAAAACTGTCGATGTTTTTATTTCGCTGAGTTTTCACGCAACTGTTGCCCCGATTATATTAACACTCTCTGGTCAGAACGATGAGAATCGATCTTTATCACACCCGGTATTAATCACGGTAACAACTGCCCATTTTTAAGCCTAACCTTGCGGAAAATTGCTTGGGATAGGGCCCTAGGAATGCCTGACGTTACTAAAGTCGTAGGGTATTTTCTGAACTCCTAGTCCCTTTCTATTTGAATCTATGGTTTCCGGAAAATTTAAAATTACCAAAAATGTTCACTTTAACTGGGGAACTGATTGAAATTAGCTTGGCGATGGTTTCACTCCAGGAAACTGACGGGTGGATTAGGAAGGATGAATTAATATATTCATGCACTGGAAATTACCGACAATCGTAGAGAAGAAGAAATAATTATGAGTAAAATAAAATGTATGTCGCTTACGTTTTCACTGTGGGTTTTCGTCGATATTGGAATAAATCGTAGAACTTCCGATGATTTCGTTGGTATGGATTAGTTTTTATTCCGAATTAAATGCTTCACGGAAAAAAGTACAAATAACTCAGACAATGATTCTCGAACCCGGGTGTCGGACAAAAATGTTTTCTTAACTTTCGGTAAAATAATAAAAATATAATCGACTGGTGGCTACTTGACAAAGATTATCAACGGATGGATGAAATTAGATGAACACTGGTTGGAATAATGATCGTAGCTGGACAGTAAGCTGACCAATAGCTTCGGTGATTGAAATAAAGTATGATGTGTGATCGAACAAAGACAAACTCGGTTAATCGGAAATTTCGTTGATACTGACAACAAATGTACTTTCGTTGAACGTATGTGGGTAGCTTGCCCAACGATGGTTAAACGTAACTAGGGCCGGTACGAGCGACAATAATTTCGTTGAATATGATGATGGTGACTGGCCCCGAGTACAGAATTTTCGGGCTTTTTATACTCTTTTCTAGGTTAAAGTAAGTGGGAGTAATCCCTTGATCACGTGTGCTTTTCTTAGAAATCTCATTAAAAAAATAGTTGCTATGCTAGAGGAGAAGTGCAAGGATAAAGGAAAAAGGGGTGACGTGTAGACAGACGAGTCTTCTGATTCGTCCATCGGTGCTTAATTTTCGGTACGTCGGGGGAATGGCGAGGGCCTCGATGTTGACTCACCATTTCCCTCAGTGAAGGGAATCGTGTTCGGGACCTATCGTAACCGCTCCTTGCTAGGATTTTATACCCCGAGGCCCCTTTTTTTATAGCAAGCCCGGCATCGAACGCTATCGTGCATCTCGCGATTGAAACCTGCCGCCCGCGTCGCTCCACCGAAAGTCGCGGCGTCCGTGCATCTCCCCAACCGCCTTTCGCGTCGGCCCTTGGGCGAGGCGGAGTTGAGCTGCGGTATTTTTATGGGGTGGACCGAGAGATGTTTGTTCTAACACGATTTTCTTCCCACGTATTCTTGGTGAACGCCTTTTAAGGAGGTGCGCGTGTTTCTAAATGAAGGTAGCCTACCCGTGTCGATTCATCTTTCAGGAATTATTCCCTTTGTTACCTTAACTATTGGATTAAATATATATGCATATCGGTTTATATATACATATATACTTGGTCCCTTTTTTTATAAACTAAATTTAAGATTTATGACAGTATTCTGGTCCCATGTTTGTATTAATTAGTTTATTCTTTTCTTTATTAATTAACGAGGGATTGTTAATCCGTTGTTTCAACTTTCCTCATGGGACGAGAATGCTTCGGATCTCCCTTATGACCAAGTTAAAGTTTACACATCTAAATTCCTTAATTCTTAAACAATTTAAATTATAAGATGATTATTAATGGTTACTTAGATTTTTAAACAGAATTTAATTTTCCTATTGAGGACAGTCTGAGAAACGCGGGGCTCCCTGTGGAGCCGCCCCGGCGATTTGTTGCCTGACAACTCAAGTAATCATTTAAAATGTTCTTAAAATTTCCCTTCCTGAATTGAAACTGGCTCTATGATTTTTAATATTGACCTATTGTTGAATCATTGTTGAAATATGACTAAAGAGAGTTTGTTTATTCCTATTTATCCTAAACTTAAAAATAATCAGGAATCATTTCTCTGTTCTGTTTAACTTATTATTTATCTCGAAAAATTGCTTTTAATTATTCAAGATTTGGGTTCGGAATATTTTAAATTATGGATCTGTCTATATTATTTTTCCTCATCTTCATCTCTTTGTTTGGAGACTCCTTTAGATTTCTTTTATCGCATTAGTCATTTCGCGGATTGGAGGAAAAGGGCGCGGTACTTCGTTTCTACCATGGCGTGACTTTTTAATCTCATGGCCCGGAGGCGTTCGGCTTGGTGAGTCAGAAATATCGATAGCTGGAAACCCTAAGGGCCTCCGTGGAGTCGCAGGTAACCGGTCGAAACGACTGGTTTAGGTAGGAACCCGGCCCCACGATAGATCACTGCGGGCCCCCTTATGGTTCCCCGGCGATGGTACGGAAGATCTAACGATCTTCGAGATCTGTGAGTGTTTAGTCGATACTCGTACCTAACACGGTCGCGAGGTATCTCAAGTGGGTTGGCCTTTTATTCGTTCCCAAAAGGGTCGGCGCTGGTGGTCATAGACCATTTTTGGGGCCCTTCCTTTTCTACAATTTATCCAGATCTGTTTGACCATGCCGTTAGGTTTTTGCCGGTCAATTTTCACCAGCTTCTTGTGCATATCGATTGTACCGACTGAGTTCATTAAGTTGGACCTCTGGCAGAGACGAGTCATTTATGTAGGCTTTTAATTTTTCGGGTTATCGTTTTTTTTTCGAGTTTTTTTTCGTCTTCCACCACCACCACCACGTTTGGTTTGTGATGGTCTCAGATAGAGACCTCGACCCTCCATCCTTCGATTGTGACGTTGTAATTCTTCCAATTGTTTTCGTGCAGATTTGGCTTTGTTCACAACGGTCGCTACACCAGCGGCACCACCCACCAGCGAACCTAACGCACCCAATATTGGTAATATTGGTAGAAATCCCCCTCTCTTAGCGATATGTAATTTTCTTCCTCTCTTGCTTCCTCTTCTTTTTCTTCTTCTTCTTCGATGTTGTTGTTTATTACCAGCGCCACTCATACCCATTCCTATCCGTCGTTTTGCGCTCATCGTTGCCCACGTTGCGGTCGCTGTAGCTCGCTCACCGAGAGTCGCGTCACTTGCGGTTATTCGCTTCTTCGCTTCACGCGCCAATATCTTATCGGCTATGTGACGATGATAGAGATCCTTGTGTACAGCATACGCTATGTCGTGCTCTCGACACGCGGAATCCAATGGATTAATACCACGATTACCGCGAGCCAATCTCTCACTGAAATGTGTACACTGCTGTTCATGAATGCCTGGATTTCCTTGCGTCTTCCTGGATGTCTTCCCGGATGTCTTCCCAGATGTCTTCCCGGATGTCTTCCCGGATGGCTTCCGGGAGGTCTTCCTGGATATCTTCCTTGGTATCTTCGACCCCATGAAGACATAAAGCAAGATATCCAGGAAGATAGAAAATCAGAAAAACCAGGCATTCATGAACAGCAGTGTACCTGGACCACAAAATTGATATCCTGGAATATGGAGTTCGAAAGGAAGAGCGTTGATTGCACCATTCACTAATCCACAACCATTAAATTTTTTATTTTTTATGGTTCTCATTACTACTAATACGTCGCGTTACATACTGACATCAATTATTTCGATACAATTCTTTTATTACTTCTTGTTTGAGAATTGCCAGGATGAGATATAGCGGAACGGGGGTAAAATGAATTCACTCACGATGTTAAACAGTGAAAAATAAACTCTTTTATTCAATAACAAAACGATGGTAAAAAGCGCGCGAAAAACACTGTACAATGAGTAGACCGTTGCGCTTGAGCTGTTCCGAATAACAATAATGAGAATAACAATAATCGTTTATGATGAGTAAGTCCGGTATGAGCGGTCCCGGTGAGCCCATTAAATTATATAAATCGCTTGAGACGACCGGATGAGAAAATACCCGCGGCTGTGGACTGCCGCGAGTTAACCGCCAGGTGAGCTCTACCCGCGGCGCTGTATCACCACGAAATATACCAAACCTGAGCGCAACCGTGAGCTTAACCGTGTTGAGAACACCGAACAAAGTCGGCGATCTACCCGAGCGCGTGGTGACCCGTGTCAGCCATTGCGT